>OX439004.1:28736903-29936903 GCA_949316495.1 Amphiduros pacificus | reverse complement strand
TAGGTATTCAGGAACAGACCATTTAAAATACGGGGGGGGGGTTAAGCGTATATTAGGAAGGCCATTTGGTGAGAGAGATTAATATTGAAATTACCACAATACTCCGAAGGAATAATTGTCTATTTTTCAGTAATTTCGACTGCATATTTTGGATTTTGGGCCTACTTTCTAATCCAAACCGCAACAAAAATTGGTCATGTTATTACATGTGATTAAGAGAATAGGAAACTCGGTCACAGAGTAAGATTTGATGAAGAATATTGCGGAGATAGATATGCGACTTTACCTCGATGTGCCGATGTGATTATCTTGTGGATATGGTGAACTAGACAAATCCGTAGCTGCCCCAAATGAAACTTGTAAATTAACATTTTTTTCTCAGTTGTTTAATTATTTGATTCCGAGGAAGTCATTTATGCGATGTTGAAATGTAGACAGGTGCGTGGTGATCATTAGTGTTCTCCAATCACCCATCGGCAAAGCCCAGATAGGTGATCTGGAGAGGTTTGAGATTTTTGCTTTTCATGTATAATCTCGTTTAGATGTTATTTTTTAAATACCCAACTGTTTTAGTGATAATTCATATTTTATGTATGATTATGTTTAAAATCTCATAAAGAAGCTTGATTATTCTTTGGATAACATTAAATAAGGAAAATATAAATACTTGATAATAATCGCCAGCTGCAAAAATTGAGTCAAACCCGTTTTAACAGCAGTTGAAACGGGTTCAATTTTGACGTTTAAACGGGTTTACCACAGGTTTTGCAGCTGGCGACTTTTTACTTCACTAGAGCTCAATCAACTCCACCAAACTTTTCTTTGGTTGCAGTTGGTAGAGACCATGGACGTTCGACAAACCCCTCCAGATCACCTACCTGGGCTTTGCCGATGGGTGATTGGAGAACACTATGGTGATCATCGCTTCCCGCGATGGACACTTGTTGTAATCGTCTATTAGCTGCTCTTTGATTGGTCGAAATTATTGTCATTGTCTTTCGACTGCCATGATTGGTCCCTAAATCGGATGTGCGTGCAGACATCATAGGATTATTATTAAGATAATATTAACATGTCCAAGTTATCAATATCTTTACTTGGATGCCTTGTGAAAAAAAAACTCGCACATTGTTATTTCCCGAAATTACATTGGAGTCCAAAAGTGAACGCAACAAGTTTACATGAATTTTTTTTTATTCATTATGGTGCACATGCACGTATGTGACCATATAATGTCTTACATGTGACCATATATTGTCTTACATGTGACCATATATTGTCTTACATGTGACCATATATTGTCTTACATGTGACCATATATTGTCTTATATGAAGGATGTATGGCGTAATGTCTTATATGTGACCATATATTGTTTTATATAAAGGATGTATGGCGTAATGCCTTATATGTGACCATATATTGTCTTATATGTGACCATATATTGTCTTATATGAAGGATGCATGGCGCAATGTCTTATATGTGACCATATATTGTCTTATATGTGACCATATATTGTCTTATATGAAGGATGCATGGCGTAATGTCTTACATGTGACCATATATTGTCTTATATGTGACCATATATTGTCTTATATGTGACCATATATTGTCTTATATGAAGGATGCATGGCGTAATGTCTTATATGTGACCATATATTGTCTTATATGAAGGATGTATGGCGTAATGTCTTATATGTAACCATATATTGTCTTATATGTGACCATATAATGTCTTATATGTGACCATATATTGTCTTATATGTGACCATATATTGTCTTATATGAAGGATGTATGGCGTAAAGTCTTATATGTGACCATATATTGTCTTATATGTGACCATATATTGTCTTACATGTGACCATATATTGTCTTATATGAAGGATGTATGGCGTAATGTCTTATATGTGACCATATAATGTCTTATATGTGACCATATAATGTCTTATATGTGACCATATAATGTCTTATATGTGACCATATAATGTCTTATATGTGACCATATAATGTCTTATATGTGACCATATATTGTCTTATATGTGACCATATATTGTCTTATATGAAGGATGTATGGCGTAACGTCTTACATGTGACCATATATTGTCTTATATGTGACCATATATTGTCTTATATGTGACCATATAATGTCTTATATGTGACCATATATTGTCTTACATGTGACCATATATTGTCTTATATGAAGGATGTATGGCGTAATGTCTTATATGTGACCATATAATGTCTTATATGTGACCATATAATGTCTTATATGTGACCATATAATGTCTTATATGTGACCATATATTGTCTTATATGTGACCATATATTGTCTTATATGAAGGATGTATGGCGTAATGTCTTACATGTGACCATATATTGTCTTATATGTGACCATATATTGTCTTATATGTGACCATATAATGTCTTATATGTGACCATATATTGTCTTACATGTGACCATATATTGTCTTATATGTGACTATATGTTGTCTTATATGAAGGATGCATTGCGTAATGTCTTACATGTGACCATATATTGTCTTATATGAAGGATGTATGGCGTTAAGTCTTATATGTGACCATATATTGTCTTATATGTGACCATATATTGTCTTATATGTGACCATATATTGTCTTATATGTGACCATATATTGTCTTATATGTGACCATATATTGTCTTATATGAAGGATGTATGGCGTAATAATAGATGACGTACCTTTTAGAATCCATTGCTTTTGGTTTGCAATCAATACATAACTCATTGTGTTAACCAAGACGCTCCGCAGAAGACAGTATATAATAAAGTCTTGATGTGTCAGTGTGGGGGTTAATCAGTGTCATATAATAAGGTAACTATCATTGAACACTGGTAATGGTGTCGCACAAGTGCATATGATCACTCATGACCAGTGTCATTGCCCTCCATGATAAAGATGAAGTTGATTATTCTTGTTTGGAAGGAGCTCTGAGTGTTCCCATTGGCCCATCTATGACCAGTTTTATATAAATGTTTCAAATGTATCACAGATATAAACAAATATGCTTTTGATCTGAGAAATAGGGAAAAAATTGTTGGAGTTTCTTTATTTTCGCCAAATTTGGGTTACTTAATGCAAATCTTTTTAATACCCCGGTCAAATTTGCGCCGATTTCAGTAAAGATGCCCAGCTGCCGTGAGGGCACCAGGAGATCATCAGCCACAATTGGACAGATTTAAGACATCGTACATCGGGAACTTTTAGCTGCAAAAATAAAGTTGCCGCCGTTTCCCCGATGTCTTTTCGCCAAGTATTATGATGATCCAAGGGACTCCCTTCGATATTATATAGACATCTTTAGGATATCATTCATGTGTCTATCTTAAGGATACCCTACAGACGTCTGTCAAATGAGACAGACATCTTCAGAATATCCTACAGACGTCTATGGCATCTAATTTGGCATGTGCCGTGTGTCACCCGTGTATAATGTGACCACAGCTACGGCATATCTGTGATTTCCACTGATGAACTCCCTGCAAATGTATGACTGAGGTATTAATAATGTGACCACAGCTACAGCATATCTCAGATTGTTGCCAAGGACCCTGTGAAGTCGACCGATTTTTTATTCACGGTCGGCAACCGGTGCAAATGTAACTGGGGCATTACAAGACGTCTTTAGGATATATATCACAGAAGTCTTTGTCATTTAATCTTGCACGTGTCGTGCGGCATACGTGTATAATGTGACCACAACTAAGGCAAATATCTGATTATCGCTGATTACCTCCCCGGCACCCGGCACCCTGTGAGACTAGCCAATGTTTACTTCCCGACCGGCATCCGGCCTAAATGTGTCTGAGACAGTAATATATGGCTACAAAGGTTCTAATATTTGAGGTTAACTACCTTAATTTTAACATCTCTTAGCCTCATATCCTGACCAAAAATCTCAAACAAGTTATGTTTAAAGCGTAATTATTTATTACCTTTTGGGCACAATCTAAGCATTTGGGTCATGTTAATAAAATTGTAAAATAATGAACTGTTCTGGATCTTAAAATAATATTCATTCAACCAAATAAAACATGTGAAGGACTCTGTAATAATTCACTATACTTCATAAAAGAGACTTCTCAATTCCCTATTGGTCATTTTCATTATTACCAAGAAGAGCACAGATGACCAATGGGCAATATTCCATAAATTATGTTTCCATCCCATCAAGCTATTTAACACAATTCCTTTGTGTAAAATTTATATTGTTAAGTTCTACTATTAGGTCAATAAGGTTACAGCTTTCTTAAACATAATAATGTCCGAAATGTTTAGTGGCTTTCCAACATTGTTCTCTTCATCAGATATGCACCAATCATCTTCTATGATATAGGGTAATCACCATTATCATCTGAATAATTAGTTCCTCTTTAAGGAAACTGCACTGGACACTACCAAATTAGTGTTTGATTGACCGTCGGGAAATTACATGGTCAAAACGACACTTGCATCATAGACAATGATTGAGTTGGAAGCGAAACAATGGCACCCTGTAATAACAATGGGCGCCGAGGAGATACAGTTTACATAAGAGTATAGAGTATCACCTTCATTATCAAACTTTCTACACGTAATAATAATTATGAAAACTCATGTGACTGATATTTTAAAGTTTGTTATTGCATCCATTAGTTGTCGATGAAAATATTTTAATTTATTTGTCAACAGCTTTTTTTTTATTTCACTGATGAACTCCCCTTTTTATTTCACCCTCGGAAGATGCAATTAAAGCATGCGCCAAGATGTTGACAGTATTTTCACAGAGGCAGTGTTTTATACCTGGGATCGAAATGATAGATCCAAGATCATACCAAACATTAAGTATTCCGTCTATACTTTAACATAGAGTGTTACTTTTTGCCCGTTTTCTTTCCCGGGACATTTATTGTCATTTCTGTAGGGATCATAGATGGAAGGATAAAATCGACAAAACTCTGAATCATATTATAACACTTTTTTCCTTTCTCTTTTGGAACAGTTTTATAAGTAATCGGGACGTTAAAAAAAGACTCCAAAACAAAAAATAAAAAGGATGAATAAAACAACATCGACCTCCTTGTTTGTAATTTGTAATTTGGTGGTAATTTAAATGAAATTGCTTAATGCATGACTTAACTTGTCATGCGTGAGTTATGGCCATGTTTGTGAATAATATCAGTTTCTCAACACAAATACATGTATCAAAATCGTTTCTCACAATGAAATTATCAAATATCACACATCCATCTATATATATATATATATATATATATATATATATATATATATATATATATATATATATATATATATATATATATATATATATACATATATATATATATATATATATATATATAGTTTATATATATAGTTTATGTATATATATATATATATATATATATATATATATATATATATATATATATATATATATATATATATATATATATATATATATATATATATATATATATATATAGTTTTGTCATTGGCATTCACATTATGCGTTTTCATGATGACTCAACGCTACTTTGCTGTCGTAATACATATACATTGGAATTTTCAGTCGTGGTCATGGTGCCTGGAACTTAAAAACATTGAAATCAGGTATGGCGGCAAAGAGGATCAACATATTTTTTCCCAAGATAACCCAAATCATGTACTGTATATATCACACACTTTCTTTTGTTAACTGCTGAAGAGAAGTAAGGTAACATGGTCAGAAAAGTGTTTACATAAGTAGATTTACTCTAGAGGAACATATACAATCAATGATCCTGTTTCCATTACCACAAGTTTACTATTTCTTTGATCAGTGACTACACACACCTAGACGCTGTGTTAAATAACTTTATTTATAAATGAATCTAATGGATCGGTTTAATTGAAAAGAAGCTGATTGCTTACCTTAAACATACTATGTGCTCTATAAACATGGGGCCAGTTATATGGCAAGAATAACACAGGTACATGTGCGTCATTGGCCAATCAATGTTTTGTGGCCATAAGGAAAACTGTGAAAATCTTTCTCGAATTTGAGCCGTACTGTACCATTAATAATCTTGATATCTGAAGTGTTAATTTTGAGATGAGAGTGGGTGACAATGAGAGAGCGTGTGCGTGTACATACACTCTCCAGACACACGAGGGACGCACGCTTACGGTAGCTCACAGACTACCAGCCATTAGTATATATATAGCGAGATGGAACCCGAGAACAGACTAAACATGGATTAACTCTCCAAGAAGAAAGCGCAGATTACCACATGACGGCTTCAAGATAATTTGCTATTTTTTAGCGAGTTCTGAGAAAGATTCTGTCATTATTCACGCGATGATGCTGTATATGTTGACGTTAATATGGGTATGGAGCTGGGAGGGTCTGGAGGTTGGTGCGCCTAACGTGCAAGGGGTAGGCCTGAATGGTACTCTGACCGTGGGGTACGCCGTGCCCTGGTCACACGAGTGGGAGGTAGGCCCCACCATGGGCTCTGCTATAGTGGTGGGCCTGGAAGAGGTGGAGAAACGGCAACTGCTTCCGGGGTACGCCATAGAGTGGGTGTGGAGAGACACCTGGTGTAAGCCCCAGAGAGGGATGCAGATGGCCGTGGACATGTGGGCCTCCGTCGACGACCTTGATGCTATCATTGGGGAGGGCTGCAGCGTGGTCTGTCAACCCATCTCCCTCCTGGCCGCAGCTTGGGGCATTCCCGTCGTCTCTTATGGATGTGCCAGCTCCTTGCTCTCAGACAAGGTCCAGTACCCAACCTTCACCAGGACGGTAGGGCCCTGGACCGGATTCGCTCCCATGTTTAACGCCGTAGTCACGCTGTTTGGGTGGGACAGGGTCGGTATAATCACCACCAACGAGGATGTCATGAGACTCACCGCTCAAGCTACGGCAAGCGAACTGGAGAACAGTGGCAAAACGGTATTCTACCACCTGATTGAGACCACAGTCAGCGGAAACGTGGTCAACGAGGAGAACCTGCAAAAACAACAGGAAATCGTGAGGTCTCTGAAGCAGGAGGCCCGCATCATCATCATGATCTCCTATGCCAACGACATGAGGAACCTGTTGTTGTCGGCGCTGGATGAGGGCATGCTGGACGGCACCTATGTGTTCCTCTGTCTGGACTGTGCCTATCTCAAGGACACTACTTTCCCTTATCGCCCCGAGGCGGATTCCCTCATTTACACAGGTGAGATGTTTTTTTTTAATGATAGCGCATCATTACCATATTCGATGAAGAAAACCCTCCTATAGACACATGTATAGATATAAAAAATAGCTATCAGCTTGTTTATTCCCATTGGCCTGAAGATAAAAACATGAAAGTATTGCCGAATCAATTGCAGCACAATGTCAATGTTAGTGATATGTCTATGAGTAACTTAATGTATTTAAAATTATGAAAGCTATCTACGTGCCCATGTCAAGAGCCAAGCATATAATATTACAAAGAATAAGAACTATCAGTGCTTCCTGAATTGATCATCAGCAAACTTATCATATAAAGGATTCATATAGGTTCCATATATGGGCGTTATCCCCAGAAATATGCTATCTCCGATTATATATTATTGTTGGTCAAGCCACGCGAGTCAAGCAGAAAAAAAGAATAATCGGTCCAAGCTGATCCCGGTGGAATCAGGTTTAATAATAATACATTGCTTCTATCAGTCAAGAATTACGTAAACTTTTGAATAATATTTAAATAACGTTATACAAATATATCAATCTCTATTAAAATATTTCCTTTCTCGTACGGCATACACACCTTAACTATCAAAATAGAGCATTTTGTGTCACGTGATAAAAGCATTTTATCAAAAGGTTATGATTATCATTTGAGGATGGTGAGTTCTCGAGAATTCTCGAGAATTATATATACATTCTCATTTCACCATGTTCCGTATATCTTAACATTTTTTAAAAACAGAATCTGATGTGATTTGTTTTTACATGTAAATTCCCTAATGCTAATGTTTAATTCCTTGGCACAAATGTTAGATATCTGAATAACATTTTGGTTGAACTTTTCGGGAAAAAAGTGGTTAGGCTTGTGTTTAGACTTGGATACGTTTTTTTACTTAGCATCAGTTTGTTTAGTTATCAACCAGTATCAGGTTAAACATTTCTTTACAAAAAATATTTAAAAATATTTTTTTTAATATTTATTTTTGTACAGAAAAATATAATTTTAACGGTACAATTCAGCGTTTAGCTTATTATGAATTGTGTAGATTTTGATATTTTTTATCTTCTTTTTTTTTGGTAGATTTTTTGTATTGAAAAAAATCCGTATATCTAAAAAAATCTGGAAAATCATATATTTTCATTACTTTAATATTTAAAGACTGCGATGGATGTACTCTGTGCAAAGAAATAATACTAAAAGGCTTTGTAATTAATGGTGAGGAAAAAAGCTACAGCTGTGATCAAAAGCCCAAAATGCCCCTTATTTTCAAAGGTGTAGAAAACTGTTACCTCTAACAAAGCCTCTTGCCTTTCAACGAAGCCATTTATCAATATTCGCAGTGTATTCCACAGCAATTCTTAAGTATTTTTCGCCGAAATCATATCTTTTTCTTCTAAATTAGATATTTGTTTGACATGAGTTAGACAGTTTTACACGAGATAGATATTTTCACAAACGTTAGATATTTCATCCATAACTTACAATGAATTTTAAAGGATTCTTACAGGGATATCGACACCAAAAGGACATTTATTTCCTTTATGTTATGTAGAAATACCAATTTCTATGTAGGGATGCCAATTGGTTATAGATGTAGATGTAGAAGTAGAAATTATCACATAAATTAGATATTTATCAAATATAAAGACTAGAGTTAATTCTGCAGGTTATACAAAGGTTTGTTGGGACTGCTGATATTTTCTTACACAACAGCAGAAAAGGTGACCTAATATGGGTTTAATATGGGTTAAAACACTTAAATCACAAAACATTCACAGCAAATCACTTAACAAAACACTCACAGCAAATCACTTAACAAAACACTCACAGCAAATTACTTAACAAAACACTCACAGCAAATCACTTAACAAAACGCTCAGAGTCAAGAGCCACTCCATGCTTGCAAGGCATCGGACCCCTATTATAATGCTCTATTATGAATACCTCATCTACAAATAAAATTTAAAAGATACAAATGTTTTGACGAGGTGTACATTTGATAATCTATATCAAGTGGCAAAGATATTCACCTCCCTAAAAACAAACAATTTGTCACATTAAGCTGTTATTATACAATTAGGTAGTGTAATTCATTTGATGTCTCCTCTGGTCTGCATCTGGCTTTTATCAATGGGACTTAAAGAGAAGAGGTCCAGCGATCCCCTGCCAACACCGAGGCAAGATACCTCAAATGAAGGCAGACCAAGTGGTCAACTTCTAAAACTGATTATCTAACTGCCTGCTTGATAAGAATCTGACTCTTACTTTATGTTCCATGATTAGCCAACAGTCCCTCAGTAAACACATATCTCCGATTATGCTTGATCAGTCCCCAACCTGTGCATGCAACATTTATATATCTGTTAGAAGGAAACAGAACACCTCAATAACTGGTCACAAATGATTTATTTAGCCACTTACTACAATAAATCTGTCCTACACTGTTACAGTAGCTGCCAGCCATTGTGGTGCTACACACATCAATTATACATAAATCCAATTTACCAAAACATTTTACCAATTACATTTTAATACATATATCAACTAGTTTTACTCAATTAATTGCAAAACCTGTACACCTATACCTACTTAACTAAGCTAGGCTTGGCTCTCATGGCCATACGCCCATAAGCCATGTGTTGATGGCTAAAATTATAGTTCTAAAAGGGTGGGATGGCGGGCGAAAAAGACGTCCGCCTACCTGAGCGTCAGTGGACTGGAAGAGGCGGCAATGTCTGTGCCAGGGGTTTATATCCCTATGCACCCCATGGGGGGGGGGGGCCAAGTGCAATTACCCTGGCTGTGACTTATTTGGTGTGACCTCTAACCACCTTTATAACATACATATAAAGCTTCCTTAGAAGGAAACAGAACACCTCAATAACTGGTCACAAATGATTTATTTAGCCACTTACTACAATAAATCTGTCCTACACTGTTACAGTAGCTGCCAGCCATTGTGGTGCTACACACATCAATTATACATAAATCCAATTTACCAAAACATTTTACCAATTACATTTTAATACATATATCAACTAGTTTTACTCAATTAATTGCAAAACCTGTACACCTATACCTACTTAACTAAGCTAGGCTTGGCTCTCATGGCCATACGCCCATAGATGAGTGGGAATCTGTTCTAGATGAGTGGGAGTCTAAGGCCATGAGTTGGTGATAGGAATTATTTATTTACAGTGTGTTAGTCTTTTTGCATATGTGATCTCATGAATACCTGTATCTCTTATATAGCCTTGGTAGGCACTGGACCTCCAGTTCCCGAGGGCAGCCAGTTCCCAGTCATGCCAGTTCCCATTACCTGCTTGGGTTGCTGCTCCACTCCTGAGACTGTGGCTTGAGTAACCAGAGGGATCCAGGCCCAGGCGAGAAATCAGGGCTTTTATCTGGTTATTAAGGGAATGTTTAGATAATGCATTACCCTTTTCATCAGCAAATAGGGGGGAGGATGGGTCAATGGCTCCTTTAGTGGATTTACTGGCCCTTACCTGTAGGTAGCGCCACATGTAGCAGTGGGCACATACGTCATGACTGGAGCATCCTACACGTTTCAGCATACCATTTACCTGTGTCTTTGTGCGGGACACTGAGAATGACAGATACTTACAGTTGGCTAACGTTCCGAAGGCGACCTGGGATACCCTAGGGGGCGGCACCAGCCAGGTTGCCCTGCTCGGCTGAGCTACACCCATGTACTCAGCACCTCTGAGGCAAGCGAAGTATCCTAGGGATAGTGCCGCCTGCCAGAGGTAGCCCAGGTAGCCCAGGGGGGTCAACCTACACATAGGACATAAAAGTTTAAAATCGATTGGGTGCTTTTTTGTGGTGGGGGGGGCGGCCAGGGAAATTGCCCTTAATGCTAATAGTGCCCTGGGGGTGTTGGTGGGTGGTGGGTCAAAACCATGGATGATGTGCAATGATCTGATGGCTGATAAATAGACGGAGATGGTTGTGGGAGTTAATGAGGGCCCATTCCTGCCGGGTTTTTGACTGAGATGGGCTATATATCTTAGTATGGTTTTTTCGCTTGCGGGAAGTGCAATAAGTTCAAATGACTTGCAAAAACCTATGAATTGCAGCTGGGCCGAGCTGTAGGTCCTCCTGGTGTTAGCCTGGAGACCCTGGGATAACAGGGTGGAAACCTTCTGGTCTATACCTGCAAATGATGCGATATGGTTAGCGGTTGGCTAAGTGAGACGTGCCTGTTGAGCTTACAACGTTATTCAAACAATTTTATATACATGATGTAACCCATGTTCCAGAACATTATAGGCACTCTGATGGAACATACAAAGAATCGAATACAATTAGAAGTCGGCTGCACTGTGTTTGGCCATGCTGACTTGACTAATGAATAAAGGATAAATATTTGACTACCGCTGTAGTTGCCCTGCTAAGTAAGCTAGATCAGTGATCATCGTGGGTACCTTGGCTGCCTACCCGGGGCTACCTAATATGGTGGTGATAATACCTATAGCACTACTTCAGTCAGGAGTGATAAGATTTGACTATCGAGTGAGTCTGATTAAGGAGACAGGGTGTAAAATCCCAGCGTGACAGGCAGCAATATGACATGGTGAGCCAACACTAGGCCAATGAGGCCTGGCTGCCTGTCAGGTCGGGGTTCCAGGGACGCCTGAGGTAACAAATGAGGTAGTTGGTATGATATTACCTTAGTTCTACCGTTACATTATAATTCTGTTACAATTTACAATTAGCATAAATAATATTAGAGATAACATATAAGTCCGTTAGAATCGGATATACACATATATATCAGTAGTTATTAAATAAAGCATTAGAACCTGTGAGGTTTCTGTTAAAAGTCATACATTATTGGCATTGCAGGGGTCATATTAGTGTCCGCGTTAGGCATGACCTGCCTGAATCTTGTTAGATCTAGCCTGCTCAGTGCATCTGCTGCAGAGTTATATAATGTTCCTATGTGGAAGGCTTTGTAGTCAATTCTATATATACTTGTGTATAAGTATAGTGCACGTATTAGATTCATTAGGTTGGTGTCCTTGGATTTGGCGTCGTTAACGCAGTAACAAACGGCAACGTTGTCAATGTTCATTGCTACCTTGCTGTTGCACAGCCTCTGTCCGAATGTAGCCACTGCTATAACTACTGCAGCGAGCTCGCGCCATGCTATGGGCATCGATGCCATCCAGCCATTCTCTCCTTCGAATTTGACTAACGTCCATGAGTTCTGGTAACTTATTCCTATACCCTTGTCGGAGGCATCAGTGAATAATATCTCTGCTGATTCCATATTCCATTCCGTGGGAAACCAGCACACACCATTGTGGAGATGGAGGCAGCGTAGCCACCATTCAATGTCAGCCCTAGCCTCGTTAGTCAAGCGTATTTTGTGATGGAGCTGTTTTGCCCTGTTAGCTAAATGCTGTAACCTGCGTGTAAACAGGGCCCCATCTGACACTACTTTTGAACAAAAGACTAGTTTACCTATCAATGAAAGCAACTCACGTTTGGTGGCATAACGCCTGTGTCTCATGTTGGCTAACTCTCTATTGATGTCGGCAATTCTGTCTGTGGAAATGCTCAGCTGTTGGTTCACTGTGTCGATTACTATACCTAAGAACTCTAGTTTCTGAGATGGACCGAGTGTCTTTGATTCCTGAATTTTAAAACCTGAATCCTCACATGTCTTGACTATCGTATCTAGGGAATCTTTACAGCCAGCTACAGTGGGTGACAGGGTCAGGATATCATCCAGATAATGGATTGTGTCGCCTGCTGCACCATGTTTCTTGTACATGTACTCCAGACCAATGGCAAAATCGTCAAAGAGCCTAGGAGCACTAGTCAAACCGAATGGTAGGCAAGCCATATGATAATATTGCTTCTTGCCTGAACTGTCCGGCCAAGAAAAACCTAATAAATGGCGGTCTTCAGGGGCTACCTTGACGCTCTGAAAGGCAGAGGCAAGGTCAGTTTTACCCAACCATGCTTGATCATACTTCTGAGCTAACCTAACGGCGTCGAGGACGGTGGCGTACTTGAGGGAATACCTGCTTGAGTCTATACCATCGTTTATGGATGAGCGTGGGGGCCAAGATAAGTCATGTATCACCCTAGCCTTGGTACCCCCTTTCTTTATAAATGCCCCCAGGGGGGATGACCTAAAATTGGAGGGAGGCTCCCCGAGCGGACCGACTATCCTACCAAGTTTTAGATTGTCATTTATAAATTGGCTAACCTTTTCGGCATGCACAGTGGCCGACGGCCAATTGTCTGCACAATGAGAAATAGTGTTGTCCCCCTCATATCCTATACTGACACCATGTTTAGCCCTGTGATAGAGCTTTTCTGCAAAAGCCCTATCTGGGTAGTCAAGCATGTTTTCCCTCCAATATTCAGGAAGGAGAAACGTGCTTGACGCTGCTTGACGCGCACTTTCCCTGTTTAATGCATAGCTCGAATGGGAGGGAGCCATGACATTGCCTACACACATGGAGTCGTTTGCATGACTTAAAGGTACACTTGAGGACGTTGAAATTGTTGCATATCTCTCCCCCTGTACCCCCCTGGCGAGCCTTCTGTCCGGATTCACGCGTCGTCGGCCCCTGTACCGACGACGCACTGGCTGGAAAGGGGCAGTCGGCTACCCTGAAATGATTATAGCTTTTACATCTGCTACAACGTAGGGCTGATGCCTTAATGGCGGTAGCATCTAGGATAGTATATATCAAGTGCTGGTCTACCTTAGCGAAATCTACTGATACCTTGGACAAACTATGCCTGTGCCTCATATCTAATATGGCGACATTAGCCCACGTGTACTTCTTATCCCACTCAGCTACCATTGCTTTATAGTCAGTCATCTGGTCATACAAATATATACCATGAGTGTGTACCATCAACTTTTCATATATTGCCCAGGCCTCCATCCATGACCTAATGTCCTGTATTGCTCTGGAACGTTGGGCCCTGCGTTTATATTTAATGTTGCCAGAATTGTCAATATATGGTAAAAGTTCCTGGTGAATGTCATTTTCTATCACAATGTTATGCAAAAACTCATGCAAGGCAACGTACTCACCTAGTACCGCACTCTTGACTACTTTCTCTGGAATGAGCTTGTCTTTACATAAGCTAGTAAAGTCTGTGACATGTGCGAGGTTGCACATTCCAGGAATACGCCCTCCTGGCTGGAGGACTGGCTGGAACTGAGGGTGAGTGTAGTGGGGTGTCAGGTGATCTGTGGTGTTGTGTTGCCATGGATTGTTATGTTGCCATGGGGCCGGCTGGAATGCCCCTGCTACCCCCTGCTGGTGCTGATTAGTACTGCGCGCACTGACCCCTGGTGCGTTTTTTCCACTAATGGCGATAAGTGCTCTAGAGAGCTCCTGCTGGGTCTCTATCACCTGGCTCAACTGGGTTTGCATGGTGGACATATTGTCTGTTAGAGCCTTTATACATAAACTATCTTCTTGCCTAACGTCCTGTTCCACTCTCCCTGAATGCTCTGCCCTGTCCATATTGGATGCCAGGAAAGGATTGTTCGGACTAAGATTACATGTACTTAGCTGGAGAGGTGTGCAATGCGAAGTCCCCCTGTCATGGCTAACGGTCGCTGCAGGGGTGGCTGGCGGTGTGGTCTCCTCTCCGTCTGTTGAGCGCCCTTCGTCCTCACAATCTGCTTCCTCCTCGGTGAAGGTTGGGTTGGGGTCCAGAGGGACGTTCTGGCATGCCCCAAGACCCACGGGCCCCTCGTGCCCCTTCGTGGGTCTACCACATGCCCTGCAGCAGCGGGTTGTGGTTACCTTTGGCATATTATGCGAGATAGCGACAGCAGATATTTACCTAACGGCTCAGGGCGGTTCCCGGTGGTATGGCAATTTTTTCCTGGACTCCTGCCTGGGGGAAAGAAATTGCCTGCCTACCCGAAAAAGACGTCCGCCTACCTGAGCGTCAGTGGACTGGAAGAGGCGGCAATGTCTGTGCCAGGGGTTTATATCCCTATGCACCCCATGGGGGGGGGGGGGCCAAGTGCAATTACCCTGGCTGTGACTTATTTGGTGTGACCTCTAACCACCTTTATAACATACATATAAAGCTTCCTTATTAGTGGTCGCCTCAAACATACACAATGAGGACTATTGAATTCAGCACACACGCTTTAACCAATATCATTATGTTTATATGCACATAATGCATTTACAGAGAAACTTGTTATGGTAGAAGTACAGTTAAATACATATATTTATTAATTTTAAAATGTTTATAAATTTAAAAACTATCTCAGTTGTCAATCATATAAATATCTCATACAAAAATAATGCAGTGAATTTGTAATATCATCTGGCAGAAGTAAATTCTGACTGGACATGAAAGGTATATTCTAAGCATAGAGTTACCCTTGAAGATTATCCCGCATTTCATGTTTTCGCAAAATAGAATTCCAATTGGAAGGACATGAGGTAAGAATAATGCCATACGGTAAATGATGAAGGAAAAGTTGAAGGAAAAGTTAAGTTTTTACTTCAGTCTTCCTCTGCACACACTCGCTGCCACATATGTCACAAGCCGCCAGCGTTATCAAGCAATGCGTGGGAAAGGATCATATTATAACATTACACACCGGAAAGGACATCTGGCTGGAAGAACTTCCCTTCTAGTTTCATTGTTATTATCATGTATAATAAGGGCGCATGGACAGTATCATAAAACTATTTTCGCCAATCAATTAATCAGCTTAAACCCAGGTAAGTTAAATTCCTTGTATCTCTAAACTTAAGTTGCTGATTTTAATAATGTCATTGTGTTATTTTGTAAAATACAAACATATAAACCAGGCCAAAGTCAGCAAACCATACAACAAATCTCAGCTTCTATTTATGCAACAAAATTCTTTCATATTTACGAATATAAAGATAAGGAAACTTTACTAAAATAAACATCATTTAACCATAAATTATGACGTATTCCATATTTTCCTCATTAACAGGCTGACCATTTTTTTTAAGATCAGGAAATTGCTGAGATGAAAATCATTTAAACCTTTTTTCAGTGTTGAGACCACTCTTATGCAACCATCAAGAATAACACAAGAAGTGGAAAATTCAGAGTCAAGAAGGCTTTAAAGAAATACTGAAGTCTCTATGAAAAAAGGTGAGAAATTCCACCATGATAGCTACCACGGTAGTACTTTTCATACGAAAAATTAGTAACTTTCAAATGAAATGGGGGCTAGGAGCCCTGGAGTAGTTATTTTTATTAGTTAGCATCAGTTTCTCTGTCATAATCCAAAGGTCATGGGTTCGATTTCTGGGAAGGGCGAGATTGCGGTGATCATGTTGCAATTTGTCATATGAGTTGAGGCCTGTGCCTGAAGGGTTAACCTGTTGTCCTTGTAAATCTGTTACCAGGCGGGTTGCCATGAGAAGGACATGCGATATGACCATTAAATGAAGCACTACTCTATCCACCACGAGTAGGTTTCATCATGAAATGACTGAAATAATGTTGAAAGTAATATAAACTGTTCTCTGTAAAATAATTTATTAAAAATAAAACATTATGCTTTCAGTTGGCTCTTCATGGCTATTTCGCTGACTTTGCTGTGAAAACATGGAATATTTCCAGATAAATGATAGTGTTCCCTTTGCCAATTATTCTGTGTTAGAATATTTCTTATCTTTTTAAAGAATTGTGGCTCTGATTTTCGTTTTAGTTAACATTAGGCATGCCTATGTCTTTTACGCACAATTCCATAACTAGCTTAATTCCTTTCAAACTTCTTTATAAAGTCTTGGACGAGTTGAATCTCGACCCGTCTGTGACCTTTTTGTGCTTACGTTTCTGTTCATTGTTTGTTTCCTACTTACGAACTGACTAGCGTTAAGTTCACCTGCATCTCTGATGCATTTTATCTATTGTCAGTTAACACCCATCTGCACATATTTGCAGATTGAAAGTACGAATGCTTTGAATACAGCTACTCAGGCGACAAGAAGTACACGATCCAGTGAGAAGAAGGTTTCACGTCTTACAGCAACATATCTTACTATCATCATAAAACGCTGTTTTAGATAGGATATGAGATGCGATTGTGTATGATTGTAAAAATTGTACTGTAATATGCTGGATGAATTCATTTTTTTTATGTCAGTCAGGTAACTTTAGTGAACTGTATTGATACTGAGATGCAAGTGTTTAAATTGTAAATATGTCTGTATATTGACTTATCATTGTGAAATGTAAATTGTTAACACAAATATTTAAATTCTATACATGTACAATATGTAATCAGGTATGGATAAAGAACACTGGTGTTTGATTGTCAGTCAGGTAACCTTAATGCAAACATGCTTGTTTGATAGTTATGTATATTGTTATAGAGTAAACATTAGCATGCAGAAATGAAATGTTTGATGTTTTAAACATATCTGAATAGATTCAGAATAAATAAGATTAAATATTTTAAAATGTGTTTAGTATTTTTTATTCTAAACGGCAATAGCTGTTCAGAAATCTGGTACATAAGAAGTCTTTGGATTTTTGTTATGTTCCAAACATGTTGGAATGAGAGTATACTCTCTCTAGCCAAAGAATCTGCTGGTGTTAAAGCGTATCAAACCATCTCTAATCATACATCATGGTGTACATCAACCAACACGATTAGTTACAAATCACTACGAACCAAAACTAGCTACAGTGAAACTAAAACAAACCAAAATTTCCACAGGCTACAGCAGGAATTACAATGAACTGTTACGATTTTTAAGAATTGTGTTATGCGTGGTGAACATTTGAAAACACTCGCCAGGCCTTGGCGAACGCTAACAGCATTTATAAAGAATAATGAAGACTACTGAAGACTTGAGACGAGCAGGGTGGAGACTTACAAAGACCCAACAAATTTGTTTTAGTCGTTATAGTTTTCTGCACAAATAGGCCACTGTGTGATTAGAGCACTAATGAGTTGCAGCAAGAATCTCCGGATCAATGTCAATGATGCCATCCTCGGCAGGAACAATAAGGCAATTCCTCATTTCTGAGTTAACACTCATTTGAGACAAAACCATTCTATTACTGACTTATATTTCATATTGCCTTTCCAAATATTAAATCTTATCAAACACATGTTATGATTTTAACAACCGAACGGGATGATACACTGAGTTCGCTGATTCTTCATCTCATTTCTAATGCATTGTATATGCATTTTTTATTAATGTGACTGACATGATGACATTGAACATTAAACAATGCCTACAAATAACTGGTGTGTATATTAGTATTATATCACATGACCTCACATATGTACTGACGGGCCACACGAGTTGGGTCCGCAGAGCAAAGGATCCGTGCCTCAGTGCATTTTATAAGCATGACAAGTAGAAGATAGGTGGTGGGTTCGAATCCCACTGCCTCTTGTTTCTTAACTTGTTTGCAATGCATTTAAATCAACCTGATAAGTCATTGTTGTTGTAAGGGTGGTTAAAACATATTACATATTTCACTTTTATACAATTCATCAACCTAAAGATAAAGGTAAACTTCTATTAATGATAATATGGAGAAGATTCTTGCTCAATCCTTGATAGTTGCAATACAATATATCATATCATACAGAAATAAATCGCCTTTGCCCAGACCTTTCTAGTGTTTCACCATTGATGATTTTCTGGTCTGAGGTACGCAGGAAGTGTTTGGCAAACCCACTCTAATGAGTCAGGCAAACCCACTCTAATGAGTCAGGCAAACCCATTCTAATGAGTCAGGCAAACCTATTCTGATGAGTCAGGCAAACATATTCTAATGAGTCAGGCAAACATATTCTGATGAGTCAGGCAAACCCATTATAATAAGTCAGGCAAACATGTTCTGATGAGTCAGGCAAACATATTCTAATGAGTCAGGCAAACCCATTCTAATGAGTCAGGCAAACCAAATATATTTTTTAATAATAATACCATTGACACTCTAATAGACTGGTCTACTCAACATTAGTTCTGATAAAATCTGTTAATTACTGCCATTCATATATTGTTACTAATATGCTAAATGAGGTACTGGGATCAAAATTTTAAAGCAGAAGTGGCCTGGCACCCTCAACTTGTATCAAACTGAAACAAAAAAAAACAACTAAATATACGGCAGTTTACTTGAAACTCAGATTATTTCCACTGCTGTCATCCATCAGAAATAATATAGATATTTTTAATACAGATATTTTTTTACACACATTGTTTAGGTCTCATCACTATCCAATACAGAAAGAACTCGGGACCAGAGTATGATGAATTCGCCCGGCAAGTTATTGAGGCATTCGATGACCCGCGCTTTGATGGCCTTCCACACTTGCCCATCACAGCTGACCCCAGTGAAGTGGAACCCTATGCAGGTACGGCACCCATAGAGAAAGCAACTATCTTCATCTTTTGTCTGTATAGGCTGCTGCCTCACATCTGGGGTGGTGAGATTTGTCTTAGTGGTTTGTCTCGATTCATAGTTTAGAGGGTCCCCTCTAATATCGGGGCCCTTTAACCAGTGCCTCAAGGCTGAATGTGAAACAATGTTGTGTGTCTTGTTATGTTTGTTTGAAAATGCAAAAGAAAGAGTTCGTCCGTCTTCAAGCGGTTGGGCATTGAGTATCGGTATTTAGACAGCTGTGACATAAATTGTGTTGAGAAGGGCAGTTTACGCAAACAAATCAATATATTATATTTCACATTGCATTTATGGTTCTGAGCGCATATCATGCGTATAGAAAACAGAGTTTTATTTTCTCGTTGATAAATATTTCTCTGATTGGTAAGGGAGTAGGTCTAGAATGTGTTTGATCTTAATTTGTTAAATTAGTTTTATTGTGCGCAAACAAAGGATGGGATTCTGTTGTTTTGTATACCGCTTTCTATCAAAGAACTTTTTCAAACTAATACAAAAAGATTAGTATACCTATGCTCGTTTATCTTTCTAAGAAGAGAATAAAAGATAGACGGGTCCAATAGTCAGGTATTTATGTTGAACGGGTCCGCGGCATTTCTCATCATGATTACATATATAAATAAGATACACATATTCTGATTAAGGTTGTATTTGACAGGATTTGTGCACGACTCTGTGCTGCAGTGGGCCTATGGTGTGAATAGGACCCTGGCGGAAGGATACTCACCGGACGATGGCTTCCGGGTCACACAGAATATCTTCAACTTGACCTTTCAGGGTATAACCGGAAAAGTGCTGGTAAATGACCTCGGAGACAGAATGCCCGATCAGAGGTAAGCTGGGCATGTGTGTCTTAATCGATCAAATACCTCAGTCTTAGATGTCTCCAATTTGATTACAGAAAAATAAAGTGGGAATGCTTTTATTATTATTTCGCAATTTGCCATTGCTGAAGTTTTTTGTGAAGTTTTTTTTTCCGTTTTACAGACATTTAAGTAATTCCATACAACATTTTTTTCTTAAATAGATCAGACAAAATAAGAAAGAAAATGAAAATAAACCAAGTTAAATCAAAAGATTGTAACAAATAGCAAACAGTATGTG
Source organism: Amphiduros pacificus (assembly GCA_949316495.1). Lineage (NCBI taxonomy): Eukaryota > Metazoa > Annelida > Polychaeta > Phyllodocida > Hesionidae > Amphiduros > Amphiduros pacificus. Next base: position 29,916,137 of record OX439004.1, on the reverse strand, counting down.
TTTATACAGTTTCTACACTGTAAAAGCCCACACGGTCTCTAAACACCCTTAGGAAGATTTTGTAACAAACATTGGCTTTATAACAAACAGAATAAAATAGTACGATACTGTTGCATTCCAAGTTATATTGGCTTTCAAAGCAACATACGTCGCGACACAAATAGCATCACATGGAATTATCATATTACAATAAACATTCTATCTTCATAAAATCTTAATGGTACTCAATGTGATAGTCTGACTATTACATGCGATTAGTATCTCAACATATTTCAGGAAGGTATCTTAATTATTACATGCAAATAGCATCTCAATATATTTCATGCATTCTCTTTTTACTATTGCATGCAAATAGCATCTTAACATATCTCATGTAGGTCTCTTCTAGCTTTTACATGTAAATTGCATCTCAACATATTTCATGAAGGTCATTTAACTATTGTATGTACTATAGCATCTCAATATATTACATGAAGGTCTGCTTTAACTATTGTATGTACTATAGCATCTCAATATATTACATGAAGGTCTGCTTTAACTATTGTATGTACTATAGCATCTCAATATATTACATGAAGGTCTGCTTTAACTATTGTATGTACTATAGCATCTCAATATATTACATGAAGGTCTGCTTTAACTATTGTATGTACTATAGCATCTCAATATATTACATGAAGGTCTGCTTTAACTATTGTATGTACTATAGCATCTCAATATATTTCATGAAGGTCTGCTTTAACTATTGTATGTACTATAGCATCTCAATATATTACATGAAGGTCTGCTTTAACTATTGTATGTACATAGCATCTCAATATATTTCATGGAGGGTCTCTTTTCATATTGCCTGCGTCATTCATAAGAAACCGACCTGAACCTTATTTAATCATTTACCTCAATAATTCAATACGAGATCTTTAGCTTAATGGGCTTACTAAGTGCATGTCTGCAGATCCTCGTGGATGGCATTCACAGCACCCTTCACCATTCATCATTGACTGTATTGATGTCTACTATATCCGTGTAAGACCAGCTGCAAGCTGAGAATTCTCCCATAATACATTTGGATTTTTCTTATACTTATAGCATTCATGGTCAACAATAGTCATATTTGGTCGACCTTCAAGCCTTTTACTCGTATTGCATTCATGGCAGATTTTAGGTTATTTCAGTGTGTGACAAAAAGTCCCATCTGTTTGATCCTGGCCAGCAATACATTTATTTGTGCGCGATCGTGACATGTAAATTGAATGTATGTGCCCTTTTACTGCCAAACCTAAACCTTAATTTGAATATAAAAGGTTTGAATGAAAACGGTAAAACTGACCACATGCAGGATTGGCCGTAGGTAGGACTGACCATATGCAAGACTGACCATATGTAAGACTGACTGTATGTAAGACTGGCCATATGCAAGACTGACCGTGAGGGGATATTAAAATATCTTTACACCCTTCATTTACTGCATGGCAATATGTAAAAAATTATTGAACAATATTTTGAATTATTGCCGTGCTTTAATTTTAGTCAATGTCCAAACTGCTCATATGCTCTCCAATTCAAAAAGATATTGTTAAAGAAAAGCCTAACATGGTGGTAATGGTAACGCACGTGGTTCACATGATTATTTCTTGATAAGAACAAATTAATTTTAAATGATATAGATTGGAATCGCTTGTTTGACATTTTTATCATAAATTTCATTTACTCGCAATGTTTGTTACCAGTGTTCCTATTTCTAAAAGGCCACGGGCCGTGGCGCAGTTTGTTAGAGCGCCAGCTTATTAGCACCAGTTCCTCTGTGGTGATCCAAAGGTCGTGGGTTCGAACCCTGGCCGTGCCGAGATTGACCTCGTGATCATACAATTTCCCATATGAGCTGAGGCCCGTGACAAAAGGGTTAACCCGTTGTCCTTGTAAATCTGTGACAGGGTGGGTTATCATGTCAAGGACCTGCGACATGACAATTCAGCACTATATCTGCTTCAAGTAGGTCTCATCACGAAATGACTGAAATAATGTTGAAAGTGATGTAAAACCCCAAACAAACAAACCTATTTCCGACTATAACATATTGAAATTTAACAGAAATAACATAATTCTCGTCTCAGGGATTTTTTTTGTTAATATTCATAAGCGTGTTTTGTTTTCAGATTTGAAATAATACAGAACGACAGCCTCGTTCCCATCCTCGACTGGTTTGCAGCTGACGAGGATCTCGTGAAGATATACAAACCAAATGATCCCGATGACTGGTCAGGACTCATCTGGCACGGGAACAACACTAATCACCCGACTGGTCAGCCAGAATGTGGGTGGCTCTTTGAGTTCTGCGGTGGTCAGTCTGGGGCAGGTCCTTCTCAGGTTTTTGCTCTAGTTATGTCTCTTCTGGGGGCATTGTCACTGGTCAGTCTATTCGCCGGTGGAATATTCATGGCAAGATACAAACTGAATGAATCTAAGTTACGAGAGGCTGGCCTCCTCACAGTAAGGTGGACCGACGTTGAGATTCACCAAGCCACGATGCCAGACAATATAGACTCGCACAATAGCGTGATGGCACAAAAATTGGACACAAAAGAAGACGCTAACCAGATAGGCACATACCAAGGTCAGAGTGTGGTGGTGAAACCCATAGTGAACACCATTATTGACATAAAGGATAGGCAAGTGTTAAGCGAATTGAAGGACATGAGAGAGATAACCCATCAGAACCTCCTGCCTCTGATTGGTATTTGTTGTGAGGCCCCCAATACATGTGTCCTGGTGGAGCACAGCCACAGAGGCAGCATACAAGATATTATCGCTGGTCAAGACACAAATCTCACATGGGACTTTAAGATGTCCATCATCTTGGACATTGCTGCCGGCTTGCGATACTTGCACCAAAGCAATATTTCCTATCACGGCAGACTGACCAGTGCTAAATGTATTGTTGATAACAAGTGGATTTGCAAAATAACAGGATACGGGTTGAGGCATGTTACTAGTCACTCCAACAAATATAAAGATACAAGTCCAGAAAAACTACAGTGGTGTGCTCCTGAAATTCTGAGGCAGGAAGAGCCAAGTCAAAAGTCGGATATTTACAGCTTTGGAATAATCACCAAAGAAGTGCTACTTGAAGAAATGCCGTATGCCTCAAATGATGATGATTTAGACTTCAAGACCATCATCGAGAATGTGAAGCGGCCTACTTCTCCCGTATACCGCCCGGTCATTCTCGACGGAGCTTGCTCCAGCGACTGGGAGAATTTCATGAGTCAGTGCTGGCAGGAGTCTCCCAGGCAAAGACCGGCGATTACCGACGCACTGCGAACCCTGCGCATCCTCAACAAAGGCCGGAGCATGAACCTCGTCGACAGCATCATAAAGAGACTGGAGTTCCATACTGAGAAACTGGAGGAGCATGTTGCTGAGCGTACCAAGGATATCATAGCGGAGAAGGGGAAGATGGAAATCCTTCTCAGCCAACTCTTGCCTGCCAGCGTGGCGGCCCGACTCACCCAGGGAATGACGATCCAGCCGGAGAGCTTCGACTGTGTTTCCATTATGTTTTCGGACATCGTTGGATTCACTCGCATCTCCTCGCAGTCGACGCCTATGCAGACTGTGATGATGCTAAATAACATGTACACTGTTTTCGATGACGTCATTCTCAATTATGATGTGTACAAAGTGGCCACCATTGGAGATGCTTACATGGTGGCAAGTGGGGTGCCCGACAAAAACGGTAGCAGGCATGCATCGGAAATATGCAAGATGGCCCAAGAACTCCTGTCCTTCATCGAAAATTTCACCATAAGCCACATTGAGAACGAGCGTCTTCAGCTGAGACTGGGCGTCCATTCAGGACCATGCGTCGCAGGTGTCGCGGGAATAAAAATGCCAAGGTACATGTTGTTCGGCGACACCGTATTCATTGCCGAGAAAATGGAAAGCAACAGCAAACCTTTGAAAATACTTGTCAGTAATGCAACTGTAGAGGTGTTGAATCAAGATGCGACCAGCAAGTTTGCACTGAGTGAAAATGGTCCTGTTAATCTTAAGGGAAAGGGAACGATCAATTCATTTTGGTTAAATGAACAAGGTTGAATATGAGTTGGACATTAAAGCCGTAAAAAATGTCCACTTTATACAGTAGAGAAGATTTATATTTATTGATTAATTTGTTTATTACAAAATAGATTACATATCATTGTATTAGAATATAAGAGACTAACATTTTGGCTCAACATTAAAACAGACAAAGGTTAACAATTTTCAAGACCTGCGGCTGACATGTCTAAAATATTTTATTTGTATAAAATGGCTTTTCGTGAACATATAGTGGCAGTCCCTTCCTGTTAGGTGCATCAGTGATAAAACAGTATAATGTTGGTAATTCAGTTTAAATATTATAAACAATTTATTATCACAGAAGCGTTGTTGGGCATTTAGTTAGTTTTCGTATCTCCCAGTTTAAATTTTGATAAGGACGGTTCCACAAAAAGCTCATTTTAAAATGAATTGGTTTTGAGTTATGCTTAGCACAGCTTCTGCAGGGATAGAAAGAGATTTTCTGTCATTCTGTTTGACCGTCAACATCAGTCTTTTTTAAGATTTTTTGTATACAGCTCTTAGAGCAGTAATAGATATATGTTATAATATAGACTATATTATAACATACTGCATGCCGTATATATACTGTATATAGGCTATATTGAAGAGAGTCGACGAGGGCTAATGTGTATACGTCAGTTATTTGATTCGTCTCATGAGCTTCAATAAAGATGGCCGACGGTAAGTGGTAAGGTATGGATTAGAAAAGTTGGAAAGGAGGCAGCTGGTAGATATGAAGGTGCTGAAGATCACTAGGTACTCACGTGGAGGACATTTTTAGCCTCTAGTTGTGATTGGTAGGGCTTACGAGGATATTGGACGCCTCAGGCTGTATAGGGATATTGGATGCCCTTTAGCGCGCTGGGGATTGTAGGCCCCAAGGGAAGGAGTGAGTGTCTTGGTTAAAGTTGACAGTGCAGAAGGCAGTAATTAGATAGGGTAGTTTTTCATCAGTGTAGGGGCCTGCACCGGGCGGTCAGCACGAGTGCTATTCACAGATTGGAGATAGTGCATATTGGGTCTCCTCTCTAGCTGGATAGCCATGCTGCGTAAGCTCTGAGTGCCCATGAGACAAAAGTGCAAATGCATATCAAATCAAATCAAATCAAAATGTTTCGAGTCAAGGTTTTAAGCATTTACGCGTCCATCGGACATGTAATTTGATAATTCTGGCTGTCCAATGTGAAATCGGCATAGAGAACCACATCAGTTTTCAGCGTATGTGTATTGTTTACTTGAAGCCCACTGCATGTGCTGGAAAATGATGTCTATGCTTTAGAGAATATAAATAATATTTTCAAAAAGGAAACTGTTTGCAAATTCTTTTTTTAAAAAAAAGAAGACTTTCTTGTTATTTGCATGGAACTAATTTTATCTATTTTTCACTTGGCTCAGAACTTTTTATATTTTTTCTGTTGCCATTTTGAACAACATAGCAAACTTCGACTAATGTAATGTTCATTTCAAATGGCCGAAATTATCATCTACTCTAGTTTCAGAAAAGGATTCAGATCATCATTTATGAAGCATTTCCAGAAAATGTTCGAAAAATAAAAAATGATCAGCATCGTTCTAAAACTATTGGCCTGTGTTTAAGTATGTTTTTACTTGAGGTGTGGCATTTAAATGTATGTTCCAATATTTCTCCTGTGCTCATTCAGACCAATCAGAATATTACCTGGATGTGGATGTAAATTCCTGGGAACGATTCTTTAATAACTTTCTGACGATTGAATATCTTTATGAGCCAAAGGTATGGGTGAAATCGTGTCCCCAAATCATAATGTCCATTTTTACACAAACGAAACCTTCCATGTGTGAAGTCTTACAAATAAAGGCATTGAAAGTCAATTAATTTAGGAGGATGGTAGTTCTTTCCCTGGCAATTCTCAATTTTATGGCATCTTTATGGTTTCAGTGGTTTCAATGATTAATTTTTTCACACCACTTTTGTATCCCAATTATAAACATTAATTTCGCTTGAATCTTTACTGTCAAACTGGCATTTTCCAAAGGACATTTTTAAAATGATATTTTGAGATATATAATCAAATAAGTTGTTGCGACACGGTCCATTGTTAATATTGTTAATCTAATAACAATGAAAAAGAAATAATAAGAAATGCCCTAGGTCTGTAGATGCATTGATTTAATTGATATGTTTGTTGAGCAATGGTAATTGAATCTGCCAAACACTGTTGTCCTTTATAGACACACCACAGATATTCAGTATGCAGCGGTCTTCATTTTGTTCCAGGTTGCAGCGGTCTTTATTTTGTTCCAGGTTGCAGCGGTCTTTATTTTGTTCCAGGTTGCAGCGGTCTTTATTTTGTTCCAGGTTGCAGCGGTCTTTATTTTGTTCCAGGTTGCAGCGGTCTTTATTTTGTTCCAGGTTGCAGCGGTCTTCATTTTGTTCCAGGTTGCAGCGGTCTTTATTTTGTTCCAGGTTGCAGCGGTCTTTATTTTGTTCCAGGTTGCAGCGGTCTTTATTTTGTTCCAGGTTGCAACGGTCTTCATTCTGTTCCATTATATTTAATGCAATAAGTGGTAAATCTTATCATCATTGTATAAAGACAATGTTAGTTTAGAAAGTCTGCTCGTATCCACATGACGTGGGTTTATTTCCAAAAGCGAATAAACCTGACTTTGGAGGTCAAACACTGAAGAGAGAAAAAATCGTGGGGGATGAAAAGGTTCAACATGTTCTCCAGGCGCATGCGGCCTATATTCACGTTGGCTGTTAAGGCTCATACTGCCTAAAATGAAGGAATCCACACGTCTAAACGGGCCGTTTATATGTATGTACTGAAATTGTTTTGATAGTATAGAGGGCACCACGTCTTGGTGACCGCACAGAATTGGTGTGAACATTTGTACATCACTTTTATCAAACACCACACAAATTTGCAGGCAATATCAACAATTATATGTATTAAAAGGCTGAGAAGGATTATTTAATTAATGATTTAACAGACCTTTATAATTTAACAGTCCAAAACCTAGTTCGTTGCAAGAAATACATTATCTTACAACTTTGCTAATGTTGATGTGATATATGTCACAATACGCCCATCCTCCCTTACAAAGTTAGGCATAATAACATCAGTAGAAATGACAGACATAGGCATATAACGTTTTTACTGTGTGGGACACATCCACAAATGATACATGACTAAATGTGGACCTTTGTGAGCTATTTTTATAACATTGAAGTGACCTTTGAATGACTTTGAAAATGAAACTCCTATTTATTTCTGTAGATTTTATTATAAATTTCATTATTCAATCATCTGCATCTTTCAAAAACGAGCTCATAGAGTCTTTATTCATCAAAATCCGTTCAGAATTAACAATATTCGAGCAATTTTTAATTTTGGATCAATCCGCAAAGGAAATTAGAGGAAATTTTGATATGCTGAACAATTTTGAAATATTATCTATAATAACAACTTATTATTGGTTAAATTATGAAAGTACATATTATACTGCATGGTAAAAACTTTAATGCTGAAAATAAAATGAAAATAAAGTCCGTCAATTTTGAGATTTATTAACAAGCTAAATTTGGTTAGAAATAGCTTGAATGTGGTAGGTATACAAAATATGAAAATTGACAGACTTTAAATTGATCCAATGCAGTCTTTTAAAGTTTCATACATATAAGATATAAGTGTATTTTCAGAAAATAACCCCAATAAGCTGCTCTAATCATAATGGTACATAAAAAATGATATTAAACTATCAATGTATGTGAAAATGTGCTAAATTTGTGACAGAAAAAACATCAGGTGACAAGAAATGTATTAAATGTAGAGACAAATGAATTACCTCATTGAAAAGCTGATTTCTTTTGCAAATTTTCATATATTTTATTTTTTTCTTCAACAAGCGAAAGGTGCTCAAATTAGCTCTTGAATATGTATATAAATTGGAGAATATGTTCTATTTTTGGCGCCATTTATGCTGGGTGAAAGTCAAGTCAAGTCAAAACACCTTTATTTCACCAGGAAGTTCTTACAGCAATGCTGTTTTCCAAAGAGGACCTGACATAAAACACATACATTAAAAATATACATTACATACAGGACTGACAATACACATAAAACATATATACTATATACACTTATCTACAGGAGGGATGGCTAAAAACATGACTAGAATATAAAATCAGTTAAAGATTGATATTAGGTGAGTTTCTGATAGTTACATTAAGATTGGTCAATGCAACAGCCCCTCTGAAGTTAAAAGCACGCTGACCAGTAGCTAGTAAACATTTTGGATTGACAATTTCTCTTTAGACTAGATTTGGTGAAATATGAATGTGAAGCAGCAGCAAAGCGATTGCACAAGTAATCAGGAGCTAAATTGTTCATACACTTATACATTAAAGTACACTTGTGATACAATATACGCTCTTGAATACAAAACCACTCCAGACCAGTTAAAACATCAGCTGTTGGAGAAGGCATATGGAGAATAACCTTACCAGCTTTGTTTTGTAGCCTCTGTAGCTTGCTGTCCTCATCAATGTCACCGATATTACCATTGCCATAAATAGTATCACAGTAATCAAACAATGGTAGAATAAGGGCATTGTAGAGTTGCAAAGACAGGTCCTGGTTCATGTACTGTCTAACTCTTTTCAGTACCCCTACCCGCTGCCTGATTTTACCAAGTGTTACTTTAAGGTGTTGTTGCCAATTAAGAGAGGAATCCAAAAACAAACCTAGGTATTTGTAGTGCTCTACTTTCTCTAAGGCTTCTCCATTGATATGGATTTCGGGTGTTCTGGTTTTCCTCAATCTTTTTAGGGTTCCAAACAACATCCATTTGCATTTTGCTATATTCAGTTGTAGCTTATTGTTTCTAAACCAAGTACTAGCATATCTGAGATCTTCTTCCAGATATTGTTTGATTTCATTAATGTTCTTGGAGTTATACATTAGAATGGTATCGTCAGCATGTAAAACTACTTTGCATCTTGTTATGACACGGGTAAAATCATTGATGTATATGATAAAAAGCAATGGACCCAAAATGGACCCTTGTGGTACCCCACATGTGACAGGCAGATGCTCAGACATGACACTTTGAAATTGTACACATTGTGTACGTTCCATGAGGTAATTTTGAAGCCAGAAAAGTTGGCTTCAAAAGAATTTTTGAAACCCAAACACTGTAATTTATATAATAAAGTCTCAAAGTCCACCGTATCAAAAGCTTTTTTCAAGTCTAGATACACTGCCCCAGTTAATTTACCCAAGTCCATATTTCTGAGAATGTGATCTGTCACATCTAGCAGCGGTTAATGTTGAGTGCATCACTCCAAAGCCGGATTGTTCTGGACATAATATATTGTGTTTCTTTAGATAAGATACAATTTGCTGTTGCACTGCACGTTCAAATACTTTCATACAAACCGGTATAATAGAGATTGGTCTGTAATTGGAAGGACACTGTGGACTGTCCACCTTGAAAATTGGAGTAACCCTAGCTTTTTTCCATAAGCTTGGTACAATACCAGTTTGGAGAAATGCATTCATGATGAATGTGAGTGGTCCTGACACTACTTCTGCCGCATTCTTAGTGACACCATGTACCCACTGCAATAGTACGTTTTGTACTACCCATTTCATGTCCAATTTCTCCCATTTCTAGTGATGGCCGTGTGTCACCACCGTCAATATGGGCCAGGTTTGATTTAAGAATGCAGTGAAAACTTGAATAGTGCAGAGCAGCAAACACATTTGCACCTATTGTGTTAACGTTAAAAACATTATAGCTGTAGCCATTTATTTTAACTTCCCCACACTGAAGAGAATTCTAACGATAATCGATCTTTTGTATATTAAAATGAATGTGATTTCATTTCTCTGCTGGACATAAGAACAACACATCCAGTTGATAATTGTAATTCAAATCTGTTATGTAATGAGTTCTAAGAGGTTCTCATGTGGAGAGTTTAACATGGATAGGTTGTCGATTTCATCCCATTTTATGACTCCACAGGAGAGCTTTTACTTGAAAGCTTCATGGTAATGACAAGTGCAAGCAACTGTCGACCATGTGCATTTGGTTGTGGCAGCTTGGTCTGAAAGTTTGGTCTGAAAGAGGGCAGACATTGTGAGTGTGCATGTTCAGAGCCCACCAACTGAGCACCTACCTTTCTCAGGTAGTTTGTGACCCCACTTCGCCATGCCCATTTTGTACATTTTGCATTCGATGAAATGTGATTTTGGGATGATGATAGTGAAATGAAATGAGATATGTTTTTAATATTTCCAGTGGAGTGAAAAATACGTTTTTATACTTATTGCACGTGGAAAATAAATTCAAAGATTCATTCTAGATTCATTCATAACATATTGCTGCAGTAGATCGTTTATAGCATTTCAGTGCTTCACAGCTTTATATTAAGGTATTTAGAATAACTATCTCTCCATTCATAAAGTTTTTCTGCAATATATGCCTTTGATATATTTCTATTTTGTATTGCATTAGCCAATTTTCTTGTGGCGTATTATTTGGTTTTGGGCCCATTATTCTACAAAATATACTCCATAGCTTTATAAGATTTCCATCTCAAGTACGAAAAAAGAAGTACTAAAACAAGGTTGTGATGGATGTAAAGTTTAAAACAAATTTCTTTTTAAAAACATAGGCATCAGAGATGCATCAACCCTCAGCCCTGGTAACTCATTGCACAACATTCGCTCCACACAATATTTGTGAACAAAACGTCACTGCACCAAGGCAAATTGATGCAGGGGTAAAAAACCCCATAAAATCTACTTCCTTTGATAGCTTAGGTGTGTCAAGTATCATGAAACTGTCATCATTTACTCTAGAATTATTGAGATGGGCAGGTGACCTTGAAAAGCAGGTTAAGGTCACCGTCCATCAAACTGATGTGAAGACTTCCAAGATGCTTATGTGTGTCAATTTTCATGAAGCTGCCATTATTTGTTCTTAAGTTATTGCAATGACGTGGATTTGACATGATTGTCCCTGTGACCTTGAAAAGTAGGTAAAGGTCATGTTCCATCAAGAGAAGTCTGAGGTCTTCACCAGATGCTTATGTGTGTCAAGTCTCATAAAGCTGCCAACATTCGTTCTCGAGTTATGGCAATGATAGGGATTTCACATAATTGTAACTGTGACCTTGAAAAGTAGGTCAAGGTCATGTTCCATACAAAAATGTCTGAGGTTTTCATCAGATGCTTATGTGTGTCAAGTTTCATGAAGCTGCCATCATTTGTTCTCGAGTTATCGCGATGACAAGGATGATTTCACATAATTGTCCCTGTGACCTTGAAAAGTAGGTGAAGGTCATGGTCCACCATGAGAAGTCTGAGGTCTTCACCAGATGCTTGTGTGTGTCAAATCTCATAAAGCTGCCATCATTCGTTCTTGAGTTATTGCGATTCTTGGGATTTCACATATTTGTCCCTGTGACCTTGAAAAATAGGTCAAGGTCGCCGTCCACCTAACTAGTATGAGGTTTTCAACAGATGCTTATGCGTGTAAAGTTTCATGAAGCTGCCATCATTTGTTCTTGAGTTAACACGATGACAAGGATGATTTCACATTATTGTCCCTGTGACCTTGAAAAGTAGGTGAAGGTCATGTTCCATGAAGAGAAGTCTGAGGTCTTCACCAGATGCTTGTGTGTGTCAAATCTCATAAAGCTGCCATCATTCGTTCTTGCGATTCTTGGGATTACACATAATTGTCCGTGACCTTGAAAAATAGGTCAAGGTCACCGTCCATCGAACTCGTCCGAGGTTTTCACCAGATGCTTATATGTGTCAAGTTTCACGAAGCTGCCATCATTTGTTCTCGTACTATCGCGATGACAAGGATGATTTCAAATAATTGTCCATGTGACCTTGAAAAGTAGGTGAAGGTTATGTTTTATAGAAACAATTCTGAGGTCTTCACCAGATGCTTATGGGTGTCAAATCTCATAAAGCTGCCATCATTTGTTCTTGAGTTATGCGATTCTTGGGATTTCACATAATTGTCCCTGTGACCTTGAAAAATAGGTCAAGGTCACCGTCCATCGAACTCGTCCGAGGTTTTCACCAGATGCTTATATGTGTCAAGTTTCACGAAGCTGCCATCATTTGTTCTCGAGTTATCGCGATGACAAGATGATTTCACATAATTGTCCCTGTGACCTTGAAAAGTAGGTGAAGGTCATGTTTCATAGAAAAAATTCTGAGGGCTTCACCAGATGCTTATGTGTGTCAAATCTCATAAAGCTGCCATCATTCGTTCTTGAGTTATTGTGATTCTTGGGATTTCACATAATTGTCCCTGTGACCTTGAAAAATAGGTCAAGGTCGCCGTCCATCGAACTCGTCCGAGGTTTTCACCAGATGCATATGTGTGTCAAGTTTCATGAAGCTGCCATCATTTGTTCTTGAGTTATCGCGATGACAAGGATGTTCGCTACAGACATACATACATACAGACATACATACATACATACATACCCACGCCAGGAGTACTGCAATACCCTCAGCCTGATTACATCAGGGGCTGAGGGTAAAAAGTAGAAAGACTGGGTCGCGGCTTGCCTTAATATTGAAATTTCTAAATTACGTATCTGAAGTTATGCCTTTAACAAATATTCATCAATTCTGCTTACAACACCAAGGTTTTCAGTTTCAGATTTTTGCTGAGATTTGACATGCATAAAAACTGAGCCTAAAAAATATAGCAAGCCCTTTAAGTAGGAAGCGGAGGGGCCAGCAATGTAAGACCCAGTACGAGGTACACAGTCATGACTCGATATATGAAGGTCAAAAGTTCTTTGACATTTATATTCTTTGGCATTTGACATTGGTTTTGCACATTATTACCAACGTATGGTTTCTTTATATGCATCTTGTCGTCTGTTTCTTCCAAAAAGGTTGACAATCAATCATAATTTTAAGACTTTTATGTGACCTAAGAAACTAAATAATATATATATTGCAACAAGATATTTATATGTAACAAGATATTTCAGTACCTCAGCTGTTCACTGCATCCAGTCATATGGTCGGAATTATATATTTTTAACAGATTTGAAATGGAGATAGTGTGATAAGTGTGAAATAAACAAATTACACACTTTTAGAGAGATAGTTGCAACTCATTTATCTCATTTTACATCCCTTTGCCACTTAATAAAATATATATGAAATTAAAGTGGCATCTTGACTTCATTTGAAAGAGAGGGAGAGTACTCTGGAAATACTATGTGTATATTCACATGATTTTACTCCGCCAGGTGGCCTTGACATAATTTATTTTCCCAAATGGAATGTACAATTTCAGACACAAACACTTGCGCCCTCAGTGGGATTCTACTTCCTGCTTGCAACATGTTGTAATTAACTCTCAGAATGCAATAAACTCATGTTACATCCAGAAACGTATTTTCATAGATTTTATTGATAACATGAATTGCAGCCCACTGACATTCATAAGCTGTATGTTATCATGTTAATTTACAAGTTAATAGTGATTGACGAAAAGTCATCTGATAAACTAATGAAATAGACAAAGGGTTTTGTAGTTACGAGTTGTGACGTTAATTTAAGATTGACATGAAAGGATATCAGCAGACCGATTCAGAAGAGAGCTTCTGCATTCTTCTTCAACTTTCTGACATTGTTGTACGTGTGCGAGATCATTTGAAAGTTAAGCAAGCCATAGGAGGTTCATTATGTTCACTCATTGCTTAACACCATGAAATACGATATCTGTGGATGCACATCGGCAGCCAGTGGCAAAAATGGAAATTTCAGTAAATGTACCATATATATATTTAAACTTTTCTTAATTTTGGTCTATCCCAACCACGGTAATACACAATGATAGTCTAAACAAATGTTTAGTTTTAGCATTTTTTATTGCCATGGTATATAGCTTTACAGTAAAATAAAACAACAAAAATGTTTCATTTCTCTTTGCCGAATGGGGCCAGATATATATAGCCGTCCCTGGCAGGTGGTGACGACCATTCATATGTCTATTTCATAACTGAGGCGACCATTCGTATGTCTATTTCCTGTAGAATTGTTTAAATGATTGTACAGGTGATTAAAAGTACCTATCAATATATCTAAATGTTCATGAAAAATAGCAAATAATTTGCCTGTCATTGAGATATTAAAGTGTTCATTAATAAGCAATCTTTAATCTTCTTTCCGTATTGTGAACATATTCAAAAAGGTTGAATGTGAATTTATAATCTTTGTGACTAAATTGTGTTCTTGCCTCCACCATCGTTTATATCAATGAATAAAAATAGTTGAAAATGCATATCAAATGTGAAATGTACTTCACTTTTAAAATGAAATTGTTACAATGTTTATAATAGAAGACAATAAAAAAATTGAAGAAGCTATTATAATTTCATATTATTTTTAGCATATTTTGAATAGGTACAATTTTTATTGATTATACTCTGCATGGCGCGGTAGAGTCATATACTACCTCTGCCGTAATAGGCATGACACTGTTTCAATCTATTCCGCAAGGTCGATTGCATAATCCACAGATAGGTAGGCAATTGGTGGTCTTTGCACATGTGCACTCACAATGCCCGCCCAATTGGCTCGCACACACATCAGGTGCACTCACTTTCTGCCCAAACAAACATTGTGAAGTTTGTTACTTATTCACTTTTCATAGTTCATTATTCAGATTTTTTTCAAAATCGATAGATGAGGTTGTAAACATGTCATATTTGCAATATTGTTTTCAAAATTCTCTGGGATGTATTTTGTAGCACTTTATATTAATGAAAGACTAAAATTATCAACACATTATATGAAACAAGCAGAAAAACCAGCACAGGTCACTTCAAAGGTCACCAAATTTTGCATGATAGTTGAGGGGTGTCCAAAATGCTAGCCATTGATTATTTTCCTAGCATAATGGATAGTTACAAGATGGTGCCACATACAGTTTTTAAAATTATCATTATTAATCAAACTTAGCTTATAATATTTAAAAAAAATAAAAAAAATAAATACTAGCACAGATTAGGTCACAAATATTTGGACACCCCTTAACAGTCATACAAAATTTGGTGACCTTTGAATTTACCTGCGCTAGTTTTATCTAGCTTTGAATATTAGAATTTAAGGTTTTTTTCACTACGATAATTTAAAAGCTGTATGTAGCGCCATCTTGTAACTGTTCATTTTGCCAGGAAAATATTTTATGGCTAGCTTATTTGGACACCCTCCAACCCTCATACAAAATTTGATGACGGAATTGACCTATTCTAGTTTTATCCACTTGTTTCACATATGTGCTGATAAGTTTAAAGACAATATTGCAAATATAACATGTTGACAACCTCATCTATTGATTTTGAAAAAAATCTGAATAATGAACTGTGAAAAGTGAATAAGTAACAAACTTCACACACATCCAAAACACTGACACCAGTTGACTGAGTTATACTTGCACATGTATTTGTTGTTGTAGTCACTTTCTTACCAAAACAAGGATACTGATTGGCTGTCTTAGTACATGTGACAAATATTTTTACTTGGTGTCGATTGGCTTATAAAAGAAGCTTGTTATGGGCATGACCTCTCAGTACTCACTGATTATGGTCAATTATTGCAGAGCTAGGTATAAATCCTGGCTCTGCTATGGAGAGTATATTGATTACAGATCGTGTGACATTTTCAAAATGCAAACATTGTTCTAATGATAGCATTTAGAATCAATAAAAAAAATATTTAATGTTAATGCTGTTAAGTTTTATGTCAGAAAGGTACATACATCTATCAAATTTACAGTCTGCCATGTCCAACAAAATCATAAGCTCGAGCATTACGGAATCTCAGGGCAGGCTGTGACAAACCTTGAATAGAGGGTAATACATTCTCTACTCTATATCAAAGATATTGGAGAGAAATAAAAAATTTCAAACATAAAGCTTTTTGCATACGACTTTAGAGAATAGTTGAAAGTGATGATGATGCAGTAAAATTGCAAGACGACCTAAATACCCTGGAGGAATGGTCAAATGAGTGACAAATGGACTTCAATGCTCAGAAATGCATGCTACAAATTGAGCAGTGGGGAGAAAAACCATAGTCTTGATACAAGAAAATATACTTTGAATGGTCACATCTTGCAACATGTTGAACATCATCGGAGTCGAGCTCAAAACAGATATGAAATGGGATGAACAAATTAACAACATAGTCTGCAAAGCAAATCCACTACTGAGGTTTGTTAGAAGGAATTTCACCATGTGCCCAGGAAATATCAAAGAGGCTGCATACAATACCCTTGTGCGTCCTCACTCAGAATATGCAACAAGTGTGTGAGACCCTTACTTCAAGGATGATAAAGATCATATAGAATCTGTACAAAAGATGAGCTGCAAGATTTGTGTCTGGTAATTGTAAGAGAGAAACAGGCACTGTGACAAAAAAGGAAGACTTAAAATGGGATTCATTGGCATGGATAAGAAGAACCCAGAGGCTGGTTTTATTGTACAAGGCTATAAATGGTGAAATAGCATTGAAACTACCAGAACATTTCAAAATGAAATCAGCTTAAACAAGGAAAAACCATGAAAATCGATATTTGGAAATGGCGACAAGCTGGCTGTGACCCATAAACATGACACAAATGTTCCTGCCAAGACCCATTAATATAAAGTCTTCCATCAGGTCAAATGCAGACTCCACCAGAGGCTGACGTGGTGAACCAGTCAATAGTATGTGATTGCCTCTGGTGGACAGTGTGGTTCAAAAGAGGATGAATATCGAAGCTTCTTTGGGATAGTAACACTATTCATTACAATTATATATTCACAAGAGTTAATTTTTGTGTGTCAAATTAGAATGTATTCTATAAAAAATGAAATAATTCACAGGTATAGTTTGACTGTCCAGCATTCACAGTGCGATATTCATTGTCATCTGTCATGTTTAATATCAAATATCACAATCTCACTATTGTATGTTGGTTAGCATAAGAACTCCAGTACAATTTACATAATACATCTCTCTGGCACTAAACATTTCTTACTTAAGTAATATAATATCAAAGGTTTTGGAAGTATATGCTATATCAAAAGCAGGACCAACAGCAATGACCAACATGCAATGTCACAAGCAGTTCTCAAGTATTGAATACGTGTTCAAGCGGAGTTCAGAGGAGTTACAATAGTCTAAATCAATGCTAAGATACAGCTGGCCCACGCTACAGGCCTGGTGAGGGCTTTATCCATTTCCGTCCATGACTTGGTGGTAATGTCATATACTAATATAGTGTCAGTAGCTTTAGACTGGGTCTCATTCGTGCTGCTTCTGCCCCAGCCACCCACAATATAAATCTTGCCATCATGGCTGACTGCAGTCGTTCCTTTCCTCTTGAAGGGCATTGGTGTGATAACAGTCACCTGTTTTATAGTGGTGTCAAACTGTTCCACGTAGTTGAGGATGTGCCTGCCGTCTCCGCCTCCACAGATGAAGATCTGATCCTTGCACGCCCCCATGGCGTGATCCCAGCGTGCCTTGTGCAGTACAACACCTGTGTTCTGCCACTGGTCAGTCACGCATTCATAGCACAATATACCGCTGAAGACGGTTTCATCCAGGAGTCTACCGCCGCTAATGTAAGCGCGGTTATCAATCACACAACTGGCCAACATATCCAACCGGTTTGGCAAGTTCCGTTTTGTTATCCAATTGTCTTGTTCTATATCGTAGCATTCCACGTCATCCAGTTGCTTTTTGGATGGATTCCACCCACCAGCAACAAATATGAAACCCTGAATGTTAAATGCAGTGGCGTCAATTCTTTCAATTGACATGTCCCTCTGTTTGTCCCATCTTTTTTTAGATAAACAATATTTGTAAACTGAATATGTAGTTTTCGGCCTATTACCCGATAGCCTACTAGCTCCACCTATAATGTACACAAAATCTCCATAGATGACTCCAGAGCTTTTGAAGCGGCCTAATGGCATATCTTCAGTTGCTGTAGAATCTATTGTCCCACTGTCTATGTCAAGCGTGTCAGCATATTTGTAAACTTGGCCTTGTCCATCTTTGTTCCTGAGTTGTGTCCAGTCACAGTTTATGCCTGCAAAATATATTACATAATACAAGGATTTTGACCAGTGACCAAACACCACAATGCAAAAATTACATTATCAATACCAGGAAATCTACACGATCTTATATTCTATTTCATGGTATAAAAGTTCTGAGGTTGTGTTACCTCCTAAGACTAGTAATTTGGCGCCAGAGGTCTTTGGTATTTCTGCAGCTTCCTCCGCCGGCGATGGTTGACGGTCAGCCCTGGCACCTGGCATGGGGGATGGGGGTGGTACTATATTTAAATAACAGAATGTAAAAATTTATTGGTAAGTTTTGTCATTATTCATTAATGAGTATATGAAATGAAACTGAGATCTATTTTAATTGGTATAAAATATACTCATTTAAGAGACATTTCCATCACATCTCAAAGAACATGATATTCAAGGGAAAATGCGAATTTGACACAGATACACACCTTTGTTGTCCTGCGGGTCTTCAACAGCTGAAAAAATTAATCAAAGTATCGGACATGAAAATGATCATTCAAATATGTATCAACATCCGATTTACTGGCAATAAAATTATTCATCACTCAGGAAGGAGAAAGTCAATGGCTTGGAAAGGGAGAGAACCAGTCATGTGAAAAATATGTCTTGAAACCGCCAAATTATAATTGAATGAAATTGCTGCCTTCTTTTAAATTAGAAAAACAAACTGTGATTATTGAATCTGCATTACATCAAACAATCAGATACAAAGATGTAAACCATTTTTACATAGCCTACATAAATGTTCAATATTCTGGTATTTGGTACATCGTACTGATTTGCAAAGTTTAAATATACAGAGTTAAATTCTATAAAGAGGCAAACTTTGCCACATCATACACTTCTATTGAAAATATGCACATTTCTGCCACTATACTGGCCGAGTTTCAGGCCCCCTCCTCAGGTCAGAGGCTGAGAGAGCATTTAGATCTTGGAGTGATAGCTGCTTGTCAGGAATATTCATCTATTATTCGTGAGTTACAGGCTGTTATGCACTGATTGGTCAAACGTGTCCCCTGAGTGTGTCAGGCATATAGACAATTATTTGGAAAGATCGGATATATCAAACACATTTGCTTTGAACATTAGCCACCTTGGTTCCTTTGACGAAGACATTTTCTTAACTAACTGGAAAAGTCATTGGGTGGAATTAATATAAATAACCTAAGGATTTTAAGGATTGGGAAGTGTGCAAAAATAGCACAGTTTTGAATGCTATTCCAATCCCTGTATGGCTCCCACAGCATACATTTATAAGGTTCATGTAAGGGATGGTAACAGTCAACGACTCAAAATAAATAACATGTATTTAAATTATTCAGTTGGGGGTCACACATGCAGTGTCTGTCTTTGTTTGTTTGTTTGTTTGGGGTTTTACATCACTTTCAACATTATTTCAGTCATTTCGTGATGAGACCTACTTGTAGCAGATATAGTGCTGCCTCACTGAATTGTCATGTCGCAGGTCCTTGTCTGTCTTTGAGTCATTCTTGGTCAATCATTTTTTTCATTCTAAATATATACAAAAATGTTTTAATATATACCTGCTTGTTTTGCCAGAGCTGCTCTGCCTGGTTTTGGGGCTTCTCTATTTGGCTTTTGCGGTGGTTCTTCATAAACATGAGCACTCGTGACCTCTTCAGAAGGATTACTTTGGCCGTGCTCATTTATGGCAATCACATGAAAAACATGAGTCTCTGAGGTCATATTCTCGATAACAACTTTCATATCCGAGGTCTTCTTCTCTTGGTGATCACACTGAATGCCATCCCTGGATACTTTATAATATTTCACCAGATAGCTTGTAATATTGTTGCTTGATGTCCCTTCTGGCAGTTCCCATTCTAATGTGCACACGTTCTTTTCACGGTTGCGTACTACAGGCTTCAGTGGGGGATCTGGTGGACCTGAGAGTAGAGTACAATGTAGAGTAACTAGTAATTTATTTAAACCTTGACATTATATATATATTTGTAATTATGTTTATGTATATGTATATATATATATATATATATATATATATATATATTCTTATACTTACCAAGTAATGGTATTTTAATGGCCTCGTCGGCCACCTTTCCATTTGTAATATTTTCTTCTGCAAATATTAAGATACAGATAGCAACATTTTAATCTATATTCAATAATGATATTGCGGAAAAATGAGAATTGTTATACAAGTATTTTTCTTTAATATGGAATTTCAATATTATTCCTTTCAATACTTACCATCTGGGTTTTCTTTCTTATCTGCAATCTCTGTTGAAAATGTTGAAATAATACAATATCTTTATCATTTTAACATTATGAGTATATTCTTAATTGTTTTCTTTTCATGAAAAATATCAATAAATAGGCGATTATGTTGGTTATTATATTAGCGTAAGCATTGCCTTACCCATATATAAATGTTCTTTTATTCCACTCTCATCTTAAAATAAAGCAAAAAAAAATCTATTATAGAGTAGCACAGTTGAAGTGAAATATGATCTATAAGTTAATCTAAGGACAATGATACTTTCCACATACACTGTCCAGAAAATAAAGATGGAGAACAAATTAATCAAGTATAATAACGTTCTGAGATTCCCTGGCCATCAATATATGATGTTTGTGAATTCACGGATTATTTATTGGGATATTTAATTGTAAAATATGAGCTCATTAACTGGTGGATTCAGAATAGGCAAAACGAAAAATTCTTTAACAATGTCATTTTCTAAAATCAAAGAAATCTCAGATTGTGAAAGATTTCAAACATCATCAACATTTATGTTTGCTAATGAGCCAGAATATCCTTAAGATTTCTAAAAAAGTATATCAGATCAAAAATGCAAAAGAAAAGGTCAATATCTTATATAACCCTGTTAAGGAACATTACAAATTTTTAAACACACAGTACATTGGGTTGCTGAGCGAAAAAAAGACAGAAGGATTTGTGTTCCAAGGAGGCAGCAGAGGGTAGTCGCTGGGATATCATGGTCAGACCTTGGAGTAATTATGTAATTAATTGGTCGACAAACGAGAAATACTCGTCAAATGTGGGCGCACCCACTTGACAATCACTGCATGTAAAATGAAAGGTTTCAGACTTTCAGCTGTGATGTTTTTTTACCTTCTTTAAAAGAATTAAATCAATATAAGAAAAAAGGTTTACATGGCAAATAATCCGAATAAACATCAATTTGATCAATCTGATCCAGGAAATTGGATTGATAAGATAAATTCATTATTTGTTTGTGGCATTGACTTAAATGACGATAAAATATGAAAAAATCATTATATATTCTTGTGAAAAATTGTTTTTGTACTGTCCATTATTAAACACAATCCTAAAGAAATAATTACATTTGTTATGGTGCTAACTTTTTTAGCGTTATTCAAAGACAAAATGTTTGAACCCAATATTGCTTTCAGATTTATTTAGACAAATTCTGTAAAACATATAGCCTAGGTACTTTGATATCATCCATTTTCCACTGGCATCTACCTTGGTGAAGGATTGTTGAATTCCCCTTCCTATCGTTAATGATTTTTCTGACTACATTTGTTTATGATTCAATCCTTCAATTCTGTTTTAAGACATACTTGAGTCAGATAGATATTCATCTAAGTGGAATCCATCTTTTAAAAAAATGTGTGTAATCCTGCTATGGAAGAAAAGGGAATATGAAGAATATGAGGTCCAAGCATAATGTCTCAACAGAACAGTATTTGCATGATGGTTGTCACAGGGCCAAATGTGCAACAGGTGGCAGAAGTGAGGTATATTATGGGACAATCTTCTTTGAAGGATGATTATTACTCATTTCTTTTGGAACACAAATATAACCTTCATGACAGAAATACAGTAAGATTAGAAATGGTTAAATTACAATTATTTTAACATTAATGATTCCCGAGATTTATTTATTTAAATAAACAATACATCTGACTATTCGTACTTTATTTTGGAATATTATGAAAAAGTGGGGATTCTATTCCTCTTTGTGTAGTCACAACAAGGAGACTGATAATAAATAACAAATATGATTGAAGTATCAATAATTCTTAAAATAATTTCACCAATATAAACAGAGTTTTATTTAGAATACCAAAATCTCAGTTGAGTGGTTTTAGCAGATTATCCTCTTGAGATTATCCTCTTGAGATTATTCTCTTGAGATTATCATTATTGAGATTACTTTCTTGAGATAAGATCAAATAGAGGATACTTAAAATCACTTTGTTTTGAAAAAGGATTCTCCGATGTGTTCAGTATGTACCATAGAAGGTAATAAGTTATTTTGAAGAAATGTTGAAAATAAAGCATATCTGAAGTGTGCAAATAAAAGGTAAAGAAAAACTTAACGTAAAGGTTTAAGGTGAAAATAGTATCTATTTTCCTAAAGCAGGATGCAGTAAGCCAATAAATCAAAATTGTTTATACTACTAGATCTAATTACTTTTGTCAGATCCATTTTTCTAAACTTTAAAAAATGAAATACTCTCTACTGTACAAAGAAGAAAACAAACATTTAAATGACATATCAAATTAATGTTATGTAAACATAATGTAAATATATTACCACCTTGGCCTTGATTTCTCCTTCTTCTTCTTAGTAATACAAAGATGAGACATATAATGATGAACACCACCGCTATCACCACCACTATGGCCACTATCATCCCCGTATTGTCTAATAACACAGAATAACACATAACAAGTCACGCACTTATAAAGCCATAGATACTTGTAAATATGGCTGATATTAAGATATTTAAAAAGTGATAATGATAATGTTGGTGACATGAATCAAGATTTCTGATAATCAATTGGTAGCTTTTTCACACATATCTATTGTGTAAGATTTAAGATCTAAAGGAGTCATATTTAAAAGGTAAGCAAGTAATTGGCTCTAAGGTTATGATTAAATGGGAAATTGTAATATTTTGAGAAAATATTTATCTTCAGGTAGACCTACTTTTTTGAGAGTTAGTTACTTAACATAAGCAGAGTTTGTTTGTTTGTCCAGTTTGTGTTATGAAACAAATAGCATTACAATATTTATCATTATGAACTGAAACCTTTGAACCTCAAAAAATATATTCAACTTTAAAACACTAATTCTTTTGCTGATAAGAAATAAAAATCACTGACCTTTATCTTTTGTTCGACCAGTGATATATGCTAAAACAAAACAGAATAATTTCAATGAATAGGATTTCATCCTGGTGAAAATAAGAGGCACATAAAAAATCAATATTCTATTTATTTATACTCACTTTCATCGGCCAGGGTAATGTCAAATGATTCTCTGGTAATTGCACCAGACAATTTACTGAGCTGGTCTAAGACAGAGCAAGAGTAGGACCCAAGGTGCTCAGCCTTAACATTTGCAATAATTAGAATGTTATCTTGTATGTGTACACCATCAGGTAAGGCCTCTCCTTTGTGGGTCCAGATGACGGGGTCATCTGGTAAGGTACCACACACAGCACATGTGAGCATCACATTCTCCTCGCCTATGGAGGTGTGCTTAATGCGGGGAACTGATTCGTTCCACACAGGCCTCACTACAAGGGAAGGAATAAAATAATCTTGCATTACATATGGATTATTTGTTTATAATGTACGTGTAATAGCATCAATAAATAACATTATCACACTTTCTCTAATTTTAAAAATTATTTCAGATTCTAATTTTAGAACTTGGCCAATGTACATGTATGTTGTGAGCATACTTGTCAAATGTCAATAAATCAAATCATTTGGTTTAACCAAAAAGTGAAAAGTTGTTTAATGGTATGATTGACATATTGAGTATTCTAATGTACTTACTAATTAAAGATACCAGCTCAGTTCTTGACGTTTTGGTGATAGTTTTATCTGCTATAACCTTTGCGGCTTTGCATGTGTATGCCCCATTATATAACTGCACTTCATCACATGTGTGATAAGAATCTTTGGGGTTTAAAGTTAAGGTGCTTTTAATGGCTTGTTGCTCATTCAACCTGTATTTGCCATCGACCATTTTGGACGTCACCTCGTATATATCCTTAGTTTCGATTGGTCTATTCTCCTTATACCACGTGACTTCTGAGGACCAGGATGCTGTACACTCAAGATGTATACTATACATCTTTTGCCCGGCGGTGAAATTCATATGGATGTCTTCGATGTAAGGTCCAGCTGGAATTCAAAAAGACACTTAATACCGAGTTATTATATCAAGTTTTTGAATACCATTTTAGCACTTCTCCATTCAATATTTTAAATGTAAGTTTAGTCGTGTTTTTACCTGAGTTTATTTCACAATGACAGTATATGAATAGTGTGCTAATGTTACTCTTGAATATTTTATGAGTTACTGTCGCTCACCTACTGGTGTCAGAGTAACAGGGTCACTCACCTACTGATGTCAGAGTAACAGGGTCACTCACCTACTGATGTCAGAGTAACAGGGTCACTCACCTACTGATGTCATAGTGACAGGACCACTCACCTACTGATGTCAGAGTAACAGGGTCATTCACCTACTGATGTCACAGTAATAGGGTCACTAACCTACTGATGTCAGAGTAACAGGGTCACTCACCTACTGATGTCATAGTGACAGGACCACTCACCTACTGATGTCAGAGTAA
This sequence comes from Amphiduros pacificus, assembly GCA_949316495.1. Lineage (NCBI taxonomy): Eukaryota > Metazoa > Annelida > Polychaeta > Phyllodocida > Hesionidae > Amphiduros > Amphiduros pacificus. The sequence continues at coordinate 29,891,281 of OX439004.1, read as the reverse complement.
CAGGGTCATTCACCTACTGATGTCACAGTAATAGGGTCACTAACCTACTGATGTCACAGTAACAGGGTCACTCACCTACTGATGTCATAGTAACAGGGCCACTCACCTGCTGATGTCACAGTAACAGGGTCACTCACCTACTGATGTCACAGTAACAGGGTCACTCACCTACTGATGTCACAGTAACAGGGTCACTCACCTACTGATGTCACAGTAACAAGGTCACTCACCTACTGATGCCATAGTAACAGTGCCACTCACCTACTGATGTCACAGTAACAGGGTCACTCACCTACTGATGTCACAGTAACAGGGTCACTCACCTACTGATGTCATAGTGACAGGGCCACTCACCTACTGATGTCAGAGTAACAGGGTCATTCACCTACTGATGTCACAGTAATAGGGTCACTCACCTACTGATGTCACAGTAACAGGGTCACTCACCTTCTGATGTCACAGTAACAGGCTCAATCACCTACTGATGTCACAGTAACAGGGTCACTCACCTACTGATGTCACAGTAACAGGGTCCGAACGCGGAGACTCAATCTTATCACTGCTCCCATAACATGTGACCTCTTCAGACTTGACGTCATTCCAGTGCAGGACATAGTGGGGAGTATCCTGGGCCCCCAGTATAACATTGTGTTTATCAAGCCAGGTGAAGGTAATAACTGGTGGATAACCAGGGTCTTCCACGTGACATGTAAGGGTTATGTTTCCTCCAGCTTGAAATGTCCTCTCATCAGGTTTGATGGCAGGTTTTGATGCCATATCTAATACAAACATAATCACATTATAAATAAGCAAGTAGCAGGTTAAATATTTTGATAAATTTAACCCACCCCACGTCAATCCAAATTATTTTTTTTAACTTAAATCCGACCACTCACAATGGACATGGAGATCATATGATTCCTGGTTTCCTCCTTGTACCTTGTTGTCCACATTGCATCTATACTTGCCAGAATCAAATTTGCTGAGAGAGGCAATTTTAATTTGAAACCCAAGTCTCTCAATGTCAATTATGACATATTTGTCATTCACGTCTGTAGTTAATGGCTGCAAGAGTACATCATCCCTGTACCACGTGACATGACTGTCAGAACTTGGGGAACCATCACGTGTGATATCACATTTAAGAACCACCCACGATGATGAAATAATAGGTTTAGATGGATCAATATTAGAAACTTTGGTGTTGTAGCCATCTGAAATGAACAGATTTATACAAATTTTAGCAAAAAATTAACAGGCAGTTTATCATGCTTGAGGGCAACTACATACTCTCATAGTCAGTGTTACCGGGGAAGCTGGGCTAAATAGGGTCCTTTTTGCTGATATTTTCCCTAAGACGGGCTGAGATATTTTTTCATTTTCCCTAAAAGAGGGTACTGTTTTTCAAATTTCTCCCTAAAACAGGGATCACAATCCCCTTTTCCAAATCTCCTCCTTCTGCATCATCCCTAAATGATGCAGCTAGTCCTAAATCAGGTTACCAAATTTCAGCTAGTCCTAAATCGAGGTACCAATAATGATAGAATATTTCCCTAAATCAGGCTCTGGGGTTTTCAGTTCCATCCCAGCTTCCGTGGGTTAAAATCACGAGAGTACCCCCCTCCCTGGACCTCTCCCTCCCCTACCACTGCAGAAGCTATGCTATCATTTGAAGTAAATATCTAAAATGGGACTATCAAGTCACAGAAAATGTGACACTGAGGATTTTGATTGCTGAGTAATTTAGAATCTAAATAATAACTTACACACAACGTTTACTTTGTAATTCTTGGATTCCATCTTGGGGACACTAGGATTGGGCTGGACGCCGCATTTATATTCTCCATCATCAGAAGATCTAAGGCCATTAATAGTTAGCCGAGGCGTGCCCAGGCCATTATATTTGTTTCTGGAATCTTGCTGGGTCTGGGTGATAGGCTGACCATCTTTGTACCAGGAAACATGTACACTGGCAAGATTAGGCACCTCACTTGCGACACATTCCAAGACACGAGTGGTGCCCTCTATCAGCAATTCTTGGTCAAAATCTATCAGTCTTATGTAGATACCATTGGCTGTAAATATTTGAAAATTCCACACTTAATTAAAGCGTTTAACATGAATTGAAATGAAGAAATTTACTAACAAGTTATAAAATGCAGGTCAAACGTTTACCCTATTACATAAATCTTCTGCACCCCATGGCTAAATATAAACTTACTTGCACCAACAAATGACAGGACAAACAGCCACTTCCATGCCTGATTGATCGCCATCGCCAATGTTTCCAATTATCTATTCTGTGGAGACAAATTTGTATTATTAAACACCTACATATGGGTTTCAACCATAAAAATGGAAATGGTACAGACGGAAATACATGTTCTAAGATTAATATCCAACAGGAAACCAAATTACATTTTTCTGGGGTTTGTGTACACAAAATCGAACATGGATCTTTTTACATATATTGAGGATTAACAGACATCCTAAATATCATATAACTATCTAATCCAATATCATAAAACTGATTAAAAAGGTGCATCTTCCTTCTAGATCTCAGAATACTCTCATTATCTCTCTTACCATCAATAATTAGGATACCGATGGTCCGCAAGATGAAGTACACAGTTATATCTTGTTCCCAGTTTGTTTGACAAAGCCCAATTCCATCAAGTCGATAAAGCAGGACACGGTCTCGTTCTGTGAAATGGGTCACAACAGAAGGATGAGTATTGGGGTCAGATAATGGTATAAGTACACATCATGTTGATAAAATACCTCAGTGAAAACTCCGTATTATTTAGCATCTATAATTAGACCAAAAGATAAACCATATGTGGAAAGAAGCTTTACACATAAATGTTTCTAAAGAGTTAATAATTGATATATTGTTTCCATTCTGCATAAGTTCTTTGCATCAAGTAATTCAACTTAGCTTTAGATATTATCATGATATAAAACTGATCATACACTATAGTATACACTATATATAAATAGTTCACAATTGAGACTGATAAGATGGTAAAACGACTGTTGTCAATGTTATCTGATCATCTTATTCCTGATAGTATTTCTTTGCTAAGGTCAGATACCTCAGCATGATATGCATAGAGTGTGTAATGGGTACCAGTGCCAGTGGTTTTACGATGATGTACATTATATCTGGTAAACAAGCGCATTGAAATGTTAAATGATCTGATTTATTATTGACACTTTTCCTTTTCATAAGAGCCATTCTAATTTATCTTATATCTATAACATTTTTATTATGAATTGATCCAAAATACAAATGGATCAAAGAGTGAATAAAAAGCTTATATCAGAGATGGTTTTACAATAAGCCATAACCATATGTTTCTTACAAGTGACATTCAAATTTCTCATTTAGTTTAACATGCTCTGTCGTCTATCTCTATATTGTTCTCTGTCATATATCATTTCCATTTAATTTAACAATGTTTCAAACATATTTCTAGCATCATATTCCTCCCCACATTCTTGCAAACTGGGTGAGAGTCCGACCATTTTCCGGAAACTTGACTTCATATACACTAATACAGTCTCGATCTACACAAATATCATGAATATAGACCTACAAGTTTCATTTCGCAAAAGACTCTATTATTGAAGACATAATGTATACGTTTTTTTATCTTGATAATAGTCTTATAGCAAAAGTACTTACCATTCTTGATCAGATAAAATTGATCTGTGTTATGTTATATGGATTAAACTGCTGCTTTATGTCTGAATCAAAAGATATTTCCAAAAGGAACAGCAGAATGAGTCACCAGCACAAGCTCATGTCTGAAAATCCCTAAATTATCTTCATGTACAGGAATACACCTATACAAGTTTATATTTTCCTTTTATGGCTCATATCTTAGAGCTGTGCATTAAATCTCAGGACAGACATTCGGTCTTTGGATAGTCTTAATGTACAAGCCATAGATCCCTGAATTCCTTGACCAGTGGTTCAGAAATAACATTGATGGTCTCTTTCTTGGAAATAGGTCAGCTACAGCATGCTGGGTAATGAGGTCATGTCAACTGAGGTCACAGAACCGCTGACAACACATGAACACTGGTGGCTCTGCTGCCTGCACGTGGCCCCATTGCCAGTCACAAATCACTTCTCAAACAAAAGCGACATCTGACGGTGTAAGGGGCGATCCATTTGATTTTTGTGGGGTGGGGTGGGAGATTTTGGAGAAAAAAATTTATTCACCCACCCCATCCCAGAAAAAAAATTTATTCATTCACCCTACCAAAGAAAAAATATTTATTCATCCACCCTACCAAAGAAAAAAAAATTATTCATCCACCTCCTTCCAGTTTTTTTAGATGGTTTATATTTTGTAGTTTTGTCCTGCCCCGCCCAATAATTAATGACGGATTGTTAACAAGAAAAAAAATTTATTCACCCACCCCACACCAGAAAAAAAATTTATTCACCCACCCCACACCAGAAAAAAAAATTATTCATCCACCCTACCAAAGAAAAAAATTTTATTCATCCAGTACTGCTGTCCCACCCCACCCCACAAAAATCAAATGGATCGCCCCTAATCAGAATTAATGAGCCAAAACATGGCCGCCATGGACCGATAATCGGGGTAGGCTCCATTGACTTACGGCTTAATCATCTTGAAACCTCGAACATCTAGCCCTAAAGGCAAAACAAACGCGAGCGAAAATGTGCTCCATGTGACAAACACATGGTCTTATTTTCACATGGTAAATAAACCACACACTGATGTGGATTTCACCATGTGCCAGGAAACCCGGGGGAGGGGGGGGGTACTCTCATAGTCAGCGTTACCGGGGAAGCTGGGCTAAATAGGGTCCTTTTCGCTGATATTTTCCCTAAAACAGGGTGCTATTTTTCAAATTTCTCCCTAAAACAGGGATCACAATCCCCCTTTCCCAATCCCCCCCTTCTGCATCATCCCTAAATGAGGGTATAAAAAATTCAGCTAGTCCTAAATCAGGGTACCAATAATGATAGTATATTTCCCTAAATCAGGCTCTGGGGTTTTCAGTTCCATCCGGGTTAAGATATTTTATCATTTTCCCTAAGACAGGGTACTGTTTTTCAAATTTCTCCCTAAAACAGGGATCACAATCCCCTTTTCCAAATCTCCTCCTTCTGCATCATCCCTAAATGAGGGTATCAAAAATTCAGCTAGTCCTAAATCAGGGTACCAAATTTCAGCTAGTCCTAAATCAGGGTACCAATAATGATAGAATATTTCCCTAATTCAGGCTCTGGGGTTTTCAGTTCCATCCCAGCCTCCGCGGGTTAAAATCATGAGAGTGTTATAACTGTCTCACTTTTGTAACTATCTCTCACAGATGCAGCTGTCTCTCACTTGTGCAGCTATCTATCTCTGCTGTAACTGTCTCTCGCTGTTGTAATTATCTCTCACTTATGCAGTTGTCTGTCGCTGTTGTAATTATCTCTCACTTATCAGGGGCCCACCACTATATGATATGCAAAAAGAGCCAATATGCAAACTTTTCTGGCTGGCAGCTTGTAACTAATGTATTTTATTTCCAGCTGGTATGTTTACTAGCTGGGAACTTTTTTTTGTATGAATCAGCTGGCTCAAAATACAATTGACATTTCAAAATGGCCTAGCTGACAGACTGATGAATTTAATTGGCTGGCTGGTAAAGTATTGAGATTTTAACACCAACTGGCAATATCACCATTGAAAACTGCAAAAATAAAAAATAAATTATATTAAATGAACACTATTTGACAAAGATTGTTCAAGCCTAATGGTATTTCTACTGTAATTATAAGTTTTTAACATTCAATTATTTATTAAAGAAATTGGCTCATTACCAGCTGTTAAAAGAAATTTGGCATTGACAAACACATCGCCATAAATGAAGGACATAGGCTATTTATACAAAAAATATAAAATTTAGTCCAAAACAAATTATAGAAATGTTTGCCATTTGAAAATAAGATTTAAAAAATAATAAATCCTGTGACCTTGGGATGGCCTTGACATGACCTTGAAATATGAAAGTGCTGTTGCACACTAAAACTCTCATTTTTTTAAGTCATATTATGAAAGACCTCTCCAAAACGAAACAAACAAGCCCAAGATCAAGTCTGTAGCTATAATAGAACAGATTTAATGGGCCGTTGAATTTTCAGGCCACGGTCACAGGGATTTTCCATTGATTTCAATGGAGAAAAATTGAAATTTTCACTTTGTGAAAAATTGGCCATCAATTTGAAAGGTGTCCCATGTGGATATGTTAGGGGGATGTATAGCCCACTTTTTAAGCCATTATTGGTATAAATGCCATCGTAAAATTTTCTGCCTTTTACAAAAATAAGATTTTTATGGATTTCCATTGAAATCAGTGTGAAAATCGGGAAAATTATATATATATCTTTCAAATCCAAAAGGCAGAAAATCTACCAAACCAACTATTAAAATTCCTTTTGCTTTACATGCTATCAGAGTTATATTTCCAGCATAAAATGGGACACTTTTCATCATTATAATTTTATTATTTGAAAAATTACTTTAAACTACAATGAATTTTAGCAAAATTACCCCTTGGAAATGCTATTCAAATGTATATATAGGGACCATTTCTATGGGAGATATAGTCATCATCAAATTTATGGTGATGTCCACGAACAAAGTTAACAACTGTTAATTCCATACAAATTCTGAGCTGGTAAGTTTAACATCTGGTAAAGTATAACAGCTGATAGCCAAAATCTCAAAGTGTAGCTGGCTGGTATTTTAAAAAATATTTTCTTCTAGAAAATACTAAAAATGCATATTGGAAATTTTTTTTTAGCTGAGTGATATGTTGTTCACAACATTCTATAACATACTCTGCCAAAGTTTCACATCTCTATCTCAATTTTTAACGTCTCTCACTTTGCAGCTATCTTACTTGTGTAGCTGTCTCTCACTTGTCTCCATCTGTGTTATAACTGTCTCACTATTGCAGATATCGCTATTTTTCATGTCTCAATGCAGCTATCTCAGTTATGCATCTATCTCTTATTTATGCAGCTATCTCTCATTTATACAGCTATCTCTTATTATGCAGCTATCTCTAATTTGTGCAGTTATCTCTTATGTATGCAGCTATCTCTTATTTATGCAGCTATCTCTTATTTATGCAGCTATCTCTTGCTGTTGTAGCAATCTATCACTTGTGCAGCTATCTCTCAATCGTGCTGGCTAAAAATATCTGCATTTCACCCATGTAGACCCTTTGTACAAAACCTAGCAGGGCCTCAATAATTAGGTCCTTAATTAGGTCAATTTACCGCTGGTTGAAATCAAAGCTCTAATACAGAAAAATAGGCATATTGTGGGTAATATTTCAAATCTAACATAATTCTGATAAAAAATGAGTGAAAACAACTCTATTCCTAACGTACATATTGCGTAAAACATCGCATAAACTTGCAAAGTAAAACTGAAGTGGGACTGGTTTAGCGTCCACCAGAGGGCAATGTAAAAACGCAACAGCGAGACTGCAGGCTCTTTTCAGTGACGAATTTTATTGCAGCCTATACCTCACACTTTATACCTCAGTGATGTGTGGATCGACGAGATTTCCAATGAATACAACCATGCTGTAATCGTCTTGGCGGATCCAGGCTGTGCGAACTATTTTCCGTCGGCCATCTTTGATGGCTGTACTAGACTGGTCCCCCACCAAGTGTCAAGAACATCGTGGATACACAGAGGTCGGCAACCAGTCTATGGCTGTATGTACTATTTTCGGGTCACGTGACGGGGTCAAATGAGGTGGTGTATTCATGCGCTTTGTTTACAATTGTAAAAAAAACGTTTTTAATGATAAATATCTTGTTTCATGTATCATTTTTTAAAATACAGTAGTTTTCTGAGGTATAAAAACAAAACATCCCTTGTCTGGTCATCTGTGTGAGGGATCCAGTTCATTGGGGATAGCGGACGGATCCCCTTCCGCCATCCCCAACTCACTGGATCCGCTCACACAGATTTAGGGAAATATTCTATCATTATTGGTACCCTGATTTAGGACTAGCTGAAATTTGGTAAAATGATAAAATATTTTAACCCGTCTTAGGGAAAATATCAGCGAAAAGGACTCTATTTAGCTCAGCTTCCCCGGTAACGCTGACTATGACGGTGTTTCTTTACCTGGTGATAACCAAATGGACTGGAAATATCACCCTTGGAACATTTTGACCCTTGGAAAACATCACCCTTGGAAAGTTTAAGCCTTTGGAAAACTATCATTCTCAGAAAATATCACCCATAGAAATTTTAGCCCTTGCAAAATTTTAGCCCTTGCAGAATATCACCTTCATAAAATATCACCACTGGAAATTTTAGCCCTTGGAAAATATCACACTTGGAAAAGTTTAGCCCTTAGAACATTTTAGCCCTAAGAAAATTTTAGCCCTTAAAAATGTTAGTCCTTGGAAGATTTTGACCCTTGGAAAAAATTACTCTTGGAAAATATTACTCTTGGAAAATATCACCAGTGGAATATTATAGCGCTGGGAAAATGTGACCCTTGGAAAATTTCACCCTTGGAATATGTCACACTTGGAAAATTACTGCCCTAAAGAAATATCACCCTTGGTAAATTATTGTGCTGTCAGAAAATTATTTGAACATGTTTGCTTTGTCCTGATCTCCCTGTGTAAAGTTGACAGCTTGTGGTGTGTGTTCACTTCAAGCCTCTTAGGCACTTGTGAGGTTCCCCATCACTTGTGAGGTTCCCATCATTTTCTGAGGTTCCCCATCACTTGTGAGGCTCCCCGTCACTTGTGAGGTTCCCTATCACTCGTGAGGCTCCCCATTACTTGTGAGGTACCCAATCACTTGTGAGGAACCCCATCACGTCTATAGTTGTATAACACCTGTGTATTACTTGGGGTACTCCTTCATTTGTGTTGTGCACTGTGGGGTTGCAGTTATTTGGTTAGTAACTAGTGATCATATATCATTTATGGGAATTGTTAAATCAGAGATTATCGCCCATTTCTTAATTGCATCCTGTTATGGAATAATACATCAATAATGTTTAGATCAATAATTATCAATAAATCATTTTTTAGAAAACGTAATTAAACTATCATTTTCAAATATCATATATCTTTGAGAGTGGGAATTACCAAAGTTCAAAGTTCTCATGATATTCCCAAAGGAGAAATTACCAAACATTGACAGGAAGTCTTTGATATGAAACCAGCGGCGGGGACGAATATGTAAAATAGCGGGGCAGAGGGATATCCAGATATTTAAGACAATCAAGATGTATAGGAAATTCAAGATATTCAAGACAATAAAGATATTCAAGGCAATTAAGATATTAAAGAAAAAATAAATATATTTAAGACAATACAGACATTCAAGACAATTCCCCGCTGTCATCTCTGTCGCTAGTTGCCAACTGTTGTATACATTGTTATTAGAATTATTACAACCAGATGAAAGTGACAGTCGTTGGATGATATATGCAGATAAAGTCTACTGATAAATTTTGTTCTCGGTGTTTTGCTTTCGATCTCTATTTAATAAAGAAACAATTATCGTGGTTGCTGGGACGCTATGAGTTCCATACTGTCTGTATGTAACACAGAAATAAAGCTCTTTATGTTCAGATCACATTCAAATGTCTTGTGAATTTAATAGTTATTCCGCTACCTCTGAATGCCACTCAACCACACAGAGAACAATTTTCCCCTATTCTGAGGTTATGCTGGTGGTAAGTCAGCGGTACAGATTGGCAATTTTGCCTCCAGCCACTGACACCCATTCAACAGTATAAATTGTTTAACAGGTTAGGGCAAATCTGCAAAACAAGTTATTTGGGGCATGAGCGATATGAGAGGGTAGGCCCCGGTTATGTATTGTGTTCATCTGGATATGGTCTACTACCATCCGTGTTATGATGACCTATTGCCACTCACTATATTTAGCATTGCAAAATTTAAAACACACTCAAACAGGAATGATCTATGCCCTACATAGATGAAAAGTAGGAGCGCTTGGTTTGTGTTAGCGATATTGCATAATATTCTCTTGATAGGGGATAAGAGATACTTTAAAGTTGTGCGCAGATACAGAGGAGTCAACCCCAGGGACATATCGGAGACATATTAAAGATGCCTGGGGTATGGTAGAGAGATATACAGTCCGCAGTATACCAGAGGGGTAAGTCATTACCAGAGGGGTAAGTCATTACCAGAGATTTAATCACTACCAGATGGGTAAGTGACTACTAGAGGGGTAAGTCACTACCAGAGGGGTAAGTCACTACCAGAGGGGTAAGTCATTACCAGAGGGGTAAGTCACTACCAGAGGGGTTAGTCACCAGCAGAGGGGTTAGTCACCAGCAGAGGGGTCTGTCACCAGCAGAGGGGCAAGTCGCCAGCAGAGGGGTAAGTCACTACCAGAGGGGTAAGTCACTACCAGAGGGGTAAGTCACTACCAGAGGAGCAAGTTACTACCAGAGGGGTAAGTCACTACCAGAGGTCACTACCAGAGGGGTAAGTCATCAGCACACTACCGTTGTTATTATTATATAAACAACCAACCAAAACACTTCACCACTCTTCGTGTCTGGCCTAATTCACACATTGCAACTTTTATAGTTTTCACAAGGAGATGAATGGGCTCGTGTATGATTCAGAACATTTCCATCTCTGTATATGCTGTGGCTGTCAAAATATAGAGCACGCACAAGGCTTGACACTGATGTGTTGATGGCATATCGAATCCTTGCTTTAATTACAGGATCAAATCGAGATCTTTTTGGGTTTTTATTCTTGTATGAACTTTCTGTATTTCTAACCTATATATCCTGACCATATCTTGAATATAATGAAATTATGAATAATATACACCAATGTATGTTGATGTCTGTTTTTTGTTCAAAATAAGCATTTAACTGTAATTACATGATGCCGACAGACCTTTATCGAGGACGTTACACCCCAGTGACATTGACACACTAAAAATTAAGTTATGCCTATCATCATTTACATTTTATTTTATTTCGTTTGATACGATTATGATTTTTCGCTGATTGAAATAAACCATTTCGTTTTAGTCTTCTTCACATGACATATGTATGTAATAACAATGTATGAATTTAAGTTGGAAATTGAATATATATAATACTTGATTAATGTTAGCGTGTGACAATAATTGATCCAGGACCCTGTGCGATGTCATCAGCTTTTACATGATAAATTACCTAATTGGAAAAGTTATAGATTATATGGAAAGTGCAACTAATATAAGAAAGATCCTGCATCGCTAGATCATCTGTATTTAATGAGTGATATGACCACTAATAACATCCGATTGAATTAATTTTCAGTATATGTGTGGGATCCTTTTGGTTTTATTTGCCTCTATTCAGCGGACGGGTGTGATTGCTGTGGAAATCTTTAGCTGATTTATCATGGAGATTTTACATTGGTTCATTATCTGTGTTCATTTCTCAGGTAAGAATTTCTTTCTGATTCCTTTTCTTGTAAATTGTCAACATTTAAGATAATGAAAAAATGATTCAGCTTTTGATGATATTCTGTGGGTTCAACTATTTCTTTTAGGTGTGTCAGGTGAAACAAGAGTTGTGGAAGATGCACCACGCCTCATACCAAGAGAAGGGGACTCAAAAGTATTAAGATGTGAATATGACACTTTCCCGATGCCTGATTACCACGTTTCCTGGTACATTAATGGGCAAGAGATAGTGCAATCTCCCAGAGTGACATTTGATGGAGAACATTCATCAATACTTGACATATCCAGCCTCTCCCGGACTGATTCTGGTAACTACACCTGTCGATACAGCAATGAGAAGGAGGGCCCAGCCTTTGTCATGAAAGTGAGATGTAAGATTTCATATATTTATTTCAATGAATGGTTCATTGTTGTAGTTATACGAAGGTACCACGCTTATACATTACCATAGTGTGAATTCTTTTGAAACAGAAGTTGCAATGTAGCAGAATTGTTCATAATGTTCATTAATACATTGTTCATTACTATGGCGCCTTCAGATGCCCCGTCACGGCCTGTTTTACCGGATGTACTCTCTGCCATCGCTGGAACCCAAATAACGATTGTATGTGCACAGACAGACTCCGGGTATCCGCCTCCGGAAAAATATGGCTGGGTCAAAGATAACTTCATGAAACTTGGAGAGACTGATAAACCAACCTGGACCATAAGCAATGTGAATGCCCGTGATGAGGGACAATACCAATGCTATTCGCGAACTGGTACCTCCCAATCTACACGGTCTAACCCTGTAGTGATCCATATCAAAGGTAGGTACCCCCCTCATCTACAAGCTCATACCATATAGTGATCCATATCAAAGGTAGGCACCCTCCCCCCCCCCCCCCCCCATCAACAAGCTCAAACCATGTAGTGATCCATATCAAAGGTAGGCATCCACCCTCCCCCATCAACAAGCTCATCCCATGTAGTGATCCATAAACAAGGTAGGCACCCCCCTCATCTACAAGGTTAACCCAATAGTGATCCATAAACAAGGTAGGCATCCCTCCCAACCTACAAGGTTAACCCAATAGTGATCCATAAACAAGATAGGCATCCCTCCCAACCTACAAGGTTAACCCAATAGTGATCCATGAACAAGGTAGGCATCCCTCCCAACCTACAAGGTTCTCCCAATAGTGATCCATAAACAAGGTAGGCATCCCTCCCAATCTACAAGGTTAACCCAATAGTGATCCATAAACAAGGTAGGCATCCCTCCCAATCTACAAGGTTAACCCAATAGTCATCCATAAACAAGGTTAACCCGATAGTGATCCATGAACAAGGTAGGCATCCCTCCCAATCTACAAGGTTAACCCAATAGTGATCCATGAACAAGGTAGGCATCCCTCCCAATCTACAAGGTTAACCCAATAGTGATCCATGAACAAGGTAGGCATCCCTCCCAACCTACAAGGTTAACCCAATAGTGATCCATGAACAAGGTAGGCATCCCTCCCAACCTACAAGGTTAACCCAATAGTCATCCATAAACAAGGTTAACCCGATAGTGATCCATGAACAAGGTAGGCATCCCTCCCAATCTACAAGGTTAACCCAATAGTGATCCATGAACAAGGTAGGCATCCCTCCCAATCTACAAGGTTAACCCAATAGTGATCCATGAACAAGGTAGGCATCCCTCCCAACCTACAAGGTTAACCCAATAGTGATCCATGAACAAGGTAGGCATCCCTCCCAACCTACAAGGTTAACCCAATAGTCATCCATAAACAAGGTTAACCCGATAGTGATCCATGAACAAGGTAGGCAACCCTCCCAACCTACAAGGTTAACCCAATAGTGATCCATGAACAATGTAGACATCCCTCCCAATATAACGCTCCATACATATTTTGTACGTTTTTGTGGTAATTATGAATGTATTTTTTCAGCTGGAATCCATATAGAAACAACTACTGCTAAGCTGGTCGAGCACACAAATGGTGCCCATATATTAGCGACTTGCGATGTCAGCGGAAGTGACGTATCCAAGGTCATGTGGTATAAAGACAGGACAATTCTGACCAATAGTAGCGAGATCAAGATTTACCCTCTGAAGCAAATTAGTGGAGTGTTCTCACATGACCAGGACCGAGCCTGGAGATCCTCCATGGTTGTTAACGTCGCAGAGGTCACCTTGGCCACCATACATATGTATAATTCTACATTTTCATGCAAGGCAGAAGGAAATGAGTCTGCTGTATCTTCAAATATTCTTCAGCTTAAATGTAGGTTGTGTTTGTATTGTGCCTCATCTAAGAAATTGATTCAATTTTTATCTGAAAAAAAAAACTAAGGTGATCAACGTAACATTGGAATGGTGCTCAAAACATGATATGATATTCAAATTTACTTACATCTCAGAGATCATATAATTGTCTTCGTTTTGTTTGGCAGATAGCCCTATATGGTATGGAGAGGTGTCCTTAATGAAGCAGCTAGGTGATAAGGTCATCATTAAATGCAACACAACATCAAACCCTCCCGTCAACAAAGCGGACATAACGTGGACCTTTCAAAAAGGTCCTCTCCCGCCTGGCGCAGTCCTCACCACTAAAGATACAATCCTCATAAACAAAGTGGACAAATCCCACGTGGGAAGATATACGTGTAAATTGCCCAACCCGCTGGAGTCTTCCTCAACAAACCACGTGTTCTTGCTATTTCATGTGGGATTGAAAGTTGTTGGTAAGCTTTTTTTACTTTGAGTGGCAGCATTAATCAATAATATATAAATATAAAGGTAATCAGCCTAACAGGTTTTAGCTTCGTTGACTCTGTCATAGGAGGTGGTGGGGGGGGGGGTTCTCATTTTGTCTCTCCGTCAAACTCGGTCTTCTCATCTGAAACTGGATTTCTGAATTATGTCTATTTTCCACGAGATTTTTTATAATACAACGGCAAAGAGTTTTTCCCTCATGCATTTAGACTTGGATAAATATAGCCTCAGTTTAGACTTCTGGAATAAGCAAATATGAGTGTGGTGGAGTAGGCCGAGTATACATTTTAAAACCCACTAACTATTCCCGGCTTGCAAAGTTAGGTAAATACTTTATGATTCATTTATGAAGCAATTTATGAAGCAATTTATGAAGCAATTTATGAAGCAATTTATGAAGCAATTTATGAAGCAATTTATGAAGCAATATACAGGCATTTCCAGGAACATACGTTTAAAACAATAAACGACAACACAAATGATGTCTTTTAGGTTTTACAGTGTACCATAGTGTACCATAAAACAATGGATGAAATGTCGTTCAGTTGTTCTGACAGATCAAACTATTTAAGATTACTTGTACAATAATTCAAAGACTAAAATATAATTTATTTTATATTGAAATGAAGCTAGCCCCTGTCTGATACGCAATAAACCCTCTAAAAAGAAACAATTTAAAAAGCTTTATCTGTATTTCTCATCAATTCAATCAGTCAGTCAGGTAGGATCACATCACATGTAATCCTAGAGTAGTCCCTTTTTACATTTATAGTAATATATCAACGTTTTAGGGATGAGAAAATGAAAAACTAACCACATGAAATGTTAGATTATATGTTAATCCATATATGGTGTGCAATGCTAGGATGCTTTGATATATCTCAGTCCAATATACTTTATAGTTGATGTTATCTGTGTAATTGCATATGATCAATGTCACTGACGAACCTAGGATAAATGTAACCGCACTGATGTGACGTCTCACCTATGTAATATTTGAAATCATTAAGTTTATCTTTGACAGAAGCCGTGAGATATATCGAGGTTACATTATTAACCAGGCGAGGTTTGGTTAGTTAGGATTGTGACTAAATATACCAGGTGAGGAGAAATTGGTATAGTTTAGATGGTGACTTAGTTTACAAGATGTTTTGACTAAGTTTACAAGATATTTGTATAGCTTGAATTATGAGTTAGTACACTAAGAGAGGTTTGCATAGTTTAGATAGTGACTAAGTCTACCAGGAGAGGTTGGCATAGTTTAGATAGTGACTAAGTCTACCAGGAGAGGTTGGCATAGTTTAGATACTGACTAAGTCTACTAGGAGAGGTATGCATGGGTTGCATTGTGACTAAATCTACCTTTAGAGGTTGGTATAGGTTGCATTGTGACTAAGTCTCCTAGGAGAGGTTAGCATAAATTGCATTGTGACAAAATCTACCAGGAGAGGTTTGCATAGTTTAGATAGTGAGGAAGTCTTCTAGGAGAGGTTGGCATAGGTTGCATTGTGACTAAGTCTCCTAGGAGAGGTTGGCATAAATTGCATTGTGACAAAATCTATCAGGAGAGGTTTGCATAGTTTAGATAGTGACGAAGTCTACCAGGAGAGGCATAGGTTGCACTGTAAGTCTCCTAGGAGAGGTATGCTGGATTGGGTTGTGACTAAGTATCATTGTATTTCAGCTGGCATGAGTGGAGGAGACGGCTGGCCCCCCTTGGTCCCTATCATCATCACTCTATCATCTATCATTGTTCTGATATTAATGGTTTCTACAATACTATGCCTATGTAAGCATCGGCCACCAAAGGATGTCAAAGGTAAATTGTAGTTTCTAATGGTGTACTTCTTCATCTCTTTTGCAATACTAAGTTTCCATGTCAATTAGATATTCTGTTATAATGATTGTCATTTATCTACAGGGCCGCAAGATGGCGCCCTAAATCCTGAAGATTCCCATGATAATCCATACGATGACCTTGCTACGTACGCAGAAATCCTCGACAATGAAATTAGTAAGTCTAAGAATTAAAATAGTGCGGTAAGGTATGCAGTGTATATAACGTCAAAAATATAACAGGTCATTCAATTAACGTGGGACTGCCATAAGAAACATTAATTTTCGATAAACTAGATATAATGGCGTTTTGTGAAAAGAATGGCTACAAGGACAGGACTGCTTAGCAAGTTTACATATGGGAGAAAAAAGGTTAATTGAACACAAATCGTATACTACTATGGACCCTTAAGAGAGTTTGGTGCAATAGTTGACCAACCTGGAGCCACCTTGACTGAGCTTTAGACCTAAGGGATGATGACAGTTTAGGAGCTACCATGTTTTAGTGCTTTTACAACTGGACGAGAGCTCTCAAAACCGATTTTCTCGGTAATGCAACGCTTTCACTGCTTTCACCATTTACCTGTTTAATCCCCCTCGCTGACTTTTCCTTATATAGTTTTTCGCCTCCAAAGTCAGGTATAATCGCTTATGGGAAAAAATGCGCCATTCTTTTATCAAAACAAAAAAAAACAAAATCATTGATATGTCCTTTTGACACTAGATGCCTCCACCGAGCTTCAACTGCAAAACAAAAAAATATATACCTGACTTTGGAGGTGAAACACTGAAGTAAGAAACAAACGCCGAGGATTCAAAAGCTGAAGAGGGTATAGCGGCAAAGGCAATCTCGTCTATTGTGTTAGCGGCAAAATCATTTGTGATAGTGCTGGTTGGTCGACGATTGCCTCATATAATTATAATAATAAATAAAAATAATAAAATTCATATACCGCTGATAACAGGCAGTGTCTGTTCATAGCGCTTGAATTTCTTACTGAAAAAGTGTGTCTTCGGTTTCGATTTGATAACTGAAGAACTAATATCATTAGAAAGGTCGTCCCAAAGCCTTGGTGCTCAATTTCTCAGATATATGATCATATTTCCCGATCTTCCCCCACAACTCTTGCTGCAGAGTTTTGTAGTTCTTTTTTATGTCAGCTGCAGGGGGGCCAGCAAGTTTATTGCCAGCAAAAAGGTAAAAATCTAATTGTTATAAACAGGACTTTTTTGGATTATAAAATTAGAAATCCTTTTATAGGTCAATAGTCGATCTACATGTTGTTATTATCCACCGAAGGCCACGGGCCGTGGCACAGTTGGTTAGAATGCCAGCTTATAAGCACCAGTTCCTCTGTTGTGATCCAAAGGTCGTGGGTTCGAACCCCGGCCGTGCCGGGAATGAACTCATGATACATTTTCCACATGAGCTGAGGCCCGTGCCTAAAGGGTTATCCCGTTGTCCTTGTAAATCTATGAGCGGGTGGGTTGTTATGTCAAGGACCTGCGACATGTCAATTCAGTGAGGCAGCACTATATCTGCTACAAGTAGGTCTCATCACGAAATGACTGAAATAATGTTGAAAGTGATGTAAAACCCCAAAGAAACAAACAAAACAAACAAAATTATTGCACTGAAACCTAACTGGAATCGAAACTGCACAACCCCTCTAAGATTAATCATTGTTAATGGCTACTGGTGGCTACTTCATGTGGGAATGGCCAAGCTTTTATTGTGTGCTGACAGCTTCGCGCAGCATGAGTTATGTACAGTTTATCATTTTCGAGATTTGAACCTATACAGATCATGAAATAATTTACCACGTGGATTTGTTATGATAGTTATGAATGGTTTAGAATTATATTTGCCTTAAAAAAAGGTTGGTAATTTCAAGATGAGATAAATTACATGTAAACGTTTTTAGTTGTTTTATTTTTATCATTTATTTATTTTTTGAAAGATTGTGAAAGTACTCAAAGAGTTGCATCCCCATTGCATGCTCAAATATCAAAACAGACAATGGCATTTGAGTTTTACATTCAATATGATCAAGACTTTTATGTTGATTGTTTACATACATAAAATAAAAAGCTTAGCACACAAAACCTGATACGCGAAACATAATTGATACAGTTCTCTTTTCAGATGAGAATGATGGCTATATGACTCCGAGAATTGTGTTGCTCAACAACAACTTGCCCCTGAGTTCAGACAGCCACTGACCAAGGCTTCTGCATGCCGCCAAGCTTACATAGCCTCATTAGTGTTAAGTTAGGATAATCTATACGTTTGTGAATAAGAATTAATTTATTTTTGTATATAAATTACCATAATGAACATTTACCAGATATGGCTTCCATGGGAGAGAAAGGGGCTAAAAGGACGGCAGTCAGAGAGAAGCTGCCACCCAGTGAGTAACTCAACGCTTATTGTGGGCTAAATTGTGTTCGCTTCTTGATAAGCTGCTTAATGTTTATGCATAAATTCATGATCACTCATCACAGAAATTATCCAATCAAAATACTAGATATTCTAGATATTTGCTTGAGTTGATGTTTTGACAATATTTGTGTATGTTGCAGTTCCCGATGAGGAATATGTGGAACCAATAACCCGGCGTGTTATTTCTCAACGTGTACCCTATCCATGCACGACATCCATAGACAATGAGGAATACATGATACCTACCATGACCTGTCGGGATTTGCAAATGAAGAATGGCTGTAAGATAGATACATATGCTTAGCTGAGATATAAACTTTCAAGTCATCCCAACTCATTTGCTGCTTCCTGGTAAAAAACAATACCCTTTGCTAAAGTGCAAGTCATGATACTTAACCTCAAGGCATGGGATGACAAGAAATTCACGAGAGTAGTTATACACAATGATCATCTTTAAGGTTTATGAATAGATATTTATATAGATACATATATTCCATATGCCAAAAGTTGGATTGGATTGAAGTGCAAGGATTATTAGTTTACAAAAACACCTTGTTGTCTATGTCAGCTGCTATTGTCATATATAGAGAACATGAAGTACTGATATAATTGCATAATAAAGAGATGATATATATACATATTTATTAGAAGAGATTCCTGTATCATCAAAATACTGGGTGTCATAATAAGGATGTACAACTACGCACCAAGCACAGGCTATTCAGGATTATGATTAAGCACACACCAACCGAAGACTTGTTATCCCACATTACTCATGTTTTGATGGACTGTGAATTCTTTCTGTGTATGGATGATGTACAGGGATGTGATCCAACATAGAGTAGTGTGGGTGAAATAAGGTCACATCTGATGCTGATTCATGTGTTTCAAACTTCACGTGACTTAACACATACAATTATGCTGTGAACTTTGATCTCTATTATGTCATGTGCATAGAATAAACAAAGGCCACACAGAGTGGATTTTATAACGGCGGGAATACAGATATTACAGGCAAAGTGAACTGTTGATTTTGGTTATTTCAACTGCTAGAGATAAAGCAGCATTATATACTTTGATGATATTGTGTACTTGTATCTGTTAGCTATGATTTTTTAGTTTCATTTCCTCAAAGGATTCTGATACAAATGATCAATTATACTTAATCATTTTTATACATAGTAAATGGTGAATATGTTAAACAGAGAGACCAACAATCTGTTTATTTTGATTGTTGAACTTGTTTATGTATATATTATTATTCATCACATATCCTGGTAATCATATTTTGTATAAAACTACATAATTCAGAAAGTCTGCTCCCAATGTTTATCTCACGGTGGTTAATATGTAACATAAAGCAATTCATATCATGTCACTTATGGTCACCTGAACATTGTTTTAATTATTTCAATTGCATGCAAATTTAAAACTTTCAAGCTGTTTCTGGCATACGCTTAAAGGCGTAGACCCATGAGCAAGCTTCAATGTGTTAATGTCCCAGATAGTTTGTTGATGTTCCAAATGGTTTGTTTATGTTCCAAATGGTTTGTTTATGTTGCAGATATTTGTTGAAGTTCCAGAAGTTTGTTTATGTTTAAGATGGTTTTAGAATTACCATTTGTCAAAATATAATATGTTTAATCGAATGCAGTTCTCTATGTCGATCATATTACATACTGTGAATCTCTGTGATATAAATACTAACATCTATACACTGTCTTAAGCTCCAACAATTAGCAGCTTAGTAAGCTTAGTGATAACTAGTGGAAAGAATTGTTGGGTCATATTCCAATTTAGTCTTGAAAGTAGAAAGGAATTACATTGCAGACACTGGTAATTGTAGATCGATGTTAACATTAGTTGCCCCGCTCAGCATCCTTTGGAAGAAACAAAATTAAATGTAACCCGTTTAAACCAGAATCATAGCGTGCAGTGTTTGTGAAATGTGCACATATCATTCAATGTTTCATTGTCTATACCAACAGACCCAACACCAGAAAGTTTAAAACATTTAAATTTTCAAGCATTGACAGATATACAGTTTAATCCGTACCCTTCTGATATTATAGTATTTATAATTTGTAAATACATCTGACAAGATAATCGTGGTAATTGTTAATAGTTGTTAATAATGTGTACAAGTAGATATGCTCAAGAATCAAGCTGGACTTAGATTGAATGTAATAATGATAAATGTACACATCGGAAAATAAATTTTACATGTATTGTATAATACATTTTGTAAATAGGATTATATATTATTCGTTATGAAAAGCATATGTATATTTTTTATATGTTTATTTAAATCAATCAATTTCTGTCCAAATATTTGTCCTTAAAATCACATAGTTGGTTATGATGATCTCCACGGCGTGCATTATAAGATATGACTCTATCTTGTAAGCAATTTCATGGCTTAGGTAGATATGACTTTATCTTGTGTGTGCAGTTGGTGGAAGTTTGCATGTATTTTTCATGACTCACTCAATTGTTCATAATCATCTGGAATGGACCACTGATCATTCAGGATGTAGCATGAAAAATGAGGGGAAAATAAAAATTGAGATTGGACCTGCCCAGAAGAAGAAATCAGGACTATCCTTTTCCTCCATTCTGTCCATTCCCTGATATTACTCTGGTTGCCTTAAGAAAGGCAGATATGGTAAATAGCAAGATTTGGCTTGGGATACTTGTCTGATTTTAGATAAGAAATAAACATTCATGTGTGGGTAGAAATATTTTCTGCCAAAGTATTAAAACAGTTCGATACAGATGTGAAATCAGTTAAATCTGAACTTGGAATTTGATCTAAAAAGGAAGTGTGTGATGGAATATGGCAGACGTGAGAATTTCCCGTTTTTAATTAGGTATAGGTTTATCGACCGGGTTCATCTGTGACCCAGATTGAATATTGTGTTGGATAGCGCGGCTCAAGATGTATGAACTACAATTCTGATGGCGTGATTATCATTTATTCACTTCCGGTTGGAGGGATCAAACATTTTTGTATTAATTTGTAAAGTATTTCATCTTCTCACACCGCACTGTAAATAAAACTCAGGTCAGTTCTCTCATTATCAGATTTAGCATTCATAAAATTAGTGATTTAACACTAATATACTTGCTCAAACGTAACTGCCCTTCACAATTTTATATGGATACACACTAGAAATTAAACAATCACACATTGCGATAATCTTGTAGATATGAAATGAAACACTTTTATATTTAAGAATTCTTCAGAATGCCAATACTTCAAATAAGAATATGTAGTTATAAATTATACAAGGTCAAATTAAACTCTAAATTTACTTTTCGTGCTTTATATCATTTAAGAAATGCAAAATGTTACGTTTACTTTAGTAAACTTGGATTGGTGCTTCAGCTACACGCTGCTGCACTCAGCTGATGGAACCCTAGCTTGGTTGCAGTCCATCGCTGTGTAGTATTTTCTACCATGTAACCCCGTACCCACAACATCCGGGGTCTCCAAGGTATTCATGTCGTGATGGCCCCGTTTGATGTGCTGGTTCAACATGTTGGGGTGGGTACACAGGCAAATCTTATTGCTATCATATTGCTGACCCACTCATCTGGCTCCCCTGGTGGGACCTTTTCCAGGATACCACCCATTTCCATTTCCAGTCTTGTATAACATTGTCTATTTGTGCTTGGCCCTCATGTAAAATGTTTGTCCTTACTCTGACTGAAATATTTGCTGAGTAATGAAATCCAAAACGTCTTGTAACTGGATATCACAAGCTTGTGACAAAAGGAAACAAGGATCTGTTCTAAACAGTTTCAGTAAAGAGTAAAACGATTAGCAGTTATACACGTTTGAAATATTGTGATTTTATAGGGTTTATGATTTAGTAAACTTTTAGAAATATGTTATTTGATCAAATGAATGATGAAGATGAGGATAGGAGCAGCAATGTATTTACATCTATGAGTAGAGCTCAGACACCAGTGGCAGTGAAGTGGATGAAGAAAGGTGTAAAGTTGTGGGTACTTCTGGTGGTTGCTTTTGCCGCATTCATACTTGGCGCCTCCCTGGTAGCTGTGGTTAGAAGTCTCGAATCCAGACTATCTGGGAGTCAGGGAGATGTGGAACTCCCTCTGGTGGCCCTCGGCCAATCTGCGGAGGTCTTCACCACAGCAGAAATGACAACAGTACATGCTAATGAGATTGGTAATATCATGAATATGCATGCCAAGGTTTTTATTCAATGCTAATTCAGATGTTTTCTTCATGGTGATGATTTTCACAAAAGAGAAAAGTATATATTTCCTAAAAAAAATTTGTACCAAATTTTTTAATCAAAACTTTGCTGTTTAGCACAATAGCTGCCTGCAATAACCAAACGATTTTCAGCGTTCCCATTACAATCGCTGGTGGAAATTTCAGGTTGCCCTGATGGATTTTACAAGTTAAGGCAGTTTGGATGCTACCAATTTGGAGATAAAGTAACTGTTGACTGGCACGCAGCAGTGAATTACTGCAAGACGATAAATTCCTCTTTGGTGAGCATTGAGACTCAAGAAGAGCAACTAGCCATTGCTGAATACTTAGAAAAATATCACACGCCTGGTATGTATTCAGTTCTACAATAATTATGATAATGCATAATAAATACGCCAGAATAGGAGATCCCTAGAAGAAGGAAGATCCCTAGTCACTCTCCAAAGAGAGAAGGGCATTGAGTCCCGGTGATAGTTTTTTTTCTCTTCCGATTTAATTTAATAGTGCTGAAAAGGTCAATATGCAAACAACTACATTTTACTTGTCATGATGGACATGTCAATGGTAAGCTAGGGACAGATCTGAAGGGTCATGGATACATACAAAACCTATTTGTATTTGAGTACATGGGTTACAAGTTCCCAGTTCAAAAATTACTTGCAGTTGCTATTGCAGAGGAGGGGACGGACCAGTGCCTGCGTGACAGTGGTACTTTTTTCTGGATAGGATTGCATGATGTGGACAAGGAGGCCGTGTTCACTTGGCTCTCCAATGGTAAAACGCCCACATTCAACAACTGGATTCCAGGACAACCAGACAACTGGGGACAGGGCGAAGACTGTGCTCATATTCATGACAAGAAAAGGCAGTTCAAATGGAATGACCAACCATGTACAACATGCCTGGCTCCTATTTGTGAGATAGCAATGTTGTAGAAGTATTTTCAATCCTTTGCATGAATGCTTTTGTAGTGACCTTATATCTCAGTTGTGACATTTTATGAGTATACACACCTGCTTTATAAACACAAGAAATAATAATAATACTTGGGCTAAACTGTGAAAAGAATTTACCTAACCAGATAGGCAGATAGGCAAAATTGCAAATTTGCAATAATGTTCAAATGTTGAGTCGATGACTTAAGAATGAAACTTGGATAGGACTTTGAGTGCAGAAACATCTTGAAGGTTTAAATATCATGAATATAGTACAAGCACTATATTAGATATATATATATCATGTATATCGTGGTACGGTAAGTGACAGGACAGCTGACAGGATTAAAAAAATTGTTCAGAGTTCATTATTCACAGTTCATTATTTTAAATTGATATATGAGGTTGTTACCATGTCAGATTTATTTTCAGATATCACCAGGCTGCATGTGTGAGAAAATATAAAACAGCATATCAAGCCAATTCATAGGTCACCACATTTTTTATGAGGATTAAGATGGGGTGGGGGTCATATAATGCTGGTCAGAAAATGTTTTCCCAGCTCAATAGACAGTTACAAGAAGGAACCACGTACAACATGTACAAAGCTAGTCAATAAATATTTTCCCGGGACAATGGAAGAGTTGAACAAGATATCTTGGGTCCATTCTATAGAGTTAATTCTAGTGTTAATCATAGTCCTATAATTATAAATTGAATAAATGATAGTTGATTCAATTTGTATGCCACTTGTCGAATGTATGCAATTCTGTTTAAAATTCTGCCTATGTTATGTCGGAACCAAGCATTATAAAATTATACATGACGAGGATCAAGCATCCTTAAATTTGACCCTGCGACAGAATGGTCTCGTTAATTTAATTTCAGTTTTATTTATATAATTTGTAATGTCGTGGATGAGATGTGTGCACAATACATTGAAATGGAATTTAATAAAAATTAGGAAAATATTCAAGCTTTGAAGTTTCAATGTGGAAGTTAAATACCCATTATAAAATCGTTATTTTAAGCCCAATCAACGCTGGTGCAGCGAGACCAATGTCAATGACAGCTGCACGACGTGAAGGTTTGTATTCGATCTGCCGCTAAATGTAAATATCTTCAGTTGTTAATCGAGGGCTTATGTATTTTGTACTGGCATATACATGTTATGAAATGACAAGCATTCGACTCGTCAAAGATTACTTGTGATTGGCAGGCTGAATCAGGCTGTGACCATTGTGATGTGACTCTTATTTACTAAAGTCACACCAATCTTAACACTAGTTAAAATCTATTTAAAATCTACCTGTTCAAAAGGTTCTTCCGTGTTCGGCGTCCAGAGATCATCTGTCTGGCCTCAGCTTTGGATTTCCCGCCTGGCCCGGCGTAGGAATATTGGAGGGAGGTGATTGGCCAGGGCATTGATGCATGAAGATCAACTGGATTAACCCCTGGCCACAACACTCTTCCCCATTTTATTTTTTAAGAGGGGGGAAAGGGGGGGAATACATTGAGAGAAGGGGACAATGGGCCAGATGTTTACGAGAGGAAAGTGGGCCACAGCGGGAACAAGGGGTCAGAAGTTAAACCAAAATTTTAAAATTTTAATAAAATTTATAATATTCCCTTCCTTATTTATTTATTTATTTTTTTTTTTTTTTAGGGCCCCCCACAATTCAGGACTCGTAAATGAAATTAAAAAGTTGTTGAGCTTACCAACATAAATGACAAACAGCTACTCTCAGCAGCAGTGATTCCGGCTCTCAGCGGATGAATGTCTATCTATTGGTCAAAGAATATTTTATTTTAGCAGGGCCGTGCCTGCGAAATAAAAATATACCAGAAAGACATACATTATATTTCATTCTTTTATTTTCAGAATTAAATTACGAAAGTGGAGTCAACACTTAGCGACCCCTAAAAAAATCATATGTATATATATTTATATATATAGGAGAATTCTTAGTTAGCCAACTGATAAAAGGAGCAGGCATTATGCCGGGTTATCTCCAGGATCATAGAGCGACCGGTGTGGAGAAGCTGGCTCATCCAGTCGGCTATACAGACAAGAGTCCAAGGATGGTTTGGGCTGGGGAGATGGGGAGGATTGAGATGGTGAGAGTCAGACTCAAGGAGAATGCGCTCCAAAGAGATAGACAAAATAGCCTTCTCAGAGAGTGCCCGTTTATTTGGGTCCTTCTCTCTGAGAATGGAGGCAGATATGCCAAAAGAACATTTTGGAACAACGTTCATCCAGATTTGGAGCTCTGAGGGTCCCCCCCGAAAAACAGTGAACATGAATTTTGTGAGTGTTTGGACATGGCGCTTCAATCAGAGATGATGGTGTGCAGATTTTCACCATCACATGGGTGGCAGTGAATGACAACTGGCCTTCCAGTTTGGGAGGCCAGTTCCATGAAGGTCTCTAAATGGCTTTTCTGTCCCTCTCGCGATCACGGGGGTGACCGTGATAATTCAACCCAATCTCTCAGATTCCACAGCAGCTAGGATCATTTACCAGCTGTGTGAGCTCATCAAAGGTTTTGGGCTGAATGTGACGAAAGGCATCATGGGGATGAATTCCAATGGTATGGGCCATGGAAAGAAAGGGGGAGGAGGTCAGTGCAGGAATCTGACACCAGTATTCTGGAAAGACAAAGTTTGTCACCAGATGCTGGAGTCCAATATCTGCCTGACCTGCAAGGACTAAGAGTGAGCAGAGGTTATCACTCTTATGCGCCTTTGAAGTTAAGTCAAGATGACAGTGGGAATCCACAGTCACCAGGCGGAAAGGAAGAGGAGAGGGGGCAGGGAAAAGCTGCTGCCGGAGACAGACCTTGCTGTCAACGGTGCGTATCTTATCCCGGAGAGGAGGGGGAAGAGGTCTGATCAACTCGATCAGGTTCCTCCAGTACGTGAGAGCACCGGGTCCATGGGGCGGCATGACAGGTATGTCATTCCACCCAGTGGCCCTCACTCCCAGGGTACAGAGCTCCCAAATAGAAATAGGGACAGGGAAGGAACTGTGGAAGAACCAGCAGGAGTGAGACTTTTGGGAGATGAGGAGGGGAGGGGAACTTCAGTTGAGTCCATCCTATCCAGAGCAGGTTTTACCGCAGTAGCCGCACACTCTGGATATTCCAGACCCATACTGTTTGTTCTCACTCCTCGGGCCAAGTCTGAGAAGCCAGTGATGGTCCCACAAGGCGGGAAGCTTCCCTTTATCTAACATGGAGGGTAACAAGATTGTTGCCTTGCAAAAGGGTCGCAACTTCTGTGGGAGAAAGGGTCTCTGGCTTTACTCTTTTTCTCCACGGTTGGCTTCTATTTTTATCAGTTGGGGTGTCTCTGAGTCGACTGGGCATTTCTAACACAAGGTGTGGGGGCAGGGGAAATTACTTTGTGGGGAAGGGGTGGGAACTGAAGAAAAGAATTCTTCAGCTTAGGGGTAGGGGCAATATTAAGAGATGACAGGGAAGGAATGACCCGGGACGAGTGGTTCTCAACCATCTCTTTTGGGATCACTCCCTTCCTCCCTGCCTTCCTCTTTTTAATTGTTTTATTATGGGTCTTAGCAAGCTTCCATGGGTTCCCTGTGGTGGTCTTACCACCACAGGAGGTGTTGCTGCTCTTGATGAGTTTATCAATAAATATCTGGTTAATCATGAAGTATCATCAAGAGATACCTCATAATCTTCCAGACATTTAGCCATTCAACGTTTGTAGCGTCGAGGGACATGTATTATAGGGGGAGCCGAATAGAATCATCCGGTTCCCTTGAGGGCATGGACAGGAGCATTTCATCTTCCTCTACTTGGGACATTCCAAATAAAGCTTCAAGGTATTAAGCATCAATTCTACAATTTGGTGAAACTGAAAGCTTAGCCACATAAAACAATTATGACAAATTAAAATTATAATAGATTAATAGTATAAGTTACTACAAGATACTTACAGCACAGGTCTGTCTGAGCCATAAGTTGCATGAGATGGGTAAAAATAGGTAGTGTGAACTTTGCCAGACCTCAATTGAGGCCCAAAGCAGGGCAGCACTGCCTGACGTCATTTTGGCACTATTCAAAGGTCAATAACTTTGATGACGTCATAAGCATATTGCCATACTCTTGTGACATCATTTTACCCTTCAGTGCCTGTATGGTCACACTCCACACAAAAATGTTGTCAAGAAAGAAGTGTGCTTTCATAAAGGGGCAATAGATTAGGGTCTTGTTAAAATAGAATTGACAGGCAAACATGGAGATGCATCAATAAAATAGAAAAGAGACATCAAAATAGAAAAGAGACATCAAAATAGAAAAGAGACATCAAAATAGACTTCATATATCACCAATATGTGAATTTTAATTTTTTTTCTCAAAAACGGTGCTTAATCCCTTTAATCAAGTGGTTCATATTCCGGGCCAAATAGAAGGGGTTCGTCCCCGTAGAGACCCTGCTCTGCAAGGACAATCAGTTATCAAATCGATTTCCTCCTCATCCCTGATATCAGGATTGAGCTCATCGAGGTCAAGGACTTGATGTTTTCTTTGGACCCAAAGGGGTATGTGACTATCATGACAGATTTTCAGTGTATCATGATTTTAGCTTTGGGTCCCCTTATGTCCCTCTAATTGGTATGGAATAGGGGAAATTAATGGTAATTAGGTGGTGGGTCTTGTTTCAGGGTGTGCAAATGGTTGTGAGCCGGTTTGATATCACGAGTCTTGCCTCGCAAGTGCTCTTTCATCCTCTCCAAATTATCATGAGGATGGCTCTTTCCTGCACGGGGCCCTTTATATGGAGTATGGGAATTACTTCCAGAAGTATCTGATTCTTCAGAGGGCCAAGAAGAATCAGAGTTATCGGAAGAATCACTATCAGAGTCCTTGGACAGACTAGAATTACAAGAGGCTTGTCCTCGGACTCTATGGGGGGAACCAGAGTTTTCCTTGGGGTGTCTCCTCCATTTTTCACTGTGGGACCTACCTCTACCACCAGGATTTGAAAAGGGAATTTGGGTGGTTTCATTGGCAGGTATATCATAAGATATGGGTGGAGACTGGGGAGTTGAAGTGTTAGAATGGACTGACATGAAGTGTGGAACCTGTGAGGTGGGGGGTGTGGGTCCAAACACAATGGGCATGGAGGGAGATACAGGGGTGAATGGTTTAACACCACGTGATGAATGTGATGTAATTCCCCTTGGTGGACCATTCACTTGAGGGAGATACATGGAAAGGGCATGGAATGATGAAAACTCAGGTTCAGTATGATGGGTTGAAGGATATTTAGTGGGGGACCATGAAGGGAGTCTTATTTGCTGGCGTGATGCCTCAGAGAACCCAGGAGGAGGTATAATCATTTTTCGGGAACCTGTTACGGTAGACGAATTCTGACTATTTTGTGGTACCTCTGGGACTGTAGGCATATAAGGGGTTACAGAAGGGGGGTTACAATGGTTGGAATATATCCTTGCCATCTCTATTCTTGGGACAGTAGTTGATGTAGCATATGTATCACCATGTCCCACGGCAGGCGATACATGAAAGGGAGTTTTCATATTGTTTCTTGCAGGTGATTTCATTGAGGGGACATGGAAAGGATCAGAATTTCTTAACAGGTTCTTAGGGTGTGCAGATGGGTGGTCCAATTGAGGGTGTACTGTTGGGTGGTCCAATGTAGCGTGTACTGATGGGTGGTCCGATTTAGGGGGTACTGATGGGTGGTCCACAATGGTAGCTAGATGGTACCCTACTGAATTATTAGAGTGATTCTGGAAATTGTCTGGGTACCTTAGTTTACCAGTGGGCTCAGGTGCAAATTGGATGGAAGATAAGGGTGTCATACTGTCTGGATTTTCAAAGACGTAAGAGGAGCTGGTGGGGGCTGGTATTGCAAGGGACAATTTGGACATGGTGCAATTAGAATGAGAACCAAAAGTAGAGTGGGAGGAGGTCTCAAGGTCAGTGATGAATACAGAAGTGTTGACTGAGGGATTTATAGGTGATATGTCAGCTTGGGGGGCCTTGGGTACTGACATAAGGTTTGGGACGGTGGCGAGGGCATCTCTCCTACTTCCTTTATAATCATTTTTGGTATTAGAGGAGGGGGCACGGGACGAATGACGTTGGGAAAGATTGGAGGAGTGCCGGGAAGAATGATGGGAATTATGGGAATGGTTTTTGGAGAATGGGGGGGAATGTGAGGACTTGTGACTGCTTTTGGGCTTGGGATTTATGAAGGACAACATTCCCTTGGCTGCCCATGCTTCCCATTGTTCAGAGGGAATGCTGGTGATTTACTCCAGCCTCTCAGCTGTCACAATACTATTGTATTTCCTTTCAGAAATAATATTTTGGGCCTTTATATTACCAATCCCTGGAAATACCATGAATTCCAGGGCCTCTGCTGTATACAGGTTGATGGGATATGAGGGGCCATCCATGTTTCTACTTTGACACACAGAATTCAAAATAGGGTTGACATTGCAATCCACAGGTAACATCCTATGTATTGCATAGTGGGGGCAACTTGGGGCATGAGAAATTGTGAAGGGGAATTTACAACGAAAATAATGGCCGGATTTTAATTAATTATGCAAAATTTACAATAATTCAGAGACTGCAATACTACTACCACACACTTTTCTCAAAAAATGTGTGGAATCTACCCTTCAGTGTATTGCGCAGGCTCTGCGGTACGCACAAGACACAAGTCGTGCGGACAACAAAAATGTACAAAATCAAAACCAATGTTTTGACAAGTTGTCTGCAACTTCTTGAAGAGAAAAGGGTAATTTCTCCTCAACTACGTGGAATTTCAAGTTGAAATTAGTTCAAATTACACGAATAAGTTGCAAACTATCAACTCAATTGAATTCTGGAACTCGGCCACGTGGACCAAGTGAAATTACCGGCCGGGAGAAGGTCAAAGTGGCGCAACAATAAGGTATGAAAGTTGGAGGTAAAATGTATACCTCCACTCTCAAAAAAGAGTGCGGAATCTACCTGTGTAAATCCCACACAAGCGCGGCAAGTCGCAGCGCCATTTGATGTGACTCTTATTTACTAAAGTCACACCAATCTTAACACTAGTTAAAATCTATTTAAAATCTACCTGTTCAAAAGGTTCTTCCGTGTTCGGCATCCAGAGATCATCTGTCTGGCCTCAGCTTTGGATTTCCCGCCTGGCCCGGCGTAGGAATATTGGAGGGAGGTGATTGGCCAGGGCATTGATGCATGAAGATCAACTGGATTAACCCCTGGCCACAACAATTGCAAAGGACCACCATGCTTCAATGTTTGACCCTATCCACTGGTATCGGTCACTCAACATGCTCAAGAGTCAAGACTGTTGAAGAGCAAGTAAAAACAGAGCACAAGAGGTGGCGACGGCCGTACATCATATACAGACCAATAGCTACGCATGCATGATCGTGACCAAATAATGTCACGCAGGGCCATTGTGTGATAATGATTATATTGTGCCATTCTTACGTTCTACTTATTATTATGATTATCAATATTAAAGGGGGCACCACATGTCCTGTTTGAAGTGGAAAGTCTTGGGAAAGTTCTGTCAAAGGCATAAACATGCTCAAGTGAGGAGAACCTATATTTTGTATGTCTCCCATATTTTCCAAAATAAGGCAGATATCATCCAAAGGAAAACTATTCAGAAAACCACTATATATAAGTCTAACATGAAAGCAATATTAATAGTTATTGGGGCTCATGATCCAAACAAAAATTTAGACGTGACAGTCTCAGGTAGCAGTCTGAAGGGGGGGGGGGGATATACAATTATTAGATATACAATTGTACAATATGGTTATATAGGTATTGAATCTACAAGTCCAAATCCTTACTTTTGATCCAGATACCTTTTGAACAAACAATAAGTCATTTTAACATTCTGGTGGAGGAATTCAAGCAGATGTGAATTGCCCTTTGATTTGTGTAAGTTTGCTGAATCCCTGTCAGCACCTCCAGTAATTTGATCACATGACACAAGATGATATCCATATTGATAAGGTTTGTCTTCTGATCTGAGATCTCTGTCATTTTCAGCTGGTATTAAGCTCACATAAACTTTTACAAAATATAAATATGCCAAGTTATTAGTATTAAATACCAGAAAATCAACTTTTTTATCTGTGGAGCCATATTTTTGAAGAGAATGTCACACTAGATTGGTGGTTTGGAATCTCGTCATGTGTGAATGATGTGACACTGTAACTAGTTTAAGAGAAACGGCATTTGGTCCTCCTTGTTCTCTTCTGGCTGGGCTGGTCGGAGCAATATGACCGTTTCAGTGTCATCCCATTCACACATGAAGAGATTCCAAACCACCCATCAAGTGTGACATTTTCCTAACAGATATGGACTCGCAAATTAAAAAGTTGATTTTCTGGTACTTAAAACTCATCACCTGGTGTATTTGTATCTTTGTTTACAATTGTGGGAGCTCGATACAGCTAAACTTCTTACAGAATACTGTTTCACGTGTGCAACCAACTTGGGGCCTTTCCTTGACCTACTTACGATACAGCCAATCGGTAGGTGTTAGGACGCACACTCCAAACACCTACGATGGCTCATCAATGGGAGGTATTCACTGCCTCAGAAGTGTAACCCCATATAACTTCTGCAAATGAATTAATTTGGATCCAAATCTCACACGAAAGCTAGATTAGATGTATATGCCTTTTACCATGTCTTAATAATAAGTGTAGAGTGTGTTGGCTGTCAGCACGGAGGTCGCGACACTGTGTCGCGACCTGTCTCTTCACGAGAGATAGGGGACACCGCACAACCCGACGTAGCCTCCAGAGCTCTGCTCGCGCAAGTCGGGGTTCCACAACTACACTGTAACGCTCATATTGCTCCGTCCAGCCCTTCCAAAAAGAAACAAGGAGGACCAAATGCTGTTTCTCTTAAACTAAGGTCACAACCTGTGATCTATTGGTTGACCGAGACGCTAACCAATCAGAATCTCCTGGAATATAGTCATGTATTCTTTCACCAATTGGTTCATAGTGCAATTGATTGTAGGTTACCATCTTGTTTTTTATGATTGGATTTTAGAGAGTTTTTTTACACACTTCCAATTTTGTTAGTGCAGTTCTGGTGTATTGTTTTTAATGGGGCAGTATGTTGACCCGCAATCAGCCCTATAGCCAGATTTTTATGAATAGGCATGACTTGTGGTTGATCCTGTATGCACCTTTTTATGATTGGTGGCAGGGACTGGTTTTATAGAGAAGTCCTGTTTTGGAGAGTAACATGTTAATACAAAGCAGATTTTCTGTCCCATTCAATTTTAACATTTGTTTCTATGGAAATAAGTTTCATCAACCTCATATCAAGAGGAATACAGCCAGCTACAGTTTGATTAGGACTGTGCACAGTGTGTCCTCCTTGGAAATTTGATATACGATGAAGCCAATAACAATCTGTAACGAAAAGGAAATACATGTGGTGTTATACAAAGCACACAGTACACTACGTTTGTTGAGGTACTGGAAGGTAACTTTTCAAAAATCACTCTGTCTGTCCTGTGTGCATGTGTGTCTGCATGTGTGTGTGTGTGTGTGTGTTTGCTACCCAAAATAAGGCAGATATCATCCAAAGGAAAACTATTCAGAAAACCACTAAATATAAGTCTAACATGAAAGCAATATTAATAGTTATTGGGGCTCATGATCCAAACAAAAATTTAGACGTGACAGTCTCAGGTAGCAGTCTGAAGGGGGGGGGGGATATACAATTATTAGATATACAATTGTACAATATGGTTATATAGGTATTGAATCTACAAGTCCAAATCCTTACTTTTGATCCAGATACCTTTTGAACAAACAATAAGTCATTTTAACATTCTGGTGGAGGAATTCAAGCAGATGTGAATTGCCCTTTGATTTGTGTAAGTTTGCTGAATCCCTGTCAGCACCTCCAGTAATTTGATCACATGACACAAGATGATATCCATATTGATAAGGTTTGTCTTCTGATCTGAGATCTCTGTCATTTTCAGCTGGTATTAAGCTCACATAAACTTTTACAAAATATAAATATGCCAAGTTATTAGTATTAAATACCAGAAAATCAACTTTTTTATCTGTGGAGCCATATTTTTGAAGAGAATGTCACACTAGATTGGTGGTTTGGAATCTCGTCATGTGTGAATGATGTGACACTGTAACTAGTTTAAGAGAAACGGCATTTGGTCCTCCTTGTTCTCTTCTGGCTGGGCTGGTCGGAGCAATATGACCGTTTCAGTGTCATCCCATTCACACATGAAGAGATTCCAAACCACCCATCAAGTGTGACATTTTCCTAACAGATATGGACTCGCAAATTAAAAAGTTGATTTTCTGGTACTTAAAACTCATCACCTGGTGTATTTGTATCTTTGTTTACAATTGTGGGAGCTCGATACAGCTAAACTTCTTACAGAATACTGTTTCACGTGTGCAACCAACTTGGGGCCTTTCCTTGACCTACTTACGATACAGCCAATCGGTAGGTGTTAGGACGCACACTCTAAACACCTACGATGGCTCATCAATGGGAGGTATTCACTGCCTCAGAAGTGTAACCCCATATAACTTCTGCAAATGAATTAATTTGGATCCAAATCTCACACGAAAGCTAGATTAGATGTATATGCCTTTTACCATGTCTTAATAATAAGTGTAGAGTGTGTTGGCTGTCAGCACGGAGGTCGCGACACTGTGTCGCGACCTGTCTCTTCACGAGAGATAGGGGACACCGCACAACCCGACGTAGCCTCCAGAGCTCTGCTCGTGCAAGTCGGGGTTCCACAACTACACTGTAACGCTCATATTGCTCCGTCCAGCCCTTCCAAAAAGAAACAAGGAGGACCAAATGCTGTTTCTCTTAAACTAAGGTCACAACCTGTGATCTATTGGTTGACCGAGACGCTAACCAATCAGAATCTCCTGGAATATAGTCATGTATTCTTTCACCAATTGGTTCATAGTGCAATTGATTGTAGGTTACCATCTTGTTTTTTATGATTGGATTTTAGAGAGTTTGTTTACACACTTCCAATTTTGTTAGTGCAGTTCTGGTGTATTGTTTTTAATGGGGCAGTATGTTGACCCGCAATCAGCCCTATAGCCAGATTTTTATGAATAGGCATGACTTGTGGTTGATCCTGTATGCACCTTTTTATGATTGGTGGCAGGGACTGGTTTTATAGAGAAGTCCTGTTTTGGAGAGTAACATGTTAATACAAAGCAGATTTTCTGTCCCATTCAATTTTAACATTTGTTTCTATGGAAATAAGTTTCATCAACCTCATATCAAGAGGAATACAGCCAGCTACAGTTTGATTAGGACTGTGCACAGTGTGTCCTCCTTGGAAATTTGATATACGATGAAGCCAATAACAATCTGTAACGAAAAGGAAATACATGTGGTGTTATACAAAGCACACAGTACACTACGTTTGTTGAGGTACTGGAAGGTAACTTTTCAAAAATCACTCTGTCTGTCCTGTGTGCATGTGTGTCTGCATGTGTGTGTGTGTGTGTGTGTTTGCTACCCAAAATAAGGCAGATATCATCCAAAGGAAAACTATTCAGAAAACCACTAAATATAAGTCTAACATGAAAGCAATATTAATAGTTATTGGGGCTCATGATCCAAACAAAAATTTAGACGTGACAGTCTCAGGTAGCAGTCTGAAGGGGGGGGGGATATACAATTATTAGATATACAATTGTACAATATGGTTATATAGGTATTGAATCTACAAGTCCAAATCCTTACTTTTGATCCAGATACCTTTTGAACAAACAATAAGTCATTTTAACATTCTGGTGGAGGAATTCAAGCAGATGTGAATTGCCCTTTGATTTGTGTAAGTTTGCTGAATCCCTGTCAGCACCTCCAGTAATTTGATCACATGACACAAGATGATATCCATATTGATAAGGTTTGTCTTCTGATCTGAGATCTCTGTCATTTTCAGCTGGTATTAAGCTCACATAAACTTTTACAAAATATAAATATGCCAAGTTATTAGTATTAAATACCAGAAAATCAACTTTTTTATCTGTGGAGCCATATTTTTGAAGAGAATGTCACACTAGATTGGTGGTTTGGAATCTCGTCATGTGTGAATGATGTGACACTGTAACTAGTTTAAGAGAAACGGCATTTGGTCCTCCTTGTTCTCTTCTGGCTGGGCTGGTCGGAGCAATATGACCGTTTCAGTGTCATCCCATTCACACATGAAGAGATTCCAAACCACCCATCAAGTGTGACATTTTCCTAACAGATATGGACTCGCAAATTAAAAAGTTGATTTTCTGGTACTTAAAACTCATCACCTGGTGTATTTGTATCTTTGTTTACAATTGTGGGAGCTCGATACAGCTAAACTTCTTACAGAATACTGTTTCACGTGTGCAACCAACTTGGGGCCTTTCCTTGACCTACTTACGATACAGCCAATCGGTAGGTGTTAGGACGCACACTCTAAACACCTACGATGGCTCATCAATGGGAGGTATTCACTGCCTCAAAAGTGTAACCCCATATAACTTCTGCAAATGAATTAATTTGGATCCAAATCTCACACGAAAGCTAGATTAGATGTATATGCCTTTTACCATGTCTTAATAATAAGTGTAGAGTGTGTTGGCTGTCAGCACGGAGGTCGCGACACTGTGTCGCGACCTGTCTCTTCACGAGAGATAGGGGACACCGCACAACCCGACGTAGCCTCCAGAGCTCTGCTCGTGCAAGTCGGGGTTCCACAACTACACTGTAACGCTCATATTGCTCCGTCCAGCCCTTCCAAAAAGAAACAAGGAGGACCAAATGCTGTTTCTCTTAAACTAAGGTCACAACCTGTGATCTATTGGTTGACCGAGGTGCTAACCAATCAGAATCTCCTGGAATATAGTCATGTATTCTTTCACCAATTGGTTCATAGTGCAATTGATTGTAGGTTACCATCTTGTTTTTTATGATTGGATTTTAGAGAGTTTTTTTACACACTTCCAATTTTGTTAGTGCAGTTCTGGTGTATTGTTTTTAATGGGGCAGTATGTTGACCCGCAATCAGCCCTATAGCCAGATTTTTATGAATAGGCATGACTTGTGGTTGATCCTGTATGCACCTTTTTATGATTGGTGGCAGGGACTGGTTTTATAGAGAAGTCCTGTTTTGGAGAGTAACATGTTAGTACAAAGCAGATTTTCTGTCCCATTCAATTTTAACATTTGTTTCTATGGAAATAAGTTTCATCAACCTCATATCAAGAGGAATACAGCCAGCTACAGTTTGATTAGGACTGTGCACAGTGTGTCCTCCTTGGAAATTTGATATACGATGAAGCCAATAACAATCTGTAACGAAAAGGAAATACATGTGGTGTTATACAAAGCACACAGTACACTACGTTTGTTGAGGTACTGGAAGGTAACTTTTCAAAAATCACTCTGTCTGTCCTGTGTGCATGTGTGTCTGCATGTGTGTGTGTGTGTGTGTGTTTGCTACCCAAAATAAGGCAGATATCATCCAAAGGAAAACTATTCAGAAAACCACTATATATAAGTCTAACATGAAAGCAATATTAATAGTTATTGGGGCTCATGATCCAAACAAAAATTTAGACGTGACAGTCTCAGGTAGCAGTCTGAAGGGGGGGGGGATATACAATTATTAGATATACAATTGTACAATATGGTTATATAGGTATTGAATCTACAAGTCCAAATCCTTACTTTTGATCCAGATACCTTTTGAACAAACAATAAGTCATTTTAACATTCTGGTGGAGGAATTCAAGCAGATGTGAATTGCCCTTTGATTTGTGTAAGTTTGCTGAATCCCTGTCAGCACCTCCAGTAATTTGATCACATGACACAAGATGATATCCATATTGATAAGGTTTGTCTTCTGATCTGAGATCTCTGTCATTTTCAGCTGGTATTAAGCTCACATAAACTTTTACAAAATATAAATATGCCAAGTTATTAGTATTAAATACCAGAAAATCAACTTTTTTATCTGTGGAGCCATATTTTTGAAGAGAATGTCACACTAGATTGGTGGTTTGGAATCTCGTCATGTGTGAATGATGTGACACTGTAACTAGTTTAAGAGAAACGGCATTTGGTCCTCCTTGTTCTCTTCTGGCTGGGCTGGTCGGAGCAATATGACCGTTTCAGTGTCATCCCATTCACACATGAAGAGATTCCAAACC
Source organism: Amphiduros pacificus (assembly GCA_949316495.1). NCBI lineage: Eukaryota > Metazoa > Annelida > Polychaeta > Phyllodocida > Hesionidae > Amphiduros > Amphiduros pacificus. The sequence continues at coordinate 29,853,278 of OX439004.1, read as the reverse complement.
ACCCATCAAGTGTGACATTTTCCTAACAGATATGGACTCGCAAATTAAAAAGTTGATTTTCTGGTACTTAAAACTCATCACCTGGTGTATTTGTATCTTTGTTTACAATTGTGGGAGCTCGATACAGCTAAACTTCTTACAGAATACTGTTTCACGTGTGCAACCAACTTGGGGCCTTTCCTTGACCTACTTACGATACAGCCAATCGGTAGGTGTTAGGACGCACACTCTAAACACCTACGATGGCTCATCAATGGGAGGTATTCACTGCCTCAGAAGTGTAACCCCATATAACTTCTGCAAATGAATTAATTTGGATCCAAATCTCACACGAAAGCTAGATTAGATGTATATGCCTTTTACCATGTCTTAATAATAAGTATAGAGTGTGTTGGCTGTCAGCACGGAGGTCGCGACACTGTGTCGCGACCTGTCTCTTCACGAGAGATAGGGGACACCGCACAACCCGACGTAGCCTCCAGAGCTCTGCTCGTGCAAGTCGGGGTTCCACAACTACACTGTAACGCTCATATTGCTCCGTCCAGCCCTTCCAAAAAGAAACAAGGAGGACCAAATGCTGTTTCTCTTAAACTAAGGTCACAACCTGTGATCTATTGGTTGACCGAGACGCTAACCAATCAGAATCTCCTGGAATATAGTCATGTATTCTTTCACCAATTGGTTCATAGTGCAATTGATTGTAGGTTACCATCTTGTTTTTTATGATTGGATTTTAGAGAGTTTTTTTACACACTTCCAATTTTGTTAGTGCAGTTCTGGTGTATTGTTTTTAATGGGGCAGTATGTTGACCCGCAATCAGCCCTATAGCCAGATTTTTATGAATAGGCATGACTTGTGGTTGATCCTGTATGCACCTTTTTATGATTGGTGGCAGGGACTGGTTTTATAGAGAAGTCCTGTTTTGGAGAGTAACATGTTAATACAAAGCAGATTTTCTGTCCCATTCAATTTTAACATTTGTTTCTATGGAAATAAGTTTCATCAACCTCATATCAAGAGGAATACAGCCAGCTACAGTTTGATTAGGACTGTGCACAGTGTGTCCTCCTTGGAAATTTGATATACGATGAAGCCAATAACAATCTGTAACGAAAAGGAAATACATGTGGTGTTATACAAAGCACACAGTACACTACGTTTGTTGAGGTACTGGAAGGTAACTTTTCAAAAATCACTCTGTCTGTCCTGTGTGCATGTGTGTCTGCATGTGTGTGTGTGTGTGTGTGTTTGCTACCCAAAATAAGGCAGATATCATCCAAAGGAAAACTATTCAGAAAACCACTATATATAAGTCTAACATGAAAGCAATATTAATAGTTATTGGGGCTCATGATCCAAACAAAAATTTAGACGTGACAGTCTCAGGTAGCAGTCTGAAGGGGGGGGGATATACAATTATTAGATATACAATTGTACAATATGGTTATATAGGTATTGAATCTACAAGTCCAAATCCTTACTTTTGATCCAGATACCTTTTGAACAAACAATAAGTCATTTTAACATTCTGGTGGAGGAATTCAAGCAGATGTGAATTGCCCTTTGATTTGTGTAAGTTTGCTGAATCCCTGTCAGCACCTCCAGTAATTTGATCACATGACACAAGATGATATCCATATTGATAAGGTTTGTCTTCTGATCTGAGATCTCTGTCATTTTCAGCTGGTATTAAGCTCACATAAACTTTTACAAAATATAAATATGCCAAGTTATTAGTATTAAATACCAGAAAATCAACTTTTTTATCTGTGGAGCCATATTTTTGAAGAGAATGTCACACTAGATTGGTGGTTTGGAATCTCGTCATGTGTGAATGATGTGACACTGTAACTAGTTTAAGAGAAACGGCATTTGGTCCTCCTTGTTCTCTTCTGGCTGGGCTGGTCGGAGCAATATGACCGTTTCAGTGTCATCCCATTCACACATGAAGAGATTCCAAACCACCCATCAAGTGTGACATTTTCCTAACAGATATGGACTCGCAAATTAAAAAGTTGATTTTCTGGTACTTAAAACTCATCACCTGGTGTATTTGTATCTTTGTTTACAATTGTGGGAGCTCGATACAGCTAAACTTCTTACAGAATACTGTTTCACGTGTGCAACCAACTTGGGGCCTTTCCTTGACCTACTTACGATACAGCCAATCGGTAGGTGTTAGGACGCACACTCTAAACACCTACGATGGCTCATCAATGGGAGGTATTCACTGCCTCAGAAGTGTAACCCCATATAACTTCTGCAAATGAATTAATTTGGATCCAAATCTCACACGAAAGCTAGATTAGATGTATATGCCTTTTACCATGTCTTAATAATAAGTGTAGAGTGTGTTGGCTGTCAGCACGGAGGTCGCGACACTGTGTCGCGACCTGTCTCTTCACGAGAGATAGGGGACACCGCACAACCCGACGTAGCCTCCAGAGCTCTGCTCGTGCAAGTCGGGGTTCCACAACTACACTGTAACGCTCATATTGCTCCGTCCAGCCCTTCCAAAAAGAAACAAGGAGGACCAAATGCTGTTTCTCTTAAACTAAGGTCACAACCTGTGATCTATTGGTTGACCGAGACGCTAACCAATCAGAATCTCCTGGAATATAGTCATGTATTCTTTCACCAATTGGTTCATAGTGCAATTGATTGTAGGTTACCATCTTGTTTTTTATGATTGGATTTTAGAGAGTTTTTTTACACACTTCCAATTTTGTTAGTGCAGTTCTGGTGTATTGTTTTTAATGGGGCAGTATGTTGACCCGCAATCAGCCCTATAGCCAGATTTTTATGAATAGGCATGACTTGTGGTTGATCCTGTATGCACCTTTTTATGATTGGTGGCAGGGACTGGTTTTATAGAGAAGTCCTGTTTTGGAGAGTAACATGTTAATACAAAGCAGATTTTCTGTCCCATTCAATTTTAACATTTGTTTCTATGGAAATAAGTTTCATCAACCTCATATCAAGAGGAATACAGCCAGCTACAGTTTGATTAGGACTGTGCACAGTGTGTCCTCCTTGGAAATTTGATATACGATGAAGCCAATAACAATCTGTAACGAAAAGGAAATACATGTGGTGTTATACAAAGCACACAGTACACTACGTTTGTTGAGGTACTGGAAGGTAACTTTTCAAAAATCACTCTGTCTGTCCTGTGTGCATGTGTGTCTGCATGTGTGTGTGTGTGTGTGTGTTTGCTACCCCTCTTTATTAGCTGTATTCAGGCCACTGACATGGGGATGGGGTAGGGATTTTGGTATTAATCATTGTCTATGAATTAGACCAGAGAGCAAAGTGCAAATGTACTAAACAGACTGTAGCACACAGTAAAAGACCTACGTCATTAGGTCAGATATCAACCAGTTCAATGTATATAATACTAATGATAGAGTATTAATCTGACTGTAGCCAAATAAACTATTATTGTTTAAACAAATTATCACAGTACCGTTTGTCACACTTGTTACAAGGTATCTATTTTATATATGTATTTAATTATTGGAAGTTTAGCTCAGAAAATAAAATAAGGCAACCTTATCTTTATACTCATACATTTAGCAGCTTCTCCCAAAACAAATCAAAATAAAAATATTGTTGGTTATTATCACATTGTGGTATCTCTGCAAGATATAAATGTAAAAACAAAATATTTCAAATAATGCATGCAGTATCGGGCAGAACCAACTTTGAAGAATGTTTAAAATACTATCCATATTTTACTTTAGATAAACAAATGAAGAACCTGTAAACAAAATATTGAGAGGATAAAGATTAGATTTTATTGACATTTAACAAATATATTTTTATTTGCAGCATATATTTACATATACTGCTTCAGTTACAATAGCACGTCCCACTTCCTGTGTGTGATCAGAGGTGGCATTGTACATAAACAGGCCAGCCAATTAGACACTAACTACTATTTGGAATGGAGGTGACAAAAATGGGGCAAGATGCTGAAACAGATGGCAACGGAAGATTGACAAGAGAAGATTGCCTGGAGAATGGTCACAGCTCACAGTTAGAGAAAAGTGAGCACCACGAGTTAGCGCCCCCTGATGGTGGATGGGGATGGTTTGTGGTGCTTGGGTGTGCCATAATGCATTTATTACTAGGAGGCCTCACCAGATCATATGGGTTGATCTACATGGAACTCCGGAAGAAATTTGGTAGCAGTGCTGGAATCACGGCCTGGGTTGGAGGCGTGGGTGTTGCTGTCAGAATGGGAGGAAGTGAGCAACTTTTACTTTTTTGATTTATAACATAATCATAAATTGTTGGGAGAGTTGAGGCTGTGCATGACAAGATACAGTCCATAACAAAATACACCCCAAAAGGGCCATCATATGTGCATCTTCATTTTTGCAAATTAAAAGATTCTTTCTATTTTCATGCGAAGATACATTTATTTACATGATATAGAATTACACACCAGAGTAGAATACAACTAATGCCAGTCATTAGTGCAGTAAAGTAAGTGGTGCCTGGACTAATGACATCATAATGATATGTGTAATGATAATATAATGCATTATCTTCACACTCTCTTATAACATACTTCCATCCACTTCACATTGATGAAATATAAAACTCTGTATGAGCAGGCCAAGATATGTTTGATTTATTATTATAACCAAAAAAGTTAATATTTTGGTGTAATTTTTTGGTGCATGATTTAAGTACTAATATCTATATGTTTGGCTGTGACAGGCCCATTGGCCACAGGGTTGAGTGAACGTTTCTCTGTGCGCTCTGTGATGTTCGTGGGAGGATTAACCCTGGGACTGGGCATGATCTTGTCTGCCTTTGCCACCTCTACAGAGTTTATGTTCTTCAGCTATGCCCTTCTTGCAGGTAAGATTATTTTTAATATAATAAAATAAACATTTTATTTTACACATCTTGTTACATTTAGCATTATACAGTTATTATCATATATATTTTTACAGATTTGAAACTAATCAGTGTTATTGTTTCAGAGATTTTCTATTCTAGAAATATGAGTTGCGTAATTATACTGCAGTGTATTTTTCTCTATAGGAATAGGTGGCACCTTGGTCTATGCACCAGCCATAGTGCTAGTCAATAGGTACTTCAGTAGGAGAAGAGGAATAGCCACTGGAATATCAACAGCTGGCTCAGGAGTTGGTGTGTTCATTTTCCCCCCAATGTTCAGGCTGCTGTTTGACAACTATGGTTTTTTTGGGACTATGCTCATATCAGGGGCTATTATGTTTAATGAGTGTGTGTGCGCCAGTCTCATGAGACCCTTGCAGAATTCACGTTCAAATAGTACTGAGTCCAAGCCTGCACAGGAAAACTCAGATGTGAAGTCTCAACACAACTCGCTAACTCAGGGACATGCAGATGATGCCAAAGAGAAAATCGTTCATCACAATGGATGTGAGATATCAAAATATATTGATTTCTCCTTATTAAAGGATCCGTTATTTTTGTCCTTTTCTGGTTCTCTTTGTTTCATGACGATGTCATTCATGGCCGCCCAGATGCTACTGCCAGACTTTGCCAGTAGTGTCGGAGTTCCAGAAAACGAGGCAGTTTACCTTCTCTCCATACTGGGCATCGCAGATGCTGTGGGACGCCTCATGTCTGGAATATTGTTTGATATTCCTCTCATCAAGCCAAACAGAAAGCATTTCTATAACTTTGCCATAGCTATATCAGCGCTGACATGCTACGCGTGGGCGTTCTCATCATCATTCTCTGTCCTGGCTGTCATTAGTATTGTCCACGGACTCTTCAATGGCACAGTGGTGAGTCAGCGGGCGGTGATCGTCACTGACCTCCTTGGCATGCACCGGCTCTCCAGTAGCTTTGGACTGACCGTGTTCCTGCAGGGTGTGGGCCTCATGGCTGGGCCATCCCTCGCTGGTATGTAGTCTGGTACCTCATTTGGCAATAAAGTATTTGTGCATCATTTTTTTGTAATTTTCTAAAATAAATTATAAGTTGAATAACTTGCTATAAAAGTTGAATAAAGTTGCTGTCAGGCTCAAAAAGGATTTTACAACAATGTTTGTAATGAAAAGTACTTTCTGCACAAAATATACGTTTTGAAATTAGCTTTCATTAGGTTTTTACCATATTGGTATGATTGCCATCATTGCTTAGGTTTAGGTGTACTGTGCAAGTTTCAGCGCCATGATAGTCAATGATTCTTATTCTAGACTTCATAGCAATTTCAATATTTTCATACAGTTCTTCAATTTAAATTTGTGCCACATTTGAAATTTGTGCCACATCAGTTTAAGTTGCCATAGCATAACAATAAAAGAGTGTCTTTTGCTGTCACGTGGTATCATGTATTCTTGAAACTTGATTAGCCATCTTGTAGACTTTTTAATTGGATATTTGTTTTAAGGCTTCCTGCGTGACTGGACGGGTGCCTATAAGGTTCCATACTTATTCAGTGCAGTTGCCGCCACTTTGAGCTTCTTCCTGTTCCTGTCCGGCTCAACTCTCCCAGCATGCAAGAGAAGACAACACCAAGAGAAACAGGATAGAAAGATAGAACTCCTACATTCATGAGAGTGACTCCTATATTTCTGCAATGTTCAGTGAGTTAAGATTGAATGTTTTCAAGAATCTCAGATTTTAAAGAGATATTTCCACTTCTGTAATTAACAATAATGTAGAATTTTATTGCTTTGTTATTTTTTTGGGAAATATTAAAGTGAAAATAGTCATTCAGAGTGATATACATATACTTTGCATAACAAGAAAGATTTCGTTAAAATAGAAATACAACTGACCTGTTAAAAAGATGTTTTTAAAAATGCTTACACTGTGGACTTTTCATAGAAAATATAAGAATTACTTTCCACAACAACTGCACCATCTATAAATTATTATGAAAGATCCAGATGGCACAGTATAAAATAAATCATTATGATATCTCATAAAAAGATTTTCTAATTTTTAGGAAAGAGAGAGGAAATGAGAGAATATAACAAAAGAAGAAAATGGTTATCATGATAGAGATTATGTATATTTGGAATTATGCAAGCTATGAAATGCAGCATGTATAGGATGTATATTTTTAAGTGACCATTGAATAATCTAGTCTTTCTCACAACCCAGAAAAATTCTTATTTTTTTGATGAATGATATATATGTGCCACATATTTCGTATTTGACCAAAATACTTGAAGTTTGTATTGCTCATAAAGCATTTAACTGTTAATCTGGTCTAGTCCTATGAAGAGCAAAGCTTAGTTCTCAGACATTAATTTTGAGATTATCGTTGATATTGGGTTGTATTCATATCCAGATTTGCCTCAGGTCTGGTATGACTGAAAAAGTTAAGATTTCTGCATATGAAGAATAATTTTTATTGCTTGATCGTAGGTTTACAAAGGGTCGTGTTTGCAATAATATAACTAGACGGATTGCCTATTCAAAAAATAAATAAAATAAAATACACTTAAAGCCTTATGATAGTAGATAAATCCTTCAGAACCATTACAAGTTCAGTCACACAGAGACCATAAAAAGTCCAAAACTCATTGTCAATAACTATTTTTTTAATTTTATTATTTTTGGCAGATACATACTGCTTTCAGAAATTTAGCTTGTTTTGTGATAATGTATAATAGCATTTAAATTTCCCATTTTTCTATAAATGTGAATTTAAAACAAATAGCAATATTGACCAGACTCAAAAGCTGATGGAAATCTTAATATGTTTTAAGTCTTCAGTGAATCAGGCCTCAGATACAAATATAATGAACCATTTAATTAACGCATAGATATCTTGTGTGTCCAGTGCTGATATTTCCAAATGATAACATGCTTGTGATCACCTGCATTTGCTTACCGCCATCTTCAGGAAACAGATTGTGGAAACATCTTAAGTATTGAATTGGAAATGATCATCCTTGGAAGAGAACAAGCTGGGCGTTGTGGAAATGGCACTTTTATCACATTAAAAAGAAAAGTTGATATCACAGGGAAAGGGAGAGTGATAATCCAAAAATGCTTGGGCAGGGATATAAGTATTTTAACTATTTTATCTGGACTGAAAATGAGAATTTTATGTTCTTTTGTCTCACTTTCAAATTGGTATATACCCTTTGTATTTGAATTTGCAAATGAGAGATTCATACTCGATATTGTTCAATGACTCCCTGGTGCAATACTACAAATCCTCATTTTATTTTCACAATTAAGCATGCATTTTGGGATAGCCGAAATATGTGGACAAATATTTAAAAGTTTCATTGCATTTAAAAAGACTTCACCATCTATACAATTAAAATAAGTAAACTTTAACTTATGCCTGGTGTTAACAGATTCAAATTCATATTGTCCATTATGTTGTATTTTGTATGGATGATTAATCAGTCTATAATGTGAGACAGTGGTTTGGAGAAACTGGTTGTCCAAAAGTGCCAAACTCAGCCATATGGGGCGAGGACTCCTTAAACATCTTCTGCCGTGATTCTTTCATAATCAGTACCATGTTCAATACATGCCAAAAATAATATTAGTTTAGGTGGAGAAGTGGCTCCTTTTGCAAACCAGAGATCCATATATGATATACAATTTAAAAAAATGAATGTAGCTATGGATTGGGCTTTTATGGCCTCATCAAATTTGGGCTAATACTCCATTTGCTCTACCAATGATCATGATGAGAAAGAAACAGGAAATATCGTATATTTGCAACCATTTAATTTTATAATGTGACATATGGTCAGTGATATGATATAAACATTATATGCAGTTCCTATTTTCTGCAAGCAGTTAATAAAAATACAAAGTTGTTAAAGTGCTTGTTTTTTGTTTTATTTCCATACCTTGAAGAATATAATCAATAAAATGAAATAAACTGTAATGTATGTCATTGTGTAACATATTATATTGAATGTGAAACTCGATGAAATTGTCAAGATGGAAAGAAATATGTTGACATGTGAATTCATTTTGTGAGTGTTGTGAGGATGTGAAGTTTAGATTTTATAGAATTATCCTTGAAGATTGAACAGACTTTCAAGGTTTTGGGAAAGTCAAATATGTTAATATCCAAAGGTCGTGGGTTCAATCCTCGGCCATGCCGAGATTGAAATCATGATACAATTTCACACATGAGCTGAGGTCCGTGCCAAAGGGTTAACCCGTTGTCCTTGTAAATCTGTGACCGGGTGGGTTGTCATGTCAAGGACCTGCGACATGACAATTCATTGAGGCAGCACTGTATCTGTCACAAGTAGGTCTCATCACGAAATGACTGAAATAATGTTGAAAGTGATGTAAAACCCCAAACAAAACAAACTGCATGGGAATTACGTACATGTTAATGATTATCGCTGTGAACAGACTTGTCTGGTGTCAGCGTTATATAAATTTTATTATTATTATTATTATCCCATTCTCTGCAATATCCCTTGCTTTTACAAGGCAGATACGGGATTTCCAATCTTTATTTTTTCTTGCCTGTGCTTGTCTTATCATAATTTAGGTCAGTAATGAGATGATAAGGCTACAAAATAGCTTTGTCCTGGGTGGAAAAAAGTGTGTGACATAAACATTTTAATGAGAAGAGATGGGTCTAACTTGGCAACATGTTGATCCGTGCATCTTTATTCCCTGTCGCATTCAGGTCTTTCTCCTTCAGTATGTTTTGCAAAATCTTTGAGAGACATTCTAAATCAACTCTGTATAGAGCCGAAAAGATATATATATATTTATACACACGATCATGTTTTATTTTATTGATTTATTTAGGTTATGAGAAAAAACAATTGCATTTTGATGACACAGGCCTTGACATTACCATGGCCCGGCAATGACTTGTCAAGTCTTGGGACAATATGAGCAAGACGATTTCAAGATTATGGTTGACTGATTGGACCAATAAGGGATTTAATATATAAATTAAGTTTTGAACCTCATTTTTTCAATGAAATTCGGTAATACAATTATGTTCTGGCGATATAATAACATGGACGACACATTATCTCTGTGCTGTTTGAATACTTATGATAACAGCATGAAGGACCCTTGTGATGTGTCACAAATATCAATGACCTTATCAAAATCAATGCTACAATATGATAGATGGATGACACACTCACCAGTATGATGGTAGCTTTGTCTTGAATTCTTGTGTGATGGTGAATCTTGTCTTGGCCAAAGGAACCAGAGACAACATAGAAAATAAGCAAAAGAAAAAATTCAACAAAAATTAACTGGCAAAAATAATCTAATTATGTTTGTCTCTTACCATGTTTGGCCTTATCATCTGCTAAATAGGACTTGTCTCCCATAGACTTTTCTGGCCCATCCCAATAATTCATTTTAGCAGCCCCATGTTTCACGATGTGAAAGACATTTTCTCATAGAATAACATTAACATTAAAATTGACAAAGTCAAGCGTGTCAGTTACCAGTTATCTTGCACCCATTTCCTTTTTAGATTTAGATATACCATGCATTTTACTACCCTGCGTGGTGAGGTAGAGTCACATACTACCTGTGCCCAATATAAGTTGTTCTTTATGTCTAGTTATTCAGGGTGTTCATGGTATTAGCATTCCAGATCCCACCTCCGTTCTTCTCACATTGGCCCCGTTTTTACCAATGATGCGACCAACTATACCTTAAAGTATCTGTACCATCTCTTCATACCCAGCTTTCTTGGTCGGAGCAGCAGATCCCTGACCATCAGCTTTCCTACTCGTGACATCAGAGATATAGTCTGAGCAGGAACTTTGCAGGCAGATGTTACCATCATATCTATGGCTTGTGTCAAGAATTTCATGTCATTCGTTCTGAAAGGAAAGCCATTCTTACCAAATAGATCATATTTGGCAGTTATTTTATTATTATATTTTTTAACTGATTCCATTCTATAACCATCCCAAGTTATGGCGTTTTAATTTATTCAGCATCATGGCCTGTTGGCAGGCCCGTTCATCTTGCAGGGCTGGATGAGGTCTAATGACCACAACAGTAGGGTCATTAGCCCTAATGAGCCAGCGAATATTCCCTAGGTTAGCCAGGATAGCAAACCAGTACTTAACAATATCATATAAAAAACCTATTTTTCAACAAACGTTAAGGGAACTTAAGCATAGACATCACCAATGCGTAGCCTTTAGGATATAAAACAACTTTCTCATGTCAAAATTATTTCCTTATCTCAGCAAAAAAAACAAAGTCCAGATAACAAAACTCCAATGTAAAGCTATGAGTTTAGTCCAATGATTCACACAAACCAAAGTGATTTAGTCCAAGATACAAAACAAATAAATTGCTGGTTGCTGTCAAATACTTTTTCTCCCAATAAAGTTGCGCATGGATGAAGTTGTAGTAATAGATTGTGTCACTGTCATCATAATCAGTGTTTGCTCAGAGACTGGGGATGAAACTATTCAGCACATGTATAAAGCCAATGATTTTGCTTCAAAAGGTGTTATATCACAGACCATATGTAAATATTAAAATTTACTAGAATATAAAAATCTGTCTGCAAGTAAATTATTAACAGTTCATTTCCACCTCAAAACTTTGAGAATAATTATGTGATAAGATTGAATCATCGGAAATATCAAATTTAAAATGACACAACATTTTTTGACAACCACATTCAGAAAGATTTTATTTTTCATGTCAAAATTTGAGAAGAGTTGATTAATGTACGAGTCAAGAACAAATAAAATGTAAACACCTCATGAAAAGAGAGGTACGTTTAAAAATCTAATTGAAAATGGTGGAAAGGACATTGACTCAGGCATCATGCAACCTTTAGGAACCTCTGTAAGGACAAAAGGAGGTGCACTGGACCCGTGGCGACATTTAACAAATGTCAGAACTGAAAAAACAAACTTTTACTGCGGGCTTCTTCCTGCAGTATAAAGTACATATATATTAAATATACCTGGCTGGAGACCCCTGACAAGATTTGAATAAAAACATATATATGATGATTGATAGGGCAACAGCTGTCTTACATGATATCTACTTTGCCCAGATCTGTCAACCACATAAAGCATCAGGAGACATGGCAGGTTTTTATAAGATCAATCATTTGGACCGAAAATAGCCACAGTGCGTCACAAATGTGACGTCATGAAGTAGCCTTTTCGCAAGTCTATCTTACTAAACACAACCGCACCCTGGAGGCAGTCACTGAACTCCTGGATGGTCAGGATCGGATAGTGCTCATGAACAAACACTTTATTTGCAGCCTTCATATCAACACAGATGCAAACATTGTTTGAGTCATTCTGCTTCGACACTGCCACGATCGGTGACGCCCATGTCGTCGGACCATCCGCAGGCTCAATGATATCTTCCTCAAGCAGAACCTAGCTCCTTATCTACTAGCTTACGAGTATGGAACAGTAACCGTCTACACTTCTGAACCACAGGGGTGTGTGAACTGTCTGTGCAATTAGAAGGTTTTGCCCGTTATCTTGCCGGCACCATTCACTGACTGAGGATTTTGTTTAATTAACTCTTTGATTTCTGAGGTAATCCCTCTTTGGCATGTATGCTTTGGACAGTGTGAGGAACAATTTTAATAAGGCCTAACTTCTGGGATGCACGGACCCCTAGAAAGCACCCTGATCTGCCTGGCATTACTAGCACAGATTCATTTATTTCCCTTCCATTACAAGACATTGTGCACACTATCTTGCCTAACGGGAAAATGGGTCCTCCTGAGTAAGAGTTAACTTTGTCCTGGGTGTGTAACAATTCACAATTCTTTAGACTTTTGTTGAATGTACACTCATCAATCGCATTGCAGGTAGCAGCACTGTCAGCAGTCATTAAAATTTCTGATCCATTTACCAGAATTTTAAATTTTGGGGGTTTGGGGAACACATCATTGAAGCTTAATTTCACACGCTGACTCACAACCTCACAGTTGAGCAACTTCACACTCTCATTTACATGCTGATTACATTGACCACTTGAACCTTTCGTGACACGCAGGCCACTTTGACCATTTAAACCTTTTGTGGCATGCAGGCTACTTTGACCATTTAAACCTTTTGTGGCACACAGGCCACTTAGGCCACGGGCCGTGGCGCAGTTGGTTAGAGCGCCAGCTTATTAGCACCAGTTCCTCTGTGGTGATCTAAAGGTCGTGGGTTCGAATCCCGGCCATGTCGAGATTGAACTCATAATTCAATTTCCCACATGAGCTGAGGCCCGTGCCAAAAGGGTTAACCCGTTGTCCTTGTAAATCTGTGACCGGGTGGGTTGTCATGTCAAGGACCTGCGACATGACAATTCAGTGAGGCAGTACTATATCTGCTACAAGTAGGTCTCATCACGAAATGACTGAAATAATGTTGAAAGTGATGTAAAGCCCCAAACAAACAACAAACTTGACCATTCACACACGCACCTAAAGGCTCTCATCAGTGATGAGAATAGGTTAGCATCAAGCCTCTCTTTATTATATTTAGATGGCATGATTTCAAAAGCAAAATATGTTAGTGTGTGCAAAAGTGACAAAATAACCAGTTTTCCTGAGCAGCACTTTCCATGTAATGAACTTCTACGGATGATAAGTGCAAAACACAATGAAGAATGAGAATGTATAAGGATACCAGAAATTGGTGGATGTCAGCGAAATCTTGAAAAATTGCTCCTTTATTTAGCCTATTTTTATTTCAGTTTGAATTCTGTTAATCCTGGCACCTTTCTTCAGGAATGGAATGGTGAACAGGATTTGACTACCATTCTTCATCCAACATTGTGGTGGCAGCTGGCAACTGCAAGGAGGATGATGCTGCCTTTTTAAAGGTTACCGAAAGCATAGTCAATGATATAAGGACTATTGAGAAGAAAGAATATGTCGTTCAGGGCAGCAGGGTCAAATTCAAGCTAGCACTGGTCCCAGGTGATCAAAAGTGGATAGCCACTGTTAGCGGAGAGTTGATCCAATCAGCTACATACCCATCCTCATTTGGAAATGTTTCCAAGCATCAACTTGGGAACATTGATGGGTCAACATGGGAAAAGTGGAGCTACGGTCATCGTATAAAAACTGCTATCAAGGTGGAGGAAGAAAAAAAGAAAAAGAAATCAAGATCAGCTGTAACATCATTTATAGCAAAGATGTCAAGCAGACAGGAAGTGGTGCCACTGATAGATTATGTTGAACTAGTCAAAGTGGAACCACTCCACATGCTGAATCTTGGATCAGAACATTGGCAAGAAGATGTCCTTTTCCTTGCTCAACAGGTGTCAGTTGACCAGTATTTGGACACATTGAAAAGATGTAAGATCACAGAGCTGCTGCATTACTCTTTGACCAAGGCCCTGGCTGTACAGAAGAAACAGGAATCATACATAAGTATCAGAGGGACTGGAGAAAACATATGCCTTCATGGCCAGACACCTTTGTGATGTTTGTGCCATTTTCTTAAAGATAGACATTACTGAAGCAGATATTGTTTCACTGAGACGTCACTGTTATTTGTATAACAATGCCAACAATCTGTTTGGGAGGCCACACTTAACAGCATCGACCATATAGTCAGGTTGCCAAAGTTGATTTCAGGGCCTAACCCTGCACCGAAAGTAAAAGTTTTTTTCTCGCTGGATTCTATTAGACTGGGACCTGTATAATGAATATCTGGCGGATAACAAGAGAATATCCTTGGGCATTCCGAGAAATCCAAGATGGCTGCCAAAATCGCTGCCAAAATCTTTTGAACCAATTGCCCTAGAATCACAAATGATACCTCTTTTCCAACTAATTTTGGGAAGACAAATCCATTGGTATGGTTATTATAATTTGTAATTGGAGGTAGGGAACAGGGTCAAAGGTCAGGTTCAAGGTAATTTTAGGTCGATAACACCAAAGTAAACTGCACTTTTGGATGAAACATGTACAATTTTCACTCTAATTAGCACCCTGGACTCTTAGCCATTTGACAGTATTTGTGCTAGACTTATAGGGCCCTTTTTTCTGACTATGTGAGATTTAAAATTTTTTAAAGTATATTTTTAGTTATTGGCACATATGAGACTTGATCTTGTCATCTACTGTATCGAAGCTGCAAGTGTTGGCAGCCTGCCTCAGCCTTGTATGATAAGCATCAATCACTTCATGGGGCTGCTGGCGGAATAATCTGAACTGAATTTTTTCGCACTCTGTATTTACCTTTGGTTTAAAATGTGCTGTCAGCTTGGTTACTGCTTTATCAAAGTCATTGTCCTCACTTTGTGTCAACTTTTGGAACTCGTCGAATGAATGGGGGCCTATCGGATGTAGCAGCATGGCCCTCTTCCTTGTCGTAATCCGTGATGTTTGTCGCCACCAGATAGTTTTTAAAACGCTTCAGCCACTTATACCATTTGGGACCTGCTTTGGTAGCTCTGTCAAACACACTGATCACAGGAATTATACTTGCTTCTGCCATTTTGAATACACAGAGTCAACTGGATACACTGTTAGTGGCACTGTACTGCACAGACTGAAGGATCTCACACCAACTTGCTGGACTGAATACACAACTGGACACAATATTCTGCAATTCCCCCACAGACTTACAGCTTTGGTGCGGAGACGAAGATATATTCACAACAGTCTATTTTCATTGAAGTTTCCTTTCAGATTTGCTTCACTGGGACCAGCACACTGATGCTGGGCAGCAACCATGTGTGTTTAAATGTTCAGAATGGCCCACCAACTTGCCTGAGTTTGAAGGCTTCAAAGATGTGTTTTGACTTGGTTCCATCAGCTTTCCTCTGGTTCTACAGAAGCACTGTCTTCTTGGTGAGAGTTTCTACCACTTTTCCCATGTTTCCACAGGTTTTAAAAGCACAAAAACCAGTTTTCATCGTTGCCATTGTAAAGGACTGAGCAGGAAGCAAGGCTGGTGGATCAACAAGTATCTTCCTTTCGTTCTAAAATGGGAGAGTCAAAATACACACGCAACTCCGACAGATGGAATGGAATTATCAGGGGAAACAAAGATAACATGTCCATTACAGCCGGCTGTTTGTTTGGGGTTTTACATCACTTTCACAATGTTGTCCTCAAAATAGAAACTAATATCACTTTTGAAATTTTCTATACTTTAGTTTTCTAATTCTCAAATTTCCCTTATAGGTAAATATATTCTCAAAACTAAAAATAACGACATTATTACTCCACTGTAAGAATCATACATTCGGGTAGGTTCCCCCTCCTTAGTCAAACTATAATAATAATAATAACAAGTGTTGATTTTAAAAAATCAAGCTCGCGTAAGTTTGCAAAATCCCAATCTTCTTACTCTACTACACACTCACAAATCACTTCTCAAACAAAAGCGACATCTGACGGTGTAATCAGAATTAATCAGCCAAAACATGGCCGCCATGGACCGATAATCGGGGTAGGCTCCATTGACTTACGGCTTAATCACCTTGAAACCTCGAACATCTAGCCCTAAAGGCAAAACAAACGCGAGCGAAAATTTGTATAGCGCTGATACCAGACAGGTCTGTTCATAGCGCTGTGTTCAGAACATGTTCCATCATTAGACCTAAGACACCTGGTGTCAGCTTCCATCTTTTGGACGACTGTTCCTTCTTTGCCAATGATTAAAGCTCCTGCCCGCAGAGGCAGAACCATGATTTCTTCTAGGAACTTCATCGTAAGCAGATGATTTATCAGAGTGGTCAAGGACACTGACGAGTCCCGGCTGCAAGAACAGAAGTTTTCTTCCTTTTGGCCAAGATGAATTTTGCCTTGTGGCCATTTACTCGGTGACCAACTTGAGTAGGTTGAATTTAGTTCCTGTAGGAGTAGCTATCAGTCCCTCCTTAGATGGAAGCACCAATTGATTGACGTTTGAGATTATTTTGTTCATGACGTCATCAGAGAGGCAGTTGTCATTTCCACCGCTGACACTGAAGAAGGAATCTATCTACGTATGAGAAGCCTTTCTGCTGAGATGATGTTGAACCCAGGCAGCTTTCCAGTGTATACCATATATGTTTTCTTGTCCCCATTGGAGGAGGTGGCATTATGCATACGATCATTGGTGCCTTAGACCTCAGTAGAGTGAAGGCTTGCATGTATATAATATCTAACAGCCACCAATTTGGCTGTACCATTGATAATGCTTGATGGGTGAACAATCACCAAGCATATTGGAAAAACCTGGGCTTATCTAGCAAGCAAAACAGAACTAAGCAGATTAAATTGCATGTAACAATGTAAAACAAGCCAAATGTAAGTATTGCATTTAACACAGAAACAGAACAAATAAAAATATTAGTAAATACACAAACAAAAATATTTGTAAATACACAAGCGTTCAGCACCAGGCATTGACATAAACCAAAAAAGTTGGTTGCCCAGTTGCGCCACCAGGTAGTGAAAAGTGATGGCTTTGGTACATAACTTAACATCATACACGTGGCCGTATATAGGCTGAACGAGTGTGCCAGTATGGGAAGTAGCAAGGTTTGTGGGGTTACACTGGCCTCAAATGTTCTCTACACCTGAAATAGTGATACTAAAAAGGGTTTTTATGTTATGCTGTTGTTTTATTATTTCATGTACAAACAAACTTTTATCATAGTTAAATTGACTACTTTTGTGAACAAAATACACACATTGTGTGTCATGAATAACAAATTGCGGAACTCAATGAGGGAAAAATAAATATTGAAATTATCACTTCAGTGCTATTTATAAAAAATAAAAGTTCATGGAACATAATTATTATGACAAGCAGTACAACTGAGTCAAACAATATCTAATTGCTTATAATGAAAATAGACAAGTACATAAAATAAAATATATCATAACTTAGCTCAACCAAATTTCAAAAGTGTGTAAATAAATGTCTCCCTGAGATTCTATTTCACTCCCACCAGTTTTCATTTTCTTCGTTCCGCTCAACTGTATTGTATCAGTATTCTCTTCTAACCTCCTCTCTCCCACCCTTACAGCTTCACATTCATTGTTGATGTTTGCCAATTCCTTCTGAAGCTCCTGCTCAATCTCTTGGCTGATTGACTGATTTTAAAAAACTCAACATGATCTGTTGGATATCACATTCCCTCTTTACTGCATGTTTTGAACGAGCAGAACTCTTGAAGCAAATTGGCCTCTGTGATCCCTTCCTTTTCAAAGATACTGTTATAGTGTTTGAAGAGGGCTTGAACCTTGTCTCTGCCACAACTTACAAAGTTACTGTAAATAAAAAAAACTTAGCTTGAAATGGACAGTCAACTAGATTTTACTCATTACAATAACATGTACTGCATCTTTTTATGTCAAATTAAACTATTTACTCACTATTTTGACTCACTGTTGAATCAATCTAAGGGTGGCCATGTGGTAGGGTCAAGGAAACTGAAGTTTGACAACATACTGCCTTGGTACAAGTCACTGAGTCGATTATCCAGATGATGGATGATGAGGTCTATAACAAAAAATGAACTGATTAGAATTTAAATTTAAACTTACACCAAACTCAAAAACTCAGAATTATGTCCTTTGTGGGAGGAATTTGTATTTAGTATAAAAACATAACTACCTGTGACAGCCTTTCTGTCAGACTGTAATGTTGATTGTGTATGGCCCTTGAGCTCTATACCTTCATATTTGCCTGTCAGTGCCATGGACTGGACCACTTGTTTTTGTCCTGCTCCCACTTCTCCACCTAGCTCAGTCAGAGAAAGACTGGATGTGTCAGATTTGTCTGGAAAACCCCAAAACATCAATGTTGAAGCAAATATTTCTGAATGCTACTTAATATTTAAAAGGTAGGATTTCAATGGAATGTTTGGGCCACCAAAAGACCCTAAATATGGTTGCCCAACTGGGCCACTGGAGCACAACATTCACTGGCCCAAATCGAGGATCTGGTGGCGCCGGGCCACCAGGCCAGTGTGTATGTCGAGGCCTGAGCACCAATCAAACTTTGGCCAAGTACCACATTGTTTGATGCTGATGTTATTAATTTGCAAATAACATCAAAACTATTTAATATTAAAAATATTGTATTCTATTTCAAAAGATGCATTAATTATGACTATAACATTCTCATAACATTCTGAAGGTTTTGTATGTGTCACAAAGAATTGACCATACTTTGACAGACAGGAACCAAATTTTCTCATATTTCAAAGTTCAATATCTCAGCAACCAAACCAAGTATCTTAATAAATTTAACATGTAATTTATAGTACTCATTGAGACCTTTCCTTGATTGTTAAATCATAAACCATAAATCATGAAAATTGTAAACATGTCACAATTTCATAAACATAGAAACATCACTTTATTATTTGACAAATGTCCGACAATGACCCTGCTCCAAACACGACGATGACCCTGCTCTGAGAGATCATGTGCAGGCAGACGAGCCCATGTCGGATACGCAGGCAAGACGAGTCCATTCGGTGACGCGTGAAGAAGCCACGTAGGCAAACTCCACACATGACGCAGATTGATCCCTCAAAGAGGCCCGCAACCGTTGGATCCGGGGAGATGCACAGACGGAGATAGAGCGACCACTTGCCACAGAAGATCCACGACTCTCAGTATCGTGACTGCATAGACTTGGGTGTTTTGTGTATAGATAGGATCTCATAAGTATCATGCATTTGGGTAGTTCACATGCCTCACTCATTGCCATGCCGGCCTAGCCAGACAAGGAAGACTCACAGCACCGAATAAAGGTAACTATTGTGTCGTGTATATCCTGTGTCTGCAGTCCTTATTACCTGCCACTTTCGCCTGGGTATATAGGGTAGCTAGGATCCGTGCCCCAAATCACAGCCAGCTTGTTAGCGAGCTATGCTTATTGTACAGTACAGTACGGTAGAGTAGAGTAGGGTAACAATCATACATAAAATATGAATTATCACTAAAACAGTTGGGTATTTAAAAAATCACATCTAAACGAGATTACACAGGAAAAGCAATAATCTCAGACCTCTCCAGATCACCTATCTGGGCTTTGCCGATTGGTGATTGGAGAACACTAGACCTGGCCTGCCTTTCACGCATGACCAATCTCTGAATAACCGAATTGTACATTGTAGGGTCAGGAATGGACGAAGACACATCCCTTGCCTTCATCACTTTCCAGTAGCACTCCACATGTGTTTGATTATCATAATACGAATAGACATAGACTATACAGTCCAAATCTATATTAGGACTATCAAGGACATCTCGTTGCAGCAATGGGTTTGTGCAGCAGGCGAATAATGTCACTATTGTGGACCCTTTTCAGCATTTCTCGCCACATCATCAAGGAAATCAGTGGTAATATCAATAATATCCTTTGACTTTGAAATTCCATATAGGATTCTGCGATTTTGTTACCAGATAGAATAATGAACATCTTTTTCCTGGGGACGATTTCATTTTATCCTTGGATGTAACCACTTCCAACCCAGCCATAGGTCTATCAATAATCCTTTGCTTATTAGACAAAATCTGCTCAAGTCTGACCACATTAACTACAGCTTTGTCCTTCATTTTAATAATCTCACCCATTTTGGTACTCTGCGAGTCAGGAGTCATTATCGTCCATTTCTGTTTTATTTCGCTGCATAATCACTTGTGATATAGTGATAATTCGCCCAGATACATGCATTTCGCGTAGGCACTATATATCCTTATGAGTAAGAGTCGGGATTTCTAGTTGCCAGTCAAGCAATTCAGGTCTGATATGCAGGCCGAACACTCGTTTCTACAGCAGCCCGTCCGTGAAAGGCGTGTGGTTCAGTGTGCATACCTTAGATGGATAACATAGCCCCCACTCTTCCAAACTGAGTAAATATAAAATCAAATATTTCTGTTTAATCATATATCATATGCCGTTTAATCAAAAGGTAAAACTTAAAGGTGAGAATACTATGAGTACTATAGAGAATACTATGAGTGCATCACTAGAAATGGCAGACATAGGGATATAACATTTTTAGTACTCAGAATACATCTACAAATGATATGTGATCGAATATCAACCTTCTTAGGCTATTTTGATCAAATATTGCCAGTGACCTTGAAGTGACCTTTCAATGACCTTGAAAATAGAAAGCCTATTTCCACGAAATTATCTACATGTTTTATTATCCTATCATCTACATCTTTCAAATACGAGCTCGTAGAGTCCTTATTCATCAAAATCTGTTCATAATTAACAATTTGAGAGCAATTTATAGTTTTGTGGTCAATCTATTAGGGAAAACAGAGGAAAATACTATATAATAATAAGTTTTTTTTAAATAATATAAAAATGCCATTTTTTTTAAATAATATAAAAATACCAGCTTATTGGGGGTTAGTTTATGAAAGTATATAGAATACTGCACAGAAAAACACATTAATACTAAAAAGAAATTGAAAAAAAAGTCCGTCAATTTCAAGATTTATTATGAAGCTAAAATGATTAAAAATAGCTGAAATCGGTAGGGTTACAAAAGTGACAAATTGACAGACTTTAATTTGACCTCACATTTAGTTTTGAGATATTAAATAAATTAAATATTAATCTTATTTCAGAAAATAATCAACAATAAGTTGCTCTCATCATAATAATACCTAAAAAAAGAAGAAATATTCCTGAAAAATATGAGAAAATTAGTCATGAATAGAAATTTTAAAAAAACATAATAAAAAATATATTGAATGTAGAGTCAATTGGGTTATAACATTTTGATAATTTTTGAAAAAATGGCATTCAGTGTGGTTGATTAGGTGAACGGAAGTCAAACACGGCCAATATTAGATGTCACTGAGAGTGCTCTGCAGGGTGCTTTCTGGACGTCCGCTCTTCCCACTGCTATAAACCCGTTACATGCGCTATGTCGCTCATTCTCGCTGATGGTCTGGACCCTGACAGCATACAAAAGGTCCATTAGGGGGATGGTAAAAGCCAACAAGGGGGCAACTGGAAGACTGAGACCACTCGCTTGTGCTAGGAAATAATATATGCTTAAAACACAATCGCGCTAGATATTATTGCGTGTAAATATATTATAATTTTTTTCATTTTTATTTTCTATATACATGTATATATTGAAGGGTTTAAAGTATATTTTGTTGAGTTTGTTATACTTACATTCTTGTGTTTGTCCTCTTGTTTTCTCTTGGTATTTTTCTACCACTATACCTAATTTGAATACAGACCACTAATTCAAAATATTTGATAACATTTGGCCATTTAGATTATAAGTAAAAATAGGTATATAATATAGATAATAAGTGGTGTCTGCAGCATACAAGATGAAAATTATCCTGAGAGTCCTTTCCTGCAACAGTGTTTGACGAAGACTGCAGTTGAACATATATTTATGTTAATCATTTGATTTTCATAAATTATGTTTCTTAAGACATGGTACATTGCTGGGCTGTTGTCTGATCTGGCATTAGCTTTAACGATGAATGTAACAAGCATCTCACCATTTGCAGACAACTATCTCTACATTACCAGCGAGTATGGCACACCTAGAACGGGAGAAATATCCACAGTAAGAAAGCTGGTAACATTGCCGGCAGGGCATCCTATGTTTATCACCGTACATGCAACTGCATTAGTATTTCTTTCAATAACAATCATATTCAGTATCGGCACTCTTTCTTATTTGTTAAAAAGAGGTAGAAAAGAGGTGCACAGTCAGAGACGCCGGACTGCAGAGCGGCTTGTTATCTATCTGGCTGTGTGTGACCTTCTTCTGAGCATAGAACATGTCTCTAATCATATCCTTACCATCTGGAGCGGCGGCCTTCCCGATGACTTGCCATGCGTTGTGTCTGGATTTATTCTTCAAGAATTTTTCTCCGCTCAGTCATTTCTGGTTTTCTTTAGTGCATTATCCGCATTTCTGTTGGTTTCACACGGCATTCAAGTCAACTTCGGCAAATATGATTGGGTTCTCCTGGTTATTTCATTTGGATTTCCAGGTTTGCTTGGAGCAACATTTGCTTACTTGGGATTTCTTGGACCAAGTGGTTTCTTTTGTCTGGTAGACATGAGATTAGATTCCGGAGTTATCATCTATAATATTTATGCTGGAGTGATGTTTGCTACCACATTCCTTGATATAGTGTTTTATACATGCATATGGTACAAGATAACCCAGACATCAAAATTATTGGCGTCAGTAAGCGGAGGCGATGGTACCAGTTCAGGTCAAGCACCACACCTGCAAAAACAATCACAGTATAACAGAACTGGCAGAATCCTGACCCTGTTTGTGCTTTCCTACCTAATGCAATGGTGGCCATTTTTATTGTATGCGATCTGTTCATATGTGATGGTTCCACCAGTTGCAGTGGTAGAGTTAATGGCCATATTCTGTAATCTTGGTGGGGTGTTTAATTTTGTTGCCTACACCTTAATCAGAAAACAAAGCAATACTGGCAAGAACAAGGCTGAAGAAGAGAAACAGTCTATTAAAACTCTTAGTTCTGTCGATACCAGTTCGATTACAACCCGACAACCCTGACATAAATGTGTACATCAAATCAGATTAAAGGGTATACAATTCAGCAGGTTTGTTTTCTTGACCAAACAGTTTCATGAACATTTAATATGCATCGACAAAAGTTCAAAGGTATATTATAGGGAGACTCTTATGTTGAATTTAAAGTTTATTTTATGAAATTCAGAGGATGGATGTTCAGGAAGTTATTTTATGAAATGCAGAGCATGAATATTTTAATGAACGTACTTGTGAAATTTGGAGCATGACTTTAAGAACTTTATTTATGTAATGCAGAGCATGACTTTTAATAACTTTATGAAATATAGAGCAATGTCGAAACCCCCAAAAATGGTTTATCTTCGTTTTTTATATATGCCATTGTTTTGTTTATTTTTCAATGTTTCATGACAGCCACTAAGAGTTATCATAGGTGAAAATGAATTATTATTTAGTGTTTTATCTGCCTGACATCAATAGATATTTTCAAATGTCCTTTCATTGATCTTAATGAATGATACTGTTTAATGAATTCCTCCTGTGTTACTATATTTTGAAAACAGACGTGACCTTTATTTTTATTCATGTTATGTTAAGTGCGTACCTCACGAACAGAGGCTGGTTTTATAATCATAATATTTGCCTTCTCAATTATCATTCAAATTTTGAGGAACAATATATTGGATGTTTATGCAGGTCTTGACATAATATGACCGACAATGTTGAAAATGACCTAAAACTCCATACTTAGACATACATTAACATTTATTTTGATGTGGAAAATGAAACTTTATAACTAAAATAATTATATTGTGAAAATGAATTATTTTCTTTTAATATGCCAAAATTCCTAGATATATTCTAGACAATTTTTTTTAAATCATGTCTGCCATCACATTCAAATGACCGATTTCCAAGGTAAAGTTCTGATACTTTAACAATATATAAGAGTTAAGAACAGGAAATGAACCCAAACCGAAGTATGCTTGAACGGACAGCAGGCCGTTTCAGAACTGGAAATGACCATGGGAAGGACT
The DNA here is from genome assembly GCA_949316495.1 of Amphiduros pacificus. Classification (NCBI taxonomy): domain Eukaryota; kingdom Metazoa; phylum Annelida; class Polychaeta; order Phyllodocida; family Hesionidae; genus Amphiduros; species Amphiduros pacificus. Next base: position 29,828,792 of record OX439004.1, on the reverse strand, counting down.
CTGATATTACACAATGACAGTTCAACTGAGCCCAACTGAATTAAGTTTGAATATGGTTATGATAATCCCAGGTGCGATTTTGATATTTGACAGGGCCATTGTAGATTCTGATATTTAACAATGACAGTTTAGAGCACGAAATGAACCCAAACTGAATTACACTTGAATTACACAATTACTTATTTTGATCCAACTTTTCACATCAACGCATAAAAGTACATTCACTGCATCCCCAGTGCCATGTGTTGGATTTACACTTTTATCCCACAGGTTTTACATTTTACATTAATTTTCTCCAATCACCAATCCCCGGCAAGCCTAGATATGTGTTCTTTTCATGACAAGTCCCGTTTGCATGAGATTTTTGTTTAAATGCCCAACTCTTTCAGTGGTAATTTAATTTATATTTTATGTATAATTATATCTTATGTTTCCAAAAACGGTTGGTTATTCTTTACATGAAATGATAATTAAGAAAGTATATATGAAATAAAGAAAACCTATAACTTTGACGTCAGTCGCCTGCTGCACAAACTCATTTAAACAGAGTTGATCCCTTTCAGACGACTGCGTTGAACCCATTTGAATGGGAGCTCTATCAAATTCACCAAACTTTTCTTTGGTTGAAGAAGTAACCATGCATGACCCATAACCCCCTCCAGATCATCTATCTAAGCTTGCGATTGGTGATTGGAGAACACTCATTTCATATACACATATACACGTACATATAAGTTGACATTATTCATTCAGGCACCAAGACATGAGAAATGTGGAAACCTGAAGTTTAAAAAAACCACCCCCCACCTTTCTTTGTATATCACACCCTCGTGAAAACCCGACGAATAGTACTTGACCTCAATGTCCTTTAACACATGCATAAACATTCAAACACCATTCATCAAATTCACGTCAATAAGTTCACATCATCATACAATAACTTTGTGAAAAATGCCTATATGTTTTCCCAATAATGTCCACAATCCTCAGGGTTTAGTCATGACGTGTACTCCCCTTAAGAGGAATCAAGCACTTTCCCAACCAACATTCGGCCATCTTGATTTCTGTTATGAGTGAACTCATTGAGTACATATCAACACATTAACTCCCTATGAAACTAACATCCTACCGGACTACTTTCCATATGAATTCTCCAGAAAATTGTGCACCACTCCAGTAACTGATTTTCTTTGGCTTATTACAATTCTCTGTTTTATGAGCTCGAGTTAAATATATAAAATGTGTATGGACATTTTATGACACACCTCATATTCACTATAAATAACTACATACTAACCTTATATACCTACCTTCAGAGAATCAACTAGAAAATGGTTAGATCTAAATGAGAGATGTGTTATAGATATCTATTTCTTTTGATCTATTTGCATTACTATTGATATCATTTTAGACATACATATTTTTGAAAAATTTTACTCTACAAATTTAACTTTGACTGTTGTGTGAAATAACTGAATATCCCTTTATAAAAATAACTTGATCAAGTGATAAAGATGTTGACTATTTGTGTGATTTACCAGTGAGAAGGTCAAATCATACTAATCAACATAGCTCAGTGGGTAAGACATCTGTCTCCCATGCTAAAGGTCTTGGGTTCGATTCCCACCGGGAACAATATATTTTTTTTTTATTCATGCTGAAACTGAAATCTTCATTTTGAAGTTTTATTTTCGCAACATGCACATCAGAACATATAGAATTGAAACATTTTTTATTTTGATAATACAATAAATAAAGGTGAAATCTTCAAAGGTGAAATCTTCATGTTGGGGTCTTTTTAGAGCAGAATGAAAGTCAGAACACATAAAATGTGTTTTTTCTTTTGATTTTTCTTTTGTATTTTCTTTTGTTTTTTCTTTTGTTTTTTCTTTTGTTTTTTCTTTTGTTTTTTCTTTTGTTTTTTCTTTTGTTTTTTCTTTTGTTTTTTCTTTTGTTTTTTCTTTTGTTTTTTCTTTTGTTTTTTCTTGGCAAATGGAGAAAATACAAAAAATTTAAATAAAATGTCTTTATAAGCAAAGAAATGGAACAATTTCAATTTTCATACAATGCTATGACTCCAAGTTTTCTACAGTACTGACACAGGGTGATACATGGCTCAGTGGTTAAGATGTCTGTCTTCTATGCTAAAGGTCCAGGGTTCGATCCTGGTTGGGAAAAGTATTATTTTCATGCTGAAGGTGAAATCTTAATATTGCGGTTCTGTTTGAGTGATATGTACTTCAGGAAACATAAATTGATTTGTCTATTGCAAATGCAGAAGAAGATAAAATAATAGAAATGATTTGATACCCCCCAAAAAATGAAATCTTTATATTGGAGTTCTTATTGAGCAATTTGCATATCAGAAGAATATAATTTTTATTATTGTATTTTGCAAACATAGACAATATGAATAATACTGACTTTATATAGTGAACAAATATAAAATCTTCATACTGGGGTAATATTTGAGCAATATGCATGTCAGAACATATAGAATTGTATATGTTTTTTGCCAACATAGAAAATATAAAAAATAGTAATTATATGCAGAAAACAAATATAAAATCTTCATATTCCAATTTTATTTCAGTTTAGAAAAAAAAGAATTATAACATGGATCCAATTTCAAGAATTTATCATAGACTTTAAACTTTGAGTAAGTTGATCAAGAGGCCAACCTTGAGCATCTCTGAATAAATCCAGTGCGATGCAATAGTTCCCAATGTTTCAGCATTATTATGTGTCTCACAGGTCTGATGATATGCTTTGACCTTCTCTCATGGCAGGATTGCTCACTCAACATTTCACCTGGATCCACATTTAAAAATAAACATGGACTGTACCTATCTAAGGTGTTGTTACAATTCATCAACACTTAAACATACCTGCAAACAATGCTCATTCTTAAATACATTCAATCAGATTGGTATAATATATATTCCAAAACAATTTTCAAGATCTTCAAAATGTGTAGTTGTCAATATTTGACCATATCAGTCACTGACAGGATGGAAATCAACAGGTCACATGTCACCTGTATGTGCATTTCTCTGTTGTCCAGTGAGATCAGCCAACAATGCATGTACTCATATGTGCAAAGATCACCTCTTGGAAATGGTGTTGATACCTCTAAAATAGTTCTCTAGTTTCACAGTTATGTAAACACTACTAACAATATAGAATTAGAATTTCTATATTTGAAATAAATTCAAATATTGCAATCATTATTTTAATTGTCAAATAAAACCACAATTTGAATAAGAAACATGTGCAGTAATAATGCTCAGATGTGTGTACAGTGATTTGCCCACTATTTTTGACATGTGAAAGTGACTACACACCCCACTAATCTGAGTACTAATCTCAGTAAGCAAGTGTTCCCAGCAGGACGCCAGCTCATATTTTTAATCTCTACCTACGGTACCCTTACCTGAGACTTTCCTCTTATTGTCAGGTATGTTGGCTTAAGGAAAAAACACGTAATGGTTTACACATTCTCTTATACTCCACTTGGGAGCATTACCTGTGGTCTCAATAACAAACTGAGACGTCAGACTTGATGCAGTGTATATGTTGTCTCAAGAATGTTCGTCTGGCGATCAAGCCTCTTGGTCTGCTCTATTAATATTTCTTGCATTAGGTTATAATGATAAGACCTATATTCTTGGGTGACTAACTATGTTATGAAGCATCTCAGCAGTCCGGGATGCTCCACCAATGGCCACAGATACATTTGTTTCATCCAATCCTGGCAAATGCGACAAATCCTCAGTCATCTTCCCCACTTGTTTGAACTTACGTTGTCTGTAGTTTATGTTTGCAATATGCCTCCCAACTCAAGAATGCTTAGCCGGGTGGCCTCCAACCTAATAGCAATATCAACCAGGGATGAAACCACTGGCACAAACTTAGGGTAGAAGACATGCTCAGAAACATCTTAGTTGACATGTCTATCCAGGATATCGATGGCCCTTCCCTCTGGTGAGACAGGCACAACTGGAACCCATAATCTGAGGATGACGATCAATTCTGAGTGTATTTTATTTTGGTACCTGCAATCAGTTAGCTGACCAAAACGCTATCCAATAGGAATCTGTATGATTTGTCATGTATTCTTTCACCAATCAATTCACAGCCAGAAATCTCTGAATCGTCATGACTTGCGGCCGATACTGTGCTCACCTTTTTATAATTGGTGGCAGGGACTCATATGGAGCTGCGTCACTGGATTTATCTCAAATAGTTTTGAGGTCTATAAAGATTTATTATATTCTTCTATCTTTTCTTCAGATAAAAACAAGATATTTTGTTTCTCCATTACAATTAGTTGATTGAGATTTAGGGTGTAATTTCTTGAAGAAATGATTTGATACTGACTGACGTATTTGCTATTACAGTAGAATCTGTTATTGACTGACCATTTTCATTAATTATACCTCCCTTTCCATTTATCTTACTAATCATATCCTTGTAATTTTTAATGGGTGTCTGCAAGTTAAGTTTGGAGATATAATCTTTCCAGCTTCTTTTTTACTGACACATATAATGTATCTAGATTTAGCTCTTTTATTAACCCGGTATATGATACATCATGAATATTCTGAGCAGAAATCTGACTGAATTATTGATCTTATTGGTTAGTTTGTTGGTCATCCAATTGATTACAGGTTTCAATATATGGAAGCATTTGCCTCAGTGGACGTGGTCAGTGTGTTCTGTCTGGCAAGGCCAACCAAATGCCGTGAGATCGCCATTCCTCATGATCAGTTTAGTGGAAACCCCTGTGGTGTTGAGTATAGCACTAGTAAGGCCTGATTCAGAAACCCTGGTTGGGTCAAATACCACTGTGGCAGCAAATAATCATATCTTCTGCAGAAACCCTTGTGGAGTTAAACTCCAGGGAAGCAACAGATAATTGTAAGACCGACACACCTGTGGGTGTGATACCTGTGTCAGAATCCCTCTTGTGGTCTTGTGCACCTGTGCTAAAGATGGGGACAGGTGTGTTGGAGGAGGCTGGCATGTCTGATACCCTTGAGCTGCGCAGTCTCCTGTGCTTTCTAGTACTGGGAATGTAGGTTCTGTGATGTCTGGATCTTCTGGATCCCTGTCTGCAGTTGAAGGATTAAAAATAACTCATGGACACTGGAGTGCATTGGCTTGCAGAGGCCTGTTTGTCCTTTGGCTTTTGGCCATTAGTACAGGCCTGACTCCCTTATGGACCACAAGAGCATGAAGAGGTAGTCATATGCTTGTATCATGGCAATTGTATTTTTATTGCTTTTTAAGGAGATAGCTTGTTTGCAATTGTATCACAATTTCCAAACCATATATCATTTAAACATACCCTGAAAATATGGCTGGTGACCTCGATGACTTCGTGAAAGCTCTAATTCTATATTTATATATACATGTATTGCACGCTATTGATTTTATTGCTCTATGATCCCTTTTATTAATCGCCATTACCTCTATTGATTTCAACAATTCTTCAATTTTGATCTGATTGTCCCATTTTAATTCTTCCACGTGTTTTTATCTTCCAATGGTATTGTCTAATACTAACAAGCTTTTGTGCTGACAATCATCAGGTCTTTTCCTTCCTTTATGATTAATTACTTTATTTATCATAAGATAGATTAACAGCTCAATTTATCATATGATATATAGATTATGTCATCTCAAAGTGCGATTGTTAATACTTAAGAGGAAGACATTTTTATGGAACTTAATACAGGAATGTACACCACCTGAGACAAATCTTAACACACTTATTTTGATGTGATTACCTTTTATAAGCTGCTGAGGTTGGCGGCACAATTCTCCTTAATATAATCTGATCACATTGTTATGATCAAGTGACAATGATCGTATTTGATAAGATCATTTCTTGGCCAACACCCATCTGCTTCATCTCAGTAGTTTTGATTATGATAGTTATTTGATATGAGGTACATGACTCACATATACAAGACAAACAGAATTATGGAATTGTATTGTAATGTGGAACACTTATGTCATATTAACTGATAAAAGGTGCGGTGAATCACATTTTGCCCTTCACTGCTTCTACCAGTGATGATTAACTCCTTACAGATAGGTAGCTATCTTTACATCATATTCATTCCCATCATCATATTTGGTATACAAACCCACATAGTATAAATCCTATTTGGATAATATATACAATAGTTCTATACGCGATAATTTCCTTCTCACAATTGTTTCAGCTGTTGCGTAGAATGTGCTACATGCAAATTTTAGTGTCAAGAGATCAATTGGTGTTGCACAAAAGGAGAGTTTTCTAAATTTGCCTCACAGCCTTGTTCCATTGGGTGTAAACTTAGAGTCAGCATCACTAGAAATGTCAGATATCTTGTTTTTGGATGTGCTGCCTTTTCCAGCATAGCTTTTGCAGCGAGGGCTGGGGAAAATATTCTGGCGTTTTGTACGTCAAATTCCATCTTGGCGGGATTTCTTAGCTATTTGTGGGCATAATCAAGATAATATAGTTTTGTTACAAGTTAAATTCTCTCTATTTCTATTAGGCACAGACCTCTTTTTATCTTTTTACATACATATATAAAACATAACCCCATGGGTTGATAGCTCTGCTGACTTGAATGAAAACACATGATCTGAAATAAAGTATAACTAGCAAACAGGTTATGGTTTTCCATAGGAGATCCCAATTCAGTTTTGATGAGATATTCATTGATATCTTGTAAATCATTATTTTGTTACGAATGCAATATTTCATGCACAAAATTTAAGACCTTAAGGTCACTGCATTAAGGTCAATAGATGTAGGGGCAAAATAAAAATGACAGTGCACAACTGCACCTTGTGGTTGTCAGGCATGCACAATATTTATTATCTTCATTAATCGTTCATGAGATCTTCTCCTTAGATATTAGTAGGCAAGATGTTGTATTTTCAGAGGTCCAATTCTATCTATTTTCCAATAGGCTCTGTTCATTTTCCATTTTTATGACTTTTTTTCAAAAATCAAATAGCTATCACTATGTTGTCAAGGAGGCTGCAATTTTTCACACTGTCCACCAGAGGCACACGCAAACTATTACAGGTGATAGGTGATAGGTTCACCAAGTCGCCCTCTGGTGGAGTTTGGCAATTTTTAATAACATAGAAATATTAGCTAATGAGAATCAAGATAACAAGTTGGGGTCAAATTTGGTATGTAACAGGCATTTTGATTGGTCAAAATCATCATCTGCTCAAGTCTGCTCTTGACAAGGATTTAAATGAACATCTAGGAAGAAATGTTCACAAACATTTTAAGAAAGCAATGATAAGCATAGCTCTAAGGCCATTGACATGTTTATTCACTTTTAATGGTTGTGAGATTTTGCATGCACACAAATTTTGAATTCAAGGTCAATGTGCTAAAGTCAAAGGTCACATGACTAAGAAAGTATGACGAGGCACAGCTATGACCTAGGAATCTGAATCTTCACCTCAATATCTACCTCTGTATAAAATTTGAAACATATATTACTGGTAGTTTTGGAGAAGATTTTTGAAGAAATGTTGACAGACGGACGGACAGAAGGAAAAACATTTTCCCCACCCCTAAAGCTCTGCAAGCTTAAGTCTCAGCAGAGCTCAAAAAAGCATGAACGTGATCAGAGAGGAAGAGTGGCAAGATTTGAGAAAAAAATCGCTGTTCCGTCACCACGTTGCCTGCCCTCTGGTGGAAATTATTGATGCTAAAAGTCTCTACTTCAGTTCTGTTTTGCAAATTTAAGTGATGGGTTGCACTTCTGGTATATTATGAATGGTACAATTCTCAATTATTTGTAATCAATGAAATATTACCTCCAATATGCATACATTTCTGTATTTGGGGCACCCCTCAACTATCAGAGAAAATTTGGTGACCTTTGAATTGACCTGTGCTGGTTTTTCCGCTTGTTTCATATAATGTGTTGATAATTTTATTCTTAAGGATTTTTATTAATATAAAGTGCCACAAAATACATCCCAGTGACATTTTGAAAACAATATTGCAAAGATGACATGTTTACAACCTCATCTATCGATTTTGAAAAAAATCTGAATAATGAACTGTGAAAAGTAACAAACTTCACAAATGTTTGTTTGGCCAGAAAGTGATTGCACAGGTCTGATGTGTGCGCGAGTATAAGCCAATTGGGCGAGCATTGTGAATGCACATGCGCAAAGACCACCAATTGCCCACCTGTCTGTGGATTATGCAATCAACCTTGCGGAATAGATTGAAACAGTGTCATGCCTATTACGGCAGAAGTAGTATATGACTCTACCTCGCCATGCAGAGTAACTAAAATCCACCTGCCATAATTATTGTGTTTTGCTGGAAGTGCCACGTACTGTGCAATGATCTTGTGACCACAATGTGGTCACATGTGTACAAGCATGAAAAAAACTAAATTTAAATAATGTTTTTACAATCAACACAGCTAACCTTCCTTAACTTGCAGTAATTTGTCATGTAGTCTTGTTTTCTTTTGTTATTCTTGGATAGTGTCCACAGTTATTTGACCCATACCTAGTAGCTATTCATTCATGAGTTAAAGCAATTGCGTTTATAAAGTAGAAAGCCTATCTTCCAAAACCAGCAGCAGTTGATCACATGATCCTGCCTAGTCAGTAGCCATTTTTAACACCCCAGACTCATAAATAGGTCAGTAGGTCAGTATTCTGTTATTTGAAAGCTTACAGTTTATCTGTTCCTAAAACAAGTGTTAAATAGCTCAATTAATTGGTTACTGTTTAATGTCTGTCATCCTGAAAAAAAAATCTAACATCTTGGTAACTAAAATAGGTGATAAGATATAGCAACATATTTTTTGCCAACCATTTGAAGCCCGAGACCTAAAAATACAAGTCAAGGTCCTGACTAAGGTCATCATATTTAGGCCTCCAAGGGAAGCATATGTGGCACTAGTTTGACTCCTGTATCCCAAATAGCAGATAAGATATAGTAAATATAGCAAAATATACATGTTTTTTTGACAGATGCAGTCGTATGCACACCTGGATGGAGCTTGATACCATAACTTCCGCATCATATCAATAAATGGTTATGGTATTTTCTCTGCCAGTTCATATCCAAATCATATCAATAAATGGTTATGGTATTTTCTCTGCCTGGTTACCATAAAGGTTTGGCTTTAATATTGCCTAATTTAATCATTACTCAGACTTCTGACAAAACGTTCCTTAAACACCCAAAAAAAATAATAACGTAACTGTTGAATGCCTTATTAAGCAAATTTCATGGTTAAAGGTATAAAGCATTAATCCTAAATTTTGGTGTATTGAAATCTTATCCACATGTGAACATCATGACAAATTGAAGTTATACATGGAGATATAAGTTGGCAGAAGACATGGAAGATGCACCACCGGCAGAGGTCTGTCCGAGCCATAAGCTGCAGGTGATGAGTAAACACGGGTAGCGTGAACTTTTACATCAATTAAGGTTCAAAGTAGGGTAGCACTGTTTGGTGTTATTCTGGTACTATTCAAAGGACAATAAATTTCATGACATCTGAAATATATTATCAAACTTTTATTATGTCATTTTACCTTTCAGTGCCTCTATGATGACACCCCACAAAAAAATGACACTAATAAAGAAGTATGCCTTCACAAGTTGGCTGTAGATTAGGGTCTTGTTCAAATGGACTTCAGAGACACTGATGGGGATGCATCAATCAAAAAATAATAGACTTGAAAGACAAATACATTATCAATGTGAATTTTAAATGTTTCATTTTGCAAAAGTGGTGCTTAATCCCTTTAAGATTGACTAAACAATGAGGTTGAGAGATCAAGTTAATGAATATTTGGATAAAATAGAAATATAAGTAGTATATTTTTCCATGATTTTGGGGACTATCCTGAATATTTGTATACCATACAGTTGTGTAAAAATTTATGAATTTATCGTCATAAATTTATAAACATAGGCATCAGAGATGCATCAACCCTCAGCCCTGGTAACTCATTGCACAACATTCGCTCCACACAATATTTGTGAACAAAACGTCACTGCACCAAGGCAAATTGATGCAGGGGTAAAAAAACCCCATAAAATCTACTTCCTTTGATAGCTTAGGTGTGTCAAGTATCATGAAACTGTCATCATTTACTCTAGAATTATTGAGATGGGCAGGTGACCTTGAAAAGCAGGTTAAGGTCACCGTCCATCAAACTCATGTGAAGACTTCCAAGATGCTTATGTGTGTCAATTTTCATGAAGCTGCCATTATTTGTTCTTAAGTTATTGCAATGACGTGGATTTGACATGATTGTCCCTGTGACCTTGAAAAGTAGGTAAAGGTCATGTTCCATCAAGAGAAGTCTGAGGTCTTCACCAGATGCTTATGTGTGTCAAGTCTCATAAAGCTGCCAACATTCGTTCTCGAGTTATGGCAATGATAGGGATTTCACATAATTGTAACTGTGACCTTGAAAAGTAGGTGAAGGTCATGTTCCATACAAAAATGTCTGAGGTTTTCATCAGATGCTTATGTGTGTCAAGTTTCATGAAGCTGCCATCATTTGTTCTCGAGTTATCGCGATGACAAGATGATTTCACATAATTGTCCCTGTGACCTTGAAAAGTAGGTGAAGGTCATGGTCCACCATGAGAAGTCTGAGGTCTTCACCAGATGCTTGTGTGTGTCAAATCTCATAAAGCTGCCATCATTCGTTCTTGAGTTATTGCGATTCTTGGGATTTCACATATTTGTCCCTGTGACCTTGAAAAATAGGTCAAGGTCGCCGTCCACTGAACTAGTCTGAGGTTTTCAACAGATGCTCATGCGTGTCAAGTTTCATGAAGCTGCCATCATTTGTTCTTGAGTTATCACGATGACAAGGATGATTTCACATTATTGTCCCTGTGACCTTGAAAAGTAGGTGAAGGTCATGTTCCATCAAGAGAAGTCTGAGGTCTTCACCAGATGCTTGTGTGTGTCAAATCTCAAAGCTGCCATCATTCGTTCTTGCGATTCTTGGGATTACACATAATTGTCCGTGACCTTGAAAAATAGGTCAAGGTCACCGTCCATCGAACTCGTCCGAGGTTTTCACCAGATGCTTATATGTGTCAAGTTTCACGAAGCTGCCATCATTTGTTCTCGTACTATCGCGATGACAAGGATGATTTCATATAATTGTCCATGTGACCTTGAAAAGTAGGTGAAGGTTATGTTTCATAGAAACAATTCTGAGGTCTTCACCAGATGCTTATGGGTGTCAAATCTCTTAAAGCTGCCATCATTTGTTCTTGAGTTATGCGATTCTTGGGATTTCACATAATTGTCCCTGTGACCTTGAAAAATAGGTCAAGGTCACCGTCCATCGAACTCGTCCGAGGTTTTCACCAGATGCTTATATGTGTCAAGTTTCACGAAGCTGCCATCATTTTTTCTCGAGTTATCGCTATGACAAGATGATTTCACATAATTGTCCCTGTGACCTTGAAAAGTAGGTGAAGGTCATGTTTCATAGGAAAAATTCTGAGGGCTTCACCAGATGCTTATGTGTGTCAAATCTCATAAAGCTGCCATCATTCGTTCTTGAGTTATTGTGATTCTTGGGATTTCACATAATTGTCCCTGTGACCTTGAAAAATAGGTCAAGGTCGCCGTCCATCGAACTCGTCCGAGGTTTTCACCAGATGCATATGTGTGTCAAGTTTCATGAAGCTGCCATCATTTGTTCTTGAGTTATCGCGATGACAAGGATGTTCGCTACAGACATACATACAGACATACATACATACATACATACCCACGCCAGGAGTACTGCAATACCCTCAGCCTGATTACATCAGGGGCTGAGGGTAAAAAGTGTTGCACACAGGAAATAAAGGAAACAACTAAAAGGAAAATGTGAATGGAAGTAACAAGTTCTGTAAGACTCCTAAATTATCTTCAAATGTCCTATTAGTGGATCTGCTAAAATTATGAACAGGTTCAATTTTGCTAATGCTAATCTATAATGGATCATTTAATGCATTAACAAATTTTGGAAGGATTTGGTTTTGAATTGTTCTGAATTGTTAAGTCAGATTGATTCCCATGCCTTACTCTTTTAGCTGAGGGACTAGGGATCCGTCTAATTCATTAAATACTGTCTCATTTTTTCACTCCAAACTTCAGTTGAAAAATTGTTACTCCCAGGCTAAAATAATATGTAAACATCATAATTGACAGAAAAACTCTCAGACAGTGTATTAGTTTCTTAATTTTATTTATACTACTTTTTTTTCTTTCCTTTCTTTGCTTTCTTTACTGGTGGTCCATTCATGCCCTGAAAAAGAAAAGATAAACATGATTTAGCAGAGATCATCATCTGTGAACAGACTTTTTATAAGTGATTGTAAATCAAGTAATTAAACATTGATTTGAAGGCCTGACAGGTAGGTCATGCAGGCCTTGACATTAACATTTATGATCCACTTGCCCACCGGGCAAGTAAATTTTAAAATCTACTTGCCCTGAATTACAATTCACTTGCCCTGAATTTTTGTCCCAATATTTGAATAAGGTATAGGACTAAAGCTTATAGGATTTGTACATTCAAACATTGGCTGATAATTAGAAAAAATGCCCATATAACCCATAGAATACACACTATTTGGCTTGAAAAAGTTGAAATGAATAGTACATGTTTTTATTTAAAATAGCATGCAGTGACCTCAAGTTTGTTACAATTTTTTGTGCATATGCATAAGTACCAAATTTTTACGAAAACATAAAAATTGGCAATGCTCAGTCAATTCTTGACCAATTTATATCATTGATAACTCTTATTTTAGTTCCTTGGATATAAAAACAATAGGAATAGGGCCTTTTCTAACTCAGGAGTTCAGTTTTTAAGCAGAGAAATACATGAAGACTTTGAGCTTGTGAGTAAAAATGTCACCCTGAATTGTCAATCTTGTAAGAATATAACCTACAATTATCACTTTATAAGATTAAGTAATGTCAAGTGGTGCTGATCATACTGTTACTCATCATACTTAAAATCAACTGTACATGTTTCCTGAATAATATAATGATTGACAAAGACCAAAATGTGCAAAATTGATAAGCTCTACCTCCCGATACAGTGCTTTGTGTGAAATACCATCTTGAGGAATATATATATTTAGCAGCATGCCATAACTTTATCTTGGTCAGGGTTTGGGAGGCAAGGGTAATACCAAGGGCAACAGAGCTTGGACACAAAGTTATCTCTAATCAGGTGTCATCCCTGTGATGTGGTCAGCAGCTCTCTCTGTTCTCTGTGGGGTACTTTGATTGGGGACAGATTACAGTACTTGACCACCGGGCAAGTAGAACAGATGTATCAAGTTGCCCGGACTTGCCCGACAGGTGTGAAATATACCTCGGGCAAGCGGGCAACTGGCTAATGTCGAGGCCTGGTCATGGACATTGGGCCCCTCACCAGGCATATGATTAACTTTTTAACTTTTCAGAGTGAACTTTACTTGATTGACAAACTAACCTTTGATTTTCTCTTTGTGGCATTTGTGGAATTATTACTCTTGGACTGGACTGCTTTTTCTGGCAATTCTTCTAAATCTTCAAATTCAAAGTCAGAAACTGAACTTGAACTCGAGTCTGTTGCCTCCATTCCTTCTGCATCATTTTGTAAACTTTCCTTTCCCTTTTCTACCTTCACTCTTTCCATGTCTGAATCAAAATCGGCTGCTGTAAAAAAATGAAAAGCATGTGGACTTTAATTATTCATCATTGGTGATGGTTTGATTTTGTCAGGTTTGTCAGTGTTATTGTCTCATATATTCCATCCATTATGACTTACAACATATTAATTGGCATGGCAATCAGCACCAACAGAATTGTGATACTTGCAGGATTCAATCTTTTCACCTTGACAAAAATGCAAATCTTATTCCTTGATTTAAATTTCAAAACTCCATAAAAATGTTACCCAAAATATTATCTAGCAACCACAAACTGAAAAATTGCACTGCCCACAAAATATTCCCTTGAAAATATCTTCAATATTTTCAGAGCATAAATATATATATTTTTGTATATATACACATACCATAACTTAAAGTCATCATATTTAATATTGAAAATAATTTTACTAAAGCCCCCTTTCAATTTTGTGAGATGTATTATAAGACGTGAATTAGCATGAGAAATTGTGATTAAAAAGGAATGGGTGGTGCCTTAAAATTCAATCTCAGTGGATAAATTTCCTTGGTCCGAAAACATCGTAAAATAATATATACATGAAATTTTTTCCCTTCACAAGTATGGATTATGCCTATTTCTATCTGTTATATTTCATGTGATATTTAACCTAAATCCTGATTAAATTTAATCTAAGTAGCTTATATGATGGATAATATAATTGTGACATATATCAATTAAAATCAAATCAACGTAACCATGGTAACATACGTGGGTATAGATCACTGAGATCATCCTCTTTCTGTGGCCGTCTTTCCTCCTGACTCATATCCTCTTCTCTCCTCCTCCTTTGCCCGCCACGTGGAACAAACTTCTCTCCTGACTTCTGACACTCCTTCCCTGTTAATAATAGAACCTACATGAGAAATGCCAAAAATCCCTCAAGCGTCAATGTGATCGCAGTTCTTTAATCGATAGTACTCGATACCATGTGACAACTGTTGCAAGGGGCACTGCTCAAAAGTAAGTTGGTTACTTTCTATGTTGAAATTAAATGGAAAGGAAGCAATGCCATGAGTGACTTTATCTTGTTTGAATCGGACTGGTTAATGTACATTAGTATTTTCAACATATCAGATTTTCTATCTTGAATAAGATATGGAGAACAAAATTCTGACAGAAATATATTTAATATTGCAAAATCTCATGCAACATACACATATAATAGGATTAACCTACATTTTGCAAATGCCCTACAGAACCTTTTGCCCTTCAAATGTCTCTGTATGTGGACTGGATCATTGTTAAGATGCCGCAAGGTCAACGTGCAGAACAGCTGCTTTCTGCAAGGAAAATTTCATAAAATCTTGAACACATTAATATAATTTATCATCTGCCTATTGGAACATGCATTAGTTCAATAACTCTTTAAATGTATTTTACAATTGAAAAATTGTCTGAATTTTGACTTGGGGTCTTTGTAAGGCACAGGTAATACCTAGAATTAGCTGATTTGAGCAGATGATAATTTCTGCCAATCAAAACGCACATTACATATTGAATTCAGTCTGTATTTTTGTTGTTATCTTCATTTTTATAGGCTGATATTTTTCATGCTAATCAACATGGCAGCTTCATCAAGTGATGGCTATTACATTTTTCAAATAATAAAAAATGGGAACATTTTGAGCCAAATGGAAATCAGTGGAAGTAGCCCCCTAAAATACAATATCATAACTAATAACAGCTAAGAATTCCAACCAGTAGTTTCAGATGAAAAGACAGACAGACAGACAGAATGACAAAACATTTCTCCCCTTCACTGCAGAAGCTATGGGGATGTAGTCAGCACAGATAAAAAAACATATTTTGCACGAGAATCATTCCATGACCTACCAAAATTCATATGGCTATAGAACTGGGTTGCTTCAGTATCAAAATTAAGAAAAGAATTGACAAAAAAGAAATGATTTGTAAAACATTTATTCCAATATTACCGGTAACCAAAATACAAACTGGTTCCATGTTTGGGTGGTCTTATTATGGCCATCCCTTGGCTTTGAATAATCATAAAAAATGATGTATATTTTTCAATGATTACTTGTTATAAAGGTTAGGGAAATGGAATAAACTCTTAGAAACTCACTCATGGCCTTTCTTGTTGCTATTAACCAGATGTTTTCTGGATTCTTGATAACTCTCATCCTTTCCAAGGCAGCTTTCTCCAGCTTGCAACTTTTTGAATCTCTTCCCATTCACATAGGTTTTTATGGCTTGCTCACTGAGCCCCATTTCATGTCCAGAGAGTGAACATTTCACCTAAAACAAAAAATGGATACTAAATTTACCTTGAAAAACAAATAGAGAAATATTTGTTCCATACTGAATAAGCCAGTTCAATGCACCATGGAACCAAACAAAGAGTATTTGAATAAATATTCAAGGGGAGAGAGTGTCTTCCAAAGTTGCTTTTCCTGCCAAAACAAATCAAGTTCTCTACATTTGTTAAAGGTATTAAGCATCAATTCTAAGCTTAGCCACATATGAACATAATGACAGTTTGAAATTATAATAGAGTAATAAGATATGTTGCTATGAGACATAGCAGTTGCACTCCCAGCAGAGGTCTGTCTGAGCCATAAGCTGCACGTGACAGGTAAACACAGGTAGTGTGAACTTTATTTGACCTCAATTGAGGCTCAAAGAAGGGAAGCACTGTTTGACGTCATTTTGATACTATTCAAAAGACAATACCTTTCATGACATCATAAGCATATTGCCATACTCTAATGATGTCACCTATCACCTTTACCTATCAGTGCCTCTATGATGACCATGACATCATAATCATATTGCCATACTCTAATGATGTCACCTATCACCTTTACCTATCAGTGCCTCTATGATGACTCCACATAAAAATGATGCCAAGAAAGGAGTGTGCTTTCATTAAGGGCCAATATATTAAGGTCTTGTTCAAATAAGCTTTACAGACAATGATGGGGATGCATTTTTCAAAAAAATTATAGACATGAAGACAAATACATAATTTATCACCAATATGTGAATTTTAAACATTTTTTTCAAAATCGGTGCTTAATCCCTTTAATGATTTTTGCCACATAGAACATGTTCTTGGCTTGTCTACCTTCTATGTGACCCCTCCATCTGTCATGCAACTCCTTTAGAAAAACATGAATACTTTTTTTAAGTGGTTTGTCGGAAGTGCACAAAAACTCTTAAATCTTAAACAAAAAGAGGTGGTGTTCCACTTGTAACATAGATAGAAAAAATAAACATTCAAAATTAAACCAAAGAAACCAAAAATATAGCAAAAAACACAAAAAAGCAAGAGACAGAGATTGACTCATTTACTAAATCTGACAGGATAATCGTTCTTAATTCTTAATCATGATCATAGAAAAAATGTGGTATTCTCTGTTGGAAATTACTCAATCTTACTCAGTAGACCCTAAAGCCTGTAATTTTGTGTATAAAAAGCATATCTACATATGAACATTAAGACATATTGAAATCACAAAGTCAAACAGGCATGGTCAAGCAGGTTAGAGTCGAACAGGGGAAGGGTTAAACAGGGGCCCATGCAAAACAGCCAGTCACCAACTTAAACCACCATATCATTTGACATCTATGGCAGGACAACAGATTCTGGGTAACACTATTCTCTATATGTCACTCTCTAAAACAGCTTTAGTGATTTGCTACTATAACTTATTTTATGAAACAGGTCCTAACTTTGTTAGTTTTATGAATATATTAACAGGTTTTAAAACAATACCAGACATGTTCCCTTTTTATAAAACTGAAGGGAAAAGCATTAATCTTGTTAGCAGAAAAAATGGCATATTTTGGTGAGGAAATTACTCAGACATGACTGGGAAAGACAGTGCCATTGGTCAAAACTGCAACTTAGTGCAACATTGATGGGCAGTGAGTGGCGTGTCTGAAAACACTGGATTTCAAGTCTATTTTGACGATGAATATGGGTATAATCTCACTCGGTAAACCTGGGGCTGTGCAGCGACACTGCCACTGGCACTGGTGACATTGTCATTGGTGTGGAAATGGTCAACTGATATTTAGTGATAAACCACGTGAAAATGGGTCCCCGGCGAAAGGGTCCAAACAAACCCAATTTAAAGCCTTACATGTATTTTAAAAGGTTCAATTATATATCCAAGTTTTACAGCACATGTTTTTTTACACAAAATTCTTACTTTCTGCTCGTCATCTGTTAAAACGAGAGAAGAATATTGGAGCAAAAGAGCTTTCACTTTTCGATCTGCCATCATCGATCTGAGTGCAAATCTTCCCATAGGGCTCTGTGACAATTTCCGCTTCCCGTGGCAACCAGTGTAAACAGTAATGGCGGATTTGGTGAGTGAAGTGAATCTCTGCGACTTATATTTTGATTAAGGAATTGCTTGCCTGTTTAATTGTGATTTAATTGAACTATATTGAAATGACACAACTGAGACGTTTATAAACCACCCAGTTTGCAACTCAATCAAAACCTGGCATTCAATATTATATGTAGTTTTCCATGGGATATATAATATAATATATCCCAGATTTAACTCATGCATGAACTCAGACAGCAGTGCATTTGAAAATTGAGTGACAACTCATAACATCATCGATTTGCCTCAAAATAGCAACTCATCACGCGCAGGCTGGTGCAGATATCCATACTTTCTTGTGCAGATGAGAATTAGATAGAAATGCCCAGTTGTCAACAAATGTACGACTTACCATATGATTATACATGTAATTTGTAAATATTATAATTGGTCCAATCCTGAAATTCAGCTTGCACACCTTTTCTTTTTTTGTAACACGGATGGTTCCCTTTTTGACAATCATTGCCGACAGGATTAAAACAATTACTTCACAGCATTTGATTCATTCAATTACAGCAATATTATTAACATGAGATTTATCAATGAACATAAAAAGAACTAAATGGAATTTAGTGGAAGTCAATGAGATCTTAATAAATTAAACCTTACAGATGGGAAGGATGTCAACATCTACCACTGGTAACAGATGGGAACAGCATAAACATCCCCATTGTTCTGACATTGTTCTGACATCATTTTGTGACATTATCTTAGGCTGCACCTTGTTACCATGTAATCACGGTTATGACATCAGGCCACTTGGGCCATGAACATTGACCCATTACATGGTTGAGCATATTGGATAATTATGGTTTTGATTTTTGTAATTAAGTTTGCAGATGTACTACTCCATGAAAATAATTGGGTAGTCATGCCAATCACCTATTTTAAATAGGCTTGTCCAATAGAGGTTTAAAAAAACCTTAAATTCTTTATCCTATTCATGACCCTTAGTTTGTTATAGTAAACCAGTCTTCAAAGGGAAGAAGTGCTGTGTATCATTTTGTTTTTCATAACAGTGTTTCAGAGTATGAGGTGATAGAAGACTTGATCATCTGCAGGTGCAGTAATCAGAATGCCAGAGGTCATGCAGGGAGCAACTGTGGTGAGGAGCAGTCCACACTCCTCAAAGAGCAGGGAAAACAAAACGACCACAAGCTCACCACACAGTTCACAAAGTAAGGCAGATATTGTATGTGATGATGTAATTTTATTATTGTTTATCTTGAAAGATATGATATTGTTATATCTTCATGATATGCATTATATTCATATGAAAATCAAGATCGTGAGTTGATATGATGAATAATTGCAGTGGTTCTGCCAGACCTGAAGTCTAGTGATGAAGCATGGGACAAAGTCAAACCCCTTCCCACATCACTCCAGAGTGATTTTATTCCAGAGGAAGTCTTATTTGCACTTACTCAGCCACCACCAGGCTCCAATGAACTTCTTGGGCCTACAACTCGCAATAGGAACTTAGCAACATCTAATGTAAGTTTTTAAATCATTAAGCTCCTTATTTGCATATTGAGTTATATATTTACACTTGTATTTTTAATATTTTATGACCAAAAAATAGTGAATGACTATCTATCTAACAGGTGATTGCAAGAAGACCAGCTGCTGGTGTCTGGAACTATCCAAAGAGAAGAGAAAAGTTCAAGCATCTGACACAAAATACACCATGTGCATGCGGAGCTGGAAAGTATGACATTCTTGTTTTATGCTATTTAAGAGAATTTTATTCCCGTAACTGAGATTAAACAGAAAAGTGCTAAATTTGTTTTTTCCCCTTTAATTTGTTTGTTGCTTAATTCAATTACAATTTATTATAAAAGTTGAACACTTAAATTTGATGAATTTACTTCTTTACTTATTGGGGCAGTATTAATATAATTACATATACATAACAATTTGCACAACCAGAATTTTTCACTCAAATAAACATTATTTTCAGGGATATATCATTTCTGTATGATGTGCCCAAACAAGAGACTGCTGCTCCAAAACCTGAACCAGGAGACCGCAGTGTGATCAGGGCAGATGACATGCCCGAAAGGAAACCGGTATGTTTGAAAATTTAAGATGGTTTATACACCCAGCAATTTGATTTGATAATAAACAGTAAATTTGACATCTAACTTCACAGCAAAATATTTGAACCAAGACAATATTATTTCGATAAAAAGTGAATCAGAAGAATATAGCAATTCCACTTTACTGTATTTAATCATTATGTATATGATTGACCTTAGATATTAATTGTTTGATATTGTCGTAATAGTAGTTATATCATGACAAACACAATTCATTAATAGGTTAAGTCTATAAAAAATTAAAAGAATATGATTGTTGTCACTGCTCTAGGTTTTACAACTTCCTGATACATTATTACCAGAGGAATATCATGTGGTGAAAAATAAAGGAGTCATGGGACTTGAATATCATGAAGAGTAAGCATAAAATTTGTCATCACTTCAAACTTTTCAATATCATTAGATACTTATGACATCAGCATAAGATATAACAGTAAATTCATATACCAGTGTTTCTTATGCTAATTAAATTATTATGCTGATTGCAGTAAGTTTGCAACACAACCGGAGGATCATGCGAAGCATCTTGTTATGTTTCCATCAATGTAAGTGCTTTAGATTATGGTGTTTTCAATATTTAAAAACATTGAATGGCAAACTAAATACTATTCAAATGTCTTTGTCAGAGAAACATTTAATAATTGCTCCAATATAAAACATATATGAAACATAGAATAAATGCTCAAATATTGCATATGATCAATATCAGTGTAATATAAGAATCCTTAAAAATGATGATGCTTCAAATGGTGAGGTGCCCTTGTAAATATAAAATCAAATGAATTCAATGAAACAGGCTGAGTTCCTATAGTTTTGATTAACACGACCTAAACCTACCGGTATATATATATATTTATTGTTTCAATGTATTTTATTAGGAAGCCAACCAGTAGGTATGAAGTTATCCAACTGAAAAAAACAATGCATGCAATGCTTGATAAGCTTGGGATGGATAATGAGAACAAGGAACTCACTGGAGCTACTCAGGTTAGACCAAATTAATAAATAAATAATTAATACTGAAAGGTGTGATATCTTGGAAGAGCAGAAACAGACTTCCTACCAAAAGGTGGTTTTGTGCTTGACTGAGTTCACATTAGGGACTCGTAAAAAAAAGGGGAATAAAAGAGTAAATTAGACAAAAATAGCTGAGTATTCTCTTTTTTCCTTTATCATGTTTTGGACTCCTTTTCTTATTTCTTTTTTTCCTTCAAACATGTATGTTTTCTCCACAACAATTTCATCACATTTACTACATTACCACCTGTAGTATATGCAAAAATTTCAGGTATTGATTCAATAATTTTCTGATTGACAGATGCACAATCTTTTGGAGCTGATCAAGAAGGAACAGAATATTTACAACATAATCTTTCATGAGCTGATCCGGCAGACAAGTATAGAGTGTTTAGAGCGTGGTGAGTTGCTGGCCGAGATGAGAGACAGGTACAGCCAGCTGCTCAACCGGGTGCCCAGACAAGTGAAAAGGTATGCCTACTCAATGCTATATATGGACAACAATAACAAAAAAAACTGTATAAAAAGTTTAAGTAACAAAAATGCACAAAATTGCATTTGTGCTTCTGCCATATATGGCTATGGGGAGAAAGAATAAGATCAGTATCTTCAAAGATATATGAAACTAGACTATCTGTAGTTGTCCCAAATAACTCTGTTGCCAGTTAATTCGAACGTTTTTTCTCAGTTGTTTTAATGATTTGTCTCTGTTATTTATTCTGAGAAAGCCATCTTATGTGATGCTGAAATGTAGACACATGGTGATTGCTGTTGTCTCCCACCATTGTCTCGACTGCTGTGATTGGTCAGCGAACCAGATGTGCATGCGGACATCATAGGATTATTATTAAGATAATGCATGAGCATTCACATTCCATTAAAGATGTATTTGATAAATGCTGGGCCCAATTATTTAAATATTGATTTCAGTTTGCATGAAGAAGTATTGGCCCAGAGGGCGCTGGACCGACGATTGACAGAGGAGCTGATGAGGTTCAAATCTACCATCGGAATACTGACTGGGTAAGTCTGATCCTGCAATACAGGTACATTTCAGGGAATAACAATTTGTAAGAAAGAAATTAAAATGTACAAAACAGAAAAAAAATATTCATGGTGTCACTCTTTAAAAAAGGGATGTTTCTATGAAAATATATAAAAGTAAAATATTACTTTTTTCCCCTGGGCCTATTGAGGAAAAGTGATGCTTAATGGCCTTGATAACAAAATATTTGTATTATATCCATCTTGAGCTGTGTATGACAGTTCTAGCATTATTATAAGAGATATATTACCATCACATATTTTGATCCTGATCAGCAATGTCAGAATTATTTCTGTTTTCTGTTCGTAGACAATTATCTGAAGTGAAGGAGCATGACAAGGTGGTCACACAAGAGGCCAATTCAGCCCAAGATAATGTAAGGCAATTTTCACCTCAAATATGGTATGAAATACATAAATAGATGTAAATAGCTATTTAAAGACAACAAAATGAACTCAAATTTATTACTGGTTTCTTTTATTTTTTTCTAAGGCAATTTCCACCTGAAATATGAAATGAAATACATAAATAGATGTAAATAGCTATTTAAAGACAACATAATGAAGTCAAATTTATTACTGATTTCTTTTTCTTTTTTGTCAGCTCAAGCAAGCCCTGCTGGAGTCCCAGAAGAACACAGGTCTGTTAGCTGAGTATCATGACTTGTACGAACTCCAGAGAAAGCGTCTGGAGAAACAGGTCACAATACTTGCTGAGGAGAAAGAGGTGTGGAGCACAGCGGCCTATAGTCTGGCACTCAAGGTATGCACAGACGTATATGGTAGACTCTCCTGGTAGAATGAGGTGTACATGTACATTGCCTCATACTCACATGCATCAAATTGTGTGATAGAATCCTATGTTATAAAGAAGTTAGCAATGAAGATGTGCATCATATTTTTATGTGATGCAATATCCGTAATATGTGAGGTTAATTTGCTTGAACCTTTAACAATTTGTTGGATTTCATTTTATTTTATTTATTATTATTATTATCATTTTTTAAAGTCAAGTATGATTATTTATTTTGGCATAACTTTGACTTTAAGGTGACAGAGGAGCACTCACTGAACACGGCCAAGCGTCTGCACGTCAGTGAGAAGTCCTGGGCCAAGCTGGCAAACCACTTCACCATCCTGCTGAGTGACAATGACACAGAGACTCTCACCAAGCTGCAGGGATACGTGGACGGCTGGAGGGACCTCGTCGAGCAATTCCACGTACAGATAAAACAGAGAGAGGACGACATGAGAAAATCACTCAACGCCGTCAAAGCGGGAATACAAGACTGGGTCAAAGATTTCCAGAGACATGTTTTGTAAGTTTAAAGAAATATTTTAGACTCCATCAGCACTATCATGGCAGTGAAAAATTAATCAAATTCAATATCTCTGATATTATCTTTGAGATAATTAGCATCACAAAGGGTAGATGTGAAGTTAATTTTGTTTTAAAAAAAATAGACAAATATATGGTATCATCAAACTCATAACCCACTTGCATCTTCTTTAAAATGCCTGTTGCTACTTTAATAATTTATCTCTTATTATTGCAGTGATCGAGAAGGTCATTTTTTGAAAGGACCAGATCGGGAAAAAACAACACTTTTATACACTAACTTGAAGTCATTTGAAGAGGTATGTGTTCGCTGCATCATATTAATATAATATGATTCTCTATAATTTTTCACTTTGTATTTCTTTGATAAGTGTGTCCTTTTTTAAATTGAGATAGTTCTTGGCTGGAGGATGTTTTCACAAAACTCCATATTCACTGTTATTTAAAAAAATTCTATTCTACTTTGTTTGCATTTATTTATTTCACATTATAATCACAACAGATCGTGTATAAGGTAAGACCAGTGCACATAGTAACGACACCTGCTTCTGTGAACATCAAGATGATCACAGTGCACCTTTATGTTAAGACTCATGAATATGATCATCCCAAAATATAATGAGATATCTATCATACAACCCAATGCTTACATGAGATTAATGGCTGAACTTCCTGTCTGAATGTATATATGTATGTGTACAGCACATGTAACATGCACAATTGAGATGTAATATGTAAAAAAAAGTCAAGATTATCTGTAGATCACAAATGAAACAGAATCACAAACTGTCATCTCATTATCACTTTTTTTTTTCAAAATATAAGTTTTCTCTAATTGAGACAACATTGTACATATATGTAGTTAGAAATAGATATTTTCTACTTTTCACCCACATTTCACACTAGCATTTTATCCCAAAGACATGATGATATCTGTTCCAGTATTGAATTGTAACCTCTTCACATACTGTGTAATTATTATTTTTTAAGAAACCAATGTCTCTCAAGTCCAAATGAAAATGTGAAACAAATAGATTTACAATATTGATAAAAAGAATACTTGTATTTAACTAATGAGAAAATAACTAATATCAAATTTAACTGCCATTCCAACAGAAAATGCTATCCCCTTTTCTGAAATAAGTGCTATTATTCACTGTAGCTTAGCGTCATCTGTAAGACCTAAGATCTTTAAAGGTATTAAGCACCAATCCTGTTTTCTTGGTTTTGCAACAGTATATATACATATGAACACCATGACGTATTAAAGTCTGACATCAAGCACCAAGAAAAGTTACTACAAGACATAGAAGTTGCACAATCTATATAAGATTTTCTCAGCCCATGGCTGCATGTGACGGGTAAATACGGGTAGCGTGAACTTTATTTGACCTCAATTGAGGCTCAAAGTAGGGTAGCACTGTTTGACGTCATTTTGGTACTATTCAAAAGATAATACATTTCATGACGTCATAAGCATATTGTCATACTCTTATGACGTCAATTTACCTTTCAGTGCCTCTATGATGACACTCCACATAAAAATGATGCCAAGAAAGGAGTGTGCTTTCATTATGGGCCTATATATTAGGTTCATGTTCAAATAGGTTTTACAGACAATGATGGGGATGCATTTTTCAAAAAGTTTATAGACATGAAAGACAAATACATTTATCACCAATATGTGAATTCTAAAGGTTTTTTTTCAAAATCGGTGCTTAATCCCTTTAAGAATATCATCACTTAAAACTAGATTGATTTTACTCTTCAGGTAAGTAAGCTTTTCACCTTAATCATGAACAATTATCAAAGTAAACCAAGAGTAATATAATTTAAATTAGATATTCAAATGTCAGATTTCCAATATGTTTTTTTTTTATTTCTTAAAGTTGTTGTCGGGAGAGAATGAGAAATTTGGAGGGGATACTCTTCTGTCAGGGCAGGATGATTTGAATAATATTCGCCACATGACAGATGGATGGACTGACTGTGCTCTTCAAGTTTTCAACAGACATCGAGGAGAGGCAGGCGAAAACTATCCTGATCATGAGCAAATGCTTAAAATGAACGAGGTAAGAATGTCGCCCAAATTTACATATTTATTTTCTCAAGTTGTTGAGATGAATATTTCATTAAGTTTAAAAAATTTAAATTTTATTTCATTATTTTTTTGGCAGGAAGTTGAAATGTTGCTGAAGCAGTACCAAGTGCGACTCACAGGAGAAAATGGTAAACAAATGTTCGTCTTTGGTCATCCATGGGGGAGTTTTTGCAGATATTAATAGCAAGGGTGCATTATGGATAATTATATAATAAAGATATTTTTTTGTTATTGTGTGTGATAATTGGTGTGATAATTGTTACCATAAAAGTGGTAAGAAACAGTTTTTACTTTTTATGCAAAAAACCAGATATCTGTAAATTGTAGATATAAATGCAAATAAAAAAATCATGGATTTCATCAAGATATTTGAGGGATTGCCAGAAAATGTCCAAAAACATTAAAAAATCAATGATCAGCATAGCTCTGAGGCCAGAGGCCTATGTTTTCTGGCAGCATTGCATTAGTTAGTCACATTTGTTGTATTGTAGGTGTTGCAACTGGATTGATCCATGTGGCTAACAGCATGGAGAACTGGGACCAGAAGTTCAACACGATGCTGCATGGATCTAACCCTCTTCCCGACCAGGACTGGAGCCGATTCTTCCAGGTGATGGATGACTGGGTCGTCAGTCTGGATGATACACTCACTGCTGTAGGCTCCACCCAGAAGGAGGATGATAAAAATGAGAACAGACCACACAGAAGGTTCACACTTTGTTATTTTTAATTAAATAATAATTTGATAAATTCTTACTTTGTAGTAACTTATATGGTTAAAAATAGTGTAAAATACACATGTACCAGTAATTCTTCCATTTAGGAGCCAAATCAATTTTGGAACATGATATGAGTTGGTGTCCACAAAACTTTGCTAATAGTTATGCTTTAGTTTATGCTGGACATATTTACTACCCAGTTTGACTGAATGCTTTCATTTGTGTAGTGTGGAGTTGTCAGAAGTGATGAAGCTGACACAGAAGTGGTTATCCTCAGCTAACAATGGCATCGACAGTGAAGATTCCAAACTCGTGGAACAGGTAACAACAGCATCCTTCTGTTGCTATTTTTACACCATGGTTTCTCTGATAAATGATTTTTTTTATAACACCTCCCTTTTCAGCTTTATGGTAAAGGGTTCAATGGAGATAATATTTAAAAACTTAGATATTGAAGCACACAATATTTGATAGAGTGATTAACATATCCTATAACATATACAATTGAATGGCAATAGGTGAGTACACTGCATACGGAGATGGTGAAGTGGATGGTACAAATCCTGCTGCGTCTTGCCCCAGACAGGAAGGAGCAGTCGAAGGAGGCCAAGGAGGCTGCCTTGGTGGGAAGTGCTACCATCGGCGAGCTGCAGTCTAACGCCAAGTCTCTCTTCCTCAGATTGCAACAGTTCTCCATATATGTTACACAGTAAGTTTACTTCATGGTTCCAAACATTGCAATAGTATATCAGTCATTATATCAACATTATATTTCCAGGCGGCTTAGTCATAGACATTAGAGGCTATAAGCTACAAAAAATGTGGTCATTTACTCAGGAAAGCTTGCTAGTTTTCATTTTTCACATCAAGAAATACAAGGCCCAAAATAATCTTCCTCTATTATAATTATCTCTAAGTAAGGTACAAGCTGTGTATCACTCAATAAGGTACAAGCTGTGTATCACTCAATCAGGTACAAGCTGAAATAATAATAATACTAATAAAACAGCTTATATAGCGCATATACCAGACAGTGTCTGTTCAA
Organism: Amphiduros pacificus; assembly: GCA_949316495.1. NCBI lineage: Eukaryota > Metazoa > Annelida > Polychaeta > Phyllodocida > Hesionidae > Amphiduros > Amphiduros pacificus. The sequence goes on along the minus strand of OX439004.1, from coordinate 29,801,316 downwards.
AGCGCTTGATATCACTAAAGCGCTGTGTATCACTCAATAAGGTACAGGCTGTATATCACTATGAAAGGTACAAGCTGTATATCACTATAAAAGGTACAAGCTGTATATCACTATAAAAAGTACAAGCTGTATATCACTATAAAAGGTACAAGCTGTATATCACTATAAAAGGTACAAGCTGTATATCACTATAAAAGGTACAAGCTGTATATCACTATAAAAGGTACAAGCTGTATATCACTATGAAAGGTACAATCTGTATATCACTATAAAAGGTACAAGCTGTATATCACTATGAAGGTACAAGCTGTATATCACTATAAAAGGTACAAGCTGTATATCACTATAAAAAGTACAAGCTGTATATCACTATAAAGGGTACAAGCTGTATATCACTATAAAAGGTACAAGCTGTATATCACTATAAATGGTACAAGCTGTATATCACTATAAAAGGTACAAGCTGTATATCACTATAAAAAGTACAAGCTGTATATCACTATTAAAGGTACAAGCTGTATATCACTATTAAAGGTACAATCTGTATATCACTATAAAAGGTACAAGCTGTATATCACTATAAAAGGTACAAGCTGTATAACATTATGAAAGGTACAAGCTGTATATCATTATGAAAGGTACAAGCTGTATATCACTATGAAAGGTACAAGCTGTGTATCACTAAGTAAGGTACAGTTATCACGCAAACAGTTTTGCAAAGAAAACTAAAGAACTTGTTTTTTGGAAACACCAAATGTTGGATGTCGGCTTTCTGTATGTGTGTGACTGGACGTTTGTGTTTGTGATTGTAGATGTTGCAATGGCATAGTGCTGCAGTTGATGCAGGAGAAGCGGGACAGACATGAGGACGATGCCGATCATGAATACCGAGATCTACTCAAACTCAGGGTAATAAACTAATTCATTGTGCAAATTGTTATGCTTGATAATGTGTGTCTTACAATAGAAAAACTATCACACTGAGTTATATATTTTATCCAGACTAATTAAACTGTAACAAAGACATCATTCCTGGTCTTTTTGGCTTCAGTCAAAATGACTGAATACAATCTATATTTTTCTACCATAATATTTAGCTTATTTATAGGAAAAAATTACTTTTTTGGAGTTGCTATGCAGGGAATGGAACTTATTCAAATCCATATTTTTTGGTTCTGCAGTCAGAGTGTGATGAGTGGGTGCGCACAGCTAAGATGCTCATCTCCGAGCTGACTGGGGAGCCATTCCCAGAGACGCCTGCCGTACCTTCTGAAGCGCCACCTAGCCTTGTCAAGGTCGACGAGGAAGGCAATCAACCACAACCTGATGCAGACCAGGAACTCACCCGAGAGGTAAGGGGGGTTAAAATAGTCTCAAGCATGAAAAAAGTATTATATGACAAAATTCCTAATTACCATTTTACCAACAAGTGTGAAATTCTTTGAAACACTGAACAAGGAAAAAACTTCCCCAGAATTTTGCCATTCAACTCCTTATACTTGGCCTGAAAAAAAACAAAAAAAACACACTGTATAAATGGTATTTTTGTAGACCACCGCTTTGACTGAAGGTGATGTCTCCCTGAACATGTCCCCTTATCCAGTGACACCTGGTGGTGAAATACAGCATCCAGGAGATGAACAGGCAGACCAAGAAGAGGACCCCGCTCCACCCACTCCAGCTCCGGTCAAGGAGGCAACCCCTGCAGCCGTCAGTAGCTTTGTTGCTTTTAAGTTATATAACAAGTCCATAAGACGTGAAGATCAAATTGTTCAGTGCAGAGAAAAACTTTTGGTGAGAAGTTTAGTGTTTGTTAATACAATAGCTGCAGAAATACTTAGCAGGTGAAGGGTGAACCAAGAATTGGTTCAAGATTATATAGGATACATGTTGTGCAAGGATTTGTCTCATGAAAAATCTAAATGCAAATGTTAAAAGTATGGTAAACTATTCATACATATGTATTCTACCCAATATTAACAGTCATATGTTTATTATTAGCTGTGCTGACTAGGTCAGTAAAACTTGAGGGGGGACACTTTCTGTAATTCTATCTGATGTGGTGTTGCCAGGAGATGAATTTCATCTATTTTTCCTGAGGGTCAGATTTTGCATAGCATGTCAGGAAATGTTTACAAACATTACAAAAAGAAAAAGTTGTTAACTTGTTTTTAATATTTAAAACAACCAAAATTTTATTTTTAACAGACCCCGGCATCTGCACTATTAATGTTTGCTCCACCCTCAAGTGCCCCTCTTCCAAAGCCTCCAGGCACACCAGCCCTGCCTCCAGGCACACCTGCCAAGCCTCCAGGCACACCTGCGCAGCCTCTAGGCACACCAGCCAAGCCTCCAGGCACACCAGCCCTGCCTCCAAGCACATCTGCTAAGCCTCCAGGCACACCTGCGCAGCCCTCTGAGACGCCAGCTCAGCAGGTAGCAGGCACTCCTGCTCAGCAAGTTCCGGGCATCCCTCAAGAAACACCAGGGGGCTCTGCAAGTGTTCAGGCTGCAGATAATTTGTCAACACTGCAAGCTGCATCAGAGGAGGAGCAGCAAAGGGTGACACCAGAGGGCACTGACAAGATTGAAATCATTGGCAGTGATGCCAATACTCATATTGCAAAGTTACGTCATAAACCAGGAGCACCACCAAGCTTCAGCAGACCTCAATCTAAAACTGCTACTGGAAGTCGCCCTGAGACACCAAACACCAAGAAAGCATATGAGGCACTCTCAGCCCTAGCAGGACTCCAGTCTCAGCTCATGTAAGTCTCAAAGGGAATTGCGAAATTAATTTACAAATCCCAGTCTTGTTTTTTCAGTTGGTTTGCACCCTTTTGATGTTTTTACCGTATGTATTTAAAATCCACAAAGTATTTCAGAAGGTTAAAGGAGATTTTAGTATCAAATTCCAGAATGAAATGCTTCTGGTCAGACTGTGGTGTGTGTATGTGTGTGTGTGTGTGTGTATGATAACCCGCACTTTTATGTCTCATAAATATTTGACTTTGTGGTATGTTTATAGATCAACAGAGGAGCGTGCACAAGTGGCAGAGCAGCATGCTGCTGAGGTTGAAGCAAAATTAAAGGAAGCCACAGAGAGGATTAAAGTGTTAGAACGACGAGCAGGGCCATCTCCAGAACCCTCCAATATGGAAAGTCAAAAACCAAAATCTGCTTCCTCTTCCAAGAGCACTGAGAAAGCAGCACCAGAAAAGACTGAAGAAAAAACAACTGCAGATGGAAAAGAAAGAGAAAAATCAGCTGGAAAAAAGGGAAGAGTAAAATCGGGTAAATCAAAGAAATGATAAGGTGAAACAATATACTTGGCCTTGGATGGGTGATGTCAAGAGGAATCCACAAAAGGGGTATAAAAAGCTTAAATTTTTGCCCTTATTTTTAACCCCTGAACTTAGTGCCAAAGTTGCATGTATTAGATGGATATGTTTAGGAATCCATTCAATCCCTTTCTATTCACATAGCCTTGTAGTGCATAATGATTAAAGCATTTAAAGAAATTCCAAGGAATCCAAATCAATCAACATCATTCATATTGTTAAATTTGGATCACATTAATCTGTATTTGGAAATAACTTGTATGTTCAGCACAGCTGGTTTGTATTGCTTTTAAAATACAGATTGCCAAATAGTAATGTATATATGAGACAATAAAGTTTATGTTAACCTTGTGCCTTATTTTGTAAAGACAAATCTGTGATATTAATTTGTATGTTTATTTATCAGTTAAATTTAGAGTGATTACTATTTTTCAAAGTGGGTATATTATTGTATATTTTACAAAATGATATGGATATACACATGGTATTGTGACATTTTAATACAAATTATTCATTTCATGTCTTCTGAAAATATTTTATCTTTACCAAATTGAACAGTATTTAACGTATACTGAATCACTAGAAATAATAACACTTGGTGAAATGAAAAACTGTAATGAAGCTGAAGTTAGATATCTGCATAATAACATTTTACATGGTCCCAGATGTAAATACATGCCATTGAATAGACACAAATCACACTAAGAAACTATAAAATTATCAGTAATGAGGACAGAAGGATATTGTATTCACCAAAATATTTAAACAGATAAAGAATAAAAAAGAAAAAGAATCACTGGTACGATACTAATTTTTGTATAATATGAATATTTCTACTGGTGTTTATGTTAAATGTTACTCAGAAACTACAAAAGCAAAATGTTTCAAGATAGAGTGTCATTGTGCCAAATCGTTTTTGAAAGCTTTTAATGTTTTATAAGTAATATAAATATGAGATGTAGAACCTTCCATTTTTATTTCAAGAAGATCCCCAAAAAAACATATGGCTAAATTCATTAAATTGAAGGTGTTGAATGTCATAGTTTCTTCTTTTTTTTTGTTTTTTCGACAGTTGGTCATAATGATAATTGTTGTCAAGTGATGGTTGCTGACAAAGTTGGTAATGCAGATTTATTATTTTACTCCAGTTTCTTTCAAAATGACCGAAATGATGACATTTTAAAGTCAAAATAATAATCATGGCTTATATGAATTTGATATGTACATAATAATAACTTATATTGTTAAAGTCACAAGAAATAAAACATCCTCTTTCAAATATATATCACCTTAGAGTGTTTTGTTGTTGACTGAGTATATAGCCCCCTTCTCATGTCAGGCTCTCCTCATGCCTGTATCAAACCTCGCATAAAGGGTTCATAAGGATGGTAACAGTCAAGTTCTGTTGTTGAAATTTCAATTTATTTAGTATTTTTTGCAAGAGGGATACCCCTGTTTGTTCCCTGAATTAAAGATCTTTTCAAGGACGAAACGTAATTTCTACCACATAATTCAGTGAAACATCTTCTAAGTAAAATCAACCTCAAGGCAGCACCCTTTGTTGCCATGGTTACATGATCTCTCAAACTTGAAAGCTCAGCTCAAACCAGAGGGGGGTCAGCACACTTCAATCTTACATAGAATTCAATTTAGCATAATTTGCTTCCATGTTTTCCTCCTCTCCTGCAATCAACCCGAGAGTGAAACAATCCCAGGTGAGTGGAACTTGAGTGTTCCAAGGCGCCAGTCAAACAGTCACACAGGCTGGGTTTGCCACACAGATTAGAAAGGAATACTGCCACCTAGCGTCTAATCCTGATTGCTCTTCTCTTTTAAAGATCTAAAGTATTGATTTTAGCATTGCGCATGTCTACCACTTCCGGTAGCAAAGTTTGAAAGCTTACCGGGCTTTTATTTGCAGTGATTATTACAATGGCTCGCACCAAAAGCTCCTCAACACGTCGGGAAAGTCAGAGTCCAGGCAAGGTGTTAGCAGCCTCTCAAAAAGGTCGACGGTCACTTATGCAGATGAGTGTTGCCAGTAAGAAAATTACTTTTACTTTTTAAGGATGCCGAATCCTCATCATTTTGTTGTCTGCAAACCAAATGATAACAAGTGTTGATTTTAAAAAATCAAGCTCGCGTAAGTTTGCAAAATCCCCAAATCCTTGGGCAAGATCCAGGGAGATCTTCTTACTCTAGAAGTAAACAGAAGTAAACTGTAACTATGTACAGTGACCGGCAGCCAAATCCGGACACTTTCATGTTTTTCACTCCCGATTTTCACAAAACCTTTCAAAACTGGATAAAAACTGCTCACGTCAATAGAAGATCGTCAGTCTGAATTGTGGAGTAAAAATGATACACATTTAATATTTACAGAATTATCAGGATATTCACGCATTCAGCAAACCTGCAGATTGTCCGAGTTTACATTGAGTTATGCGGTGATGTTGGTTACGTCACCACTTCTGACGTCATTTGACAGTGATGCGATCATTAGTGCCGTGAAAACAAATCTTTGTTCATCTTTCCAAAATATTTAATTTGGTATCAATGGCCTTCCCAATCTTCGGAACAGGAATACTATCCTCCTACACTTTTCTGGTCATATCAGAAATAAGACAAACTTGTATTAAAACATTCTAAAATTGACATATTAACATATTATGAGAGACAAGTATTAAAACATTCCAAAAATGTCATATTAACATATTTGAAGAGACCATTACATAAACTCGCTTCGATCGTAAGATTGTAAGGAAAGTGTAGGAGTATAGTAAACTCAGGCCTAATCTTCTAGTAATACATCACACGCTGTTAGCGGCACAGTAAGCTGGCACCACTCATTCTTGCGAGTCAAATATTCACAGTACTGTGAAGCTTTCACCAATTTCACATTTATGTCAACGAGAATCCATGAAATTCAACAAACTCTTTTGATGTTTGCTTCGAAATTTCACAAGGATTCTAAATATGTTAGTTTTATGGCAAAATACACAATATGTGGTGTCATAAATGCTTTTTAAGCAGGATGGACAGTTCTTAGCATGTGCTGTGAAACAGATGAAAGTGTCATCATATTGACAACCAACTGTATATATAAAGATACAAAATCTCAACATATTCATATATGCACATGTGCAAATTGGAATATATAACAGGCATACAGACCAACACTACACAGTTGTCAGTTGCTTTCAAAGACAATATCAACCACAGAAAAAGCTGAATTATAACCCACAGGAAATGACTACAAATTCCCCTTGATTGTACTGATTACAGAATAACACAATGATTGTCAAAAACAATCCATAAGCTGAATGCAGATCAGCATCTTGACCCAAAATAACATACCGGAAGTGCACAGAAAATAATCAGAAGTGCACAAAAAAACTCTTGGAACCTGTTTCTTACAATTGCAAGGGAGCAGGGCCATGATTGAAGTTCCCCTACATTTAGCCTGAATGACTCCTTGCTCATTGGTTCTCATCTCTCAAGATAATGTCCCAGTTTGATGTTCAGTAAAACAAAATTTCAAGTCTGCATCAGGTATCTGCCAGCTAGCCACTGCTCCACCAAAATGTGATTTAACAAGAAAAAGTGGTGATCCACATGTAACACGGATGAGAAAAAAAAATAACAAACCAAAATTGACAACAAACAGAAAAAAAATTACAACAAACAAAACAAAAATTACAACAAACAAAACAAAAATTACAACAAACAAAACAAAAATTACAACAAATGACGATGTTGTCATTTCGGCGGGATGCCTATTGGCTTTGTCGAGCCAGTAAACTTGTAGATGAGCATTTTGTCATCACTCACTTCGTAATCTTTGTTTACAAGTTATAGGAACGCATATTATCGATCAGAATTTCATGATAACATTACCAAGCAATGTGAACTGATAATTTCGCACATCGATGGGTGATGACGATATTGCCGTCTTTCACTTTTTGTCATCATGCACTTCTTTATCTTTGTTTACTTCTTATATGAACGTATTCATACGCTAGCGCATGTAGACTGGTGCCACCCTCTGTGTATCCACAAGATGTTCTTGACACTCGGCAGGAGACCAGTCTATAGCGCATGCACACGATGAACACTCCACAGTGGCGTCAGTTGCTTGAACCATATTGACCACAGAAAAAACCGAATCACAAACCACAGGAAATGAATACGCATTTCCCACGATCGTACCGATCACAGAATAACACAGATAGTTCCTAGTAAAAAGGAACCATCCGTGTTACAAAAAAAAAAAGATTTGGTTAAAAAAAATGCACCAGCCAGCAAGGGATCTGGGTCCCATCTATACCTGTAGCATCATTTTATAGTTTTGGCATTGGAATTACATTTACATTTGTGCAACTCCCTATCTATCCATCAAAATTTCATGACACATATATATGACCATTAGTTAGAGTTATTTTTGTTGGAGCAAAATAAATGTAGTTGTGCAATATTTATCTACATGTATTTATTACCAACTGAGAATTACTAATTATTAATTATCTGATATTTTTGACACCTTATAGTTATACCTTTTTACATTTGAATTTTTTAGATGAGAGTCAACGCAAAAAAAGAAGGTATCGGCCAGGAACAAAAGCACTAATGGAAATCCGCAAGTTTCAGAAGTCCACAGATCTGCTTATTAGAAAATTACCCTTTTCCAGACTTGTGAGTAATCTTATCATCCAAACCAATAGCTATTTTTTTGTTTTCTTATTTTTTGTTTTCTTTCTTTTTTTTCTTTTTAATATTTAATGTAATTCTCATATTGCAGTCCTGATTTTTAAAAAACAAAAACAGTTTTGTATTGAATTTAACATGAGAGATATTCACAATTTATATTATTATTTATCTCAGGGAAATAAAAAGAAAAGTAAGAAATTTGTTCAAAAGCTTTCAGAGTTCTTGACAAAATGTTAGGAAAAGTATGACACATCAGGTGCCAATGACTGGTCAGTTTAATTTAGAGGAAGGTCTCGCTGTTTTTTTTTTATATCTGGGATCATATTGAAGATTTATTTACCATTTACAAGATAAGGCAAAGCCAAGGACTATTTAGTTTCAAGTAGCACCTGCTAGATACAGAATGTTTAAACAGTATAGGTCACTTACGTGCGAGATCAATACAAATTATTTTAAATATAAGTTGTTTTGTGTTGTACAGGTGAGAGAGCTAGCACTGCAGTTCTCTTTGGATGTGATGCACTGGCAAGCATCAGCTATCATGGCACTTCAGGAGGTAAGTTTATTACCATCATAACAAGAAAGTCTTTTGAAAAGGGTCTCATCAGTTAGAAATTATGCTTGTCAGTGTAATACAACCTAGCAAATCAGATGACGTACCTTTTGAATCAAGAGTGCTGATGGCCTTTGATGAAGGTGATCACCCCAGTTAGTAGAGGAAGGTGGGTTGTGCACTTTGTGAAGGCATTATACATGTAAATGACTCAATAAATAAAAAGGTCTGGTTACAGTGGAATAATTAACATGCACTTTCTTCCCATATTTTTTATTATTGGCCTTCAGGACTGCTTTAATATAGATTGTATATCCTTAAATAGGCTTAATTGTGTGAATTCTGTGACTTTAAAGTAGCTGTGATGTGCGATATCATAGTGATGTTTTGAATTGGGAGATAAGCAATGAGACACAAGAAAAATAGAAATCATGATTACTGTAATCACATTACTACAAAACCTTTTGTGACATTTGTCACACGGTATCTGGTTTGGTCTATCCCTGTCGTCTCCTTTTTGCATTCAGATATGGTTATCAATTATTATCCATAGCAATAAATTTTTCAAAAACATTGTGTCTTGTTTCTATGAAAATTAGGATTGCATGATAATCTGTCATATATATATATATATAAAAATTGAAATTTATTCTAATTTTGTGAACCAAATATTAAATGTATGTTACCGGTATATGTCATATGATATATTTTATATATTATATAAAATGAATGTTGCAGGCATCAGAAGCTTACCTTGTCAGCCTCTTTGAGGATGCCAATTTGTGTTGCCTTCATGCCAAACGAGTTACCATATTTCCAAAGGACTTGTACCTTGCTCAGCGAATCCGAGGGAGAGAATGGGCATGAGTGTAACACAAACACCACCTCTCTTCAAGTACCTATGGAGGGTGATTCCATCTCAAAGTGTTCAGTGCTTTCCTACATTAGGTGATTACTACTGAAATAAATTGGGACAAAGATGTTAGCATTTGATTCATAAAATTGACTGCAAATCACTTGCAAAGCCTATAGTTGAAAGCAAACAGAAAACATCTTTTTATACCAATTTTAATATGATACCTGCATGCAGATATCAGGTTTGTAATTTGTTCCACTGAGATCAGTATATTTTGTTAAAAAAACACTGGAAAGATTTAAGCACAAAATAAATAATTGTACATTTTGTATATAGAGCGTAGAGTACATATATATTTTTTTACTTATGTAGCTCTTTTAATGGTTTAGTGATGTTTTATTTTATTATTCAGTTTTTTAATCTTGAAAGCCATGGGACCAGGATCAGTTGAACCATTGTTTGATTTTAAGCATTCACCAGACTGCTGCACAATATTGATAATGGCCAATATAATATAGGCCATACAAATGAATTGGTAATGACAAATTTTAATTCGGTTTAGACAAACCTCACCAGTACATCCTGAAATGTAAATAGTCATTGATGTATATATTAATTAAATTTTGAATTTTCACATGTTTGAGATCTTCATGGACAGAAAGAAATTGAGTAACAGTTACATTGCGTAACAGCAACAAAAATACATTTCACAACAGCCTTGAATTTAAGCATGCTCATTGTATTTTAAAGGCAGTCCAAACAATTAATTGGCGAAAATGAAGAAACATGTATTTTTAATGAGAATTATATTCTGAAAAAATAATGTAATAAAATGTAATTCTTGACAATTGATCTTGTATTTATTATTTCTGAGGGCAGGTAGAGTCTATCTTTATGCACAAAAGTAAGAATGCCCAGTAAATTGGGTAAAGAAAAGGTTTTAGCACATGTTGACATACTGATGGTGGAAGGTACAGAAAGTTGATTGGGTTACAAGTTTGGTAAGATTCCAAATCAAGGCTGAATACAGAAATTGTCAGAAAATAAATGAAAAGTAGAAAGAAAAGAAAATTATGCAAATGCTTCAAAGAATGGGAATACAACAAGGGCAGAGGATTTGGGTGTTTTTCTCCAGAATAGATGGCAATGAATATCTAGGGGAGGCACAGAATAGATGCGAGTAATGGAGTGGTCGCATGATGGGAATTCATTGGATAAAGGTCAGGGAGTAGAAGTGGGGGGGGGGTCACTGGGGGCAGTGGAGATCTGGAGGAAAAGTCCAGGGCTGAAGGTGAACAGGGTCCTGTACACAGCTGTCATTTCATTTTGAAGAGTCCAATCATTGATTTCTATCTCACATCAAGGATTTGTGGATTGGGGAATAAGTAGTGTCTGCCTGATAGTTAAGAGTTCAGTTTTGATATGTTCAATATTGCAAATCCTGATGCCCAAGAATAGCAAATTGGATGGGGGTTTCAAGTTCCTTTGGAACTACTTTTAATCATTTATTTTTACAAGCAGGCCTGTTGACAAATACAAAATGATAACAGTTTATTTCAAGAAAACCAAATTGTTCTCAGCCATGAAAGTCATACTGACACCATACAGTATACATGGAACAACATTTATCATTTATCTTTTCAAATTTATACCTCATCTCTACCTAAATTTTGAAAATGTTTCATTCTTAGTACATGACCACCTTTGACCCAGTTGTCACAAGCTTCATAACGCTTAGGTAGTTATGAAAGTTTTGAAGCTCATCAGGAAGTTGCATGGGGGACTTGTGTTGCCCCTTGTGGTTGGTAGGATTCACCGGGATATTGTATTCCTCAGGTGGTACAGGGATATTGGAAGCCCTTTTATGCACTGGGGATTGCAGAGCCCAGGGCAGGAGCCACTATCAAGGGTCTCTAGGGTTAGTAAATTGCAGAACCCAGGGCAGGAGTGGGATTTGGTTAATATTGACAGTGCAAACCATTATAATGAGGTAGGATCATTTTTCATGGTAACAAGTGAAGTTGGCACCCAAGAGAAGTTTGTCCCTGGGTGAAGTACTGGTAGGCCCCCTAATCGAGATGCGAGATCATCTTGTTACTGAAAGGAACAGCCACTATCAAGGGTTAGTAAATGGCCTTAGGGTTAAGTAGCCTTCTCAAGGGGATCTCATGAGTTTTGAGTCGTTAAAGTGTCCAGGGCCAGATTCTCTTGGGGGGGGGGGGGACCTTGAATACACATTCACGCTTGCTCTGTCTGTCAACTTCACTTGGGGGCTGACTTCACAAATACCAGTGAAGTCGGCCCCCAAGTGAAGTCGGCCCCCAAGTGAAGTCGGCCCCGTGGGTAGGTGAAGTCGGCCCCGTGGGTAGGTGAACTCGGCCCCCCAAGAGAAGCCGGCCCTGGTCACTCTGTAACGGATCAAAACTCATGAAATCTCCTTCGAGAAGGCTATTTGACCCTAAGGGCATTAACTAACCCTAGGGACCCTCGGTAGCCATTAAATTTCTTCCGGTAACTTGATTATCTAGCCACCTAAATATGGGGGCCGACTTCTCCTATGGGCCGACTTCTCTCGGGGGGGTGGCAGACTTCACTTGTTACCGACTTCACTGGTATTCGTTTTTTTTAGTGTAGGGGGCCTCCATTTGGCATGCAGTACGACAGCCATGCAATTGGGAAAAGTGTCAAGAATCTCCTCTCGAGAGTTTTACTTATACTGCAAAGGCATTGAGTGCCCACGAGATAAAAGTGGTGCAGCCAGAGCGGGAAAGAAGCAGACGAAACATTGAAAACTTAAATTCTTCAATTGTTATGATAAAAAACTTTTTCAATTCGAATTTTTTGCATCAACATCTTTGGGAATATATATAGATACGGATGATGCTTGTTATATATGTATAAAAACAGATAAGTAGGATTTTTTGAGAAGAAATGGATGAGGATGAGACAAGGTCAAGGAGACAAAAATGCGGGAAATAGCAGACGACATTGGACACCATGGTTTGACTGATATTTGGGTATATCATGAATAGAAATCAGGTAGTACTGTATTGTTCTTATGATTTGGTCATAAAGAAGAAATTTAAGGTAAGTGGAGTGTTAAAATCTTTATTTTTTCAGGAGATGAAGATATATTTTGTTCCAGTTATTAGCAGCCACTAATTGCTATTGTGATTTGTAGGGTTTGCAGGTCTGGAACAGGATGATGAGAAAAATGTTAGTCATAGATAGTGGGGGATATTGGTTATCTAGGATGTAGTCTCAGTGTTAAAATCTTTATTTTTCCTTGTTGTTTCAGGAGATGAAGATAGTTATATTTTGTTCCAGTTATTAGCAGCCACTAATTGTTATTGTGATTTGTAGGGTTTGTAGGTCTGGAACAGGATGGTGAGAAAAATGTTAGTCATAGTTAGTGGGGATATTGGTTATCTAGGATGTAGTCTCGGTGGGATTAGAAAAGTTGGTGAGGAGGCAGCTGGTAGATATGAAGGTGTTGAAGATCACTAGGTACTCACGTTGAGGACATCTTTTGCCTCCAGTTGTGATTGGTAGGGCTTACAAGGATATTGGACGCCTCAGGCTGTATAGGGATATTGGACGCCCTTTTTAGCGCACTGGGGATTGTAGGCCCCAAGGGAATGAGTGAGTGTTTAGGTTAAAGTTGACAGTGCAGAAGGTGGTAATTAGATAGGGTAGTTTTACATCAGTGTAGGGTCCTGTACCGGGCGGTCAGTGCTACTGGAGGTAGTGTGTATTGGATCTCCTCTCTAGCTGGGTAGCCACACTGCGTAGGCTCTGAGTGCCCACCAGACAAAAGTGGAGCGGCCAACATATCAAATCAAATCATATTAATCCAAAAAAAATTGTAAAAAGAAATCTTCTCTTTCATCATCGATGTAATTTACCTGAAGTAAGTGATACAAGCTTGAAAAGTTATTGGTGGTGTTTCACAGTCATGGTTCTGCTTTTGTAATGTGAGATTCCCTCATGAAACACAACTTGTCATAAGGCAGTAACATGTGGGTCCCCATTTATCGTTCTGAGTATTGCACTGAAATGTGACATGTGTACGGCTGTACATTCACTTCAGTCGACATTACATTAACATGATAAATCATTTTAAAGGAACTCATGAAAGGTTCCTGTGACATGTATTTGTCTGTTTTTTTGCTCGATGTTATGTTACATAGGCCCCCTGCCAGTCTCTCCGACCAATGATTAAATATAGTGGAGTTGTACAGATCTGGTTCCGGTAAAGTTGTACAGTTCCGGTGTGTACTTTTCATTGGGGGAAAAAAAAAACATGGAGATCGGCAATCGGTCTATTTAGCATTATTTCATGACGAGACCCAATAAAACAGTTCGCAGATGCTGTCATTCCAGATGCAAGGCTAGTAGCGGTTGGTTTTTTTTTCTTGATCTCAGCATCATTTCACCATTGTTTACGAGTTTGTGCAATGTGGTGATAGTAGGTCAGTTTACTCATTGGAGTGACAGCAATGAACTGGATCTCCACAATACTTCTGACATCACATGGCATTTGATGGTGAAACAGTTGGTAAGTACAACAGTTAACCAGGTTGGAACAGATTTTGAGCATAAGTATCTGTAATCACTGAGAAAAGTGTGATTTTCACGTTTATTTTGATGTTGAATATGGCAATAATTATTTGTAGCAGATATATTGGTGCCTGATTGAATAGGCACCGGTACTAGCAGACTAGCCTTTCTATCTTTATTGTAAATTGATGAAGTTTATAACTATGGTTATTCAATATACTCAAAGAAATGCTGGGGCAAAACTTCATGTTCCAATCAGTCCGACGTCATTATCATGATTACATTGTAACAATTTGCTGGCCAAGAGAATGTTACACAATAACATCCTTAAGCCAGGACAATGGGAACGTCAACATCCTTCCCGTCCGTTGTCGGTGATGGACATTGCCGTCCTTCCCGTCTGTTAGGGGTTAAAACCCAGTCATATATTTACAGGCATGGGCCTCCGCTCCTTCATGAGAAATTGTAACATTAGGTCAGTATCGCCATAGCAGGGAAATCACAATCCAGAATTTTTGGATCATAACAGAGGACCTGATGCAAATAAGGTTGCGCTCTAACCAACCACATGTGGCCCATATGACAAGTATTCATCCTATACCATAAAATTGATATTTATATAATTTTGTTGTGAATTTGGAGAGAATTCAACGATCTGAGCAAAGATTTCTAACAACACCACCCATTTGGAGAGCTCTATCCCACTGACAACGTTTTGGCCTCAATTTATTTGCATAATCACCCAAGATGAACTGCCTTCATATATCTGCCTTCTTTGAATTCAAGAAAAGCTTCCACCATCATACATGTGTCACAGTGTGCATGTTGTTTCTTCGTATGTCCAGTCATGAAAGTGGATCAACAGATAATGAAGTGACTGACCATATTCATGTGATGGGGGGAAAAGCAATGGTGTCTAGAATAACAATCTCTCATGACAATTACCTGTCCTTATTGTCCTATCAAGGCAAAACATAAACATGTAAAATATAGGAACAATGCATAATTTGTTCTTTGGTCATTTCTTTAAACATTATTATATACCAGGTTGGCATGGTGAGATAAGAAAAGTGTAGTATATCTATTTTTAATCTTTTTTTTTTAGTTCCACCAGATCTGAGTGTGAAGATTTAATTGGAAGATGTCTGTGATGAGTTTTATACAGGAAGGCCTTTATCTGGGCAATGCAGACGATGCCTACAAGACTGACTTGCTAAAGCAAAAAGGGATAACCCACATTCTAACTGTTGAGATCAAACCTTTACTCAAGGAGGCAACTGAAAGCTTTTGCTACAAATATCTGCATGCATTAGACATGGAAAGTACAGATCTCTTGAGTCATTTCCAGGAGTGTATTGACTTCATTGAGGAAGGCAGAAAGCAGGGCGGGGTTCTAGTTCACTGGTATGTACCAAAGAGTATTTTGAAATAATCTTAAATTGTGTTTGCATGCAATCTTAGTTATCCGAGGACTTTTTTTATTCTAAGAATTGTATTTACTATCGAACATGATAAAACACAAATATCAAGTTCATCTTTAAAATAAGCATGGTAATGAGAGGAATCCTGTACTGGTTGATTTTTTTTCTCAAGGATGATATGACACCAGGAAAGAATAAAAATAAGAATAATAAGTCCTTATTTTGGGTTGTTACGTGATAAGCATGTGACATAAGAAGTTTCCAACATAGTCTTGTCAGTGAAAACAAAGTGAATAGAATTGAATATCATATAACTTTTTTCTTTAATATTTAGTTATGCCGGTCAGTCTCGCAGTGCAACATTGGTGTTGGCCTACCTCATGCATAAATTAGACATGAGTTTAGATGATACTATGAACCTGGTAATGAAATTACGTCCACAAATAAGGTACACACCTCAAGTATGTTTAAATATTGATAAATTTTAATAATTTTTTTATTACGTTTAAAACAAATAATCAAAATAAAAAGGAATTTTTTTTACATTAGATAAAGACCCCAGCTGCATTAAAGATTATTTTTAATTTTTGAGGTTTTCACATTTACAGACCAAATGACGGTTTTCACTCTCAGCTTGAACTCTTTGAATCAATGGGAAACAAATTGGATACCAGTAAAGAGCAATACAAGCACTACAAACTTAATAACCTGGCTGTACGCATCCAGACAGGTGGGTTATAATTCACTCAATAATAATGTTACAAAACTATTTAATTCATATTTATAAACCTTTAAGCTATTAGTTCAATATATAAAACCATCAAGTTTCTATTATTTGAAAAGGGCAAAAGTAAAATTAGAAATTGAAAGAATTACATTTTATTGCCTTTCACACTAGTGTTTGATTTCAGCTCAGATTCAAGGTCCTCTTCCAGAGGGCACTATGACAGCAGACCCTGCGGGTAAAGGGCATACACAGGGAGATATACTCTACAAATGCAAGAAATGCAGGTACAAGTCATTGAAGAAGCTTAACACTAAATCCAGTTTTAATTGTGGAAAAAAATCAAAAGGGGCTTAAAACGGGATAAGTATATGAATTGATGTACTTATAACTGTTGAGATAAAAAAAATACAGTGTTCTTATAAAATATCTCATTACAGACGTGCCTTGTTTAAGTCGACCAATATCCTGCCTCATGTAGTGGGCCGGGGAGAGATGGCATTCGGCTGGCGGTCACACATAACCCATACAAACGAGGAGTCTCAGGTCCACTGCAAACAGTCGCTGTTCATTGAACCGGTCAGATGGATGGAAAATTATATTCTTGATATCGAAGGAAAGGTATTTGTAAACAGTTTGTTGTTTCCAAGATAAATTAAACTACTGGTATACATAAATCCCATCCTGAATTACTTCCCCCAGGTGTATATGCCTACTAGGTCAAGGTTTGATATGCATGGTTGCACACCAAATCCAGTGGTATCTTTTGCTTAATTCACTTGAATTTTGAGTAATCATTCTGTAAACATAACTCAATGGATATTCTGTTTGCTTTCACAAGTGAATTCTTTACAATTCTTTAATTAGAATATGAAGTATGAATGAAGGTATACATTGGTATGCTATTTATTTTTCAGTTTTCATGTCCCAAGTGTCAGGCCAAGTTGGGTTCTTTTAACTGGGCAGGTAAGTAATTATCCACACCTCTTCAATAATTATCACCATGAAATTAATACATATAGATGTAATTGAAAATATAAAAAATGATTTTGAGAAAACTGTTCCTGTGGAGGTGTTTCAGGCTGTGCATATTAATGTTTTATCTTTATTATAATATCTTTGTAGGGGAGCGTTGTCCGTGTGGCACATGGGTGACTCCAGCATTTCATATTCAAACTAGTAAAGTAGATGAATGCCAACAGCGCGGCCCTTCAGCCTTGCCCCCACGGAGTACAAGATATGCCACACCTGCACAACATAGGGTGGATAATGTGAAAACAGAAGTAAAAAGCAGTGAAAAAGAAAGAGTGACTTTAGAAAGTAAAGAGCATGACGAATCTGTTCAAAGTGAAACAAGAAAAACATAACAATGTGGGTAGAGGGAGTGATAGGAAAATTGTTGCTTTATAATTATTGATTGGGACAGAAAAGAAATGTGTGAATACCAATTTACAAGGATTTATAACAATTTTTATAAATTGTGCTTATAAAGTGGAGTATTTATAAACATAAAATTAAATGTATTTGTGAAATAATTTTGATAAAATATCATTATTTTAGATTCATTTGTCAATGTATTGCTGAAGTTTTTACCCCTCGGCCAAAATTATTAATGGTCTTGGCACCTGAGAGTGAAGTGAACTAAACACTCCATATCATAAAGTATTGAGACAAACTAGATTTGTACTGGGAACAATTGATGTATCAGAGTCAAACATCAGTTGAGTACTACCAGACACATCTAAAACAGAGATTGGAAACAAGCTGAAGTTCTGCATTATTGCTCAGGCGAACCGTTCTCGTGGCGGTGCCACCATCGCCACGGTAAATACTATAACACGGACAAAGATCCAGATTCACGGCCAGCACACACATGATGTTTATTGCTCAACATTTGGGTTTGCTTGTGTTTTGTTTGTTGTTTTCCCAATCTATATATCTCCTTCATCTGTTTTACAGCTTTTAAAATTTAGTTATGTACTCATAATGCCTGTGAATGTGTTATAAACACCCCTCATCCCATGCGTTAATATGTGAGAGTTGGATGGTGCACCGCGCTGACACTTAATGGCAGACCTGCTGTTTCCAATCTCTGTTTAAATGTCTTGAAGTGTTACCACCCCTTATGAACCTTTTTGTGTTGCGAGGGTCCAAGTGAGGATGGGGCCCGAAACTCAATCTAACACACCAGAGAATACCATACAAGCTTCTTTAGTTGTATTGGAAACCCAGTTTAAACGAGTAATCTTGACCTATGTTTACTGGGTGGAATAGCAATAAATTATGTAAATAAAATGAAATTGCTGATTGCATATAAATGACAAAATTTCTCAAAAATGGAAAACTGTTGTAAATGCAGACACGTGTTCACAAGTTGAAATGAGGTCATTACAGACCACACTAAAGGCCTAAACAATCTTAAAGTGACATCAAATTGACAATCCGAAGTAACCCGGTGTCTGAAGTTATGAACAACCGATCAGATCCCCAAAGCCTCAAATTTAAATTGACATTTATCAGAACCTTAAAGTAATCATTTCATTTTGTCTGGTATCAGCAAATATTAAAATGGTCATCAACAAGTGAACAGGGTAATCTGCTTCCTTTGAAAAAAAATTCCATGCACTTTTCAAAATTTGGTATTCTAAAGCAATGGGCAGACTACCTTAGAAAGTACAGGTCACCATCATCAATCTCATCTAAGCCCTCATCTGAGCAGAGAACAAAAAGAGTTGTCTTTCACTCCATTACAACACCATCTTTCTCAATAGCATTGGCCACTGCTACATACTTAATGGTGTTGCTCCTTCTACCCCTTAGGTCAAGCCCAATACTTAAAACATATTTGAGACTAGGATACTTTCATTTCTGGATTTTATTTCAATTTATTATGATACTTACATAAGGTGTCACATCTTTTCATTAGGTCATTAGCTTTCAACAGCCCAGTAATTAAAATACAATACACCCTGAAGACATTGTTGTTACTGTAATATTTCTTTATTCTAAACATGAATTAGAATATATAAACTTAACATTACAAAATGAAGTCCTTTGCTGAATATTTTGTCAAAACATATTTAATCAGTACTAATTAAGTTGCCACTGTGCAAATACAAATGTCTGCTTGTTTAAATAAATTAAAGAACTAATTATATACCAGTAGTATACAGATGTTTATATACAAATCAACCACTTAATTCTTTTGTCACATTTTAATCAATGACATGCTCACGAATACTAAAACAATCATTCATGCAAGAACTATTTTATATTATATAAAACTCCACTGTATTTTGTCCATCTTAATAGCTGAGAAAAATTTTAGTCTTTTGTCTCTTCAGAACTTGTTTCAATATTAAGTTATACACGTCTGCATTCAGTTGCTTCTCATGGTTTCTTTTTCTCATGGTGGTGCCTTAATGTTTTCCTTCTCCTTAATGAGCATTGAAACAAGACTTTTTACTCTGGATTGCCTGAAGGAGTTAGAACATCTTCGAACACACCACATATTCTTGATAAATAATTTCAAGTTTATTGGTGATAATGATATCTTTTTTAACAGGATGTTATCCTGATATTGTGGGAAATATAGTAAGTATAACAATTTTAGACTGTCCCACAAGTATGCATGGTGGATAGTACATGAAATTATCATCTGAAAATTTTAATTGCATCTGGTTACATGTATATATATATGTCCACATTCCTATGAATTTTGCTTTGTTTAGGATATGTAAATCAGATAGAATAACAAAATTATTTCCTCTTAATCCCAGCTTATCAGTTCACCCAAGGAACATATAATTTTGCTAATCTAAATGAGATTATTGAGATAAGAGTAATATTAAGAATGGAGAACAACAATCTGCAATCACAGTACACAGTACTGAAAGCCTACTGTAAGTATATCAAATATTTGTCTTGGCAGGCAATACAAGTCTATTTCATCACAAATGGCGGATAGTCTCTCACTAAGTTTTATGCATGACATAATGGAGATATTTTTTTAGTTGAGTGTATATCTTCTCATAATGAGGTCAAATTCAATGGATTTCACTTGCATGCTGTGCCCTGCATAGCAGGTTTAGGGGCAAATGCCGCTCGCAGCTTCATCACAAAATTAGGCTTCCGGACAATTTCCCTCTCCTCGTCACTGATCATCTAGCAGAAACAAGAGCAAAATACATTTTTTCCTTTTGTATTATGGTAAAATTGCAATCAATAAAGTATGTTCAACATATTGAGGCCTTCATAAAAAAATTGATGCTGTTTCTTTAAAGTATATGTAGGGAGAAAGTATTTTTATCTGAATTTCCTTTTTAACACAAGTTCACACGCCTTGTGATGAAGAAAAGACTTTCTTTGTTTAAAAAATTGGTAGGGAGAAAGTATTTTTTCAGGATTTAATTTTTTGTTCCCTTGTATATAACATCATTACAAAATGGAAGTATTCAGCATTAAACAACAAGTTAATAATTATTTACCCTATCAATTCTGTGTTTGTAGATATGCCCTGTTCCATCTACATAAAATGTTGAAATAGCATCGTGCCATCTGAAACAGTAATAAACAAACTTCACTTGTCAGTTGTTCTATTACATATAAAAGGAGAGGAAATGTTGCATATTGTCGTTGCTGATTTCTTAAAAATGTACTGACTCAGCTTCCTTCTTCATGTTTTTCTTGTAAAGGCCGGGAATAAATTTCCAGAACATGAAAGCTCTGAGCTGTGGGATTCCTGCCAGCCGCCACTGAATGCGTACACATCCATGCTCCTCCTCAGAGGCAGCTTTTACCACAGTCATCTTCACATTGGCAAATTTTAGATGGGCCCAGGCACGAAGTTTAGAAATCTGCACCACATATTTAGCTATGCCTCTGCAAGCATATTAGAAACAAATTAAAATGTTGATCATGTGTTTTTTTATTATTTATGATCAAGAAGATTTGACCTCTTTATTCAGGAGAAAAATTAAACAATATATTTAATTAAAATCTTGTTGATGTGAGATGTGAAAAAGTAATTCCCAAAATAATTCTTGACTTTAAATAAATGCACTTGATTATTACATACAAATTTATTTATATCTCAATAATGATTTACTCACACTGTGGTATAGGAAGTCTCCCAAAAATTATTTTCAAAAATGATCTCAGGTTTATATACCCTATAGTCGTGCATTTTCAAAAGTATCTTGGGAAACTAGAAAAGATATAAATAAAAAAACATTTCATTATCAATCTCTTTAAAACATTAAGCATTAAAGAAAGGCCCCAAAAAACATTATTTCTAATAGCACGTCCCCAAAGAATATGAGGTAGATTTTTTTTTTAAACATGATCAAATATAGAGATTTGTGATAATACATAAAATTTACATGAAATTAATATTGAAGCTATGACTTTTTGACTTGGAAGTCAATAAAAACTTTACTTCACTGCCTTCAATCGAATGAAGGAATGTTGGCCTGGAAATCAGAAACAAACCCTTTTTTAGGACCAATACATTTAAGGTCTATAATCCACAATCAGTTTGAAGCATCTGGAGAGAACTTCGTGTGGTCTCGTATATTTACGTAACTGCCTTCGGCTCTGGGGGATTTCCCATACAGCACACATGGCGGACAAACTCGTTTGCATGAGATTTTTAAATACCCAACTCTTTTTGTGATAATTCATATTTTATGCCATGATTATATCTAAAATGTCCAAAAAAAGCTTGATTATTCTTTGGATGGCATTAAATAAAGAAAATATAAATACTTGATTTAAGTCGCCAGCTGCAAAAACTCAGTCGAACCTGTTTTAACTATCGTTAAAACGGTTTCAGTTTAGATAATTAAAATTTAGTTAGCTGGTTAAGTTTACTTTTTCTGTGCTAAATTAACAAATAACATTACTTTGCACACATTTAAGCCAAAAAAACATAAGTCTGTCCCAGTTTTTCATTGTGGATTATAGACCTTAAGTAGGACAAGAATATTTGAGGTATTCACAAGGGAATAGCTTGCAAAAAAGGAAACATGAATCTGTACTCACATTCCATGGGTGAATCAATAATTAACACTCATCAAAATGTCTATTTATATTTTATATATTTAACCTTGTATTAGAGGTGTGAAAATACCAACATGTTCTGTCATGTGTTCCTGGACATTCCTCAGTTGATCTAGCGTTGGTTTATTATCACCTTTGGCTTTTCCACTGCTTTGCTTTTGATCTGCTGAATCGGGCAAACCATCTGAGAAGAGCAGGATGCCTCTGTCAGTCCCCAAGCTGCCAGGAGATACCATACAAATATCTTCATGTTTCACATGAGGATACTCTAATATTGAATTAAAATTTGATTGGCTATCACTACTTTCTGCACTCTGATAATTGGTTAAGTTATTCCTAAGACTTTCAATTGTCCAACTTTCTGGTATCCTAAATTGAACATGCTGAAAAGAGTGAAAGATGTTGTCTTTCTCCTTGTCCATCAGAACAGCTCCTTCCCTTTCTGTATCAATACCAAAAAACTTGTCTAAAGTTTTTCCATCCAAATTTTTTGAGCATGTATCCACTATGCAAGGTTCAGAATGATTGGATAGTTCACTATTTATTTGTTCATTATTTCGTGAACTGTTGTACAGCTGAATTAAATGTTTTGTGAAAGGTAAAAGCTCAATTATCTGGGGAGTGGAGGATGGTAAAGCTTCTACTGATGCAGGTAGTTTAAAATCAGGTGTATCTGTTGCAATGGAATTCTTTTGTGAGGCTGGGTCACTAAAATCAAGTTGTAATGGAGTCATTTCAGCAAGCTGTGCCTTCAGCAATGTAGCCCTTTGCAGTATATGCTGCTGTTGATGACTAGCTGTATTCAGGGCCACTGTAGAAACAAACCGTCTACTTCCATGCATCAGAGCTTGTACACAAGATGAAACAGGCACCACAGCGGACTGCATAATCTGCAACAAATATTGGCTTGAATCAGAAAATATAAATTTGAAAAAAAAATGGACTGTGATTGGGGATAGATGTCATGATAGATCATGTAATTTGCAGCTCGCTATTCAACCAGGCACTGTGGTTCGGATGTCTAAAACTTTATTTTTCCTTGTTAGGGTGGAAAAAAATTGTGAAAAACTTTTGCAAGATTTTTTGGGGGTTTTCATCATGTGACAGTAAGGATCTACATTATAGAATAAAGTAACAATGCATGACAAAATTTAATGGACTTAAAAATTTATACTGATTTCAAAACTAAAAAACTTAGGTCTCAAACATTTTCAGGTTCTTCTCTTGATTTTGGCAGTAAAATGTGCTCAAAACCTGGATGGGTAATATTTTGCCACCCTGGGCATGAATAATATGTTTTAACATCCAAAACATAAGCCTGGTGAAGACATGACTCCAAGATATTAAGTTTATGTTTGTTTAAATATTTGACTTGTTTGTTATTTTATATTTTTATTATTTATCCTTTTTTTTTGGATAAAGGTTTAAGTTTTTTGTTTGTTAAGTTTTTGTTTTGAGGCAATAAGCGTTCAGGGCTTGACATACACACTGGCCCGGTGGCCCAGGGCCACCAGATCCTCTGTTCGGGCCAACGAATACTCTGTTGCAGTGGCCCAGTTGGGTAACTATATTTTTGGTATTTTAGTGGCCCAAACTATCTTGATTTTAATATTGTAATCCTTGATAGATATCATATCAGGCTCAATAGACATTTTATTGGGAAAAGTATCCCCCACTCAGACACTCTACCCTAAGACATCGTCAAAATAGACTTGAAATCCTATGATTTTAGAAAAACCATGCACTGCCCATCCATTTTAACAAACGACTCTGTAAGAACTCGACTTCCGGCAGCTAACAATCAAACAATTATGTACCGTTTAAATCAACATAAGATGTCAGTCCTGTTTGAAAATATTTCTTTGTTTTTTCTTGATCTCAGCATCATTTCGCCATTGTTTACGATTCTGCGCAAAGACATGAAAGTGGGTCAGTTTATTCACGGGAGTGACAGCAACAATCTGGAAACTCCACAACGTTGTGGTGCTTCTGATGTCATATGATGTTTCTCCCTTTGTGTTTCCATGACGTCATCACTTGGACTCTTCCAAATGCCATTTCAAGTTGTCATGTTTGATATCGGGTAAAAAACTGAAGAAAAAACACTACAGAATTCACACAGATTTGTATTTTGAGACATTATGACTGGGAATGATAGTGACATGGGTCATAACTGCAACAGTCAATCGCTGGAGGTCAAGTTTATTTACTGGGGAAACTTCAATATGATGGGCAGTGCGTGGTATTTCGAGAAACAGTGGATTTCAAGTCTTGCCGATGTCTTTGGGTAAAGTCACTATACAGCCTTATGTACAATGCTCTTTATTGTATCACATCCTATTATCCTTAGAAACTTCGGGCCACCACTTCTCATGCTCTGGTGGCCCAACTGGGCAACCAACATTTTTCTCTTTATGTCAAGGCCTGGTGTTCAACCTGTAATTGTGTGTATAAAAAGCATACAAATGATCATGATATATTGAAGTATAATATCGAATAATAAGTAATAAAAAACATAGAGGTTGTACTGATGGCAGAGATTTGTCTCAGTGCCTCTGGTGGACAGTGTCATTTCACAAATGCATCATCCCTCTTATCCCAAAGACATCAACAAAATGGACTTGAAACCAACTGTTTCTATAGATTGCATGTATTGCCCATCATATTTCAGCTACAACTCAGGTAGAACTCTATTCACCAGGAAAAAAAAATAGTGTTGATTTTAAAAAATCAAGCTCGCGTAAGTTTACAAAATCCCAAGGCAAAAAAACCCAAGGCAAAATCTTCTTACTCTACCACGCACTCACAAATCACTTTTCTCAAACAAAAGCGACATCTGACGGTGTAAGCAGAATTATTGAGCCAAAACATGGCCGCCATGGACCGATAATCGGGGTATGCTCCATAGACTTCCAGCTTAATCATATCAAAACCTCGAACATTCAGACCTAAAGTCAAAACAAACGCGAGCGAAAATCTTTGTTGCGTCCTTATCTCAGCATTATTTCACCATTGTTTACATTTGGTGCTTCTAACGTCACATGATGCTTCTTTTTTGTTGCCATGACGTCGTCACTTGGACTTCTAAATGCCATTTCACATCTTTAAGCGTAATGTCAGGTACTAAACTGAAGAAAGGACAGATTACACATGGGTCTGATTACTCTGAATACAGAGACATTATGACTGGGAAAGATGGTGACACATTAATTAAATACAACACTCAACAGTCAATCGCCAGGAGTCGGGTTTAATCAGTTCAACATTGTTCTGATACACATCAAGCTATATACAATGAGGATAATATGATTTTCGAGTCCATTGAGCCGATGTCTTTTGGAGTAAGTTAATTTCTTCCCACATGGTAACTGCATTGAACTGGCAAGCGTTCTCACCTTGTCAACAACCAAAACTTCAGTGCTGTTCTTGTTGCATCCTGCCAGTGTTTTCACACTTTGAACTCGTGACGAGTGTGCCCTTGACGTTAGAAGTGCAACCTTATGAGAACTTACTCTCAGGTGTCGAACTTGACAAGGCATTATCGCATTTTTGTTAAGTTCAAATCCAATGAGCCACCTTGATAACCGGAAACAGATTCACAGCTCTATCCCAGGGTGCACCATATTAATTGATTGTCCAAAATGCGCGATAGATAAATGTAATAACGCAAATCAAATAACTTTCAAGCTAAGAGAATATTTTCAGATGGGCATTGATGAGATGTTATTCATGAATATTACTCAACAAACAAGTTTTACAATCTTTGCTTGGCAAAGCAAAAAACTCCACAAGGATACCACCAGGTGTCGCCAGTTGGTTCGAGCGCATTGATACCAGTTCCTCTGTGGTGATCTTAAGGTTGTGGGTTCGATTCCCGGCCGTGTCGGCATTGAATTCATGTCACAATTTATTTATGTTCATAGTACATTATTCAGTTTTTTCCAAATTAATAGATGAGGGTTTCAACATGTCAGATTTACAAAATTGTGTTTAATATATCACAAGGCTGTATTTTGTTACACATTATTTTGGAGAAAATAAAAACAAATATTTTTAAAAAGCACTGTGAAATAAGTGAAAAAGAACTAGCACAGGTCAATTAGATAAAATGATTTCTAATATTCTAAGTGAAAAACCTAGTGCAGGTCAATTCAAAGGTCACAGAATTTTTGTGAGGGTTGAGGAAGTCCCATAATGAGGAAGTCCCATAATGCTTTCCAAAAATGATTTCCAAGCATAATGGATGGTTATAACTTGAAATAAGATGGCACCACTTACAACTTTTAGATGACCTGTTATTATTTTTTCTTTAAAATGATTTCTATTATTCTTAGTGAAAATAACTAGCATAGACCAATTCAAAGTTTACCAAATTTGTGACGGTTGAGGGGTCCCATAATCCCAGGTAACACACCACGAAGAAACAATGTTGTGAGCATGTAGAAGTAAGGTTTAGTTGTCTTCTGCATTTTTTTATGTGCTGAGCACATAGAAGGATAACGTTGTGGTCCGACCTGATTACAACATTGTCTTACATGCATACAACGTTGTCAGCACATTGTCTTACACCGTTTGGAACAATACGTTTCAACATGATGAGCACTTAGAGGAAAACTGTGCTGGTTAAATTAACCAGGGGTGGCTGCTATACCACAGAAAATGGCGACCTGTAACAACTTAGTTTGGAAATTCAAAGTTAAGCTAAACGTCTTATTTCAAATACCACCATCGCTTCTTAGTCGGGTGTACGGCCAGGTATTAACTACTCAATTAGTGAGCTCAGAAAAGGACTGGTAGTTAATTAGCAGCCATGACTGCATGTATATTATGGTTATTGGGTGTAGACTTTATTTGAGATATTTGATTTATTTTGTTAGGAGAACAGAATAAATCATTTATGTGCATTCAAAGATGGCTCGTTTCCTTATTTTAATAAAATCAAATCTTTATTGATATATGTGAACTTTGTTACTTATTACTGTTCACAGTTCATTATTCAGATCTTTTTTCTAAATTTATAGTAGACAATGTGAACATGTCAGATTTCTAAAATTGTCTTCCAAAATCCCCGTGTTGGATTTGTGCCATATTATGTGACAGGAAATCATAATAATTATAAAAACCAAAATAAAACCCCGATATGAATACTTCATATTTGTTTTTAGAGTAAATTTATAAAAAAAAATTCTATCGTTTGCAAAAAAAAAATTTCAATTCTATATGTTCTGATATGTAAATATTGTTGAAATAAAACCCCAACGCGATTTCAAAATTTAGAAATGGACTTTAAATTGGGTTTGTTGGCCACAAGGCCAACCTTGAACATGTCAGTCATAAAATATTTTTTCATCACAAGGGATGGTTACAAGATTGCACTATGTACAACTGCTAAGTTATAAAAAAAACACAAAATGGTTAATTTCATGTAAATGATTATAAATCACGGTTTTTTAAATTCTGATGATCTAAAAGTTGAAAGTAGTGCTATCTTTTAACCATCCATTGTGCAAGGATAACATTTTATGACTAGTATTATGGGACTCCCTCAACCCTCACTAAAAATGGTGGCCTTTGAATTGACCATGACTAGTTATTTTTGCACTTTAAATATTTGAAAACATTTTATCTAATTATAATAGTCTACAATCTTTGTGATTAACCCACACTGACTGAAATTAATTAATAGTTTAAATGTGATATTGATTAAACAATTTAGCCAATAATATTGTTTAGTTAAATGTTTTTTATGTAATTTTATGGTATTATTGAGACTAAAATCATTGTAAGGTGTTTTCTAAAATCACAACTGTAACAAAACACATTAAAGTGCATTTGTTAATTGCCATTGACGAGGTCTCTAAAGGATTAGGAAGTTATGTGCCTCTCTTTGAAAACAGGAAGTTAGATATTTAGACAAGGGATAGTCATGTGATTATACATTCAGTTGGGCACTGGTTAGCACAGTACAAGGATTGCATTATAATGAAGTAAATGTATATTTATTCATGTCACTATCCAAAAAAAATAAGGTATGTACATATCTTTTATTCTTTTAAATGTAACTTTTTCCAAAATTTGTGAAATCTGTATGTGTTTGAATTCATGAAATAATTTTTTTATTTTTTTGCATGGTAAGAACCATAGAGAAAGTATAAGATAGAGGAACATCCCCACTTTAATCCAATTACCTACCAATTAGTGCTGGGCAAGAGCAGCCTAGCTAGCAGTGTGGTGTTACCTCCTTTGTACCATACGTGCGTTGCCAGTTTGCTATATTTGTTTACTTAATTGGCAGAAATCAATGCTGGCCCTCAAGACCCTTTTTTGCAATTCCATGCTTGAAGATGAGTCTCAGACTATCTAGGTCATTTCTTGTGCATGTGTTGTTGTTTTCTGAGAAAGTGGTACTTTGTTTCATCTTTCTACGATGATTTTAACCAAATCTGTTCCCTAAAAGTGATCACAAGACTGCAGACAAGTAACCTGTTATAATTCATTCCGCTGATAAATGCTGAAAATGTTAAAAGAATGATGTGACAGTTCAAAACATGTGCTTCAAAGTCATATGAATTACATTGATGGCGGATAGTGGCGGATAGGTGAAAATTGAGTGCAAAGTTGCACCTTCCTATGGCTCTTGGTTCAGTTTCTGACAGGCATTTGACTGATTGACCAATGGGGTGGCCAGTTTGTGCTTATGTAGGTCATAGAACTGCCAGCAACCCACAGGGAGCTTATCTCAGTTATCTGTTAGCCAATTAAGAGCAATTTGTGTCATTGTGAGTCAGTTGTCAGATTGTTTTCACAGCAGTTGTGAGCAACGCACCCTGTACCTTTGAAGTATGTTTGGATGTCCCTCTATCTATTTTTTCTCTATGGTAAGAACATAGAGAAAGTTTTCTCTATGGTAAGAGCTAAAATGAAGAAACATTTTTTTTCTATTCCACACAACATGGCATCTGTTTTACCTATTCTACATGAGGGCATTCTGTATGAGAGGGCCATCACTAGAAATGGGAGACATTGAATATGAAATGGGTAGTTCAAAGCTTCCTATTGCAGTGGGTATAAGGTGTCACTTTCACCCAGCATAAATGGCGCCAAAAATAGGACACATTCTACAATTTATATTCATATTCAAGAGTTTATTATCATTTGTTTATGTACCATTATGATTAGAGCAACTTATTGGGGGTTATTTTCTGAAAATACACACATATCTTATATGTATGAAACTTTAAAAGATTGCATGGGATCAATTTAAAGTCCGTCAATCTTCATCTTTTCTACACCTACCACATTCAAGCCATTTCTAACCAAATTTAACCTGTTAAGAAATCTCAAAATTGACAGACTTTATTTTCATTTTATTTTCAGCATTAATTTTTTATTCTAGGCATTATAATATGTACTTTCATAAATTAACCAACAATAAGTTGTTATTATAGATATAGCTTCAAAATAGCTCAGCATATCAAAATTGCCTCTAATTTCCCTTGCAGTTTGGTGCAAAATTAATAATTGCTCTAAAATCCATAATAGTGAATGGATTATGATGAGTAAAGACTCTATGAGCTCATTTTTGAAAGATGCAGATGATTGAATATTGATATTTATAATAAAATAGGAGTTTCATTTTCAAAGTCATTCAAAGTTCACTTCAAGGTCACTGGCAATATTTTATAAAAAATACCCTACATCGGTCCACATTCAATCACGTATGTGTCCCACATAGTAAAAACATTATATGCCTACGTCTGTCATTTCTACTGATGATTCCAGCAGCTGTTCCAGGTACCTAAGGAGAGGGCATCCCAGGTATATATCCTGGCTGATGTATTCAGCGATTACACAGAGCAGGAGGGCATCCCAGTTACCTATTCTGCATGGACAAATATGTATTGTGTTTTATTTGACACACATTGATTTTGACAGTGTAGGTCACTTCATGTCACTTCAAGGTCAGGCCGGTTGGTACAGAAGTTGCTGTGCACATATATGAATAAAGTAATGATGTTACTGTTACTATTTATAAGTATTGATGATTATTACTAACACGATAGGACACCATATATCTTAAATATAATGTGCGTTTATTTTATGAAATACATAATTTACTTCAAAGAATAGGCAATAAAACAATGAATAATGTATTGAATATTATATTTCATATCAATAATCAAATCTTCATTTTGGCCATGGTTCATTTCACCACACAGGTGTATCAACGCCTCCTCATTACAACAACAATATTAGTAATTATAATAATAAAATCTTCTGACACCATATATTTGGGTGATACCATTATGAATGTTTATCTACATAGTTATTTTGTTTTATCGGAGGCAGTCTGTTTGAGGGATGCTGACTTTTGGGTATAAAACTGTCCCATGTTATGTTGGACCAGCCAGTTAACTCCACTTGTTCTAAACATTCCGTCAAAAATGCCATATGGTTGTCTGGCTTGTGGTACAATAGCCCAATGGTTAAACTCTGAAAATACAAGGATATAGAAGGGATGTATAACACAATTTGTCTATTGATTGGAACAACATGATGATAATCAGTTTGTTCCTATGTATATAGTGTCATAACCCATTATCAAAATGAATAATTTAGATATATTAAAATTCAGGCTATCAAATAATCCTGTATGTTAAAATATATGCATATAACTTGTGTTAATTACAAAATGTATACAACATATTTAAGCACCTACCTCAAACAATTCTAGAATTAGTTTTTCCCTGAGATATTTATCCACATCCTCCTCCGGGAATGGTGAAGACATTATGATCCTATTAAAATAATTGAAAAACATGGCTTACTTCTAGTGTAACCACCTTCATGTAGAGGTTATGTTACGCTGAATAGTGAACCGAATTGTGATTCCTAATGTAGGTTGCTGCTATATTCACCAATCCAACAAACACACTCTGTTCTTTGTACGGTACGTACTTTTTCAAGCAAATAAATGCAACACACATGTTATGTCATGTTATAAATCACTGATACTGGAATTAAACAAACTATCCTGGCAAAAAATTTTGTACCTGTTTAAAGATAAAGGTACAAAGAATAAGACTGAAATAGGTTTATCTTTATGATAAAGACCTATAAAATGATTAAAGTTGTGTTTGAACCATTCATATCGTCAAACAATCAAGCCTCATGAAATAAGAATCTTTTGACATGTACCAAGGACAGGGTATTGACATGCAATCAACTGAGACATTTATGTATTTGGAAAAGGTTATTGACAAAGATCATTGGCTGACAACCTTGCAATCAGTCTTCATAATACACTAAATTGATTGATGTTTTGCGTATTTTTTCAATAATGCCAGCCAGGAAATATTTGTCAAGGGTCTACATGAAAATGTTCACGCAAACCAGACGTTCTAAAGACGAAAAATAAATGTCATTTCCAATGATCCAAATCGCATGGATAGATTGTATTACGTGGGACATACCCAAATAAAGGAACTGAGACGAGGGTAAAGCAGGAACTTACCTGTAATATATATATAGCTAGCAGTGTTTGAGGTACGATTGCATACTGCATGGGAGAGGGCCACTACATCAGACAGAATCAAATGTTGTTAATGTTTGTGTGTTGTTTCCATTGGCACACACTCCTGGGCGTATCATAATGATGTGTACATATGATGCATCGATTTCTCCATCTGTCCCTTCACACACAGTGCTCAGGGCTGATGACACAATCCGCCATACTACTGCACACCAACTGCTCATATAATGCAAAGCACTATTATAACGTTTTACGTGATTCAAAGGATTGGAAGAATTGTGCACACATTGGAAAAAAGAGACCGGAACATTTAGACTGTGCAATAAATAGATTGGAAGGTACAGATTGTACAATAGATATATTGGGATGTTTAGATTCAGATTGTACAATGACAAGATTGGAATATATTTTATTTGATTACCACTGATCTCGGATAGTCGGTTTCCATTAAACTAGTTGATTATTACAGAACTGTGACAGTCGATTACCACTGATTTAGGATAGTGTAGTTAATTACTACTTATCTGGGACTGTAGATCTCCACTGAGCTAGAATGGTTGATTGCCACTGATCTGGAATGGTTGATTACTACTGAGCTGGAATGGTTGATTACCACTGAGCTGGAATGGTTGATTACTACTGAGCTGGAATGGTTGATTACCACTGAGCTGGAATGGTTGATTACTACTGAGCTGGAATGGTTGATTACCACTGAGCTGGAATGGTTGATTACTACTGAGCTGGAATGGTTGATTACCACTGAGCTGGAATGATTGATTACCACTGACCTAGGATTGTTTACTACCACTGAGCTAGGATAGTTGAGAATCATTGAGTTTAAGATCACTGAGCTAGGACAGTCATTCCGAGGGGTTAAGATAGTTGATTACGTTACCACTGGGTGAGGACAGTGGAATTAAGATGGTTGATTTCCATAAAACTAGGATAGTCGATTACCACTGAGTTAGGATAGTCGATTACCACTGAGTTAGGATAGTCGATTACCACTGAGTTAGGTTGGCTGGTTACCACTGAGTTGAAATTGATTACCACTGATGGTTGATTACCACTGGGCTAGGATGGTTGATTACCACTGGGCTAGGATGGTTGATTACTGCTGAGCTAGGATGGTTGATTACCACTGATCTGGGATGGTTGATTACCACTGATCTGGGATGGTTGATTACCACTGAGCTGGAATGGTTGATTACCACTGAGCTAAGATGGTTGATTACCACTGAGCTAGGATGGTTGATTACCACTGATCTGGGATGGTTGATTACCACTGATCTGGGATGGTTGATTACCACTTATCTGGGATGGTTGATTACCACTGGGCTAGGATGGTTGATTATCACTTATCTCGAATAGTCTATTTCCACTGATCTCGAATAGTCTATTTCCACTGATCTCGAATAGTCTATTTCCACTGAGCTAGGATAATTGATTTCCATAAGACTAGGATAGTCGATTACCGCTTAGCTAAGATAATTGATTATCACTAGGATATTCAGTTACCACTAAGCTTGGACAGTTGACTGACACTAAGATACAATACTCTTTTTATTAAAGAGCTATGATAGTTGGTTATCACCGAGTTATAATAGTTGATTATCATGATAGTTGGTCATCACCAAGTTATGATAGTTGATTATCATTGAGCTATGATATTTGATTGTCACGAGGTAAGGATTGCTGACTACCACTGGGTTAAGAAGCTTACCGCTTGGCTTGAAATAGTTGCTAACTGCTGGTAAGGATAAATCTTATCGTTGGTTTGGACATATGTTTCCTCACTGGTTTGATTCGATGCTTACTAGTGTATCGTTGGGACCAATGCGCTTGTGGCACCTCTGTTATCTGCTTTGATTTGGTCATGAAAGCTGTAACGAGAGTAGTTCAACCTTGTGTTTTGGTCCACTGCAAGTAAAAATGACGCTGGCATAAAAGCTATATCATTTATGTACCTAAATCAGACTGTTTATCCAGTGTTTGAAAAAGACACCCATTGTTTGAACTAAAAATAAACTAGAGACTGAATGAGATATATGCATGTAATGAATTTTTTTTCTGATCTGGTTGTTACACAAGGTAGCTGTCTCCATTAATTTGGAAAGATTTTATTTTGCAGACAGGTAAAAATATCTCAAAGACTTCATTCTTATTGATATGATCCATTTAGAAAATGGTGTTCGCCATTTTTAGAATATTGGTTAACGCTGTGAACAAACAGATATTTAAATATATACCATTTATATGTGTGTTTAAATCCCCGAGACTTGCCTTAAAAGTATATGTTTTTATGTGTAAGAATGGTGTTGTGTGCAATATTATTGAATGACTCTATTTGTTGCCAAATTTGTTTCCAGTTGAACACAATTTGATGTTGATTTTGCCATATATTACCTAATGCCTCAGTCACACTTGCGCCGATTTCAGTAAAGATGCCCGGCCGATGGGTATTTTTTACAAAATCGGCAGGCATTTCAGATTGCCGTGCGGGCACCGGGAGATCATCGGCCACAATTGGGCATCTTAAAGACGTCGGCCGGGTCATCGGGAACTTTTACCTGCCACATAAAAGTTGCCGGCGTTTCCCCGATGTCTTATCAGCAAATATCATCTTAAAGTGCACGGCAGGGTCCCGGCAGGGTCCCGCAGGGACATCGGTAGATTATCTTAGGGCTGCCGGTGGCATCGTGCGGTGAAAATAGGATTATATTTATTTCATGTGTTCATAGACCAATCTTCAGATGATCCCACGGGCTCCCTGCGATATATCATAGACGTCTTTAGGATGTCTTTCAGACGTCTGTCAAATGAGACAGACGTCTTTAGGATATCCTACAGACGTCTGTCAATGATCTAGACGTCTTTAGGATATCCTACAGACGTCTGTGCCATTCAGTCTTGCACGTGCCGTGCGGTGCCCTTTAATAATGTGACCACAGCAACGGCATCTCTCAGATTGTTGCCTATAAACTCCCCGGCGCCCGGCAGACTGGGAAGTCGGCCGATTGTTACTTCCCGGCCGGCGCCCGGTGCAAATGTGACTGAGGCATTAGCCAGATCAATCCTAAATGTACACACAGAATGTGATATGCTAATCCACATACAGCGATAACAGTCTGCCCCTATCGCTCGCAGAGGACATTTTCATATGTCTACGATAATAACCAAGTGAAAACATCCTAAAAGTGCACAGCGACAAATGATAATATTGTGGATTTGGCATCATGTAAGGAGAGCACTGACGGGTTGACCTATTGGTTATCAATCTGTGCAATTTAATGTAAGAATTCCACCTCGTCCTCCATCAGGCAATGTGTCAAGCGATTTGTCTTGGAAGTAGGTCTGAGTTGGGGCCAATCCTTTTTCAAATAGAAAAAAAAACATTAATTGATTAAAATAGATAAATCTAATAAATTTACCTTTGTGAACTTGGTTGCTTGTTTGTTAGGTTGTTAAAGTAATAACAACAAACAACCAGAGGGTGGTATAGTATAATCAATGGGGATATTAATGTAATGTAACAATGGGGATATTAATGTAATGTAATAATATCTTTATTCGCCCATAAAACATGGCAATGTAAGTTTTACAATCATTTGTTTCAAAAAGTCATTAAAAAAGGTTATATAAAATCAATTTGTGGTGATATGTAAACTAATGTTATTAATATCATTTTCAGACAAGAGTTCACATGATTTTAAACCATCCCGTACTTCAATCATCTCAATTAATACCTTCATATCACTAATTGTCTCTGCAGACACAGATGCTCTCCAATCATTACCAATCTTACAGACAGACTTGCTAACATTTAAATCATAGTCATACAATATTTCACAATAATTTATACCAGAATTAGACCATGGATTCTTTAGTGCTAAATTAGCCACACTTTTTATAACAGGTGATTCGTGTTCTAATGATTTACATCATGAATCGCTGTTTGAGGCTTATTTCTAGTAGTAGGCAGTCAGACAAAAGTGCCAAAATTTCACAGTGAGTGACTGGAGATACTCTCCAAATTATTCTTAGTGCTTTACGCCATGCAATACACAAATTATCAACAAGTTTTCCCTTCAACAGCCATAAAGGAGCACCATAGTATGAACAACAATATTGTTTGAATAGTTTACATTTTATCACAGAATATACATGACTAAAATCTGCCATAAACATATTACAACCTCTCCAAAATTTGGCAATTGCACCTCTAACCATACTATCTTGGTCAGTTGTAGATAATGCGTGTCACCTGTTTCCCCTTATAGGTTTAGCTTGTTGTCAAATTTGTTGCAGTAAGTATCGCGTAGTAACCACATCTTGATGTCTGCAATAGGAGACAGCCTGTATAAACTTTGCAATATTTAGTGTTACATGAAATATATTAAAAGTATGGATTGGGTCACCAATTTCAAAGGCAAACATCCAATGACCAATAGCCAAAGAGTGAGCTTCGTGTGACACACCACCTGTCCGTTTCTACCATCATACACGTGTGTAATTAAACTTATTTTTAAAAATTGGTTGGAAATGTCATTGAAATTTTCCTTAATTACGAAGAAAAATTAGAACACACTCACGCGGTTATTAAGATGTATTTTATGTGGAATCGACATGCACTGCTCGGACTTATTGGCTGATAAATAGAATAAAGAATCTTGCATTTGGTGTGGTTTCACGGGAATCGAACCCACGACATTTGGATCACCCTTGGAGTATAATGAATGGAGTTGTGACTTTGTAGTTTGTGTGCATGACGTCATAGCAACCCATTGTTAGGGTAGTTTGGAGCAATGGGTAAATTTCACTTTCACAACCATAATAAATAGGGTTTGGGGTTTCTAAGGGTGAAATTTTGGATATGTTTAATTGAATACGCCCTTTAAGCCCTTAAGTTGGATATGTACATAAACGTGTTTCAATAACTATAAAGCTTATATAAAAATTATCTATGAATATAGAAGGATGAGATTTTCGGAATATGAATATTATATTCTTTAAAAAAACTGTCTTAATTATTTATCAATATTTTCTGAACCCAACATACCATTTTTTGTTAAAAAAAAAGATTTACAAAATCTACAAGCCTTTTCTATTATAATATTAGAATTGTTTGGGCAAAAATCAATGTGAAATCACCTTGCTGGGCAAATGCTTTGTAAATGGAATGGACGCATATATTGGAAGATTTGAAAATAATACCAAAAGAAAGATGTTTTCATAATAATAAAATGATACATTGTATTGGTCTGCCAATGAATGCATTGGTAGTGTAAACGAAATGTGAACATTGTGTGAGGTGACAGAATTGGCTAAAGTTTCAGAGGAATAAATACGTTTGATTGAACTTTTTATAAATTGGGCAAATGATGCGGAAATCACTGACATGGACGTTTCTATAACGTTGTAGAAATGTGTACATTTGGGGTAAAGAAATAAAATTTATATCTCCATAATCATTGAAGAAAGTAGACAATTTCACTCGCGATATGTTTAGGTCCACATATTGTCTGTAGTGAATAAAAATTGTCGCAAACTTGAATAATGCACATTGCACCTTTGATCTCATGGCATCACAACTCATTTTACTCCAAGGATCACCACAGAGATGCTGATGCCTGCGCTCAAACCAACTTCACCGCGTCCCATGACCCAATACTGATACAGACAAGGATGAAATTGAATATTTTTCCTTATTTTGGTATCAATACAATTCCCTTACTATTAGGATCTGAAACAACTTTGATCACATGCCTATAGTTTTAACTTATTTCTATATTTGCATTAACCCCTATGTATTAACCGCTAGTGGCGGATTTTCAAGTGGAGTCTGTCCTGCACACATTCTACCTTCAATCGATTATTGATTCTCAACAAATTGCCAAGTTTGAACTAATCACCATGGAGATACACCATCAGCCATCTGTTAAGGCTTTACATTGCTCCACTGGCATCAAACGTATTGAATTACCATAGGCCACCAAAGCATTTGCAGAAAATGTGATGTATCAAAGCATTGGACAATAATTCCTGATGTAGTTGGTGATGGTGTTTGACCAAGATGAAGGTAGGCATTTTAGTTTGCATTGGTCTCATCGTTCAGGTATAAATATTCACATTTTAGGACAATTAACTTGAGAAATGACTCTTAACATAAGTATTAGATGTTCGAGATGGTATTCTTCAAACATGTCCTTGTTTTATCTTTTAGATCAAATATCGGGGGATATGGGCGCATGTGACTATCATCATTATACTGATGACATGCTTTGTTGGACTACAGATCTATCATCCACAAAATATTGGTAAGCCAAAACAGACGCCACAGCACGTGTTTGAGAAGAACAAATTATCCAACACATCGCATCTTTTAATTCCACAGAACAATTATACTGGTATCTTTTCTAAGCCAGAATGCAAAGCAAGGCTTACTGTATTTTATCTTCGGATTCACAAAACCGGAAGTACAACCCTCATGAATATGCTGTGGAGGAATGCGTACGCACATAACCTCAGTATTGTGCCATTATTCACGAATCCGTTCCCCGGAAGTGATGTGGGTAGCAGCATCCTGCAAGTACCTGGGGTGAACACCTTGCATAGAAAATACCATTTACTCAGTGAGCATCTCATATTTGATGAAAGAGAAGTTCATAAATACCTATACCCCGAAGCAGCATATATTGGGTTGGTGAGGAATCCTCTTTCACATCTCAGATCGATCTTTACACAAGTCCATAAACTCAAAAGTATGTTTGGATTAAAATCTGCAGACCCTGTCCAAGAATTACTGACTAATCTTAGTAA
This sequence comes from Amphiduros pacificus, assembly GCA_949316495.1. Taxonomy (NCBI): domain Eukaryota; kingdom Metazoa; phylum Annelida; class Polychaeta; order Phyllodocida; family Hesionidae; genus Amphiduros; species Amphiduros pacificus. Next base: position 29,762,743 of record OX439004.1, on the reverse strand, counting down.
ACACCAGAGAAAGGCAAAACAGAATTCATGGATATCCAATCCAGCAGCCAGGGCATTTGGACTGAAACTCAGTGATGAAGGGGAGGACGTTACAGAGAGATTTCTGGCTAAGATTAAGAGAACATTTGAGTTTGTTTTGATCAATGAGTATTTTGACGAATCTCTTGTTAGTCTACGGAGAACTCTGTGCTGGAAAATGACAGATATATTATATATGAGCCAACGGCAGCGAAAATACAAACACAATACATACACGTCAGAGGTGAATGAAGCTCATAAAAAGATCAGTGGGATTGATCACCTTTTGTACAACCACTTCAATAAAACCTTGTGGGAAAAGATAGCATCAGACAAAGACAATTTCGACAGAGAACTCAAGTACTTTATTGAAATCAAGAGCAAAGTTTCACAGTTCTGCAAGACGGTTGTGGATCTTATGAAAGTAAATGCATCATCTATTTTTGATATGGCCAAGGACCGCAAAGAGATAGGTTTCTTTGATATCATTTGGAGAGAAGGTCAGACATTCAGCGCTGTGGACTGTGCATTGCTTAACACGGAAACATCGGTTCCAAGGAACATCATGATTGTGAGACAGTTCCCTCAGATTTGCAACTTGAGCCATGTTAAATATAATCATCAGCCAAAATCCATATCCACACCAATAAGCTATAAGTCAGGGGTGTTGACAATACACAGGGCTTATTGCTCGCCCTGGCACCCCGCCTACCGCGTACCCTTACAGGTTTTAGCAGATAGGAATGCCTACCTGTGGATATATTCTCAATATTACTAGTCTCACCCAACTTAAGTTATCCTTAACATTTATTATATTTAGCAATGTGAAAGTGAAGCTGCATTTATGTATTAATATAACAGTTCCATTATTCTACCAAATGTGCCAGTGGGGTCGGTTTTTGTCTCTGATACTATTATGAGCGCCTTTCAACAGAATTGAAGGCCCTATTGCAGTTCTTTTGTTATCTCACCAAATTAGCCACATCATTTGGGTGACAAATATGATTGATTTAGTTATTTGTTACAATACTATTTTGGCTTTATATCATCATAAAATGTATTCTGGTAACTATTTTATAATTAAATATTGTTTTAATTTGAGTTTTTTTTGTGCACTTCCGATTTTAATTGTGTGGTTCCTGTGTGTTGTTTTCAATGGGACAGTATGGCGACCCGCAATCGGCCCAGACAATCCAAAATCTCCAGGCCATCCCTTATTGATTTATTTGTGCTTGTTTGAGTCGTATTGGTGTTATCAATTCCACATGGACCATTTATTTTTGTAATTCTTTACATTGATTTTCCTGTACATTGTTTTCTTATCTTATTGACACCAGGGACTTATAAAGTCTCTTGTTTTATCACTTAAATTAGTTCTCACTTGCCCTTAGTGAGAAAAGATCAGAAAATGGAGACGCTACGTGTATTGTGTATTGTGCTTATAACATTGGGCCTTGGTTATGGAGAATTAGACGTTCAGCCTGAACAAGTGCATTTGTCATATGGAGGTAACACTTCTTTTATTGGCACAGATTTGTTAAAAAATCATTGTTGACATGTTAATGTGTCATGAGGTAGCCAGGAGCGACAAATACTAAAATAGTATTCTTTCAATACAAATATTCAACAATTATATTGTATAACTATAGTGGGCATGGGTATGTGTTACCTTATGGGGCTTGGATTCTTTTTAACGTAAAGGCAATGAATTTGTGTCACCATAATTGGCATAGGTTAGTATTGCCATAATTGGCATGGGTTGTTGTTACCACAGTGGGCATGGATCGACCTTACCATAATTGGCATGGGTTGGTATTACCATGGTGGGCATTTGTGGCTGTCACCATAATTGGCACGGGTTGGTATTACCATGGTGGGCATTTGTGGCTGTCACCATAATTGACACGGGTTGGTATTACCATGGTGGGCATTTGTGGCTGTCACCATAATTAGCATGGGTTAATATTGCCATGATTGGCATGGGTTGGTATTAACATGGTGGGTATTTATGGCTGTCACCATAATTGGCATGGGTTGGTATTACCACAGTGGGCATGGATCGACCTTACCATAAATGGCATGGGTTGGTATTATCAGAGTGGACATTTGTTTATGTTCCCATAATTGACATGGGTTGGTGTTAACATAGTGGGACTAATTGTTATAGACACAAAGCACATCCACATGAGATTTTATTGATATAATTGATCCTGATCACACGTGATGCACGGACCCTGGTATAGATGTATTTGATGTACCTATTGTTATCTCTGTACATGCCAATCACATTCTATGAGCAAATATGTCAGTCAGATAAGGCAGGTCAGTTCCTATTAGGTTCAACCTGTTTGTCAATGAATTAATAAAGTGTTTTGAAACATGTAATTACGTCGTTTTTTAAAAGTTTCTTTAAAGTATAGAATCCAAATTTAAAGGGGAAATTGGTTAAGAATTGAAAATAAAATTTTGGGAATTATATTGTAATCATTTCCTAGGTTGCATTGCCAAGACGCTGACCATATTATTTAAATTGATATTGATACTAAGTGCTTTAACGTCATACCCCATCATAAGTTTGGGAATGCAATTATTATGAAAATGATATGTTTTGTAAAAGTCAGGACTAATAATAGCAAGCCCTAAAGTCCCCAAACCCTGGTGTGTGGTGTCTCGAAACTTACTCTACCCTTGCATTGATTCGTATTTCTGCCCAAATCTTAGAGCACTCGTACAAAAATCAGAACGTTTTATAAAGCTATTGAAAGAATTATGCAAATGAATAGTCTCCAACAGAATATTTTAATGCTCAGTTGAATATGACAGTGCCTTGAAGTTCTTTGCAAATATTATGTGGAATTGAGCAACAAAGGGTGCACAGTTTAAAAACATTCCATGAAAATTCTTATCATCAGGATGTTTCACCATTTAATCAAAAACGTTTTCTCATTACTCTTGGAACACAAGTTTCGACTTCTTGAAGGAACTCATCAAAAGGTAAAGTTCTGTCTTTGGATTATATCCTTAACATTTTAGGATATACCCAACTATTTTTATTTAGATTTGAAACACTAGATTGATAGAAATGTAATGTTATGGTTTTCAGTGATGCTATGTATAGACACATGGTTGATGTTTTCTTTTTCTGATCATTTGGTTTGCCGACAACTCATAAATTGAGATCTCGAACTGTTATTCAAAATTCAACTCTAACTTTGATAATGACCCATGTAACTTCCAGCTTGAAATATTTCAATCACGCTTTCTAAATTTCCATGTTAGCTTCCACCTTGATGGCATTTCAATTCCCAAAACGTTTTGAATTCTTCAATTCAGGCCCTAACTCTTTAACTACAGCTCTCCAATTTACAAAGATTCATTGTGAATGAGAAAGGTATAATGATCAACTTGTCATGCTTGATGCAGATTGCAGAATGCATGGATAACATTTAACTCAATAACATTTCAAGGACTTAATACTTTATAAATTTGGAAAAAGTCCAAATATCTGGGTATTGTTGACACTATATCTGGAGAAAGCATTCATGAAATATAAATGTTTATACCCCAAACTTTGCGATCAAATGTTATTACCCATCATATTTCCCCTACATTAATTTCTGTGCCATTTGAAAGTCGTTGAGTCTTCTGCTAAAATCTAAATCATCCATTGGACACTTTGTCAACAAATTTTAGCTCACCTTGTTTAGCTGACCACTGATCTTGTGCAAACACCTGCTTAGCCTTGTCTTGCTAACAGTGGGGCCCCTTTAGTTTGGGACAATGAAGTGATTTGGCTTACAGAGCCCTGTTTGTCCATTAATGTCTGTCCAATGGTACATGCCTAACACCCCGAGCCAGCTTATTATCACCAGTTGCTCTGTGGTGATCCAAAGGTCGTGGGTTCGAAGCACGGCAATGGCGAGATTGAACTCATGATACAATATCCCATATGAGCTGAGGCCCGTGCCAAAGGGTTAACCCATTGTCCTTGTAAATCTGTGACCGGGTGGGTTGTCATGTCAAGGACCTGCGACATGACAATTCAGTGAGGCAGCACTATATCTGCTACAAGTAGGTCTCATCACGAAATGACTGAAATAATGTTGAAAGTGATGTAAAACCCCAAACAAACTAACACCCCAACAAACTTTCGATAATAAAGGTAACATGATTGTATACATGTGACCACCTGGTGGTCAAAAGAGTACAGGCAATACTTGGCGCTTTCAACAAACACAATAACTGTGGTCAGTGTATTTTGGATGATTTGAGTAAAATAGCTTCCTTGTATCACAGTTTCGTGGCCACATATCATTTAAGCATACCTCAAACTTCTATAAAATTACATGTGACCCCTGTGGATTCACGAATGCCTTAAGTATTCGAAGGGGTGTTCGGGTATTATATTATGAACCCATCAACAGCATCAGGATCTGCCCTGGACATGACACCAGCTTTGTCTCCTTACAAATTAGTACTTGTCAAGTTATATTCAAATGAGCTCTACAAACTCAGGTCAACTTGACCTGCAAAATTATAGTTCAGAGGTACAGGTTCAGATAGGTAAGCATACTGTTTTACCAAGTTGCATGAATGGCTATTTCAAATTTCCAGGTGGTGTCGCCACTATCACAATACCATCACAGTCATGGAAGTCTTGCAAAAATAATTGAACAATATACCAAAGATAACTATTGATTAACATTTTATCTGAACTTAGTTATCAGGATAGTTTATAGATAATTGCCAAATTTGATGTTAAGATGATCTTGACTTTGATTGGTCAACTAAATCTATCTTGGAATAAAAACAGACATTTAAAAAATACTTCTCTTCTCCAAGAATCACAGGGTCTTGTCAAGTATACATACTGTTTCTGAGCTGAAGGCTCAACTTGTTATTGATTGGCTCAAATGGTAGCTTGATTAAGCACACCATGAGCTATGGCCTGACATGCATACTCAGGGGCAGAGGTCCTCTCAAGTGAACATCCTATTCAACTTAGCTGAAGGATCAACCATGAATTCATTGGCCAGCGTAATGTAATTAAGCCTAATGACATGGTTCGGTGCATATAAATGGAAATCAAACGGGAAAATGTTCATCAATGGAAGTAATCTCGCACCAATCAGAACACTAATTACCAATCTCAGACATCAGGTTCTTATGAAGTAATCTTGCATCATGAATAGGTCTAGTTTATAAATTTGTATCATCAATTTATTTTTGGATTTATCTCTTACAATAGATGAAATATATGAAAACAAAATAATTACTAGCATTTCAGAACATAAGGACCTGAGCTCGTTCTTTAAGATGTTAATCTGCCTGGGGCAGTGATGAGAGCTTGACTCAGGCGCAGTGAGGAGTATTATGGGTATTTATTGATTGCATGGGACATTGCAAGTTCATTTAAGGTCAACATTTGCTTTTTCTCGACATAATGTCATAGTTTGGGACACAATAATACAAAGTAAATAGGAACTGGTTTGATAACTTCCAAACATATTTAATCCATATTTGACATTGATTATTATTATTTGCTTCAGAAAACATTATCATGATTCGTCAGGAGATTTAATGACTTACAAGTAAACCTTAGAAGTAATGACTTAGAAGTAAACCTAACAAGACATGTGCACATCTCTGAGCTCCAAATTTCCTTTGATAACATTTACAGCACCGAACAAAGGGATGTTTTAAAACATTAATCAGTTTCATCTGCGGAATGGTAGGATACCCACAAGTCGTCTTTGGTTTTTGTGTATTGATTTTGTAAAGGTTTTACTGGAAAGATTTGGTGAGCTTCATAAATGTGATAGTTGCCATGTTGTCTCAAATCTGGATGTTTCTTGCTCAGAAATCAAATATGTTCTGTGTGACAGTCCACCAAACTTGCGATGGGCGAACTATAAGAAGTAGGGGAGTGCATAACAACATGATATCCACTCACTTTGTGCGTTTGAGCATCCCTGTTTTCCACCTGTGTTAAAGATAATGAGGCGCATTGATCCCATATCCCCAGTGTCATTTTTAAAAGCTTTCCTTGAACATCAGATAATATGGGTTTAGATTACATGCTACGTTGTCCTATTTTTTTAAGAGGTGTGCTTTTTTATGACAAACAACGGCATTTTGTGTGACAAATTACCTTCCCATTTTGGGCGATATATATGCATACACCTTTCTTTTTTTACGCGACATACACCATTTTCTTTTTGCATGACACACACCTTTCTTTTTTGCATGACATACACCTTTCTCTTTTTGCGTGATATACACCTTTCTTTTTTCATGTGACATACACCTTTCTCTTGGAGTGACATAATGTTTTCTCTTTTTGTGTCAAAAACCACAGGTACTGTTTTTGTGTGTGACATAATAAATTTGCATTTGACACTCTTGATTGTCTTGCCTTACCTCTTAAATACATTTATGTCCGTCCCAGTTGGAAGCCCCTACCTCCGGTTGGAACCCTTCCCCTCCAGTCCCTGACTTCCTTAAACTTCAGACTTTGCCTCGTTACAGCTGACCCCAGTCAGATGGTGGTGACCTGGGTGACCTTTGATCCTACGGATGTGTCCCTGGTGGAGTATGGCGCCGGACAGATGACCCAGGTCGCCAAAGGTCAACAGGACAACTTTACCGATGGTGGATCTGAGAAGCGCATCATTTATATGCACAGAGTGACCATCACTAATCTCAAACCAGGACAGCAGTATGGTCAGTCCTGCATTTTACAATCAAGTAACAACATGAAATATAAGAGATTAAGAATTTTATTACCTTTTAGTTTCTTTTATGTTGATGAAAACTTTCTAAATCATTAACAAATTAGCCTTAATTGTATTTTTTATCTGATAAAGAAAACATAATCGTCAATTATTTTATTGCTATGTTTGTGTAAATCCAAGATTGAAATATCGAAGAAGGTTTGGTTTTCAGTATACCATTGTGGCAGCTCGCTGGCGTGGAGTGACCTCTTCTTCTTCACGGCGATGAAGTCTGGCTCTGATTGGTCCCCCAGGTTCGCCGTGTACGGAGATCTGGGCAACGTGAACCCGCAGTCCCTGGCCAGGCTACAGGGGGAGGTCCAGCGGGGACACTTCGATACCATCCTCCATGTGGGTAAGTGATGCAGACACTTTGATACCATCCTACATGTGGGTAAGTGATGGGGACACTTCGATACCATTCTACATGTGGGTAAATGATGGGGGCACTTTGATACCATCCTCCATGTGGGTAAGTGATGGGGACACTTTGATACCATCCTCCATGTGGGTTAGTGATGGGGACACTTTGATACCATCCTCCATGTGGGTAAACGATGCAGACACTATGATATCATCCTCCATGTGGGTAAGTGATGGGGACACTATGATATCATCCTCCATGTGGGTAAGTGATGGGGACTCTTCGATACCATCCTCCATGTGGGTAAATGATGGGGGCACTTTGATACCATCCTCCATGTGGGTTAGTGATGGGGACACTATGATATCATCCTCCATGTGGGTAAGTGATGGGGACACTATGATATCATCCTCCATGTGGGTAAGTGATGGGGACTCTTCGATACCATCCTCCATGTGGGTAAATGATGGGGGCACTTTGATACCATCCTCCATGTGGGTAAGCGATGCAGACACTTTGATACCATCCTCCATGTGGGTAAGTGATGGGGGCACTTTGATACCATCCTCCATGTGGGTAAGTAATGCAGACACTTTGATACCATTCTCCATGTGGGTAAGTAATGCAGACACATTGATACCATCCTCCATGTGGGTAAGTAATGCAGACACTTTGATACCATCCTCCATGTGGGTAAGTAATGCAGACACTTTGATACCATCCTCCGTGTGGGTAAGTAATGCAGACACTTTGATACCATCCTCCATGTGGGTAAGTGATGGGGGCACTTTGATACCATCCTCCATGTGGGTAAGTAATGCAGACACTTTGATACCATCCTCCGTGTGGGTAAGTAATGCAGACACTTTGATACCATCCTCTGTGTGGGTAAGTAATGCAGACACTTTGATACCATCCTCCATGTGGGTAAGTGATGCAGACACTTTGATACCATCCTCCATGTGGGTAAGTAATGCAGACACTTTGACACCATCCTCCATGTGGGTAAGTAATGCAGACACTTTGATACCATCCTCCGTGTGGGTAAATAATGCCGACACTTTGATACCATCCTCCATGTGGGTAAGTGATGCAGACACTTTGATACCATCCTCCATGTGGGTAAGTAATGCAGACACTTTGATACCATCCTCCATGTGGGTAAGTAATGCAGACACTTTGATACCATCCTACATGTGGGTAAGTGATGCAGACACTTTGATACCATCCTCCATGTGGGTAAGTAATGCAGACACTTTGATACCATCCTCCATGTGGGTAAGTCATGCAGACACTTTGATACCATCCTACATGTGGTTAAGTGATGCAGACACTTTGATACCATCCTCCATGTGGGTAAGTGATGGGGACTCTTCGATACCATCCTCCATGTGGGTTAGTGATGGGGACACTTTGATACCATCCTACATGTGGGTAAGTGATGCGGACACTTTGATAACATCCTCCATGTGGGTAAGTAATGCGGACACTTTGATACCATCCTCCATGTGGGTAAGTGATGGGGGCACTTTGATACCATCCTCCGTGTGGTTTGATACCATCCTCCATGTGGGTAAGTGATGGGGACACTTCGATACCATCCTCCATGTGGGTAAGTGATGGGGGAACTTTGATACCATCCTCCATGTGGGTAAGTGATGGGGGCATTTCAATTAATTCTAGATCTCAGGACCATGATATGCAAATAAATCTGAATAATTAATCGATTTCAACAGTATTTCATACACACTAGTAACAGTTATGGTGTTATATTTCAGGGGATTTTGCATATGACATGGACACGGTGAGTATGCCTCAACTGAAATAACAGAGTGAATTATAAATAGTGTTGTGCAATTTATGGATATTCCGGATGATTCTTCAATGTTTTTGATTTGTAATTTTTATTTCTACTTCAATGCCTATTTTGTAGTACAAATATCAAATGTTAAACTCTGAACAGCAAAATAAGGTTTAAAAATAAAATTGGATTTAATCTTAATATGTGGAGCCTGAAAGCAATAATATATAGTTCCTAGTATTGCTTTGAGGTAGAACCCGGCAAATATAAGTGAATGGCTTGCAGGATAATGCCCGGATCGGAGACGCTTTCATGCGCCAGGTGGAAGCCATAGCCGCCTATGTCCCCTATATGACTTGTGTTGGTAACCATGAAAACGCTTAGTAAGTTATTTCATCTATATTATGATCATTAAAGTTCAATGGTTTGTTCATTACTTGGTGTTCAGTGTATAAAGTAAAAGCATTGTTTTAAACATCCTTTGAAACCTTTGCTAGAAAAGCACACTTACACAAAATGGAAATATTTCTTTATGATGGTCCATGTAACAGTATCTTGAAGATGGAGAAGATATTGTGGGTTTAATTGATGCAGATAGTGGCAAGATTTTTTATTTTTTATTTTTTATTTTTTATTTTTTATTTTTTATTTTTTATTTTTTATTTTTTATTTTTTATTTTTTATTTTTTATTTTTTTTATTTTTTTTTTATTATTATTATTTTTTTTTTAATTTTTCATTTTTTTATTTCTCTTTTCCCTCTCTTTGGTGAGATCATTTATTGTTCATATGTCTTCCCAGTTCAGTATGACGAACATTCCCATTTTAAGGTCTGACAAGGACGAGCAGAGTAATATCTGCTCACAGCGCTTGATTGATAGTTACTGGGTGGCATTCCAACCGGGAATCCTTGGGTCTCAAGCTTAATGCTCTATAATTTGATCTATCATGCCCAGTAAGTGATAATACATCAATATTTTTTATGTTAACAGCAATTTTTCCAACTACAAGTCGAGATTCAGCATGCCGGGCGGGGATGGAGAGGGTATATTCTTCAGGTAATTACACTCAAATAAATCAGTAATGAATAGAAATATGAGACATAAAACTATTATGACGTCTTTTCTCCTTAAGTGAAATATTTGACTCACAAGAAGCCTTATTGAAAATCAATTAAAGTGTGGTGGAGAAAAGTGAAATATTGTTTGTCGGGAGTGCATTCGCATGTATTGTTTTGGGGGTAAAATCAATTGTAATTGTGGGCACCAAAACGTGAAAGCACTGAAACAAAGATAGCTAAACATCGGATGAAACTTGCCTCAAAATGCATTTTTAAACATCTAGTGATGTCTGGAACATGGAATTATGTCACGGTCAATGACATAAATGGTATATGATCAAATTAAATTATTAGATTTATGTTTTGCGCAGTTTTGATGTTGGGCCGGTGCACATCATCAGCTTCTCCACGGAGCTTTACTATTACACCAACTATGGCACACAACAGATACAAAACCAATACAAATGGCTGCAAAACGATCTCAAGGTTGGTTTTAAAACTAATAATTGGTGTTATTGTGTGAAATAATCTGATGTTTTGGTCTTAAAATAATTCAAAATGTTGTATCTGACAAAGGCTCAAGGTTGACATAACTTCTTTGGCATTATTAGTACAAAAACAACAGCTTTATTTGAAAAAATAAAAACTCATCAATAAATTCATCATTTAAGAATTAGACCCATCTATGTTGATGTAACAGATTTATGGCATAATGTCAAATATTATTTATATCTTTTCGAACTGGAAATCATTAATCACAATCTACTTGCATATATAACACAAAGAGCAAATTACAACACCGTCACATTGTTCACATGATTTTCTCAATGTGTTTGATTATCAGTTTGTTGGTTTATATTTCCAAAGACAGCCAATGCAAATCGTGGCTCGGTGCCGTGGATTATCACTCTGGGTCACCGCCCCATGTACTGCTCCAACAGTGACCACGATGACTGCACCAACTTTGAGAGCAAGGTGAGTCGGTCCTACATGCAGACTCAAAGCAGAAATTCATGGTGACCTGACTTCAAAAGAGGGTGACCTGATGTGAAAGCAAGTATAAATCAAAGGAATTTAATCGCACCTACAATAGCCAAATTTGGAGGAAGGATTTATCTTATCTTTAATTCTCCAATGTTATCAACTTTCCATATTCATTTTTCTATGTATCAACAGATATATCAATCCTACTCATCTTTTAAGTTGTGGTTGTGCCACTTAATTGATTAATTAAATTCATTTTCTTGTCCCTTCTAATCTCTCTGATCCATTGTTCAGGACGCCACCTGGTGGACCAGTCATGCTTATCATCATAGATCAAGAGTTCACTGTGCCACCTAGCGGATCAACCGTGCTAATTCTCCTAATCCATTGTTCACTGTATCCTTTGAAGGACCAACCCTGCTTTATGAATCCCTTAGATCCATTATTTACCATGACAACTGATAAATCCCATTGAATCGGTCAGCTATGTAAACATTGGCATTTATTCTTTACCTTGCCATTTGGTATTTACCATTTTACTTTTATCTATCACATTTTTCTATTACTCCACCTGATTGGTCCAGCTCAACTTTAAATCACATACCCTATTGCTCAATCTATCATCAAATGAATCAACCAGATCAATGACCCCTACTGTTTCGCTCTCCTGTGCCACCTGGTGTTTCCACGATGCTAACTTGAATATTCATAGTTTATATGTAATAATAGATCTGCTTCGTTTATTGAAGGTTCGCTATGGACTGGAGAAGCTGTTTTATGATTCTGGTGTAGACTTGCAGTACTGGGCCCATGAACATTCTTATGAGAGACTCTATCCTATCTACAATAGGACGGTAAAGTATAATTTGTACTTCACTAATGCACACGTTTACAAATATATTGACCCCTCAAATATGTTTTCTTCAGTTTGCAAAGTTGATAAAAAAAAACTAATGAATGGATTGAATGAACTGAACTAATCTAATTAGTTAATCAAATTATACGCAAGGACCCATCAAACTGGTCCATTCCTGGCTTTGTCTCCTACCCAACCCAAATCATAATTGGGCCTTATAGTCTGATATGGGCCATATTTTTATGATTTGGGCACTTTGGTGGGTAATTAATAAATGACGTTTTAAAAATGCATGTTATTTCAAATAAATCTTCCTCGGTTATCAGAAAAGTTGCAACCCTTGATGTGCAAATTATTTCTAATTATCAAAATTATCCAAACTTTTATAAATGTGCACTCCAGGAAAATGGTACCATCCAAGATAGGCTTAAACGTACTTTTTATGGCTTTTTCATTCATATATTTTTTTTAATTACAGATTTGCAAAGGAAGTAGCGCCCCCTATACAAACCCACCAGGGCCTGTCCACATCACTACTGGTTCTGCTGTGAGTTCATATTTCTTCTTTGACTCTTTTCGATGTGTAGTACATAAAACAAAATGAAACGCAAATACAATGAGGATGTTTTCTATGATTTGTGCAGGGTTGTCAGGAAGACCACGATGGTTTCCTGCCCGTCATGCCGCCCTGGAGCGCATTCCGGGCCGAGGATTATGGCTACACTAGGATGCAGGTTGTCAACGCCACCCATCTCTACCTGGAACAAGTCTCAGATGATAAGGTGCGCATACAACGTGATTATATTAGCTTTATTAGATACCTAAGATAAACATCATTTTGTGTTAGTGATTAAAGCTTAAGTATACTATTATGAATATGAGATCTGTTGATAGACGGCGATGGTTTTGTTTGTTTGTTTTTATCCATGACATGTTATTCACTCAAGAAAAAAAAACATTGAAAGGAAAGTCTTTGTTATGGAATAGTCGTGGGGGTTAAAAGTTGGAGAATATCGAGAATAAAATACTGATTGAATAAGATCATGCATACCCTCCACAGCAGGACTTCTCTACCATATCAGTCCCTGCCACCAAAGGTATAAAGGTGCGCACAGAATCGAACGCAAGTTATCAGGATTCATAAAAATCTGGCTGTGAACTGTTTGTTGGGAATAAGTGCTAGCTGAAATAGATTCTGTTTTGTTCTGACAGCTGTACTGATTTGTCAGTTTATGTGTCAGACACCTGATTACAATTTATGACCTGATGTTGGTCAATTCAGATTTGATGATATTTTTGTAAGCAAGGCAAGTATTTATAACTTTGGGAATTCCAAATTTAGAACGGTATCAAATATAGGGCAATGACTGCAATTGAATACTACCTCTGTAAGGCAGAGTAGGTCATACGTGAAACTTCTCAAATATTTTAACTCGTCAACCATAAACATTATTTATTGGAAGTTTTTTTCTGCATTCTTTAATTATGCATATCTTTCAGGAGGGGTCGGTGATTGACACCATGTGGTTGATTAAGGACAAACATGGCCCTGGAACCTACAACTGCAAATAACAAATAAAGGCCAAGTGACAGTGAAACATATCAGAGCTTTATGACTAGATCAATATTCAGTATATTTTGCAATCAAGAATCAAATTGTAATTTGATCATATCATGACTTTTTCTGGAGTTTTGTAAGGTTGAAATGCAAACTGTTAAATTATTCTATTCAATGTGTTGCAACGGCATGTAACAAATAAATAAGACTTTGCAACTACATTTATGCTAAGAAAATATTTGTTGAGAAAAACTGTAATTCCTTTATTAAGAACAAAATTGTATTTGCTTTTGCTTGTTTTGTTTTGCATAGGATCAAATATTAATTATTAAATCTTATGGTAATTGGGAAGCTTATTTCATTTGCAAAACATGAAGAGCTGGGTGTAGAAAAAAGTGAAAATACCGAGCAGCATGAATAAAATAAACTCAAACATAAATACATTGGGGTTTTTTTCTCAGCTTGTACGCATTTGGTGTAAATCAATGATGAATTATATTGTGCCAGTGTTTGTAATAAGTCTTTACTTCATTATTATAAAGTGTTATTGTAAAAGACGGTCTCAAGACAGCTGGAATCCCTTAAAACTGAGAGCAATAACACAGGTATATTTATATCAGTTTAAAAGTACTTGTAAATTTGTTGAATGGGGATGTTTTCACTCCCTCGCCCTCAAAATCGGGAGCCTTAATAAAAATGGGTTGTGGGGGAAAGTTAAAGTCAATAATGTTCTTTTTTATGTGAATTAGAATAAACAAATCCATAAAAACTTATTAAGAATAACCAAAACCATTAACATGTATTAAGCATATTACCAATGATCAGTTTCCAAATGTGCAAGGCGTTAATCATTGAAGTTTTTAATAAACATTTGATTCATGTGAGAAGAATATTGGAAAAAATGATTTAAAAAAAAAAGAAAATAAAGGACACAGGCAATGCGTTCATCTTTATCGTCCTTATTCACCATCACGCCGCAAATTATGACAATAATCGCGGCACAACATTATGATGGGAAAGTAAATGATTTAGTAAACAAATATATTTTGAGAAATACGGTCAACATCCACAGAGCATGCTCAAGTCTTTATTGATGTTATTTATCAGCAGGAACCTTCCGGTATATTTAATGTATTATGGATGTCAAAAAGTTTGTATTGGAAAACAAAATGAAGCTAAATGATGGTAAGACAGAATTGTTAAGATGCGGAAAAGACTAACATTTAAAATATGGGAACATACCGTCCTTAACCCAGGGTCCTTAATCAGAGTGCAAGATACTTATATCCCTAGACCCAATAAGGTCAAAGATCTGGGAATAGCTATTGATGAGGGAAAGGGATAGGTAAGAAAAATGTTTTTAATAAAGTATTTATTAATGTTAAGATCCCAATCCTGGCAAATGCGTTTATCACTTCAACTTTGCACAGTGGAAACTCACTACTGGGAGGAAATTCGAAACTTTGCGGCTGGAAGAGTGTGGAAGATTAGAAATTATGATCATATCACAGAAAAACTTAAGGACTTGCACTGGCTCCCAGTGAAGGTTAGACTAGACTCCAATATACCATTAAACGTATGGAAGACACAAAAGGGTACGCACCAGTGTACCTTTCTTCTTTTCTTCAAACAAAAGAGAGACCGAGAACTATGCGGTCCTCTTATAAAAATGAGAATATGGTACAGAAGTCAAATATGAGGATGTTTGGCAATAGGGCTTTCTTGGTATGCTCCAAAAATATGGAGTGCTCTGTCCCATCTAGATAAAACTGCAAATCATCGATTAGATTTTAAAAAAGCATCTAAAAGGAGAACAATACCAGTAAGAGCTAATAGAGAGGCCTTCCCAATCTCCTGCTTTTTCTGAGAAGAAATAGGTATTTTACAGTTCCTTTCCTGTCAAATCTATATATTTATTTCTGGCTTTGCTGTTCATTACTATTTCTGTCAACTTTTATAACTTTGTCTTTTCTAAACCAATCCCGTCAAAAACATTTTTAATTTGTCAGAAGATACAGTTATATTTTACTGGAGTAAAATTACGTTTTTGTGCAAATTTTTTTTAAAATTTATCATTGAAAGACTTGTTGAATATATTAATGATATAGCACAACAAATCTATTTGTGTAAAGTGTGTTCCTTATTCAATATTCATAGTTCATTATTCAGATTTTTGTTTTACTTGATGGATGAGGATGTCAACATGTTTGATTTGCAAAATATCACAAGGCCCTGATCTATGGCACATTCTATTAAAGGAAGTTAAAGCAATTTTAAGGGTATTTATAGGTGTTGGCAGTGAGTGTCCTCTGATGGCAGATTTTCTTAGGGAACTACTTTCTTTTTACGCCAAAATGGAACGTTTTCAAAAAAGTACGGGAAAAATGCTCAACTGTCAAAAAGAGTTCCCTTTTCATTAAAACTTTCAAGTCATGAAATGACATTTTATGGTATTCATTTTTGTAATAAAACTATTGATTTATTATTAGAAAATCACAATGGAATTCCTTTGATTATATTGAAAGTTTCATATCTTTTTAACTCATAAAAAGTGGTGTAGTAATATGTCACTGCTCCAAAATTTAATTTGTCATATCAAAATGTTAAAGGGAAAAAAGTCTGCCGATTGTGGGACCATAATAAAGTGGAATTCCAAACAACTTTGTAAAAGTGATCTTAACAATATTTACTGTGATCCTAGTGAAACAGATTTTCCATTTTTCAAAAACATCAAGAGAAAAATAGAGGTAAAGTACACACTTGATCATTTCAAAAATATGAATTTTTTCACCTCCCTTCACATATCTGATTGCCAAATTTCATTTTCATTTCCAAATTATACAAATCAAAATAAGAAATTCTATTTCACTAGGATCACAGTGAATTTTCTTCCCAATGAAATGAAATAAACTCAGTTAAAAACAAGCCTATTCCTGTTGTGTAATCTGCAGAACTTATTTGCTTGTCTTCTTCATTTCTCATCAAAACTATCATCAAGGAAAATTAGGACAGAATACTATTTTGAAAGAAATATACTTGTAATCATACCTTATAGTTCAAATATTGTAGTGTCTAAATATTGATTCATGCCATGAATGCTTTTAATTTAATAGGGAATGTATTTTTACACCGTAAATGTACCAATTCCCATCAAGTACAGTATTTTGGTAATTTACACCTCTGCCACTAGGGGGCACTCACTGCCAACACCCATAAATACCCTTAAACACCAAAATATTATGCCAGATGAGTGAAAAAATAACTAGCCTGGGCCAATTCAGAGGTCACCAAATTTTTGTGAGGGTTTAGAGGGGTCACATGATGTCAGTTGTAAGAGCTTTTCCCAACGCAATGAACGGTCACGAGGTGGCGCCACATACCACTTTTAAATTATAATTAAATAGAATGATTTATTTCATAAAAACGGTCCAAATTGGGTTGGAACAAACTAGTAGGTTATGGTACCAAAGATAGGACAAAGGGTTGGGAATGCCTCGATATTTACAAAAATATTTTAGACAAAGGGTGTGACCGCAGTCAATTTAATTATCATACATTTGCTTAGAACAATAGTTGCTGGTCTGACTGTCCCAGCGTGTGACAAGCTAGGTTCCTTCATGGAGTAATTACTCCAAGCTTTGTCTCAGTGGCTTCCTTTAATCATTTAGGAAAGTCAGTGGGTGGGAATTTGTATAAATAACTTTTTCTAGGATTGTGAGGTGAGCTAAAATGGTACAATTTTCCGTTTCAACTTTATTTTTCTATGGTCTCAATCCTCCCAGTAGGTCGGGTACGAGATTACAATCCTGTTTATAGACCATCATCGAATTAAAAAAAAGGTTCAAAAGGAATGATAACAGTGAATTTTGTATGTCTTGAATGAGCAGACAATTTGCATTGTCCCCAGTGTCTTGACAGCGCCGACTGTCGTCATGGTGCAGCTATTGTCCGGTAGGTCCCCCTGGCGACGGTGACCCGGCAAGGAGGCGTGCTGGGTAAGGCCGCGGTGTGTGAGCGCAGAGAACCGGGAAGACAGTACCGCTCAGACCAGCCATGGCGGGCATACAGGAGGGGCCCGAGTACGGGATCGGGGATTTTATCCTCCTAGAAAGTGTGGATATAGATTCCTTCTTGAAAAATCTTAAACTCAGGTGAGTGCCTTGAAACATTTGCAGACGTTCTGGATAAGATTTGTAACTTTTCACGGCGTACTTACACAGATGTTAGGCGGCGAAGTTCACTTGTTTACAAACCCGCGAGACAAGAATTTAAGGTGATGGTGGCAGACGGTTGTGGTATCGACCCACTCAACTGAAACCACTTCTCACAACAGCTGTCATCGCACAAGGATCACCTCGCTAAACTTGCTACTGGCCTCATGTTTACATATAACAACCAACGTGTTATGAATGTATCAATTTGATGATCAATATGTATGAAAATTACACTTGATTTTTTTTTTCAACAGATATTTTTTTAATTATTTTTTTTTGGTGGAGAGGGAAAAAAAATTAAGCTAAGAAAAGGGGCGTGTCGGTTTAGGTTGATTTACACTGTCTGGTGAGTGTCCCAGTCAGTGAATCACTGGTACCAAAAATATCTCTCACGCTTAATAAACATCATGCCATCATGAAACTTGATGGATGCTATTAAGGACTTTAATGAAGGTGATTCCTATGGTAGGCGTAGGGTTTCTTCTAAGCGTGATTTTCTGGCCAGTTCACAGCAGAACGTAGTATATTTATATTATATTTTGCAAAGATTGGATTTTATTTTTTAAGTACACACAAATAAATAATGAATATTTATGTATCTGACATTAAAAACTTTCAAGTATGGAATATTTAATTTATTATTAACACATAATGTATCCATGAGCCATAACAATTTATGAATATAAAAATATCAGTGCAACCTTAATCTCATAATAAGACAAATGAAATGGGTGAAGGGTTCATGCACAATGATTGAATATTATGATTGTGTTTGACCTCAAATATCAGCCATTTAATTAAAATGTTAAATGCTTTAAATGTTTGTAATCAATAAGTGGATCATAACTGCGAGTCAAGCTGGGGTCAGATCATTACGTATCGGCAACCCTTGATGACTAATAACAGCATGTAGATATGGAGCTGTGATAATTAATCTTCAACGATCTCCAAAGTCTATCAGGAGAATGTTTTCGTAGATTAACTCACAATTTTATATCTCATTTTTAGTGAAAGACAAAGTTTCTCATAGAACCAGGAGGGAAATGTATTGGATTGTTCAACTTGACCACCTCCCTCCCCCCATCAATTTGGTACCCCCCATTAATCAAATGGATGGGAGTCTGACACACATAGCTTGTATCATGCTCATGGAATTCCAGACATCTTTCTGGCTGAGAATTTTCCTTTGGTTGGTCCTTTGTCTGCTTTTTGCGGCTTACCAATTGTTGCCCAATTAGACTCAGCCTTTGCCTATTATGGACTTCTATGACCCTTTGCAAGTTCCTCTCAAAATATCTATATACTATATATAGTAAGCCATCCGAAAGGTGCTATTTCTAAAGCAATGTGCATGACTGTGGTAAATTGGTGTAAAAAGCAGAGCATTAATGTCGTAGTTGACTGACCATAGTAGAGAGCACTGGGACCTGCTAAAGCCTGTATCAAAACACTTGACGAACGATCATCTTTGATGAAATGTCTGATTATATTGTATACAATGAATCTAATTTGTGTTTGAAAATATGTCAGTGGTTTCTTCAGAATGTTTTGTTTATATATTTAATGGCCTTGAAGTTTTGTTGGAGATGGTTTTTCATATTCTGACTTTATAGTCTATGAAAATAGCCAGTAACATCTGATTCTCCTTGAAGAAAAGAAGGATAAAAAATACTGATATGGGCAAAAATATTTCTATCTTTCAAATACTTCCCGTGGCCAATAACCTCCATATCTGTAATATTCTGTCACCATGGTAATCTCTAGTATCTCAGGGGAACAGTTGCCATGGAAACAGTTACCAAGCCACTGTAAATTAACATTTCCTGTCATGATGTTTCCACCTGTTCCTCAGACATCAAAGATTGATGATGTACACTGTGGGAGTTCTTATACTACAGGGGAAATGTTTAAAATGATTTATCTGATATCTTTTATGTGCAAAATACCCTGAACTGTAGATATTTGGCGAATGGACATATGTTGTTTTTAATATGTACATTCTATAAAGTTCCCTTGATTGATTGTCATATTTATCTGTTTGTGAATTTGGATTAAAGTATAAAAATGTCAGATTTGTCTTTACAAAGCTTTATTAAATATCCCAATTCTGGTAAACAGAGTCTGTTTATCTCAATGCTTCTTCAATACGCCTCATAGTATTTGTCAAAATCTGTATGTTTGAAGTTTCTAATTTAAAAAAGCTTTCAACCTGTCAGATTGGAGCTTACATGTTAGGTTAAATTGCATTTAATCAATAAAACTTGCACAACGTTTATTGCTAAAAGGCATACTTGCTACTAAAAAGCTTTCTTGTGCGTCCTTTTCTCAAAAAGGGAAAATATATTCCTCTATGCATGTCTATGGCAATGCAGAGGCAACTTTAATTGAGACAAACAGAGAGGCCAGTAAAAATGGATGATGTCGGAGTTGACATCTGGCCCTACCCAAATCAGAGTAATCTGGCCCTAACCCACAGCAATGCAGTTTTTAAACATAAGAAAACATTCAGAGACTAAAAAATGCTTATTCTTGACAAATAGCAGTATACAATTTCTCGTTGATCCCTTCAGCAAGACTTCTGCAAACTCCCATTCAAACGAAGATGGGAAATATTTCAATTTAATCTTCAAGATGGGTAAAATCAAGATGTCAGGTTTTTTTGCTAGATATTTAGCATAGAAGACTCTTTTTGTCAATCCAATAATCAATGCTATCATGACATGCAGAGAATTTTTAGAGCATTTTCAATGTCTGTGATTTGTTGAATAATCAACACTTGTTTGAGGTGTTTTTCACTTCTTGCCACATGACTGAACATTGAGTCACACTTGGAACAGACAACCTTTCAGTAATATCAAATTCCTGTGTGTTTGTGAAGAGCACATCTCTTCAAATATTTTAATATATATGTCTATCTTTCAGCCATTCTCATTCTCTGTTCTCAGAAGTGTATATGTAGTTTTCATTATTATCTTGATGAGTTGATTCCAGCATCATGCTGCTATAGTCAATCCCAGATATGTGAAAAATACTTTCCTGCCACTTTTGTGCTATTTCCATCATTCCAGGGGGTGGCAGTTATGCATGGTATAGATATGCACACATATCCAGATATGATAAATCCAATGTCATTCTCAGAATCTGTTTTGTCTAGCTTTCCTTTTAAGTGTAAAATTAAATGTCATTAGAATCAAATATATCAACACAAGAGGACATCAAAAGCTTTGTTGTCGGTTGAGTCAGGAGTCAGGGCATCAAATGTCTGATGTCGGGTGAGCCAAGGCATCAAATGTTTGTAGTCAGGTAAGTCAGGGCATCAAATGTCTGGTGCCAGGGCATCAAATGTTTGTAGTCAGGCAAGTCAGGGGATCAAATGTTTGGAGTCAAGTAAGTCAGTGCATCAAATGTCTCATGTCAGGTAAGTCAGGGCATCAAATGTTTGTAGTCAAGTAAGTCAAGGCATCAACTTTGTGTAGTCAGGTAAGTCAGGGCATCAAATGTTTGGAGTCAAGTAAGTCAGTGCATCAAATGTCTCATGTCAGGTAAGTCAGGGCATCAAATGTTTGTAGTCAAGTAAGTCAAGGCATCAAATGTTTGTAGTCAGGTAAGTCAGGGCATCAAATGTTTGGAGTCAGGTAAGTCAGGGCATCAAATGTTTGTAGTCAAGTAAGTCAGGGTATCACATGCAACTGAAACCAAACTTGGAAAGTGGAGTTTGTATGACCTTTTCAGCAACAAAAGCCATATCAGGTCAACTTTCAATTCTTTTAACCAGTTGGAAAGTAACACTGCAGGCAGTGAGTGTCTAACCAACCACCTCCCGTCCTCTACTGATATAAGCAAGTAAGGCACAGCTCCAGTGCTCTACAAACTGTGCTAGTAACTTATCATAAAAAAGCCTATTTAAGCACCTCTTTGATGAAACCTATAGATCATTTAGTATGGATTGTCCCCAAAAGCTCTCTTGTCTTACCTTGAGACTCAGCTTTAAGGCAGCAATATATTTTATAAAGACCGACTATTTATAAGCAGGGACAAGTACAGAGCGATCATCCTTTGTAATGATATTCACAATAATGCTTCCCCTAAACATGCTAACTCGAAACAGTAGGTCAAGGGGTGAGATTTATGAATGGAAATGCGGCAGTTCTGCTTGTCAATATATATCTATATATATATAAGAATTGTACTGTTCGGGAATATGTCCAAGTTTTTTCTATATTCTGAACTCTGCATTGTACACTTGACCTGATATAGTACTTAGGACAAGTATATGCCAGAGGCTAATCAGAATAATAGAAACAACCCATTTTATTTTTTTTTCTGGAAATTTTTAAAAGGAATTAAAGTTTCAAGTTTCAATATTCATATGTCAAGATAGAAATGATGACTTGCCTGATGAAATCAACACGTCTCTGCCTTATATGTTTCAAAGATATATGCAAAATGTATTACAATACATTTCCATATAAGATGGTCTCCAATAGAATCTGAATTAGCCAAGTTATACATATATATGAAATATATGAGATACATTGTTCTAATGCAAACTATCGGTGGTGTTTTTCAGTAGACATTAGAAAAATCCATATAAATGGCCTTGATTTTATTTGAAAAAACTATAATCATGATAATCCACATTTTCTGGTTCCCAATGCCATATTTCCGTCTGTTGGATTAAACTGCTTGGATTTTAATTAGATTGCATAAATAATTCACTCCAAGAGACTAATGCCAAGGATACCGGCACAACCAATAAATCATTACTCTTAAAAAACAATGGCAAAAGTTCTCAATAAAGCACTTTGAGGCATCCAGAAATATGGATGATGCTCTTCTTTTAGCTCACATTAAGTAGAATATTTTGATTTATTTTGAGGGGTCTATCAAGTAGCAGTGAATGAACATTGGGTCAGAAAATTCCCCAAATAAAATAAAACAGTATCGGTTTGTAAATTATTCTAAGACTGTAAAATTTGATTTATCATATGAACAAGAAACAATAAACCTTTCCTGAAAGAATGCTTCTGAAGATATGACAGAAAACCCAGGGCTCTGGCATGTGATTATCTGTGGTGCATAATATATCACCATATGCTCATAAATCAGGCCATAAATATGGGACATGGGACATAGCAGAGTTATGAGAACACACAGAGGTATGGTTGTGTTACGACCTCAGCCTGTAGAGGTCCATCACTGATCTACACACCTGGTGACGATCACCATGGTCACAGTAAGGTCCTCACCATGGCCAGTAATAAGTGTGTATATAAGTGGGGGGGGGGGGGGGCAGAGGGGATATTTTTCACTTTTATTGGAGCTGAAACAAAATTGCTGTTCCTTATCCTGTCAAATCTTTGCATTCTTTGACCTGTGGAAATCATACCAAGAAAACAATGGCAGTCCTGCACAAGCCCAGAATGTAGAATTGAGTCCTCTACCAGCCCAGTGTGTAGAATTGTAGTCCTCTACCAGCCCAGTATGCAGAATTACAGTCCTCTACCAGCCCAGTATGCAGAATTGTAGTCCCCTACCAGCCCAGTATGCAGAATTACAGTCCTCTACCAGCCCAGTATGTAGAATAACAGTCCTCTACCAGCTCAGTATGCAGAATTGTAGTCCTCTACCAGCCCAGTATGCAGAATTACAGTCCTCTACCAGCCCAGTATGTAGAATTGTAGTCCTCTGCCAGCCCAGTATGCAGAATTACAGTCCTCTACCAGCCCAGTATGCAGAATTGTAGTCCCCTACCAGCCCAGTATGCAGAATTACAGTCCTCTACCAGCCCAGTATGCAGAATTGTAGTCCCCTACCAGCCCAGTATGCAGAATTACAGTCCTCTACCAGCTCAGTATGTAGAATTACAGTCCTCTACCAGCTCAGTATGTAGAATTACAGTCCTCTACCGGCCCATTATGTAGAATTGTAGTCCTCTACCAGCCCAGTATGCAGAATTACAGTCCTCTACCGGCCCAGTATGTAGAATTGTAGTCCTCTACCAGCTCAGTATGTAGAATTGTAGTCCACTACCAGCTCAGTATGTAGAATTACAGTCCTCTACCAGCTCAGTATGTAGAATTGTAGTCCTCTACCAGCCCAGTGTGTAGAATTACAGTCCTCTACCAGCCCAGTATGCAGAATTACAGTCCTCTACCAGCTCAGTATGTAGAATTACAGTCCTCTACCAGCTCAGTATGTAGAATTACAGTCCTCTACCGGCCCATTATGTAGAATTGTAGTCCTCTACCAGCCCAGTATGCAGAATTACAGTCCTCTACCGGCCCAGTATGTAGAATTGTAGTCCTCTACCAGCCCAGTATGTAGAATTGTAGTCCTCTACCAGCTCAGTATGTAGAATTGTAGTCCACTACCAGCTCAGTATGTAGAATTGTAGTCGTCTACCAGTTCAGTATGTAGAATTGTAGTCCACTACCAGCTCAGTATGCAGAATTACAGTCCTCTACCGGCCCAGTATGTAGAATTGCAGTCCTCTACCAGTCCAGTATGTAGAATTGCAGTCCTCTACCGGCCCATTATGTAGAATTGCAGTCCTCTACCGGCCCATTATGTAGAATTGCAGTCCTCTACCGGCCCATTATGTAGAATTGCAGTCCTCTACCGGACCAGTATGTAGAATTGTAGTCCTCTACCTGGCCAATAGAGAAGAGCATGGAAGACTGGAATGGAGAACAGGCATGGGTGATATAGTTATTGAACAAACGTGTAGGGGTTAGCAATCCGACATGCCAGAGCTGTTGAGTGTGCATCGTGTTATCGGGAGATCAATAGATATTAAATGTTAAATATATTCTTGTCACATGCAGACATCTCTCCACTATCAATGAGTGTGATGAAAGGATATTTTTTTAATTTATTAACATTTGAAAAAAATCTGCATTAATCTTAACCATTAGGTCTTATCAATCTCTAATTTAATCTTATCAGTCTGATACCACATAATACATTATCATATTAGTACTTTCATCATATGTCTGCCTACCCAGTCTGATAAAGATAAATTCAGCTTGACATAGTGTCAAACACAACATGGAGAACATGTATGTGTCCCTCGATAATCATCCAAATAGCAAGAAAACTATATTTAGATTCTAGGAAGTGGTGACCAGTGTCAGAGATGACACAATAGACGATATATAACTATGCGGATGTATAACTGTGCTGGTGACCAGTGGCAGCAGCTGGCAGGGCAAGAAGTGGTACGGCAGGCTAGGACAGGTGGCACCCCCTGGAGGGATTCACTCTTAACCATCGGTCAATATCTGACCTGAGAAATGAGAAATTCTACTTTTATTTATCTAATATTTCAACCACACAAATACATATATTTTATATGATATATTAGGTGATTTAATATGATGGTCAGACAAATTAATGTCTGTCCTAAAATTAGCCATTAATTATATGCCTATAGGGATGTCTGAATTTTTGAGTTGGAGCCCTGGGCTCTCAGCTGATTCACGAAGGAGACCCACGGACAATGTGTATATATCATGGTTGTGAACATTGTGAGATCACGCTGCTGCATCAGTGTGATGTGGTTTGCAGCGTGTGTTGTGCAATAACAATAAATGCCACACTATCAGAATGATGCTCCATAAAACTCCATGAAACATTATCATCAAAGCAATTCATCTTTACAATGTCATATAATCCACAGCTCCATATACGTAGGGATATGATCATGGATGTGTGTGAGCAATTGTTTGATGTTTCAACTAATTAAGTGACAGGAAATTAATATGTTTCCCTGCAGTCTTCTGAGTCAATTTTCAAACATAAAATTTGCACTCAAGCATTTCCCATAGTTCTGATTGGTGACCTACTATTTCCTTACTTATTGCATGATCAGTGATGCTAGTAACAGTTGTAAAACTCCTGAAGTTACTGCAGCATGAGGAGATATATGTTTGTTGTACCAATAGTTTATTGAAGTTTGAGTGAGGTCTGTGATTGTTCTACCACTAGTTAGTTTATTGCAGTTTGAGTGAGGTCTGTGATTGTTCTACCACTAGTTAGTTTATTGCAGTTTGAATGAGGTCTGTGATTGTTCTACCACTAGTTAGTTTATTGCAGTTTGAGTGAGGTCTGTGATTGTTCTATCACTAGTTAGTTTATTGCAGTTTGAGTGAGGTCTGTGATTGTTCTACCACTAGTTAGTTTATTGCAGTTTGAGTGAGGTCTGTGATTGTTCTACCACTAGTTAGTTTATTGCAGTTTGAGTGAGGTCTGTGATTGTTCTATCACTAGTTAGTTTATTGCAGTTTGAGTGAGGTCTGTGATTGTTCTACCACTGGTTAGTTTATTGTAGTTTGATTGAGGTCTGTGATTGTTTCTACCACTAGTTAGTTTATTGCAATTTCAGTGAGGTGTGTGGTTGTGAAACCTGTGATAGCCATACTACTTGTGCTGGCAGACATGAAACAGGAACAAATATATGTTTTCATGCAGTTGATGTCAAAAGCCCACTCGTATTGAATGTTTAGCTTAGAGTTACTAAGAAGGAGACACCCAACTCCTGGTGATTCATGACCTTAACAATGCATATTATAGAAATAAACTTTCCTCTGTCCATTTATCATTTTCTAACATTGAATCTTCAACCTGATACTGATGATATAAGATTTTGCTTATGTAATAATTTATCATTTATTCATCATCAAACTCCATGTAACATAGTAGCCAATAATATAATTAACAATTCCTCCATAAAATTAAGTTTTTAGAACTTATTATGATTGTCTAAAATTTCCAGATATAATCCTCCTAATGATAATATGATCAGATCTTCACCTGTTGGTTGTAATCTTGTGTCGTGGAATTCTGACAGGATTGATTGTTATAGTCTGGTCTCATACCGCTAAGAGTGTGCGTCAGTGCTGATTGCTGCCCTGCATCTCTACATACAAAGTGAAAATTCTTTGAAATCAGGATTTGTGGTAATGGATCTCAGTGACGTCAGCTTTTATCTATTTAAATCTGAGTTTGTTATGGTGTCATTATGAATTACATGTTCACTCCAATACTCTATCAGTCGAATAGATTTGGACCAAATTTCTTGACACCACTTGGATATTTATAAAGCTATTTTTATCACCTGTGTGTGTAAGGGACACACCTTAAGAATTATGCTTAGGCATGAACCCTGTGAGAGTTTATATAGAATGTATTTTTCATGACCAAATGGGGCTCCAGACGCAACTGGTTTTAGGAAGTGTCAGGGTTTAATGTCATTATGCTCGGGCATGAATGTTTCAAGCAAATGCTCATATTGGTCACTTTGCAAAATGTCATCAGCTGATGGGCAACATGGGGCTAACAAATTGGTTCTCCTCCACATCTACGCAAGTGAGAAGCATTAATATCCAGCTTAGCTTAGTTCAGCATGCCAGGCCTCGTCAATAACATCAGTCCAGCCTAGCCTAGCTCAGCATGCCAGGCCATTCAATAACATCAGTCCAGCCCAGCCTAGCTCAGCATGCCAGACCTAGACAAAAACATCACTCCAGCCCAGCCTAGCTTAGCATGCCAGGCCTAGTCAATAACATCACTCCAGCCTAGCCTAGCTCAGCATGCCAGGCCATTCAATAACATCAGTGCAGCCCAGCCTAGCTCAGCATGCCAGGCCTAGTCAATAACATCACTCCAGCACGGCCTAGCTCAGCATGCCAGGCCTAGTCAGTAACATCACTCCAGCCCAGCCTAGCTCAGCATGTCAGGCCTAGTCAGTAACATCACTCCAGCTTTGCCCAGCTCAGCATGCCAGGCCTAGTCAATAACATCACTCCAGCCCAGCCTAACTCAGCATGCCAGGCCTAGTCAATAACATCACTCCAGCTAGGCTTAGTTCAGCATGCCAGGTCTAGTCAATAACATCACTCCAGCCCAGCCTAGCTCAGCATGCCAGGCCTAGTCAATAACATCACTCCAGCCCAGCCTAGCTCAGCATGCCAGGCCTAGTCAATAACATCACTCCAGCCCAGCCTAGCTCAGCATGCCAGGCCTAGTCAATAACATCACTCCAGCTAGGCTTAGTTCAGTCTGCCAGGCCTAGTCAATAACATCCCTCCAGCCCGGCCTAGCTCGGCATGCCAGGCCTAGTCTGTAACATCACTCCAGCCCAGCCTAGCTCAGCATGCCAGGCCTAGTCAATAACATCACTCCAGCCCAGCCTAGCTCAGCATGCCAGGCCTAGTCAATAACATCCCTCCAGCCCGGCCTAGCTCAGCATGCCAGGCCTAGTCAGTAACATCACTCCAGCCCAGCCTAGCTCAGCATGCCAGGCCTAGTCAATAACATCACTCCAGCCCAGCCTAGCTCAGCATGCCAGGCCTAGTCAATAACATCCCTCCAGCCCGGCCTAGCTCAGCATGCCAGGCCTAGTCAGTAACATCACTCCAGCCCAGCCTAGCTCAGCATGCCAGGCCTAGTCAGTAACATCACTCCAGCTTTGCCCAGCTCAGCATGCCAGGCCTAGTCAATAACATCACTCCAGCCCGGCCTAGCTCAGCATGCCAGGCCTAGTCAATAACATCACTCCAGCCCGGCCTAGCTCAGCATGCCAGGCCTAGTCAATAACATCACTCCAGCCCAGCCTAGCTCAGCATGCCAGGCCTAGTCAATAACATCACTCCAGCCCAGCCTAGCTCAGCATGCCAGAATCATTAATATCACTCCAGCCTAACCCCATTCAGCACTGGTCAATGACAAATACCATTATCCTTCACTGTTTCCATCCCTTATAAAACCTTTTTTGGCTTTTTTCTTTTGCCTCTAGGGCTGGATGTTCGAGGTTTCAAGTGATTAGCCAGAAAATCTATGATGTGTAACTGTATTACCGGCCATGTTTTGATGACATGTAACTAACGTTACACCACAAGATGGTGCATTCTCTTTGTGAAAAACCAAACAAGTATACAGATACAAGTATTGAAAAAAAATCATAGTTGGCCCCAGAAAGTATGATGAAATTGATAATTTAATCAAGTCTTTTGATTTATTATTATGATCATATTCAATACTTTGGAAAGCTTGTACGAGCTTGATTTTTAAAATCACCACTTGTTTATGGTGTGAGGGTCCATTGCTTAAGGGAGGGGGGCTGAAGCTCAGTCAACATTATCCCAACTCCAGGTAAATTATACTTGGCTAATGTTGAAGTGTCCTCAGAGATTGGTTATTAGATAACATGAACATGAACATGACAAGCATTATCTAATCTTAGAATTTGAATATTTATCACTGTATAAATCCTCAGAAATAAGTATTGTCATAAGAGTGCAATAAAATTGAATGGTATAATTTCCAAAAATAAGTAGCAAAATTCCAGTAGCTGATATGTTAAAGGTGTCAGTAGCCGAATCCAACGACTATCACAAGAATACCAGTAGCACAATGTTTTATTAGTACCAGAAGCATAGTATTTTCAGGAATATATTAATGGAAAAGCATTTTTATGCTCCTGTAAATAAATACAAAGTCAACAGCCCTTGAGATGTTCAGATAGGATGACAATTCAGTCCCTGATTATGCTTCATCATGTGTGAGATGCTTTTTTTTCTCCACATTTCTAATTTGTCTTGCTACCAACAGAGTGTCAAAATGGCGTTAAGCAAAATAAATCATGTCCTACCCAAGCCATCATGTTTTAATGAATTTTTTTTTTCTAATATCATATTTTAATCTGAGCTAATCACTCACTAGAGGGAGCAGCAGTCTATGGGAAACCCAACCCTCATCATTGCACTTTGCTGATGTTTTTTGCCTACCCACCTCACATATGCTTCCCAGTGTGTATTCTGAGCCAGTTGACATTGTTAATTGATTTTACAAGGATGACAATGCAATTATGTGTGGTCGAACTTTTTAGAACATTTGTCCAATAATCAAGTCAAGAGCAATGAGGTGTTAAATTGATTATGCAATAAAACCTGCCATAATTACTAAAACATGTGTCCACAGAATTATGATTGACACGTATTCATGACTGGGATTTGATGGTTTTGAATATGATTGGAAAAATAAATGATGTGAGCCATAAAGTGCATTTTTTATGGCATATACATGTAGTAATTAATGTTAACCCAAAAGATAAGGTCTTGAACTTTTATCCCCAATATGTGACACACAGTAAAGGTTATATTGTTCTATTGAAGTATTCATATTGCACATTGCCAAACCTTTTCTTCAGCAATAGTAACTTTAGAAGTTTACCTGGCATAGAGAATACGGTCAATGCCAAGAACTGAAGCCTTCACAGTCTTTACGTGACATATTTTGCAACACAAGATGGCGGGTAGGGGGCACTAATTGATTCACATAACTCTATACCAGATATTTATTTGTGTATTAAATTCTCTAATTTTGTGTGTGAGGATATTATTCATTTTTAGAGAAAAAAAAGGTCACACATAATCTGTTCAAATTTTGTATAACTTCTACATGCAGTATAGAAATATAGAATCATCCCAAATGCAGTAATAATTTCAGTTTAAATCAAGGGTTTAATTTCAAATTATTTTATTAATTTAAAATTATTTAAAGCTTTCTTTGGATGAACTTTTATTTCTGTTTTTGTTTTCATACCTGATTGTGTAGTATTATGTAGTATTTTGTGATAAAGACAGTATAATCTTTACATCAGTTTACATACAGTCTGCTATTTTTTCCCCATACTGACTTCTCCACACCTGGTTATCAAAGGCCTTGAGTCCTGGTATCAGTGACAAATAAATGATAAATACTTCAGAGAACTGGAAGATTATTTTTTAATGTAAAAAAAATTGTGCACATTGAAATATGCAGAAAAAAAGATCAAGTGTCTGAAAGGTTGTTCTCTATTAACATACCGTACACCTCAAGGACTGTTTTAGACAAAGCTTTGTAGCCCATAGAGAAAAGTACTTTGGTAGGTACATCGGCACATATTCCATTTTGTAAAAAATCTGATATCTGAAAATCACAATTCAAAAATGGTTAATATTTGAAACTTCCATATGAAACTGACTTTTAGACATGTTGTTTTAGGATTTCAAACTTTCACATTTTTTGTATCATTGTAATAGAATACAAATAATATTAAGTGGTTTTTCTACATGTCATCCTAATAATAATATGATGAGTGTCATAAACACATCTGGTTCCCTGACCAATCACAGGGGGCGAAATAATGGTAGATTTGAAAGAGAATATTTTTTACTAGTCAAAGACTAGCTAACACACAGTTACAAGAATGGTGGGAGATGACAAGCAAGATCTGTCTGCATTTCAACCTTGCAAAACTCCAGAAATAGCCCTAATATATTTGAATTATAAATTCAATTCTTAATTGCCAAGCATATTGAATATTGATCTTGTTTAAGATATTTCCTCAAGTAAAGAATTCTAGATATTTTTTATGAAACCCTCATTGTCCCAATCTTTAGGGAAGCACTTTTCCTCAGATAAAAATATTTCCACAAATGCATCTATAGTTAATCTTTAAAAAACATGATTCCCTATAATTTTCATTCATGAAAATTTCAGTAGAATTTTTTTCGAACAACTTACTGTCATATTTTAGTGAAAAGATTGATATGACCTTGTTTATATCTCCCAGTTGAACACAGCCACTATTATCTTGAATTCTCTGGATGATCATGTTGATAGACAAATAAAGTTATCACAATAGATAAATAAAAGTAATCACAAGTTACTGTCATTCCTCCTCCATTCTATCCCACATTTAAACACTTTCATGATGATTAATCATGCAGTTATTGAGAAACAGTTACCAATAAATAAAGTGAAATCTCCCACTCATCACAGGGAATAGACCCAGAAAAAATGTTGAAATCCATTTATATAGAATGATGAGAAGCAGGCATCCTTAAGTATGGCCAGCCATACAGAGTCTTAAGACAGCCAATCATAATGTATGGAGAAGTTTGGCTCTGGTTGGATGTTATGTGTGCAGGGCTAGTATGCACTAGGCAAGATAATGTTGAGATTATATTCCATTGCTGGGAAGGCTCTGATGTCTTCTGTTCCCTCAAGGCACTCGCTTAGCCACAGACTTCAACTGTAGACAAATATGCACGCTACCAAATTAGGTTCAAACATCACAAAATTCCCCTAATGTTTGCTATGTAAAGAGAAATCTGCAAAAGTGATATTCCTTGTTGCATAATCATTAGATTTTTTCTTTTCCATGAATGTTTGTCTCAGCACTCTGGGCCCATTTTACATTCTAGATTTTTTAATATTTAAAAATGTTAAATGCATTATTTTGTGTATCAATATCATCACTAGATTTTTACTTATTTCTGCAGATACCAGAAGGGACGTATCTACACTTATATCGGAGAAGTGCTGGTTTCGGTGAATCCGTACCGGCCAATGAACATCTATGACAAGGAATATGTGGACTCTTACCGGGGCCGAGAAATATACGAGCGTCCCCCCCATATATTTGCGATCGCAGATGCTGTGTACAAGACCATGAAGAGACAAGCAAAAGACACATGTATTGTTATATCAGGTAAGTTCTGGAATAAAGATATGGGAAGGAAATGTTTCTGGTTGGTTTTTTATTGGATTATGTGTGTTTCCTGTGCTTGATATAAGGATATGTGTATTATCATATCTGATGGGATATTTTATCTTAATAATATTCCTATGATGTCCATAAGCACATCTGGTTTAGGGACCAATCATGGCAGTCGAGACAATGGTGGGAGACAATAGCAATTATTTAGACCAATGAGAGAGCAGCTAACAAATGATAAACAAAAGTGTTGACAGTGGCAGGAAGCGGTGATCACCACATGTCTACATTTTAGCATCACATAAGATGGCTTTCTCTCAATAAATAACAGAGAAAATTATTAAAACTGAAAAAAATGTCCAGATTAACTGTCAACAGGGTCATTTGGAACAGCTATGGATTGTCTTGTAAAAGATATGAATATTGTCATAGAATTAGAGATCTTGTATAAGGATATGAATATTGTCATATAATTTGGGATCTTGTTTAAGGATATGAGTATTGTCGTATCTGTTTTTTTTCTTCATATATAAGGATATGTATTGTCAAAATCAGTGGGGTAATGAGTAATATCAATTATAACTGATGGGGTCTTTTAAAAGCATACATGTATTGTCAGGCCTGGTAGGTTTTGTCCATAGTAACAGTGGTGGGAAGCTGCGATCACCATGTGTCTATATATATATATATATATATATATATATATATATATATATATATATATATATATATATATATATATATATATATATATATATATATATATATATATATATATATATATATATATATATATATATATATATATATATATATATAGATATATACATACAAAGCAGGGTAATGTGGGTGTGCACATGTTATGACATCCTCCTGGGAGAGAGATTAATTTCAAGCAAAATAGGAAGTGGAATTGAGCAAGATGCGTATCTCAGTGGCGTATGTTTACCAGGGAATAATAAGGGGTCCTTTATTATGTAGGCCGTGTCCTGGCATTATATATATTTATACATGTATTGGCTTTCATGCCCTATATTTCCACCATGAAAATTTGACATTTTATTCTTATAAGACACTCGACCATCCGTAGTTGCCCTAAATGTCTTTGTCATCAGTTAATTTGAACTTTCTACCACTATCATTAACTTTAAATTAATTATGTGTGCACATAGTATTATTATTATTAAGATTAGCTGTACATAAAAATTTTCTGTGAAAATTATTCACATGTTCACAGAAGATAAAACAAATTGTTGTCAATGAGGGAAGCTTGTTTAGAAAGATCACATTTCAAAAGTCCAAAACACCCATCATGGATTTGGAAGTAGGAAATATAAAATCGCATAACATTATTATCTGGGTGTGATAGTAGCCACTGGTTTGTAAGTGGTTTAAATGATCTATCAATATTAATCTGTGATAAGATGTTGATGATAATCTTATCTCCGAATAATCTTGCACATTTGATTCCATTTAATACTATAAAAGGGCCAGAGCTTGTGGAAACAGTACGGAATATGAATCTTTATGGTCTGGCATCATTGTGGAGAAATACGACCTTTCATCCTGATTAAGATAAATATAACATTTTTGTGATAAACCAACAATACTGTTATCTTTACTTTGTCACATTTGGCCAGGTATCATATTTACTGGGAAGTTTAATCAAATGGATTTAATTTGGTGATTTCAATTTTATTCTGTAACAACACATGGGCAAAGAAGTGTTTGGTGTGAAGTGTTTGGTGGTGTGCAGCATACCTGAACCACGTTTCTGGCACAATTCTCAGCTGATAGCCACCCAGAACACAGATCATGTAATAGACATTATGTAGGTCAAGCAGAGAAGTGCTTAGTAAAAAGCTTCATTCAAATATGCTGTTCCTTTGCATTGCTGTCGTGAGTGCACATTTAGAACCAAAGTAAAGCAGCTTTGGTTTGAACAGCTGATCTAATGCTTTTGGGTATAGTTGATACCATTATATTTAGTCCTTTATGATCATATGGTTTATATTCATTTAGATCTCTGAAAGATATACCAAAAAGAGCATCATATTGATAACACTGATATACAATTCCATTGATCAAATGCACAACTCACATTTCTAGCTTTAAAATGATCAGTGAACTGTTTACATATATTTAGAGGACATTCTGCATATTGCTTTATGTATATTTGTGTGAAAAAGCTTTAAAAACCATGCCAAGCATTGACACATATTATCTGTTTTGAAAAAATAAACACATTCCAGCCCTTGCAAATTTATGAACATTGCCTCTTGGCAGAGGTCTATAGAAGGAAAGACCTGGTGGGTTTATGACCTTTATACAGCACCATTATTTTGCCATTCCTTTATGCATGTGGAGAGATTACTTGTCTTCATGTAAATCGTACAGTATCTTGGCAAGCAAATACAGAAGTGTGTGTGTGTGTGTGTGGTTGTGATATATATATATATATATATATATATATATTTATTTATTAGCCCTAGAGTGTATGCACTGATGGATCTCCATAAAGCATTTGACAGAACATAAAGTTGTGACCTGTGTTGCATAACTTTTTCTCACCTTGATTTATCGTTGCACCTTAACTTGTTGCACAGACTTTTATATACCCAAATATCCCAAGTAACTTCCTTGATCTGGAATCTGCAAAATTATAAATATTTTTCTCTCTTTTTCATTGAAAGGGACTTGACCAGGATTGGATTCCCAGAATCTATAAGAGAAGAATGTAACGTTATTAAAAAAAAGCAATATTTAGAAGTAAAACATGAATTGACATTTTATTGAGGGAATCTAGGGTATGTCAGTGGCCATGATTTAGACGAAAGTCTGTACAAAATGGTTGTGTTTTGTCATGCAGTCATGAAAGGTTTTTTGAAATGACAGCCCTTGATTCCTGGCTGACACGATTCACATCCCTGAACACATTCACAGTCAGCACAGAACTTGTG
Source organism: Amphiduros pacificus (assembly GCA_949316495.1). Lineage (NCBI taxonomy): Eukaryota > Metazoa > Annelida > Polychaeta > Phyllodocida > Hesionidae > Amphiduros > Amphiduros pacificus. The sequence continues at coordinate 29,727,611 of OX439004.1, read as the reverse complement.
ATACATAACTCATACAGGACCACTCAATCCCAGCTTATTCATCACATAAAATATGTGAATCGGTTTTTTTCAACAAATTGAAAGCTACAAATGTTAGAGTGCATTTGATGCATTTTGTTCGGTTAAAAAACGAAATATATTAAATTAGAATTGTTTGATACTTTAAGTGTTGAGGGTGGTGTGGGGGATTATGGCATTATTATAAAATTGCTCTGCTTTATTTCCGTTCCATTGAGATATTGTTTAACCCATTTCACATTTAATACAGCATGAGTTGAATTAAATAATTGCTTTCTTCCCCTTTGAAATGTGGTTTTGTTTAATCATAGAAAATATTTTACATGCAGATGGTTAAAAAATTCAGAATTTACTTTAACAATAGAAAATATAAATGGGCCAAAATGCATGTGTATGCCATGCATGCCACATGTATGTTGTTAGGCAAACAATGGCTGAGTGTGACCAAATATAGCCAAGCAATGGCTGAGTGTGACCAAATGTAGCCACACAATGGCTGAGTATGACCAAATATAGCCAAACAATGGCTGAGTGTGACCAAATGTAGCCACACAATGGCTGAGTATGACCAAATGTAGCCAAGCAATGGCTGAGTGTGACCAAATGTAGCCAAACAGTGGTTGAGTGTGACCAAATGTAGCCAAACAATGGCTGGGTGTGACCAAATATTCAAGAGTGTGATCAAATATTCAAGAATTTTATTGAGGCAAAATTAGAGATAACTATTTGACTCACTTTTGGCTGCACAGTCTGCAGAGGTCTGCCTCAACCCAGAGCTGAACTTCTGCATTTTAAAGGTAAACACAGGTAACATGAACTCTTTGTGAACCCAGAAGAGGCTCAATAGAAGCTCTGTTTGACATCATTCTAACCCTAGACAATGCCTTTGATGATGTCATGTCATAATGGTATACAGCCATGATGTGGTTTTACCTTTCAGTACCTCAGTGATGACACTCCACCAGAGGATAGAGACAAACATAGAGAACACTTTCAATTAGGAACTTGTTCAAATAGTTTTGATTATTGGGATGAAGCAATCGAAAAAAAGGAAATAGGCACTAAAAAGGAAATATATTTATCATTATGATTTACTTTTTTTTCCACATTAGTGTATAATTGGTAAACTTTAACTGCCAACAGAGAATCATACCCTGCGGTCTGAAATATAAAAAATTTAAAATACTGAGCCAGACACAGAAAAAGCATGCAGGAATTTCACATTGACTGAGTCATGTCATGTCCTAGTACTATATGTTAGACTTTATGCTTTATACTGGGCATGGTAAGTAAGCATGAAAGAAAGTCAGGCTCAATCTGTTATTTGCTTGGGTATCATTATGCCTGTAATATACTCAAACTTGAATGCAAATTTGCTTTCTGAGATTCATGGAATTCAAGCAATGTACGTTAAAAATGACTGAAGTAAATTTTATAATTTTTTTCTGATCTGGAGTTGGCCATGATGAATGTGATCAATGTGGGCAGGGATAATGTGGGCAGGGATAATGTGGGCGGGGAGAATGTGGGCAGGGAGAATATAGACGGAGAATATAGATGAGGAAAATGAGGTCAGGGAGAATGAAGTCAGGGAGAATGAGGTCAGGGGAATGTGGGCAGGGGGAATGTAGAGAGGGAGAATGTTGGCAGGGAGAATGAGGTCAGGGAGAATGTGGGCAGGGAGAATATAGACAGGAAAAATATAGATGAGGAAAATGAGGTCAGGGAGAATGAGGTCAGGGAGAATGAGGTCAGGGGAATGTGGGCAGGGGGAATGTAGGCGGGGAATGTGGGCAGGGGGAATGTGGGTAATGGACAGGGAGAATTGAAATTGTCATTTTTTATGAGAAATAGAAATGTTTGAATTTTTAGAGATGAAAAATATATTTGGTTCACAGTCTTCTAAAGTTCTGATGCTGTCTGAAGATTGTGGGCAGGGAGAATGTGGGCGGGGAGAATGTGGGCAGGGAGAATGTGGGCAGGGAGAATATAGACAGGGAGATTATAGATGAGGAAAATGATATTGATGAGTTGAATCTGCATTGAACCTGGTGCTTAGTTGTAATATGTAATAATAGTTTACTGGATGAACTCATATTTATCAGTTGAAATTCATCTTAAAACCAAAAATGTATATTCATTTGTAAAGGTATTGTACATAATAGCCAGAATAGGGTTGATTGATCTACCTGATAATGGACCATCACTCACTAAATTCTAACTCCATTTTTGTTGTATTTATAGACATTTGTTTCTTTGATATTTTCACATGAGAAATGGCAATAATTGACGATTGTTTCACAGTCTACACGATGCTTGATCTTTAAATGTCAGCCAATATATATCACAGCAAACTGCACCACGTCTTAATGTCAGAGGCACTTCAGGCATATATAAAAGCAACCCTCTGGGAAATACTCTATGTCTACCAACATGTAGTTTCCACCAAGATCCAAGTCAGCAAATTAGGTCCTTACAAAGCAAAAGGGGAAGGTAAAGAGAAGAGAGGGTCTTGCATGAAGTCAAATGAACATCTGTGGTCGGTAGACAAGAGAACATCAGAATAAGTGAGGTTGAGCAGGGTTTGGCATGCATACTGCCCATAGACTTTGAGGTCATCCCATTTCCACATCTGACTCACAGACTGTATACCATTGACTTTGCTTTGAGCAGAAAAAAAATAATTGCAAAACTGGTCCATAAAAAGAGTTGGAAGTTGTAATAAAAGAGAATACTGAAGATTAGGTGGTGAGGGGTGATATTGTGGAGGATAATATACTGACTTTGCCAGGAGACAGTCATCACGTGGAAACAAGCATTGGCCAGCCTCTGCATCAACCCAGCCGGGAGAAGGGGTCTGGCGGACACTCACATCCCATAGACAACTACCAGGCAGATTGATGATGCAGATATAAAATATGACCAGCATAAGATTAGGCAACATTTGCGAGATTGCGATTTAAAGATGTGAAGGATTTTTCAGGGATATTTGTATTATGAGATAAAGAGATTGCGTTCTTTGAGGGCGAGACCTAAATGTGGTCATTGCCCAGCCCCAGAATGATGAGGTCTTATATTGCTCCCCTACCCCCAGCATTACTCTTTGTTTCTGACAGAGAAAAATCCCTCTTTGCACCACAGCTTGCACAGGTACCACAGAGGTGGCTTTATCCTCCAAAAGGAATCTATAGTGGCGGAGTCCATTAACAAAAGGCATTAATCCATTGCCGATTATTAATGTTCTCTGGAGTTATGGCATCCGTTTATCACCTTCATAAGTGTCTCTAATTGAATGAATATTATGAGCACAATAAATCTCATCAAGAAACCTTCATAACCTAAAATGCCACTTTTTGTTTTTTGTACAAGACATGCCTAAAAATTGCCACTTATGCCCTTTTCTCTCCTTTTTTTATGGAATATTTCTCATGACATGCTGTCTTTGGTTAATGCTACTACCAACCTCAGCATCAGCCCGCATCCTGTCCTAACCTCTTCCTACTCAGATCAATAGCAGATCAATTGTGACCTTAATTTTTGTCTCCTTTTCTTTTCTTTTTTTGCAAAAGTCATGGGATCTTTGGAGTTGAGGGTTAATTCAAACATCAATATGTCTTGTAATCCTGAGTTAATAGAAACAAAATCAGCATTTAGGATTGATTGATCTTCTGGTGGTTTTCTTCCATTCCATGTGTTTAGAATACTAATAGATGAACAGTTAATTCATCAGTAATATTTCATTTGTTAAAAAAATATTTTTGGCTGTAAATGAGAAGAGTATCATCAAAGTCTTTCAGAATATAACATAACTATTTATATCATATTTATTATTGTAGAGATTAACTGATAGATAAAATGGATAAAGCTCAATTCCGATCATTGGATTAAAGATGTTTCATCTAAATATGTCCTACTTTAACCTTAATCACACCCAATCATTCAAACTTGACTGGTTCATCAAATAGAAATTGCTGCTATGTAAGCAATAAACAGGTGGTGAGATTGTTTTTCGAAGCTTTCCTTAAAATTGATGAGATGTCCCTGTGAATGTATAGATGTGGATGTGAAGACAGGATATGAATCAAAGTCACAATATAAACGTTGGTGTAGAATCACACAGGATCAATACACCAGTGGCCTCTGTCTGAGATTGAGTCTGTAAATATGAGCACGGAATGTTCTCAGCTGTGAGAACTTTGTCAGCGTTAAGTACCATTAGCCTGATGGGCCGGGCCGGGAAGGGTGGGGCAATTTTAGAGACGGCAGGGCGGAAACGGGGCAAAGATACGAACCAAGCCACAGCTCCATGGGACGGATTGGATTAGGATCGGAGAAATCCTGATCAACTTGTTCAATGGATTTTTATGATTGATGGAGCTGCTGCTAACACACTTTTTTCTAAATAAACAAGACACCACAATAAAATAGATCAAGATTTAAAGTTGATATACTGAGAGATGGAAACTATCCGAGGCAGATACACACAGTGTTGTGGAACCTCCACATAAAACTATCAAGCCAAAATTGAAATGAAGGAAATGAAATATCTGCCAAAGTTATATATGAGGAATGTGTCTCCTTTATATATGAGGAATGTGTCTTCTGAGTATTTTGAGTAAAATGAAGTGAGCTCTGAGATTTGGGTATTTTTATTTCCACAGGTTGAGATCAGTTTGATATCTGATAAGTTTTTTTCCAGTTTATTGTCCCCCACCTCAACTTTGTTGAAGGGAGGGACGTAAATTTGAGTGCAGTCTATCCGTTCTTTGGTTCGTTTGTTCGTTAGTTATTTCATTAGCAGGATAAGGTCCTAGGAATTACTTGGATTGTTTACATATTGCACAGGCAAATTATATATATCAATATCTTGGACGAGTTCGATAATGGCTTTGAGTGGACAATTTCTGTTGCCATGGTTACCAATTTACCGAAAAAATTGTCCTGCCACATTCAATGGTGGGGGACTTAGATTCAATGCTCTTGTTTTGATTGACATACAAAAAAAGAATATTTAAGTAAGAAATTGTTAGAAATAGGAATTAATTTCTATAAAGGAGTAATTTTAGAATGATTTGGTCATATGGGGTAATATCAACAATCTTTATGGTATGACAAGAAAGGCGAATTTTACATATTCAATCTTTGTCTAATTAAATGATTGTTTATCAATTCTGATGAGCTTTCAGATGGACAATGCAGTGTGATTTTTAGCAGCCTGGCATCAATATTATATTGATGACATGAAGACAAACCATTATTCACGGTCACAGTGTTTTATCTAATAAAGAGAGAAGTGTGGTTTTCTGGCCCTGGAGCATTATGTACACAATAGCTGCAGGGGAAAACACTAGATCACTGCACTGCTTATGAAACAGCTGCCACATACCCCATACATGCGTAAACACAAATGCCTCAGTTCCGAGATGATGACAGGACATGAACAAAGGCATTGTGTATCAGTTTTTATGTTTCCAGGGTCTCCCATTTACTGACACATATTCTACTGGTTAAAAAAAAAATTCTTTTTTGATTCATAATTATGATGACCTACTTTGATCACTTTCATGACCTACTTTGATCACTTTCATGACCTACTTTGATCATTTTCATAACCTACTTAGATTTCTGGCATCTTATTTTCTCCCCATTTTGTACCTGTCACCTCCTTAGATTTCCTGGAACCATCAAGCTGACTGGATATCAAAACCTTCAAATATATAATGGTGATATTTTTAAGCATCTGTTTTGCCATAATGGAGGAATAACTAAATGTAATTATGTATCTCAACCATATTGTTTGACTCCTTATCTGATCTATCATGTCTGGCATCTTATCATCTGTGCTGAGGACTGTTTTCACCTGTCATCTGTGATCTATCATTTCTGGCATCTTATTCTGTCTAGTGGACCACCATATATCTGCCATTTCTGATCTATCATGTCTGGCATATCAACTCTGAACATCCATTTTACTTGTCACCTCTGATCGTTCATGTCTGACATATTATAATCTCTGATGTCTATTTTACGTTTCACCTCTGATCTTTCATGTGTGACATATTATCATCTCTGATGTCTATTTTACTTGTCACCTCTGATCTTTCATGTGTGACATATTATCATCTCTGATGTCTATTTTACTTGTCACCTCCGATCTTTCATGTGTGACATATTATCATCTCTGATGTCTATTTTACTTGTCACCTCTGATCTTTCATGTGTGACACATTATCATCTCTAATGTCTATTTTACTTGTCACCTCCGATCTTTCATGTGTGACATATTATCATCTCTGATGTCTGTTTTACTTGTCACCTCCGATCTTTCATGTGTGACATATTATCATCTCTGATGTCTATTTTACTTGTCACCTCTGATCTTTCATGTGTGACATATTATCATCTCTGATGTTTATTTTACTTGTCACCTCCGATCTTTCATGTGTGACATATTATCATCTCTGATGTCTATTTTACTTGTCACCTCTGATATTTCATGTGTGACACATTATCATCTCTAATATCTATTTTACTTGTCACCTCTGATCTTTCATGTGTGACATATTATCATCTCTGATGTCTATTTTACTTGTCACCTCTGATCTATCATTGTCTCCCCGAAGCTTGTCTCCTCACTTCTGAACAAACAACTAATTTCATCAAGCCATTCTTATGTTTTAAGTGTTATATGTGTAAAAATGTCTCTGTATATTATGAGGCAAAAGCCATTGAATAGGAATTTATGGGATAGCGAGACCACATCTAGAGTTGAGTAGGTGTTACTCCCCTCTTTCATTGGGTCATAAACACATTGAAAAGAAAGATGATATAAAAGGATATTGATTTCCACTGCGCGACCTGGTCAGTATAATAGGCAACCAAATTTTTCTACTCATCATCAGGGTCTATGGCACTTTCCTCTTTATGCTAATCTATGAAGACCACAGAGTATTGTGTGATAGAAAAAAAAATAAGTGGGAAATATTGATGATCTGGATAATGGAGAATCTGTGATGATCCACGGGTTGTGGGTTCAATTCCTAATACTGAGATTGCATTCATATTCCATTTTCTCATATGAGCAGAGGCATGTGCATGAAGGGTTAACCTATTGTCCTTGTAAGTGTGTGACAGGGTGGATTGTCATGTCAAGGACCTGCGACATCACAATTCAGTGAGGGAGCTCAATATCTGCTGTAGGTAGGTCTTGTCATGAAGTGACTTAAATAATGTTGTACATGGCATAAAATCCCAAACAAACAAACAAAATGGAGAATCAAGGGTACAGAGTATGTATTAGATGACTTGAATGGTGGTAAGTAGTATAGAGCCTCTTTGATGACAATTAGCAAAGTATAACAAGGAGAAATAGCGGTAGGGTTCTGCAGTAACATATGGTAGACAGCAGCAATAGATTCAAGTGAAAGGTGTGGAGACTACTCAATTAAGATCAGAAGCACTATGCTTTACTCAAAGTGAAAGGATTCTACAGTGAACAGAGTAGTTTTTACTGTTAAATTAGGTAACCTTACATAGCCTTTCATCTTGTCAATCTCTTTTTGTGTGATATATTAGTTTTCATCTGGAGTTAGAGTTAAATAGAGAATGCCTCTTTTTTAACATCCTCAGATTTCATAGATTTTAGAACTTGAACACAACTCATTTGCCAGATAAAAACTAAATCAGGAGACAAATATCTGTCTTTCTGTCTGTCTTTGGACAAGGACGAGTCCAACCTCAGATAAACTTCCATTACAGTAGTGACTCCAATAACCAGATAAACATCCATTAGTACAGTGACTCTCATAATCAGATGAACATCCATTAGGACAATGACACTTATAACCAGATGAGCATTCATTAGGACAATGACACTCATAACCAGATGAGCATCCATTAGGACAGTGACACTCATAACCAGATGAGCATCCATTAGGACAGTGACACTCATATCCAGATGAGCATCCATTAGGACAGTGGCACTCATAACCAGATGAGCATCCATTAGGACAGTGAAACTTGTGACAGATGAGCATCCATTAGGATAATAGAAGCAGAGACATCAGCAGAGATGTGACAAGAGACAGTTCCTGGGGCCATGTTACCAATCACTTGAGACAATATTTATCAGGCTGTAAAACTGGCATCCTGGGGAAGGCACCCTTCCCTGTTCTAGATTCACTATCCATCATTGTGTATTAGGCGTTTATGGACAAGATTGTTGGTCATTACTCGCTAACAGTCATGAAACAGGCACTCAAGATTAATGGTTTTGGGAAATAGTATAACGCCAAACGAGGCTGATACAAAGCAGAGAGGTGATACTGATGCAATAAGTCAGCAATGATATCATATATGTTTGACTTGTTCTGAGGGTGTCCTCCAATTATTTTTATCCACAAATGATGAACCGCTAAATTACAGTAGATAAATGTTTCATTTGTGAACATACACATTTTAAATATAAATGACTAAGGTTTGAGTGGTGATTCAGATTGAAGTGATTATCTTAATATGTTACCTAAATCAACTGGTAAACCACCAGTTGAATAAGGTAAAAATTCAGTGATATATAGCGCTCTAGCACTATGTCTTTTAAGGAAAATAAGACATATGACTGTGTGTACCAGTCCCAAATTGGGCACTGCCCGGAACATATCTTAATTGGTCATATGCCCTGGACAATTTTTCCTTTTGCATGATAAATCTGTTTGGGTAATTCGCCTCGTCAAACATTGCCATACTTGCTGTTTATTATAGCTCACAGGTTGGTGTGCAAAGTTGAGATATAACAGATCAATAAAGGTACAAGAACAGGCAGTGATGGTGGCCGAGCCAAGACGTGGATACCAGCATGCCTGCTTCTATCCGGCATAGATACCCCAGCCTCTTCTCTGTCCTCAGATCCCACCCATCTCCTCCTGATTGCCTACTTCTAGGCTATGCCACATCTCAAGCAGTTCAGTTTTCTACCATTAAAAGATATCATGTTTCACTTCTATGGGTTTTCTTATCATTGAAGTATGACTCAAATTGAAGCAACCTCCATCTCCTCGCCTGTTTACAGAAGGATAATGATTGTAACTTTAACACAAAACTGATTTTCGTCTTATTATTTTGTCCCATAAAAAGGTTGGAAAATGACTAGGTATCCCATGGCTATCCTTTTTTATGATAGAGTGCATAACACTGGAATGTACATTGCTGTGATTCATGATAATTTTTTGTTGTCCGAGCAGAGCCACACTGAAATAGGCAAAGATTGGGTCATTTGTATTCGATGCTGTACCCAGTGATGCCATCCGTCTTGGCATAGATTCTAATTTGACTTGGAGCCACAGATGGCCATTCTACACTGGCCTTAATATCTAGTCCCCGATCCTCATTAGCACTCATTACAAAAGTAAATGGGAAAACAGCCCCCAAAACCCGCCAAAGCTTTCTCTGAACTATTCTCAGCCACAGAGAATCAACAGAATTAATAATGTCTATCATGGCAGTTGAGAAAAACTTTGAATTTTTATTGCTGGAATGTGACAGAGATCGTTCATCACTGAAATCCTTTCTTCGTGAAAATTTGCCTTTCAAGTCAATTAAATCAGATAATTCACAGTTAATTTGTCACAAACTTATTTGATCGATAAGAGCAAGTATTATGCACAGTAAACCAATTCATGCAAATGACAAAATTATAAGCTATAGAAAGTTAGTTTAAATGGCAGAAATGACATAATAATCTCTTCAAGAAAAAAAAGAAACTGGTATTTATGGACTCATGGCCGCAAGTATACTGCAAAATAGGTTTATCCCACTGAGAAGACTTATTAAAAAGTGCTGGGAGTAGAAGCTGCCCACGCAGTTCACATTGTCAGGTGCAGTGAGTATGAGATCAGGTAGAACAAAGTTGCACGGAGGCCATCGTGAGAGAGGGACATGATGGCCAAGGACGGTGCCTTAATGGCCTAGGAACCGCTCACTCTTTTATTAATAGGGGAGGGAGAGACTGCTCTCTCATTTATTAATCAGGCTTGAGGAAATGAGTCTGATTCTTGTCGGCAACAGGCTTCTGTGTTCTGCATCTGGTCTGCTGCCAGGAAGAATTTTTGAGTGAACATATTTCAACATGTTTAAAGGGTTTGAGATTTCTTTGAAAGTATGAAATTATATTACCAGCAAATGATCTGATCAATGCAACAAATAAGGGATGCTCCCCAGGAAGATGTCTAGTGTGTGTCTCATGCTGATTGGGTCTTGGTGGAAGGTAACTACCGTCTACTTACGCACGACACATCACTAAAGGATCAGAACTGGGTCAGTCATATCGTCTCACACAGTAGAAGGAAGTGCATCTTCCTGTAGACACTGGGATGTTGACAACAAATATAGAGATAACCTACCCCCACGTCTGTAAATGCTCCACAGCTCGCCTCACTGATTAGCCACGTTTTTATATGCAGTGTGTTGAATCAAACTCATTCATCATGATTATTGCATGTTTTACTGTGCAAAATTTGTGGCGTCATAATGCTAGGATTTAATGCTTGTTACTTAGGCTAAGAGCAGTACACCAAATGTCAAAAGCACTAAAATAGCATTATAAGGAAGTGCTTCCTTTTTCTGTTTGTCAGCCTTCTGATTATCTTTTTAAAATTTCATGAGGTGTAATAAACATGAGTTAGTATGGAATAAAATGACAAATCACATGTGAAAAATGGAAGTTTAAATCAGACTAAATAAATAGATTAATGTCAGTGATGTTTTGATAATTAAGATATTCTGCTTCATATTGATTGGGTTATCAATTCATATTCAGTATAATACAAATGTATTCAAGGCTATAAAAAATGCATAGGTAAGGTGAGGCTCTTATTTCCTGTAGTGGTTACTTTTAATGCAGGACACAGCCCAGACAATTTACCGGACATTGGAGTGGACCATTTTAAGATGAGATGATCAGTGATAATACCTCAGAGTTATGACCACTCATGGATCTGCCATTGCTCTCCTCATACACCTGTCTTGGATGTCCTCATACACCTGTCTTGGATGTCCTCATACACCTGTCTTGGATGTCCTCATACACCTGTCTTGGATGTCCTCATACACCTGTCTTAGATGTCCTCATACACCTGTCTTAGATGTCCTCATACACCTGTCTTGGATGTCCTCATACACCTGTCTTGGATGTCCTCATACACCTGTCTTAGATGTCCACACGCGCCTGTCATGGATATCTGCAGGCACCTGTCATGTATATCTGAAGGCACCTGTGGTTGTTCATAGGCACCTGTCATGGTCGTTCATCGGTACCTTTCATGGCCATTCAGAGGCACCTGTCATGGGTGTTCATAGGCACCTGTCATGGTTGTTCATAGGCACCTGTCATGGTTGTCCATAGGCAGAAGCCAAGGTTTTTTGTTGGAACTTGTTGGCAGTGAATGTTATGGGAGTGAGTTAGCAATGGGTCATGTGCACTTGCTTCCTTCAACAATGGGTCATGCTCACTTGCTTCCTTCAACAGTGGGTCATGCTCACTTGCTTCCTTCAACAATGGGTCATACTCACTTGCTTCCTTCAACATTTGGTCATGCTCACTTGCTTCCTTCAACAGTGGGTCATGCTCACTTGCTTCCTTCAACAATGGGTCATGCTCACTTGCTTCCTTCAACAATGGATCATGCTCACTTGCTTCCTTCAACATTGGGTCATGCTCACTAGCTTCCTTCAACAGTGGGTCATGCTCACTAGCTTCCTTCAACATTTGGTCATGCTCACTTGCTTCCTTCAACAGTGGGTCATGCTCACTTGCTTCCTTCAACATTTGGTCATGCTCACTTGCTTCCTTCAACAATGGGTCATGCTCACTTGCTTCCTTCAACATTGGGTCATGCTCACTAGCTTCCTTCAACAGTGGGTCATGCTCACTAGCTTCCTTCAACATTTGGTCATGCTCACTTGCTTCCTTCAACAGTGGGTCATGCTCACTTGCTTCCTTCAACAATGGGTCATGCTCACTTGCTTCCTTCAACAGTGGGTCATGCTCACTTGCTTCCTTCAACATTTGGTCATGCTCACTTGCTTCCTTCAACAATGGGTCATGCTCACTTGCTTCCTTCAACAGTGGGTCATGCTCACTTGCTTCCTTCAACATTTGGTCATGCTCACTTGCTTCCTTCAACAGTGGGTCATGCTCACTTGCTTCCTTCAACAATGGGTCATGCTCACTTGCTTCCTTCAACAGTGGGTCATGCTCACTTGCTTCCTTCAACAGTGGGTCATGCTCACTTGCTTCCTTCAACAATGGGTCATGCTCACTTGCTTCCTTCAACAGTGGGTCATGCTCACTCGCTTCCTTCAACATTGGGTCATGCTCACTTGCTTCCTTCAACAGTGGGTCATACTCACTTACTTTATTCAACAATGGGTCATGCTCACTTGCTTCCTTCAACAGTGGTTCATGTTCACTTACTTTATTCAACAATGGGTCATGCTCACTTGCTTCCTTCAACAGTGGGTCATGTTCACTTACTTTATTCAACATTGGGTCATGCTCACTTGCTTCCTTCAACAGTGGGTCATGTTCACTTACTTTATTCAACAATGGGTCATGTTCACTTGCTTCCTTGAACAGTGGGTCATGCTCACTAGCTTCCTTCAACAATGGGTCATGCTCACTTGCTTCCTTCAACAATGGGTCATGCTCACTTGCTTCCTTGAACAGTGGGTCATGTTCACTTGCTTCCTTGAACAGTGGGTCATGTTCACTTGCTTCCTTGAACAGTGGGTCATGTTCACTTGCTTCCTTGAACAGTGGGTCATGCTCACTTGCTTCCTTCAACAATGGGTCATGCTCACTTGCTTTATTCAACACTTTCGTTGGACACTCAGTGGCAAAGAGGGTTTGATTCCCAGTTGAGATGTCAGCCAACGCTTAATGATTGAGAAAGGTGGATATCTGCTAATTAATTTATCTTTCTTCAACCAGTGCCCCACAAGTGGTAATCAGGGGCAGTGGTTGGTTTTATATTATCATGTCCCTTTGATGATGCAAAAGAATGATCCCCAGTTACTCTTCAAAATGAGTAGAGCATTGAGTCCCAATGACAGGCTTTTATTAAATCAGGCATAGCTTAATTGTGCTGAAAATGCTGCTAATTCAAACAAACAGAAAAAGCCAAAACAAAGAATCCCCCAAAAAACAAACAAATCCACAGTCCTATGGAATCATGGTTGTCCATATTATCTGTCATTTGCAGCAGGTTTTTTCCACACGCACCAATCACCTTTGATATGTGATTTGTCCATAGGCACATGGAAAATAATGGCAGTACATCAGGCTCTCGGTGTGGTGCAGCGTGGTTCTAAGTGCATATTTCTGTGTACCACGCTGATGCCTGTGGTTGGAGATGCCAATGTGGCGCAGGACTTCTGCAGGTTTTGTTGGTCAGTCAAATGGAGCGTCCAGGGGTTTGGCAGATTTTCCCTGGAGTTTGTGTGTTTATCCTCTTTCTGCCATATTGGCCTTTATAAAGGATTGGTAAATGGCACATCCCTTCACTGAATAGAATAAATTGACTCGGGCTTGACACGCGTCTCAGGCTGAGTAAAACTAAGTAATATAGACATGAGACACTTATGAATGTTTTTGATGATAAGAATTTTTATTTTAAATGAGAAGACATCTTCTGATTTGCCATAGCCATTAGTGTACTATTCAATATCAATGAATGATGCCTCAGAGAACATATCTGACAGTTTATCGATAAATGGGGCAGTTAGGAAATATCTTGCAGATCACACTTGGTGCGTTCTGATGGAATAATCTCACAATGGATGAGCTGTCTGTAAGTGATAGGGATATGTTTTCCTTCATCAAGTTGCTTAGCCTTGCCAGACATCGAGATTTTGTCACTTTGGGGTTAATTGCTTATTCTCCAGAGATCCTGCAAGAACCATCGGGTGGGGCAGAAAAAGTGCCTGCAACTCTCAGAGTCTCTATCATTGTGCAAAATGCTGCAGAGACGTGGAGGAGGGAAGATGGAGGTGTTGGTTGAGTACTTTAGGGACAAGTGGTGAGCGTTGAGAAATGCTTCTATTGTTGCCGGGTCAAGACGCATTCAGGAGCAGACGGAAATCTGATATGGCATGGCTGGTTCCCGAAAGAGAACACGCTGCCAATATTGAACTGTGGCTAGGAATACAATGGCATGCTCTCTCCTCTATATCAGTCTGGTGCCCGCAATGGTAGCATTATTGACCCACAGATATTCTCAGTAATTGAGAATTTGTGTTTATTGTATAGTTGGTTTTAGTAATACTCTTTTTTTTTGGTGATATTAAAGAAGACTAAAACCACAAAGAGTAAAAGGGAGAGGGGTTTGTTGATAACAAACCTAAGCTAAGCAAAATAGTCCAAGAAAATTGCCTGCAGTTTCCCTTTAGTGGCAATAAGTCTGAAACCATTGTCATATCTGTGCACAGACATGGGTGTTCTCAGCAGGCTTAACTCTCACTCGGGCTTTGACAACAATGTCAGATCCTTGATCTTTTTTTTTTCTTTTAATATCTTTGGATTGAGAATGATAGAATCAATTGACTTGACAATAGTAACATATCCTACTTTGAAATATCAGGCTGTTATAACTCAACATATTGTCTGGGCCATTTGTTGAGTTTTTATTTTCGACATAATCTCACATTTAAATTTATTGATTTGTAGTTGGAGTAAACAATTTTATTCAAGAAATTTAAGTCAAGTGAGACCCAGTTTGGCAATGCTGTCTTTACATCATTTGTTTCCACAATGACATTAATTAAAAAAACTTGTGATATGAAATAAATACTAGAGGCATCTGAAAACAAGAGATAGATATGTCCATTAATTTGTTGAAGTGTTTGAGGCAGTGAGCCCCTATCCTCTCATCACTCGCCCCTATCTATCGCCTCCTAATGGCCCTCACAGGGCTGTTTATTCTGTGTTTATTTCACACCATTTGCAAATATTGGCAGTAGGAAAAAACATAAAAGATAATTTGTAGTGATTAGTGTCATTTTATATAATTTTTTTATTTTGTCTTCCTGGTGTAAAATAAAGTTGTGATATTGAAACATATTCAAACATACGGTATATGATCGATTTGTGTAAGATTTAAATAGGGTTCATCCTATAAACTAGCCATACACTGAGGTGTTACATAAACCAAACTGAACATTATATGTTTCGTAGAGAAGCCACATTTGTCAAGTATTTAATACACAAGCCACATGATCATGTATTTAACATAGCAATACAATATTTAGTAGTTAATAGCTATTAGATACCCATGATAAACTGATCTGGATATACGAAGGTTTACAAACAGACACTTTACAAATACCGTAAGAAGTACATGACTGATCAGGGAATGTGTCTGTGCCACAAGCAGTGAATCTTCATTCATCAAGACACGGTGACCTTATAAGTGCCTAAGCCCGACTGATCATGATTTGGGGATATAGAGACTTTGACCACATTCAGGTAAGCAAGCCTGACTAATTGAGACATGGACTTTGTCAGCCTCGGGACACTGGCGGCCCCTGGTGGCCTCTGGCAGGCTCTGGATGCTCATTTTGGGCTAGGATCTCAGCTGATTGCACCTTGGGCCACTTAAGCAGTGATCTATAGAAGATCATAAAGAAGATGAGCACAGATCTTCTGATGTATTGCTTTAGTCTCATCATGGATAATCTGTGCGTCAGAGCTTAAAGGCACCAATTAAAAAGAAGCATCTTATTTCCACAATAAACATGTCTGCCTGTCATACCGAACCCTTTTTTAATCATAATTGGTACATCCAGAGCCTTTAGAAATGACAGACAGAGAATATGATATCACACAATGTACAAGACAGACAGGATAACTCCAACCTTTGTGATTGTATGGAAGAAATTCAAAGACAATGTTTCGCAGTCTGGCACTTTGCTGCTGAGAGCTGATAAGGATAATTGCCTTACCAGATAAAAGCCTTGCATTATTAATTATATTGTGTCTGATTGAGTTGCTCAAGAATATAAACATGATCATGCCTGGGTTGTGGCTATAAAGCTGATAGATATTCACAACATCTGCATCACCTCATTCAGTGAATTGTGTTTGACTTCATATAATTCAATTCTCACTGCTTGGGCTTCAACATTTGTGATCCACCAGGTGTCTCTTGTGTCAAGTTTAATGCATGCTGAGATAGGTTTTTACACATGACAGCTGATATGAGACAACCCAGTGTGTTGTGAATTGAATACGTTAATATTTTAGCAAATTTGTATTTTAGTCCACCAGAGGGAGCAAATAAATTGGGCTGAATGTGTAAAAAGGCAGTAACTCAAATCTTGATGAAAAAATACAGCTTATTTATGATAAACAAATCTCAGAGCCCTTAATAAAGGATGTTTTCCTTATGTGGACTTCTGAGCTTGTGATGCCATGCTCAAGTACCATCTCATATTACCCCTCTCTATACCAAGATGGGTTAATCAATGCTTCATGAAAAATATCCTATCACCTTATTGGTTTGTTATACATACAGAGGCTGAGATATGTGTCTCAGAATGTCAAGGTATTTGTGCTGTAAACCTGATTGTTTTTGACAGAGATGGATGATAGAGGATATTACGCGGCTGAGCTGGGGCTACCATACACGGCAACCTGACACAAACAACACCTATTCTGATCCATATACAAGCAAATTATGCTCTCATCTAATTTCTTGCTTAGTTTATTCGCAAACTGATCTTGTAACCACAAATTTCTAGTGTTTTGGTTCATTTATATAAAGGACTTATGTGTGCAGCTGCCAGTCATGCAGTGGAAGAGCTCTGAATGGTGCCAGACTGAAAGTCTGAACTAATCCATACCTTTCATGCTATTCTGAATGCTCACAACATGGGTGGAGCATAATCTTGTTAATTTTGAATGCTCACAACATGGCTGGAGCATAATCTTGTTAATTCTGAATGCTCACAACATGGCTGGAGCATAATCTTGTTAATTCTGAATGCTCACAACATGGCTGCAGCATAATCTTGTTAATTCTGAATGCTCACAACATGGCTGAAGCATAATCATGTTAATTCTGAATGCTCACAACATGGCTGCAGCATAATCATGTTAATTCTGAATGCTCACAACATGGCTGCAGCATAATCATGTTAATTCTGAATGCTCACAACATGGGTGGAGCATTATCATGTTAATTCTGAATGCTCACAACATGGCTGGAGCATAATCATGTTAATTCTGAATGCTCACAACATGGCTGGAGCATAATCATGTTAATTCTGAATGCTCACAACATGGCTGGAGCATAATCTTGTTAATTCTGAATGCTCACAACATGGCTGCAGCATAATCATGTCAATTCTGAATGCTCACAACATGGCTGCAGCATAATCTTGTTAATTCTGAATGCTCACAACATGGCTGCAACATAATCATGTCAATTCTGAATGCTCCCAACATGGCTGCAACATAATCTTGTTAATTCTGAATGCTCACAACATGGCTGCAACATAATCATGTCAATTCTGAATGCTCACAACATGGCTGCAACATAATCATGTCAATTCTGAATGCTCACAACATGGCTGCAGCATAATCTTGTTAATTCTGAATGCTCACAACATGGCTGCAACATAATCTTGTTAATTCTGAATGCTCACAACATGGCTGCAACATAATCATGTTAATTCTGAATGCTCACAACATGGCTGCAACATAATCATGTCAATTCTGAATGCTCACAACATGGCTGCAGCATAATCTTGTTAATTCTGAATGCTCACAACATGGCTGCAACATAATCATGTCAATTCTGAATGCTCACAACATGGCTGCAGCATAATCTTGTTAATTCTGAATGCTCACAACATGGCTGGAGCATAATCATGTTAATTCTGAATGCTCACAACATGGCTGCAGCATAATCTTGTTAATTCTGAATGCTCACAACATGGCTGCAACATAATCATGTCAATTCTGAATGCTCACAACATGGCTGCAACATAATCTTGTTAATTCTGAATGCTCCCAACATGGCTGGTGCATAATCTTGTTAATTCTGAATGCTCACAACATGGGTGGAGCATTATCATGTTAATTCTGAATTACCTTTAAAATGTTAAAAAAATTACCAGAAAATTTGCACATCCATTATCCAGACATTATTATTCTCTCAGCCACAATGAAATCTTAAATTTTTTTGATGATTTGATGCATTTTTAATCCTTTGAAATAAATAGATTTTCAAAAACATAAATTAAAATTTTGTTCTTCAAATGCTGGTACATACAAACATGTTTTTTTCTTTTTTATTATCACTGATTTATTAATAATTAGTGAAATTGGCTAAATAATGAAGGTTGATGCTTTTGCTGGAAAGACAAATTAGGGAACATATTTTCAAGTGGAAGAAAAAATTATGAGGATAGAATATAACATATTTTATATTAAATATTTATTCATTTCCATGATTTCTTAGAACCAGGTTATGATAGAAAAAACACTTCTGCAAAGTTGACTTAGCGATAAGCAAAACATGCTACAAACAATTCACGTTGATTATCATGTTGCTTGGTACCATTTCACAGTATCCATAGTTTCATTCTCAAGATTAGATGTCAATGAATAATTTACTGGAATTTGATTTTATTTTGTGCTGGTTTCTACAGCTTTGCACCTTGTTTTTCCTGTTGCCATGGTGATTTACAAAGCAACAAGTAATCCCCATTCAGAGGCTTAAGCATGGACAAATTCCTTTAGTATCTTAATTTTAAAAACTGCATCGTTACGGGAGAGATAATCATTTTAAAATGGATTTCATGTTTGTTGACATTTTTGAAAGAATGGCTATTAAGACAGCAGATGTATTAGTTTTTATATTATTTATGATTTAACATTCTGTTGTGCAATTGGCAATGGAAACTGTTACATTTGTTATATTTCATATTCCAGTTCATTTCATATTAGGGAACACATTTAGGGAAGCACTTTCAATCAATGTAAACCAATAATTTCACATATCGATTGGTGATTATGATGATATTAATTTGAACTGTAATCACACACTACTTTTTCTTTATTTTCATTATATAAGAAGATATTCATACTCAATAACTCATATGCAAATTAGAATCTTCTTCTGGGTCCAAGATGAACACTCTACAGTGGCATCAATTGTCCAAACCATAATGACCACAAAAAAGATGTTTACAACCAACAGGAAATAACGACACAAATCCCCATGACCATACCAATCACAGAGTAACACAGATAGGGACTTTTTTACATGATGGCCTTGCTGAAGGGTAAATATACTATGGCCTGTGGTAAATGTTTTCTGCTTCCATCTGTATTTTCCAGAAATCTGGTAAACACTGATTATCTTACTTGCATAGAAACAAACATGTCACTTGCATAGAAACAACACATGGTTTGCATAGAAACCACAAAGCGATTGCTGATTATCAATGTAGTGATGTCATTGTAAGAGCCAATTAGATTATTTATTATGAAATTTTGACAGGGAAAGGTTCAGCTTCAGTAGGAGTTTTTTTACCTTTGGCAAGGGCGTAAGTGAATCATCATTTTGATGCCTGTTTTTTGACATTCACTGCTATTCAGGGTACCATCCATACTACAAAAAATATCTAACTGTAAATTGTCTTGTTTTTTTCAGTGAGATTACTCTTGTCATGGTAATCATGTTTTTATTTTCTTTTTTTCCAGGAGAATCAGGAGCTGGGAAAACAGAAGCCTCCAAGATTATCATGAGATATATAGCAGCTGTCACAAATGTCAATGGTCAGAAAGAAATAGAAAGGTCAGTGAAGACATTTTGTTTTATACCTTTTGCCTTTTTGCATGAAAGGCTGTAATTGTTTGCTTAAGTCATGGGTGACATTGATAGATCAAGTCATGGGTGGTTAGCAATGGTACAATCAGGAATATATATCAATGGTTCAAATCATGGGTGGATAACAATGGTTCAAGTCATGGGCAGTTAGCAATGGCTCAAGTCATGGGCAGTTAGCAATGGCTCAATTCATGGGAGCATAGAAACAGCTCAAGTCATATGATAGCAATGGTTCAAGTCGGGTGTGGATAGCAAGTCATGGGTAGATATCTATGGCTGAGGTCATGGATGGGCATCACAAATTTAAGTCATGGGTGACATTAATGGATTAAGTCTGGGGTGGACAACAATTAGTTTTGTGAAATATTAAAGGCAGATTGAATATAATGGCATCTCCAGCATTGCTTCCTCATTACTCAGTGGAATATTGTAAAGAAATATGCTTGAAAATCTGATTTCATGAAAGCTTTAACAAATTTCACATAAAACACTTCTGAAAGTTTTATTTGTTTCATTTTCTTAACTAATGCAAAGCTCAAATTTTGAGTTTTGCAATTTTTATATTTCAAATTGTACTGTTGATTTGGCAAATTCTCATGACCTTTCACCATGCTGATAATGGTAATAATGTTCAATGTGTTGGACAAAAAATGATTTTTTTATTTTAAAATACCATCAAAAGTCAATTGAAAAAGACACCATTCCCTGAAAGCTTTAATTAAAAGAAAATATTAAGAAATCTAATAATCTTGGTGTAATTTGGCAGTCTTAGCTACAGTTAACCCAATAATAAATACACAATATCAAGGTTTCAAGAAATACGCTTGAGGAATTCTTCACGAGCGATGGTTTCAAATATAACACAGTGGCCAGGCTCAGAGACGGAGATCAATGTTCCACCACTGTGATGTGTTCTGTGAAATAGAAATGCTCCCTTTGATGCATCAAGCCCTCCGATTTCTGTATAAAAATCAGGCAGCATATTTCATTTTGAGGAAAGAGTGCCTGGTGATCGACACTTTCCCAGATTAACACACTGCCTTGCGAGAACGAATTGTTGCACAAATATCGCAATAAGATGGGATCTTAAATCAGTTCAGTCAAGACATGGGAAAGGTCATGAATATGTCAGGGTGTCTAAACATTTATTGGATTACACATATGATCATATGAGGTCACTCAGGACTGATATGTGATCGTATTATCCTACAATAGAATTGACTGTAATCAACTAGTCACACAATGAAGGTAAACAAGAATGACCTTAATCAAATAAACTAGAATTACACAATATAAACAAGCATGACCAAACAATTCAACACAAGCATGACCACATGGAGTCATGCTTCAAATACACATGACCATTAGGTTAGGCCACAGAAATATCCAAAAATATTTCTTGAAATAAGCCACATTCAATTCCTACATAGTTTTCCAAATAATAGTTGTATTGGCATTCAATTAAGAATTAAATTGAACTTTATAATCTTGCTAATCTTGGAGTGCATGTGAGTAGGTGGGAATTTTTTATGATTGCTTGCTCAGTTAAAGGAAACCTCATATTAGCTGTGTTTATCCTAATAATAATACTACCACTGTCATACGCAAATCTGCTTCACTGACCAATCATGGCAGTAAAACAATGTGTTGGTTGAAGATAGATTTCTTTTTTGACCGATCGGAGACAAACTAAAAAACGTGTCCATGGTAACAATGGTGAGAGATCTCAATCTTACAAAACTCGAGAAATAGTCACATTATGTTCAAATTATGATTTAATTCGTGATTGCAAAAGCATATTGCTTGAACATAAGATTTCATCATGGACACATTCCCTATTGTGTGTTGCCATATAGGGGTATGGAGATGACTGTTAATCAAGATTCTGGTCCACAGGAGAAACATTTCATTACGAGAATCTTATCCGAGCTTGGCACAGATTTAATCAAATTCCAAAACAGGTTTTATTTGATTTTCAAAGATCTGCACCGGCACTTTCCATTTATTTACATCTTGCCTTCTGTAATCACCAAGTGATATACCCAACAAAGTATATCAGTGTAATACATTAATGCATACCAGGAAAAAAAATAGCTTTGCAAATGATCAATGGTTTTCTGAGATGCTCAAAGTAGTGCAGATTTTACCCAGTCACAAGAATTTTGACTGATTGTCTGTGTAAGTCACCTACTGGCCAAGACTTCTTTTCTACACCAACATCCAGCTCATTTCTCACCCTTCCCACCATGCATTGCTACAGGAAGCAGGATTAATCTTGCATCATTCTTGCAAAGCAAGGTATTTGAGTTGTGCCCAGAATATTGTTTTCTGACTTTTGACATCGGAAGAATGCAACCAGTCTTGCCAACAAAACTGTGGTTATATTGTTATGAGTACACACGCAAGAAAATATTTATCAATCTCAAATATAAATTGCTGTCTTTTATATCATAAATACAATCTTTCTGATTTTGTAGGATTCATTTTTCCATGTCATAAGCTCTGTGTATTAGATAGCTTGATCATACATTCGGAATAATGAAATAATGACTTCATTTAACAGACCTTAAAAGGTGCATAGAATGAAGTTTTATTGGGTTATAGATGCTGCTCATTTTAATTCTACCAATTAGGACAATTATTTATAATTCCTCTCCAATTAGTCAATATCCGTGTATTTTTGATCCTGATATCAAATTAATTCACACAATCCAACGAGATGAAATCTTTATTTGAATTAGACACAGATAATCAGATAAATTAAATGATCAAATATCATTTAAAATTTGTTGAATCAATAACACGTCTCTAAGCTTAGTCATTATTACACAGTAATTTCTCACTTTATGTCAGATATCTAAACTTTCTGTATAATCTGTTTAAATATATAAATCTATTCATTCAAATCCCGTGGTATAAATATTTATGCAATCTGTTGAAAAGGAAAAGGAGCGAACATGAGGAAGTGACCTTTATGTATATAAGATGCATACTGCTGGGGTTATTGTCGTCAATGGCGATCGTAACTAACCACTCACAACCAGGCTGTCATTGGTAATGGCAGTCGGTCAAGAGGCCAGTGTTAGGCCAGAATGGCGGCTTCAAAAATGCATGCCATGGGAGGCTGTAGTGAACTATCCAATTTGTATGTTATAGAATAGTATAAGCAGCTGCAGCAATGTGGAGATGTATCATGTATATAGATGGGCCGATCTCGCCAATACTCACGGCACTAAATGACCTGTCAAGTCTTGTTGCCGGCTTACCCGGCCCCCTCTGCCCATATTCCCTACTCTACGAGATACGACTTTCATAGATAAACAAAGCTTTGGTGGTATGAACAAAACAAATCAGGGTTTCCGTGAAAAAGGGATCATCTTTTCTTTTTTTTTTGCAATGGAAGTCTGAAAGGGGATGAAGAAGCTTGGAATGTAGGGAGAGAATGATACCAAAATCATCAGGAATTCCATCAGGAAAGTCATGTACTCGGCAACAGTGATGGGGAATGACAAACGTGGGATGAGGTCCCAGCATTATAGGGTGTAGCATAAATACTTCCTAATGACCTTGCAAGAGCCACAAGGTCAAACTGGAGCAGATCTCCGTACTGACCTGCAGACACTCAAGCCCTTGTAATCAGCAGTCAGGTTGTATACCATCCACAGTCACAACTATTTGTTCCACTTTATTAGCTTTTATGCCCCACTGGAAGATGAGACATGTTAGTATCTACCTACCTACACTCAACATCGCGTGGACGTGGTGTTAATATGGTGGATGATATATTTTGCACCACAAGCTCTTAACAGTAGGGCATCTGGCATCTCTGATTGCCATTTCATTGTTTAGATTATTACCATTTAGATTGAGTCAGGTTTGAGACATTTGCTCTCGGAATAAATATAGAATTCTACCGTGAAAGCCTGTTATGATCAAGTTGAGTCATGAAATTATTCACCATTCTCGGAATAATATGAATTGAAGTAATCACTGTGTTTGTGGTCGCCAACTAATTGTGTAGCAAAGGCAATAGGTGAATTGATATTAATCATGAACTTTCACCCTGATGACATTGTTTGTGATTATATCTAGCATGAGGCCAGGATTATATAGTGACTGTATATAAATGCAGACTGGACTGGCAGAGAGAGAACTGCACCTTGTCTCTGGGTCTCTTAATCTGGTGCCAAGATGCAGTACACAATATCACATTCATTGAAGGGAAAAGTCAGGAAAAATTCTTATGCTGCTGAAACTGTTAGGACATATTTTCTCCTTCATCAAGAATCTTTGTCCATATACTGGGCTAAAATATTTTTTTTTCCATAAAATCAGCACAGGATTTGACTGTTGTAGGTGCTTGTTAAATTCATTGAAGCACACTGAAAAAATGACAAATTTTACAATCATTTCTTGATCTGTTGACTAATTTTGGGAATATCGATCTTTTTGAAATGGGAATATGCTTTGGACACACTAAATGAGCACATTAAATGTAGGCTTAATTTGACAAAGATATTGGATAAAAAAAAAGAATTGTTCATTAACTCATTACACTTTAAATCATTTCAACCAAAAAGGTGGTATTACTAAGAGTTTGATATAAAATGGAAGAGAATTTTGAGAGAATTTCTTAAAATATGTTATATTTGTTTGGTTGTGTGCAATTTGAACTGTTGAATATGTTATGTATATTATCAGCAAACCTTTTCATTCATTTAGAGTATGTAATTTGTTTGAAATCTTGTCAAGAAGGCAAATTTTGTATGAAGTTTTCATTATCAAAATGCTAAACTTTTTAGTTAGTCAGATGCAAGATGAGGGACACAGTGGGTTGTTTGTATGTGAGTGAGACATGTGGATGAGTACAGTGTATTGTGACAGGATGAGGTGCCCTGTGACAGGATGAGGTGCCCTGTGACAGGCAAAGTGGCGTGTGGCTGACCTCGGCCGCCGGGATTAGCCTCAGACACATGTCACTGTATGGATGAGGAGTGCATTATGCTTGCCAGGTCCAGGTACTATACACACACACACACAGGAGGTCATACAGCATGTTATCTCAGGAGGTCATACAGCATGTTATCTCAGGAGGTCATACAATATGTCATCTCAGGGGGTCATACAGCATGTTATCTCAGGAGGTCATACAATATGTCATCTCAGGAGGTCATACAGCATGTCATCTCAGGAGGTCATACAATATGTCATCTCAGGGGGTCATACAATATGTCATCTCAGGAGGTCATACAATATGTCATCTCAGGGGGTCATACAGCATGTTATCTCAGGAGGTCATACAATATGTCATCTCAGGGGGTCATACAGCATGTTATCTCAGGAGGTCATACAATATGTCATCTCAGGAGGTCATACAATATGTCATCTCAGGAGGTCATACAATATGTCATCTCAGGAGGTCATACAATATGTCATCTCAGGAGGTCATACAATATGTCATCTCAGGAGGTCATACAATATGTCATCTCAGGAGGTCATACAATATGTCATCTCAGGGGGTCCTACAGCATGTTATCTCAGGAGGTCATACAATATGTCATCTCAGGGGGTCATACAATATGTCATCTCAGGGGGTCATACAGCATGTTATCTCAGGAGGTCATACAATATGTCATCTCAGGGGGTCATACAGCATGTTATCTCAGGAGGTCATACAATATGTCATCTCAGGAGGTCATACAATATGTCATCTCAGGAGGTCATACAATATGTCATCTCAGGGGGTCATACAATATGTCATCTCAGGAGGTCATACAATATGTCATCTCAGGGGGTCATACAGCATGTCATCTCAGGAGGTCATACAATATGTCATCTCAGGAGGTCATACAATATGTCATCTCAGGAGGTCATACAATATGTTATCTCAGGAGGTCATACAATATGTCATCTCAGGGGGTCATACAATATGTCATCTCAGGGGGTCATACAGCATGTTATCTCAGGAGGTCATACAATATGTCATCTCAGGGGGTCATACAGCATGTTATCTCAGGAGGTCATACAATATGTCATCTCAGGAGGTCATACAATATGTCATCTCAGGAGGTCATACAATATGTCATCTCAGGAGGTCATACAATATGTCATCTCAGGAGGTCATACAATATGTCATCTCAGGAGGTCATACAATATGTCATCTCAGGAGGTCATACAATATGTCATCTCAGGGGGTCCTACAGCATGTTATCTCAGGAGGTCATACAATATGTCATCTCAGGGGGTCCTACAGCATGTTATCTCAGGAGGTCATACAATATGTCATCTCAGGGGGTCATACAATATGTCATCTCAGGGGGTCATACAGCATGTTATCTCAGGAGGTCATACAATATGTCATCTCAGGGGGTCATACAGCATGTTATCTCAGGAGGTCATACAATATGTCATCTCAGGAGGTCATACAATATGTCATCTCAGGAGGTCATACAATATGTCATCTCAGGGGGTCATACAATATGTCATCTCAGGAGGTCATACAATATGTCATCTCAGGGGGTCATACATGTCATCTTCGTCATGCACCAATTCAGAATTGCAGGCAAACTTCAAAATAGGGCTGGTCCTTGCATCATCTGCACGTCTGAAATTATGCTTGTTCCTGTGATAAAATCCAGCCAATCTCAGACAGGTTTGACAGAGACATTCTCTACATTGGTATTTCATACATTTTTAGTGATGTCCTTTTCATGACAATCTTAGCTCAGAAATGATGTTATGGTCCGCTTGACTTGTTGGTGCCATTTAAGCCCAGGTAATAATGAGATGGTTTTGAAACTTGAACACACATCTGGAAAGTTAACATTTTAAGTTCCTTGATCCCTTCGAAATGTCATCATTAGAATGACCTCATTGAGACTGGGTTTCCTTTCTTCCTGATTAGCATTGCCTTACATTGAATATAAATATGACTTGTTCTTATGTCAAGCTGTGTGTTATTTTTTATCCAATATTGTTTAAAAGATATAAAAGCCATTTTTTGATAAGGGAGAATTAAACAAAAATCCACAAATGCACTTCAAATGTTTATATTCCTAATCACCATATGAATGGTTGAGCAGGCAATATAATACTTCAAAAGACATTTATGACTTTTTCGTGTTATGAATCCGAATCAAACACAGTGGTTTTTGATGTCGTTCAGCATGGTATATGCTGAAATTGTCATGAACTAAGTTCAACTGTTTGCTTAGTATTCTGCACTCAATGTTTCCGATAGCCAGTCTATTTCCTGATTTGTCAAATGAAAGCGTGGAAGCTTTTAGGCAAATGATGCACCAAATAGTTCACAAACAAAAAGTTCTCCCAGATACTTTGCTGTTTCCATTGGGTGTGGACAGAATTCATCATTGATCGTGAGGCAGGCCACCAAAAAGATTAAAAAAATCCTGAGCAAAATCATAGTTGGTTCACCTGATTTAATATTGTCTTTGACAATTTTTACATGAATTGTATTGCAATAACTCCAAAAAATATAATAGATAATTTTATCTTAAAATTCTTTTGTAATGGCATAACAATATCAAAAAGACATTGTCTCTGCAGAAATGTTGTTTGACATTTGTATTATACTGTGTGCGTCAGTCACGACTGTTTAGAGAAGGCAATTGCAAGTTGTTTTCACACCATTTCGTGCCAGAATTGGACACACAGAACAACCCTGAAACCAGTAGACCCAGATGGCAGTGGGTTTCAGTCTTGTTAAGGGCTTAAATGAGATCCAATTTTGCCTGCCATTGGATGCAGCTCAAACCACTCATCATTCTTCAGACAATTTTTAAACAAATTCACTCCATATTCAGTACAGAGATTATAATGAAAAGAGTTTGTGCAAAAGGGGGTTGTCAGATCAGAAGTTTTGCCAGCCCCATATGAGAGGTTAAAGCCGAGAGAGCCCATCAGAACTGCCCCCCTCCCAGCTCCAGAGCAGCGGCATATTGTCTTTGTGTAAATATGCAATTGATAATTTCTTCCTTTTATCATGGTTGCTGAGACGAGAATGTCCTCGTCAACACAAATAAAATATTTCCCAGATAAAGAGCTGGAGATTTTTTCTTCTACGTTTTCTTTTGTGCCAAGTGTTTGGCTCTTTGGAGATCAATACTGAAACTCAGCAGTATCGCCATCCAAATAAGAAAATGGAAAAAAATAGAATATCACTGAACAAATGAATCTTAAGGACAGGGAGTTCAATGAACAAACAGTTTGAAAACAATGGAGAAATGTGTTGCACCCTAATGACAATCATCTCTTGAGAAAGTTAAACTTAAAGTGTAAAGTGTCCGCAGTGACATTATTGTGTGACACAAGAAGGGTCTGAAATTCTACATCATATTTTAGGCCTTCTTCAGGCTTCTTTGTGCTGAACTGTATGTAATATTGATAATATAGAATGTCATATTTGCCTGCACACAGAATCTCAAAAGCAGAATATTCAAGACTTGTTGCAGAATAGATAAGAAGAGGTCTGAAGAAAAAACATACTGCTTTTATACCTCAGTCTATGTTTCTATTGAAGTTATACTGTGGAAATACGCCCTTTCCACAATGCGAATATGCCAGGACTTGCTGCAACATTTATCTTATGCCAAAATCTACCCTTTTTCATTTCATTTCTTAGTTCTAAACAGGAGTATATCTATGTATAATCTGTGTATCTGAATTATTGTATATTGTCTTTGTGTAAATATGCAATTGATATTTTTTTCAAATAAATAAAAAACTGGGGAAAATGTTAATTAATAACAGGGTCATTTGGGGCAGCTATATTTATATATAAAGATATATATATATATATTGATGGTCTGAATACAATTAATGTCCATGAGTGATGCTGGTTTACAAACACGGTCAGTGTATGGGGCTTTTAGTCACATTTCCTCTGTGAAAGCTGCAATCTGCGACATATCACTCCAGTGAATTATGCATTTGGTTGCAACATTTCCTCTCATGATGGGAACAAAAGCCCCTAATAATCCTGCACTGAAAATGGAGATAAACCGCCTTACTGAGAGAGAGGTGCTGATAATTCTTTTGCCACGGCTTACTTTAGGTGGTTGACTTGCTCGGGAGCCCATGCCACAGCTTACTTTAGGTGGTTGACTTGCTCGGAGGCTTCATGCCACAGCTTACTTTAGGTGGTTGGCTTGCTCGGAGGCTTCATGCCGCAGCTTACTTTATGTGGTTGGCTTGCTCGGGGGCCTCATGCCACAGCTTACTTTAGGTGGTTGGCTTGCTCGGGGGCCTCATGCCGCAGCTTACTTTAGGTGGTTGGCTTGCTTGGAGGCCTCATGCCGCAGCTTACTTTAGGTGGTTGGCTTGCTTGGAGGCCTCATGCCGCAGCTTACTTTGGGTGGGTGCCTTGCTTGGGGGCCTCATGCCACAGCTTACTTTAGGTGGTTGGCTTGCTCGGGGGCCTCATGCCGCAGCTTACTTTAGGTGGTTGGCTTGCTTGGAGGCCTCATGCCGCAGCTTACTTTAGGTGGTTGGCTTGCTTGGAGGCCTCATGCCGCAGCTTACTTTAGGTGGTTGGCTTGCTCAGAGGCCTCATGCCACAGCTTACTTTAGGTGGTTGACTTGCTCGGAGGCCTCATGCCACAGCTTACTTTAGGTGGTTGACTTGCTCGGAGGCCTCATGCCACAGCTTACTTTAGGTGGTTGACTTGCTCGGAGGCCTCATGCCACAGCTTACTTTAGGTGGCTTGCTTGGAGGCCCCATTTGAACATAAACATGAAGTGATTGGCTTGCTTGAAGTCATATAAGCAGTGGTAATGCCATTGGATATTTACAGATAAGATAAACATTGATAATCAAGCCACTTGTCAAAACCTCAGGTTTCAAATTCTTGGTGACAAAATGGACTCTTCATTGACCCTGTTCAACATCTAATGATCGATAGGGCTTGCATTGTAAAGATATGTCACGGCAACAATCAGGACATCGGCATGAGGCCAGTAGTCATATCGCACAGTATCATGGGGCTGGCAGTCATGTCAAACACTCAAATAGCTTTGCGAGGCCTTTGAAGCCTGGTGCAAAGTTGAAGCACAACATGATGGTATTGGGCATTCGTTGTCAGCACACATTGCCATGGGGCTGTTGTCCATGTTACATAGTCACATCCCGCCTGTTAATTCGCTTCCTCTGTAAAGCTCTGCAGATTTTCCGGTTTAAGGACTGACTGCCTTATTTGATTTGTATGATTGCCCATTTGTGCCACCAGTTTCATGTCACAAGGAAAATGCAAGTCAAGCGAGTGGATTTAATGATGAACAAGCAAAAGCCTAATGGAATCTGATGCTTCGCTCAATAAAAACATACAAAATATTGTGTGAAAATACAAACTGTTTTACCTTGATTCATTCAGGTGCACATTATGGCCATTAAATAGGTAAAAGCTTTAGATTTAACTCTATTTTATTTGCCCAAACCTTTTTTCAAACATGCATATAGAGCAGCATAGCTTTTTATAGTGACATATATTCACCTTGAAAGCAATACATATGTATAGGGACAGTACATTTTAATGACAACGTCAATTCAAAGATACCTAATATATCATTTATAAGTGGGATCTGGGCATTCATTGCACACCCAGCGTTTTGCCAGATTTGATTTAATTTTTTTAATTTCTGAGATTTAATTGCAACATTTTGAATAGAAAAATGTTACATGATTATTATTACTAAAAGAAAAAAAAGATTAAGGTGTGATATATTTATGTATCTGATAATCATTTATCTGGAAATACTCCTTGATCCAGTATTTCAGAAATGTCCAGGAATAGGGCAAGTTAATATTTCTGACATTTACCTTGCCAATGTGCCTGTACCTACACATCTATATAAATCCATATCTACACATATACAAGGACAGCACGTCCTTTATAAATTGTCATCTCCATGGCAACAGGTGGGACCTTTGATAATGGAGAGTCACTAATAAGGAGCAAAAATGTGGACGTTTTGGTGCCAGAATAGTCCTTTATAGATAGACCTGTTTTGCGGGTGTAAAAACAAAACTTGTTTGATCGCATGGTAATTCTTGCAGCCAATCAATGCTTTGGCGTGTGATTCGTTGATGTTTGGTGTGAAGTGTAGGTAAATCAGTGCAACAGGACCCCACTAATCATCACATCATGCCACAAACATTTCCGTACGTTCTGCCACCCAACGTGAGCATTGCGTCCTGCTGTGGTGTCAATAAAATATATTGAGTTCCTTTGTGCAACTTCTAAAGCCACACGTTGTTTGTTACAAGTAGTTAATATAGCAGTGAAAAGTGTCATAGCAATAAAGGGTAAGGGCGTCAAAGAAAAATTCACTTGGTAACTTGTTATCAGTTCCGATCCACAAAGGAAAAATATATTATAGTGATGACTTTATTTTCTGATCATAATATTGCAGTTAATACAGGATCACCATTAGTTACTTAGAAATACAGCTCAGTTTGACACCATACACCTTGAATATAAGCAATGATGAGTAATTCCATAAAATAATGCTATTGTCTTTGTTGACTGATTCTGATTTATTCCTGGCCTATTGAATGATGGAAGCCGGGATTGGAATCTGCAATTTGGAATCCACCAGGAACCTATTTGTCTGTATACAGTCATGTGCAAACAGCACTTTCTACTTGAACAATTTTGTGCAACTGTTCTGACCTTGACCTAATTTTGAAGGTCACAACTTTAATATTTCTAGATATTTCAAGATTTCTGTCACACATTTGCCTCTTTAAGGCCCATAATTTATATTCTTAACCATGACCTTGACCATTGTTTTCTAGGTCGTAGACCTCTATCACAAAAATATATCAGACTTAATATCACCAACTATGTTTTCCATAACTTTACACT
The DNA here is from genome assembly GCA_949316495.1 of Amphiduros pacificus. NCBI lineage: Eukaryota > Metazoa > Annelida > Polychaeta > Phyllodocida > Hesionidae > Amphiduros > Amphiduros pacificus. The sequence goes on along the minus strand of OX439004.1, from coordinate 29,695,822 downwards.
TGTTTTTATTACAAATAAGCTGCCAACAAACAGATGACTGATTTTCCGACCTACATGTGAATCTTGAGTGCTAAAATTAACCGCTGACTGAGCAAGATCACATGATAAATTAATGCTGGTTGAGGAAGGTCAGCTGTGAAAATGTTATTCAAGCATGCTCAAATAAATAGTCTTGTTTCAAAGAAAATAAAGATCCCAAAGAAAAAAATTCATTTTTAAGTTTCATTTTATTAGTAACATGGACTCAGGGGTATATAACTATCATAAATGGGTTTTGGATCTGTATATGATTTTGTGCATGTTCATTTGTCAGTTACCAGTTGCCAGTCCACAAAAAAACATTATTTCAAAATGTTTCCAATAACTTTGACTTTTCACTAAATCCCCACCATTTTGACCAGAAAGTGGCTGGGATGGCAGGAGTATCCGAGGCCCCTTAGTTGCATAATTACACTGCACTGATAATCCTGATGCAACTGGCTTCAAATTGTTTACAAAAATGATGAGATCTGGTCTTCTAGTATATTTGATACAATAAAAATATTAACTACTACGCTTTGGTGTGTTTCTCAGATGAAAATGTGGCTTACATTTCTCAGGTCATGAAATAACTCACATAAATGGTAATGAAAAGGACATCAAACGTTTAATGTCATGGTGCGATGTGCATAGAATATATTATTATTGAATTTTATATGTAAATTTGTGAAAAAATGTAGCAAAAAGCATAAGGAAGTAAAGAAGAATTTTTCTTATCAGGTTTCTTCATGAGTTATTCATACAAAGATTACACCAATAGGAAAGTTTAGCATTTATCATTTCATATCAACTAGAGCATGAATAATTTAGAAATATTGCAATGGTATCACTGTAATGGACGTCTTAGTGTATATATACTTAGTATGGACAATCTCTAACAGCCCCATATCTGTACACTTCCAGGGATATAATTGATGACTGGTAATATTCATGAAAGGCAGTTGATAAACAGAATCTCCTTAGGCAAACTCTGCCATGTTCAGAGACATCTGAGAATAAAACATTTCATATTCTCTTTAATATTCTGTATAAAGAAAGTTAATGTCAGTAAGACTGTGGAAAAAGTTTGTATTTAAAAATGGTATCATATCAACCTCAATCCAAGTTGGAGATGCCAGTGCAGGTGGGATATCATGTGTACATATATGAAGCTGTCAAATGAGAGCTGTCAATGTCATACATACATATATGAGGTTGTCAAAATGTGAGCTGTCATACATATGTAGGCACGTATGCATGCACACACACACACACATATAGTATATGTCATATACATACATGAGGCTGTCAAATATGGGATCTCATGTGTACATATATGAAGCTGTCAAATATGAGCTGTCAATGCCATACATACATATATTAGGCTGTCAAATGTGAGCTGTCATACATATATGAAGCTGTTAAAGTTGATATGTCATACATACATATATGAGGCTGCCAAATGTGAGATGTCACACCTACATATAAGACTGTCACATGTGAGATCTCATACATACAAGTATGAGGCTGTCAGAACTGAGATCTAGTGTGTGTGTATATATACAGACTGCCATACGTGAGATGTATGCTGGATTAGCCATTGTGCACCCCACTTCACTGCCTTCCACCAGTTATCCCAGATTATCATATTTATCAGGTGAATACTTGCATGGATTTATGGCTTGGTAGGAGTAAGTTTGCCCCTAAAAAACATCAATCTCCTGCAGTTTCACTCTAAAAGCTCCCTTTACCTTTCCAGCCCAGGCAATCCCATCCATTATTTGTTTTTATGTTTCCAGAATATTTTGGGAATGAAAAGTTCAATCAATAAACTTTCAGAAATAGCTTTTACGAAGAGAACTATATTTGATACTTTTGTACAAATCCTGTGTTATATGGCTAAAAGTGAAGTTCCCTATATATTGCATGACAGCAGGAGGGATAATTTTGGAAAGATGCCCTTTATGAAATAAGAGATTTGCAGATTTGTTCTCATATTAGCTCCATTTATCGATAGAGACATGCAACATGTAAAGCTCCACAAAGCTCAGATTTCTATGACAGGTGAAATATTTTGAGGCAACTATATCTTTTATCCTGCCACTGGCAAGGAGCCTCTCATGTCATATTTATTATCATATTCACACATCCATATAGATCCAACTTTGGCTACTTTTGAGGCAAAGCTCCTCAAAGCAAGCTCAATACATGTGGATGACAAGGTAACTGATACATTTCGACTGGGGCAATAAGATGTTTTAGTTCTCTATACCAATTCAGATTTGGTTCAGAGAGTTTTTTCTGCCATGTAAAAAAAATCCTGAAGCAAACTGTATTTGGTTCCAGAATGAGCCTTAGTTTTTTATATTTAAATTTTACTTCATAATTTAGTAAATTCCAGAATGTCATATTTGATATGTCTTTTGTTGTCAATCTTCTCTCATATCCAAGCATTTGATATTGTGTTTTTTATGGTTATTAATAAATGCATCACATTTTCAAGGATTAACAATATCAACTGAAAGTCACAGTTTTACAAAGAGTCATTTGAGAACGTTGTATTGGTTTTTCACTAACAAGTTTTTAAGGACAACAGATATCATAAATCATACATTTATATCTTAACATAGAGGGTATTGGTGAAAATTTTCACTTCACTCTATGTGTTACTCGCACTGGTTTCCATTACATTTATTGATGTGTGATGTATTTTGTTCTTAACCTCACTGTTGTCACAATTATTAAAGAAGGATGTTTCACATCATTTTGCAGAGTGAAGAATATCCTTTTGCAATCCAACTGTATTTTGGAATCATTTGGAAATGCCAAAACAAACAGAAATGACAACTCAAGCCGATTTGGCAAATACATGGATATCAATTTTGACTTCAAGGGTGATCCCATTGGAGGCCATATCAATAACTATCTACTGGAGAAGGTAAGGTCATATTTGGTGCATATAAATATCATAACTATCTGCTGGAGAAGGTAAGGTCATATCCGGTGCATATAAATGTCATAACTATCTGCTGGAGAAGGTAAGGTCATATCTGGTGCATATAAATGTCATAACTATCTGCTGGAGAAGGTAAGGTCATATCCGGTGCATATAAATATCATAACTATCTGCTGGAGAAGGTAAGGTCATATCTGGTGCATATAAATGTCATAACTATCTGCTGGAGAAGGTAAGGTCATATCCGGTGCATATAAATGTCATAACTATCTGCCCGGAGAAGGTAAGGTCATATCTGGTGCATATAAATATCATAACTATCTGCTGGAGAAGGTAAGATAATATCCGGTGCATATAAATATCATAACTATCTGCTGGAGAAGGTAAGGTCATATCTGGTGCATATAATATCATAACTATCTGCTGGAGAAGGTAAGGTCATATCTGGTGCATATAAATATCATAACTATCTGCTGGAGAAGGTAAGGTCATATCTGGTGCATATAAATATCATAAATATCTGTTGGAGAAGGTAAGGTCATATCTGGTGCATATAAATGTCATAACTATCTGCTGGAAAAGGTAAGGTCATATCTGGTGCATATAAATATCATAACTATCTGTTGGAGAAGGTAAGGTCATATCTATTGCATAAAATTGTTATAATATTTGCTGAAGAAGGGAAGACCATATTTGGTGCGTGTTAATGTCATAACTATCTGCTAAAAATGTACGATCAGATGTGATGCATGAACCTTCAGAAAGTTGGACATTCTCCTTTTGAGTTTATGTTTGTCAGATAAGTCTAGTGTCACATTTTAGTCAAGAAAACTCCTGGTGATTGACACTTAAATCTTTTTTCTGTATGTACTTTGATGCTTTAAACTTTGCAAAAACTATTGTGAAAACAAAAGGACAAAGTATTATAACATCTAAGTCATGATATTTGTCTCAAATATCATAACAATGGTAATAATCAAAACTAAAATGCCAAAACTAGAGTATCTCTTTCTCAAAACATAATTTTTCTTTTGCCCAACAACAATCCAATACTTTGTAACTGTAATTTACAGTAAAATACAAATGTGTGGTAAGGGCATAAAACGCTGTTCAGATTACGATAAATTGCATGTCTACTTTCTGTGTTTTTAGTCTCGAGTGGTGTATCAACAGCTTGGAGAGAGGAATTTCCATGCCTTCTACCAGGTATTTTATTAGAAAAATACATATAAAATCTGTCATTCATTTATTTTATTATTTATTTATAGTTTCAATCTTCAACTTGTGTCATAGGAAGTTTCATTACTTGTTATTTTCATATTAGTCCTTCAAAAAAATGGATTTAATGATATATCACTTTTAAAGAGCAATGACATTTAATGTCAAACTCTCTGTAAAGTTAATCAGTGTAAAATGAATGTGGAATGAGATGTGATTTGTGTGGTTTCTAGCTGCTGTATGGCTCACCGGATGCCAAACTGGCGGAGCTGAAGTTGGTGAAGGAACCCAAAATCTACCACTTCCTAAACCAAGGCGGGGATGCCAAGGTGAGCAAGCCAAATAGAAAATATATAACAAATCCTTGTGATATTCTGTGTGTTTGAGTGCACAATAAAAAAATATTCTACACAGAATATGCTACAAACTATTATTAAACGAAAAGTATGTTTCAAAGATTTACTGACATGTTGCCATTGGTATTTTTTCCTGATTATGTTGGTAAGTTTCTCAAAGTGAGCAATGTAGCTCAGTTATACATGTGTTGCTGTTTCTTCTTTCAGACCTCTCACTGTCTCAGACAAACACATATTCCTGTTTTTTTCAAAGATGTGTAACATTTATGCTCACACAGTGATGGGTGGACACCATTTTATATAAAGATTCCCCTCAATGAGAATGTTAAATCTGTTGGCTATGAATTGTTAATGAATAAAACCCTAAAAAATGTCCTATTTTAGATTATTTCTAAGATTATCACCTTTAAAATTACAAAAAGTACCCTGAGAAGTGAAAGAATAAATTACAGATTTTTGTTTATTGTAAAGGAGATAATAATTTGTGTTTGCAAAATTTGTCACTTTTATGCATGCTCAACTATGGATCATTTGAAACAATTGTCACAAAGAAATCAAAATCTGTACTCTTTTACTTTTCAGAGGAATAGTAATGGCCCATCCCTGTGATTTGTTTACATATTAAAAACATTCTCTCCTGTCTGTGCTGCCTTGTAATTACTATGAGGGCCATGCTAGCTCAACTTTTGAACAGCCCATGTATTTTTATCTGCTTCTCACTCAGCAGTCTTGGAACTGAAAGATGGTGTATTATATCCAGTGTGTGTATAGTCTGCTGAAAATAGTAGAGGAAGACCAATAAATGAGCTCTGTTTGCCAAACCATATTCAACACTGAAGTCTTTGACCGCACATATTATCTACTAGTTTTCCTTCTTATTATCATATGCTTCAAATGGACTAGTATTTCAAAGCAACCTGAATTTGGTGCTGATAAATGTATATATATATAAATAGATTTTAGTGATGAAAGAATAAAAGAGACAACATACACAATGCTTTATATCATCTGAGATAAACGTCTATCTTAATAATTTAAAGTATTATTTCAGAAATGTTTTTCAAACTTCAAATAACCTTTTACTTATATTCGAAAAGTTCTTAGGGATTGCTATTTGTTCATGTTATATACTACATTCCACTATGAGTTACTCGTGAAGCATGCTGTATTAACTTTGATGAGTTATTGGTTTCTTTTTTTCCTGCTTTTGTTTATTTAAAATTATAAAAATTTTAAATTACCAGAAACTGTTTTTTTTTCTGAAAACGATAAAAATGGCATATGGGTCTTAACTTAAAAAATGATTTTCAGTGATCACTTTACTTGCATGTGTGCATGTGTTTGATGTGAGCAAGTCTTAATGCTACAAAAAATAATTTAACTGTTAGAAATGTAAAACAAAATCATTTAAATCTGAAAAAAAGGTTATTGTCATTAGAAATATTATTATATAAAGAGAATAGCATATGATTAAATCCATATCATAGTATGTTAAATAAAGGTATATATCTTATCATAAAACATTGAAATGCTAATATGAAAACTTCAGAATAACTAATTTTATAAATTAAAAAACGATACCATATTGCACTTAAAACTAAGCTCAATTTTGAATTTAGCAACATGAAATCCTTTATGCAAGAAATCGTAATGGATACAAAATACAAGTAAGTTGGGAGACATTTGTCCACATCGAGTGGTACTACTGTCTGTCTGGGTGTCCTTCCTGTGTTGTGATTGGTTCTTTTATACGTTTTTGTCATGTTGCCGATTTCTAGGTCGAAGGCAGGAGATCAACTTGGATTATGGATGAAGAAACACAAATTGCTACTTTTACGGTACCCTCTAGCCAAACAAACTGTTACTATGGTGACAGACTCCAAATATTTACTCCACACTGTTCCATAGCAATAACCACCTGTTGATTTGTATTGAACATTTAAAATTACAAACACCCCATGATATCTGAGTTGCGTGATATCTTAATATTTTGTGTTCTTTGATCTTTCGTGATCTTATTTTGGCCTTTGATAAAAAATGCAAGAGAAAATGCAAGAGAAAAGACACAGAATCCCCCAAAAAGTTTTAAAACAGTGGTCAAGATTACAAAAGTTACAAAAATGTAAAATATATGATGTGAACTTTGAGTGACATAAAATGATATCTTAAATATTCAATACCAAACAAAAGGCGATTCTAATACAGTCCCAATATTTAATCTGCAGGGTTTGCTACTGTGCTCTCCTGCATCTGCAACTTAATCATACATATTTTATTCTTCTTCAGTTTCATTTATTTCAGCTGCTAATGTTTGGTTACTAATATCTCATTACCATGACAACCATTGTTTATGTTAGCAGTGCATGATGATGCTGTTGCCATGGGAATAGAGTTAACGCCTGGGACTGGAACACATAAGACTAACTTATGTTTTATTTATATGTGGCTTGCAGCTAATGCAATGTTCCATGAAATGTAAATGAGTAAGATCAAGGATCATGCAAATATCTAACAAATTTTTTACATGTGATTAAGGTACAAGGTGACACTAACATTTTCTAGGTAGAAAATTGCACATAATAAACATTGATAAAGTAAGAAAAGTGAATCAGAATTTATAGTAGTACTTTTAATATTAATTTTGCCTATTACATAGAAGCATTTTCACTAACACAATAGGGTTAATAATTTAAAGAATTTTATTTTGAAAACAAATCAAAACCAATAGTTTTATTGTTAGAAAAATTGACTTCTGGTATGATATATCAATAAATACACTCATGCAGAACAATTGGTTGAACAATCTCAACTTTAGAAATAAATAGTGGAGGATTCAAAAAGCATTAAGCATGCCATCAAGTCCAAGTAAAGCATGTCATAGATATGGGCATGCATGTAAAAAGAATTAGAAAATCGTGAATAGTTTGAAAGACAAACTGTTAGAATTTTATAATTGTTTTAACAAAAAATGAGGGTTAATTGCTACAGAATTTATAGCATCAGTTTTGACTGTTTCCACCAGGTGTCCTCGATCAACGACAAAACAGATTACAGAACAGTAATGGATGCAATGAAGGCAATTGGATTCTCATTCAAGCATGCAGAAACTATTTGGAAAACTGTAGCAGCTATCCTCCACCTGGTAGGCAAAATATGAAATTTAAAAATACACTTCTCAGAAGGGAAATTTTTGTAGATTGTATATTTTTTAAAGATTTCATATGTACAGTAAAAATCTATTTCCCTGGTTTGTCTTTATAAATTAAAATTATAAAATTTAAAATTAACTTTAAAATTATAACGCAGATAAACTGAAAAAATAATTGTACAGGTGTAATTTGTATCTAAGAGAGATATTTTATCTGATATAAAAGGGCAACATAGAGTTTGAGGATTGTGGTGACGAGTCTGTCAGGTTGAAGGACAGAGGCGGCATCAGAAGCTTGGCTAACTTATTGTCTGTGGATGAAAGAGAGGCTGAGAAAGCACTTTGCTCCCGCGTAGTGGCTGCCAGGGGCGAGGTCATGGAGAAAGGTCACACCCTAGAACAAGCCATGTTTGGACGAGATGCTTTGGCAAAGGTCTGTTTTTCCATAGAATTGTTTCTATTTTCATAGAATTTTTTCTATCAGTTTTCATAAAAAGATGTATTTACAGTCTTTTAGTGTAAGTGTTTGACACCAGAGGACACTAAAAGCTACATAGATTTATTTTGTAATATTTGGGACCCTCATGATTTAAAGAGAACAGCAGTTTCCGTTTGCAATACCCCTTCTTTCTTTAGAAATGGTAGCATATGTTGATAATTTTGTTCATCTCCATACTTTTCAATGCCACTCTGTTTGGTTTTTCTCCATTTTGCTTGACTTACAAACATTTTGTTTTGATTGCAGGCGGTGTATGAGCACATGTTCACATGGATCGTGGGTCGCATCAACAAGGCGATAGAAGTGAAGGGAGAAGCCAAGGGTTCCCAGGCCAACACAGTGATTGGAGTGCTAGACATCTACGGCTTTGAGATATTCGACAACAACAGCTTTGAACAGTTCTGCATTAACTACTGCAATGAGAAGCTGCAGCAGTTGTTCATTGAGCTGGTTCTGCGTCGGGAGCAGGAGGAATACACGCGGGAGGGCATACAGTGGCAACACGTTAGTACCACACTCTCCTCAATAATAGCCTGCTCGTAAAATAAAGATGATAAACTATGACGCATATAAAAAATAGTTCAGACAAAAACGCTGAAAATTTAGGTAGAAGAACATGATTTTGTGGCTGATTAGCTGTCAATAGTATTGAGCCTTGAGCATATTTTTGTTGATGTTTTGATTTAAAAAATGATCACAATTCTCATCATGGAGGGAATACATTGGCAGCACATCAGTACCACACAGTCCTCATAAAAAATAGTAATAAAACAATTATGAGGTCTATCTAGAATTATTATCTCTATTATTATCTTTTGAATTGCAGGTGGATTATTTCAACAACAAAGTGATCTGTGATTTAGTTGAAGTGCCACACAAAGGAGTTCTGGCAATTCTGGATGAGGCCTGTCTCAATGTAGGCAAGGTCACAGACAAGGTCAGTGTCAGAAAAGAGGTCATGATTTCAAAATTTCAAAACAAAGGTTTAACAAATTAATTTCAGGATTTTTCTTCTTTTTTTAATAATCCAGCTTAAAATAAATGATATTAATGTTCAAAATACCACTTTCAGATGTTTTTGGAAGCCATGAATACAAAGTTAGCTGACCACAAGCACTTTACCTCAAGAAAGGTAATGTATATTAAGAGTTAAATCAATATTTAAATGAAACTTTTGTTGATAAAAATTAATTGTCTATTTTCGATAATAAAAAAAACGTTTCCAAAGTTATCTGTGTGTAAAGGAAAATATTGTACACACTAAAATCATGTTTGCTTGCATTACAGTTGAACCCCACAAAGAAAAGTTTAGAATTTGGTCGAGATTTCTGTATTAGTCATTATGCTGGTGATGTGACATACAGTGTGAAGGGCTTCATCGACAAAAACAAGGACATGCTTTTCCAGGATTTCAAACGTCTGCTCTACAACAGGTATGTTATGAGGAATCTATTGTATAAAACCTGTTTAATGAAGAGAATTAGTCAAGGTAATTACAAAATCATTCTGGCCTTCAAAATGATTTAAAAAATTTATCGTCCTTTTGTTCTTTGGTCGAGTGAGATTTTTGTCCCCTTATATTCAATTAAGATTGATGCATTATTTGAGAATATTCCAACTAACATGGTAATCTACGTCAATGAATTCAAATTTTAATCTTTATATTTATATCTGGCCCACTTATTTTGATCATGTTTTAAAATACCCCTGTAGATGTAATCAATTAAATAAAATAACAAGAATGACTTCTTCACCATTTGGTCATGGTATATGATATAACCTTTCAGCAAAGACACGTTGATCAGTGCCTGGTGGCCTGAGGGCAAGAAGGACATCGCAGAGGTCAACAAGCGTCCCATCACTGCTGGCACAAACTTCAAGAATTCAATCATAAAACTGGTTGATAAATTGCTCAAAAAGGTACTTGTTCTTGACTGAGTTTCTAGCCCCCTAGTCGTGTCAGGGACCCAGGCAGCATACAAAAGGTCTAAGTGGGATAGTAACAGTCAAACTTGTTTTTCGAAACTGATTAAAATATTTCTTGAACAAGAAGCATTTCTCTTCAGTTTTGTCCATGATCTTTGTATCCCAATAACCTGCGGGTAAATATTATTTCGAAGTGTTGTGACATTAAGTTTCGTGCCATGCATGTAACATTTTCCGGATTGAATATAATTTTTCCATCGTTATTGTCTGATATTTTTTTGCAAGCCATTATTTAATATCTTACAGGAGCCGTACTATGTGCGATGTATCAAGCCTAATGAGGAGAAGTCACCGGTCACATTCAACGATCAGCGTGTTACCCACCAGGTGGAGTATCTGGGGTTGATGGAAAATGTCCGAGTGCGACGAGCTGGCTTTGCCTACAGAATGCACTACACACGCTTCCTGAAAAGGTACACTATAACATTTATATCAGATCCTTGCCAGAATAATTCCAAAGATGATGAAACTAGATTTATTAAAATGATTTGTTCAAAGACATATCTTTGAGTGATTAACATGAACAAAGGCAATCTATTTTATATTCAGGTATAAAATGATTTCACAATACACATGGCCTAATTTCCGGGATGGAGATGATCGTGCCGGTACCAAGGTGATATTGGAAGAGCAAGGTTTCCAAGGAGATGTCCAGTATGGAAAAACCAAGATCTTCATTCGTAGTCCCCAGACCATCTTCACTCTGGAAGAATCTCGAGCCAAACTCATTCCAGGCATTGTTATATTTCTCCAGAAGGTATGATTGAAAAAAAAGAGGTTTTTTATTGTACATGGATCACCAGTGATAATGGTGCAGTCAAGAATCAAATTGAAATCCATATCCATAACCATTTCTAAAGTTTGCAAGGTTGAATTGCAGACAGAACTTGTTCACTTTCTGCCACCATTTTTAAGATGCAAGATGGACACTTCTTTAATCTGTTTCTTAGCTGGTCTCTGAATGATTGTTCTTCAACCCTACCATTGTTTTGGCTTCTGTGGTTGGTCAGCAAACTGAAGTCATACTATATACTACGATATAAAGAAGTTTTATTGTTTATTCTATAACTGCAGCTTTGGAGAGGAGGTATAGCGCGGGCGCGGTACCGGAAGATGAGAGCCATTTACTACATCATGGAAGCATACCGGCGATACAAGCTCCGCACATACATGAAAAAACTAGCTCAGCTCTTCAGGTGAGCTATAAAGAAATGTTTTAATTCATGTGAATTTTTTTTGTGATTTTCGATTCATTGGCTTTGTCTTTTTCACAGAAAGCATGCATTATAATTACCTGTGATTTAGAAGAATCTAGAAAACAAAAGATAATCAATATTTTCCTGTATTATTAGAAACAAGTAGTACTTAAAACCACATCCAGAAGAAAATGGATGTACAGATATTCCTGTAATTTAGGTTGAGCTTAGTTAAACAGAACTTTATAAAATTCTGCACAAATTAAAATTTTGTGACTTTTTTAGATGATTTGTAAAAATGCTTACACTTACAGAATTTATGAAAATCAATTTAAGAGAAAAAGTAAGAGACAATTTTAGTGTTCTTGTTATGATGTAGTTATGTGTTAATGTAATAATGTAATATTGATGAGCTAGATTTTATAATAAAAAATGTCAATTTTTGCTAAGTTGCATCATTATGTTTATACCATATTCCCAGACTTTTGAGATTTCCAAATAATCTATTTCAGTTCATTAGATATTGTGAAATAAAATATGTGTTTAAATCATAAAATCATGAAAAATATTGCAGTCCTAAATGCTTTTTTTTCTAGTCTCTGTTTCAAAAATATTAAATGCTCAGTCAGAAGAATATGGTATATGATTGTGTCTGAGATTTTATATTGTTTTGGTTTTTTTGGTTCAAATTAAATAGTGACATTTATAATTTATGGAATGTTGTCTACATTTGGTAAATGTGCTTCATCAAATTTATTAGTTTTATGAGCTCAATACAAAAATCCTCTTATAGAAATATCAAGTATTCTATTAAATGAATGATCTCCACTTACTAATAGGTTCTCTTCTCTTTCTGTGAGCATTTGTGGAGTGATTTTAGTAAATAAATATAACTTTATGATGTCTTATGATGATGCATTTTGTCATTATCTCATAACCTCTCTTTACATTTCAAATTGATGTGTTTTAAGTGGTTTGCTGCATAAAATGTTAGAAAGATGATTTTTATTTTTTCAGAAATGCTAAACAGATGAAAGACTATGGCAAAAGTATACAGTGGCCACGCCCACCCAGGATCTTGGGAGATCATATCAAACAAATGAGAAAGGTCCACGAAAGGTACTTTTACATAATATATTTTATATACATATATAATTATAATTTTTTACTGTACTTCTATCCTATTTAATCTTTATTCTTGTACAAACCTTTATAAAATGCACAAAATGATTATTTATTTATTTTTTGAATTAGGTAGAAACTGTTCTATCAATAACTTTAAGTTCACATTGACTATTAATAAGAACTCATTCTAACATGTAAATGGATACTTTCTACACCAGGTGGCGTGCCTACATGATCCTACACCGCATACCCCGTGAGGAATGGCCATCCATGCATCTCAAAATTTATGCAGCTGAGCAACTCAAAGGGAAACGCAGAGACTGGGGGGTCAACAGGAAATGGGAAGGACACTATCTCTCAAATGTAAGCATCCACATCAAATCTAGGGTCAGCATCTCAATAATAGCAGAGGAGGTAACAACATCTTGGTGAATACTTTAAATCTTTAAAAACAATGTTTATGTTTCAGACCTCCGAGAACCAGAATACAGCTGGGGTTGTGCAGGTTGTCAATTCACTCAAACACAAGGACAATTTTACCAAAGTCCTCTTCTCAAGCTTTGTGAAAAAGGTTAGATTTAGGTTCTAGAATTGTTCTTATATTGTTACTTATCACACACCCATGTTGTTGCAATTATAAATAAAATATTAAAATTACTGTGATAATTTTAACAACATGTATTGTTTATTTTATGTATATATTACAGATCAACAAACATAATAAGACAGCAGACCGAGCTGTTTGCCTTACAGACAAATTCATCTACAAACTAGACCCCAAGAAGGGCTTCAAGAGCATGAGGGCAGGCATCCCCATAGCAGAGGTATGTTACCAGCTTATACTAGGGCAGGCATCCCCATAGCAGAGGTATGTTACCAGCTTATACTAGGGCAGGCATCCCCATAGCAGAGGTGTGTTACCAGCTTATACTAGGGCAGGCATCCCCATAGCAGAGGTGTGTTACCAGCTTATACTAGGGCAGGCATCCCCATAGCAGAGGTATGTTACCAGCTTATACTAGGACAGGCATTCCAATAGCAGAGGTATGTCACTAGCTCACACCTGGAGAAAGATATATCATGACTCAGATGACCAGTGTAAGTATTGTTATGATTTAACCATGACCATACATTATGACTCAGATGACCGGTGTGAGTAATGTTATGATTTAACCATGACCATACATTATGACTCAGATGACCGGTTTGAGTAATGTTATGATTTAACCATGACCATACATTATGACTCAGATGACCGGTGTGAGTATTGTTATGATTTAACCATGACTATACATTATGACTCGGATGACCGGTGTGAGTATTGTAATGATTTAACCATGACTATACATTATGACTCAGATGACTGATGTGAGTATTGTTATGATTTAACCATGACCATACATTATGACTCAGATGACTGATGTGAGTATTGTTATGATTTAACCATGACCATACATTATGACTCAGATGACTGATGTGAGTATTGTTATGATTTAACCATGACCATACATTATGACTCTGATGACCGGTGTGAGTATTGTTATGATTTAACCATGACCATACATTATGACTCGGATGACCGGTGTGAGTATTGTTATGATTTAACCATGACCATACATTATGACTCAGATGACTGATGTGAGTATTGTTATGATTTACCAGTACATATGACCATACATTATGACTCAGATGACTGGTGTGAATATTGTTATGATTTAACCATGACTATACATTGTGACTCAGATGACCGGTGTGAGTATTGTAATGATTTAACCATGACTATACATTATGACTCAGATGACCGGTGTGAGTATTGTTATAATTTAGCCATGACCATACATTATGACTCAGATGACCGGTGTGAGTATTGTTATGATTTAACCATGACTATACATTATGACTCAGATGACTGATGTGAGTATTGTTATGATTTACCGGTACATATCATACTAGGCAGGCATCCCCATGGCAGAGGTATGTTACCAGCTTATACTAGGGCAGGCATCCCCATGGCAGAGGTATGTTACCAGCTTATACTAGGGCAGGCATCCCCATGGCAGAGGTATGTTACCAGCTTATACTAGGGCGGGCATCCCCATAGCAGAGGTATGTTACCAGCTTATACTAGGGCAGGCATCCCCATAGCAGAGGTATGTTACCAGCTTACACTAGGGCAGGCATCCCCATAGCAGAGGTATGTTACCAGCTTATACGAGGCAGACATCCCCATAGCAGAGGTATGTTACCAGCTTATACTAGGGCACGCATCCCCATAACAGAGGTATGTTACCAGCTTATACTAGGGCAGGCATCCCCATAGCAACGATATGTTACACGCTTATACTAGGGCAGGCATCCCCATAGCAGAGGTATGTTACCAGCTTATACTAGGGCAGGCATCCCCATAGCAGAGGTATGTTACCAGCTTATACTAGGGCAGGCATCCCCATAGCAGAGGTATGTTACCAGCTTATACTAGGCAGCCATCCCCATAGCAGAGGTATGTTACCAGCTTATACTAGGGCAGGCATCCCCATAGCAGAGGTATGTTACCAGCTTATACTAGGGCAGGCATTCCAATAGCAGAGGTATGTTACCAGCTTATACTAGGGCAGGCATCCCCATAGCAGAGGTATGTTACCAGCTTATACTAGGGCAGGCATTCCAATAGCAGAGGTATGTTACCAGCTTATACTAGGGCAGGCATCCCCATAGCAGAGGTATGTTACCAGCTTATACTAAGGCAGGCATCCCCATAGCAGAGGTATGTTACCAGCTTATACTAGGGCAGGCATCCCCATAGCAGAGGTATGTTACCAGCTTATACTAGGACAGGCATCCCCATAGCAGAGGTATGTTACCAGCTTATACTAGGACAGGCATTCCAATAGCAGAGGTATGTCACTAGCTCACACCTGGAGAAAGATATATCATGACTCAGATGACCGGTGTGAGTATTGTTATGATTTAACCATGACCATACATTATGACTCAGATGACCGGTGTGAGTATTGTTATGATTTAACCATGACCATACATTATGACTCGGATGATCGGTGTGAGTAATGTTTTGATTTAACCATGACCATACATTATGACTCAGATGACCGGTGTGAGTATTGTTATGATTTACCGGTACATATGACCATACATTATGACTCAGATGACTGGTGTGAATATTGTTATGATTTGACCATGACTATACATTATGACTCAGATGACCGGTGTGAGTATTGTAATGATTTAACCATGACTATACATTATGACTCAGATGACCAGTGTGAGTATTGTAATGATTTAACCATGACCATACATTATGACTCAGATTACCGGTGTGAGTATTGTTATAATTCAACCATGACCATACATTATGACTCAGATGACCGGTGTGAGTATTGTTATAATTTAATCATGACCATACATTACGACTCAGATGACTGATGTGAGTATTGTTATGATTTACCGGTACATATGACCATACCTTATGACTCAGATGACCGGTGTAAGTGTCAGCCCGGGCCATGACCAGCTCATCATCATCCATCTCCAGAGCGGCAATGACCTCGTCCTCTGTGTCAGCAGCAAGAACTCAGAGGACCGTGTCGGGGAACTAGTTGGGACACTCTGCAAGATATGGCATGGGTAAGCCATTTATGTACTCTTTTTTTTGTATTTGTACAAAAATTATCTCTGACAAAAATTATTTTTTTATTTTGCACAAAGCAAAAAGATCAATGGACAAAATTATTGTGAATTCATTGACTGTATTTGGTGTGAGATCTTGTTCAATTTAATTTTAACAACACTAATTTAATGTTTCATAGTTAATTAAAACAATTTTCCAAAAAGTATAAAATACTTTAGAAGGAGAGTATAAAAGCAAAAATTTATTATGGGGAGATATTGGTTTAACCATAATAACATATTAGCTGCTGTTTCATTGCATTTTAATGGTATAGAAGGTAAGTATAGCATTTTCCCAAATGCTTGTAAGTTGGTTTATTATGTTACAGCAAAAATTCATTTGATTACCTGTTGGTCAGTGTATTAACTCACCACATGTAGTGCATGCTCATCACTTTATATGTATATCTGGAACATTTTAAAGAACCATATTGATTCTGAATTTAGCACATATATTTTTACACCCTGGCCATGCCGAAGGGTGTATATCCTAGGGGCATTGGTTTGGAATGTGCACTTTTATCCTGGAAATCAGGAAAACAATGATCATGCAGGCAACATGGAAATAACAATCAAACAATGGCGACATACAAGCAACAATTGCCAATATTAAATGGCAAGAGAGACACTGGAACTACATGTCATTTTGCTCAGATACATTTTCCAGTCAATGTATTAATCCGCCACTTAATATTCTGCAAATTGACTACCTTTTTACAGACATTTTTACATCTTACACAACAAAACTTGACTTAAGGGTCTGCCTCCATCTTTCAAAGGGGTTTTTCCAAAATATTTAATATTTGTCCCTAAAAGAGGCCCAATCTTGGAACTACTTTTTAGGGGGGCCCACTGGCTAATAAGGGGATCCCAAAATAGGATTAAAAGTTTTAAAACAGTTCTAAATGTGATCTGTAATGAAAACTTTGCAATTAATGTTTGTTTATTGTATTTTATTTGAATAGGAAGGTACATTTTTATGAGAAATTGACAAGTTAAAATGTCCTGTATGTGATGACCCATTGACATATCAAGTTTGTGATGGCAAGTTGATACAAACTGTATGTGATAAATTGCCATGTCCTATATGTAATGGCAAGTTGACACATCCTGTATGGAATTGCAAGTTGATACATCCTGTATGTGATGGCAAGTTGCCATGTCCTATATGTAATGGCAAGTTGACACATCCTGTATGTGATAAGTTGCCATGTCCTATATGTGATGGGAAGATGACACATCTTGTATGTGATGGCAACTTGCCATGTCCTATTTGTAATGGCAAGTTGACACATCCTGTATGGAATGGCAAGTTGACACATCTTGTATGTGATGGCACCATGTTTTTTTCCCCTTGGATGTGCACACGTTTCTGATTGGTCGAGACGGAGATATCATCTTAAGAGCCAATTAGATTATACATTATGTTAAATTCAATGGGAAAAGTGGAGCTTCATTGAGAAGAACACAAATGCTCAGACTTTTAATATTTGTACAACTTTTTCTGGCCAGGGTGTAAAGCATCATTCTGATGCCTATGTTTTGACACATAGCCATACACATTCACATGACATTAATTTGATTACCATTAGTAATACAGTCATAGCAGTATCCAACAATAGAATTGAATTTCAACCTATATTTGATTTTTACCCTCAGCCCCTGATGTAATCAGGCTGAGGGTATTGCAGTACTCCTGGCGTGGGTATGTATGTATGTATGTATGTATGTATGTCTGTATGTCTGTATGTCTGTAGCGAACATCCTTGTCATCGCGATAACTCGAGAACAAATGATGGCAGCTTCATGAAACTTGACACACATAAGCATCTGATAAAAACCTCGGACGAGTTCGATGGACGGCGACCTTGACCTATTTTTCAAGGTCACAGGGACAGTTATGTGAAATCCCAAGAATTGCAATAACTCAAGAACAAATGATGGCAGCATTATGAAATTTGACACACATAAGCATCTGGTGAAGACCTCAGAATTTTTTTCATGAATCATGACCTTCATCTACTTTTCAAGGTCACAGAGACAATTATGTGAAATCATCCTTGTCATCGCGATAACTCAAGAACAAATGATGGCAGCTTTATGAAACTTGACACACATAAGCATCTAGTGAAAACCTCGGATAAGTTAGATGGATGGCGACCTTGACCTATTTTTCAAGGTCACATGAACTATTATGTGAAATCACAAGAATCACAATAACTCAAGAACAAATGATGGCAGCCTTATGACATTTGACACACATAAGCATCAGTTGAAGACCTCAATATGTTTTTTCTATGAAACATGACTTTCACCTACTTTCAAGGTCAACGGGACAATTATGTGAAATAACAAGAATCACAATAACTCAAGAACAAATGATGGCAGCCTTATGACATTTGACACACATAAGCATCAATTGAAGACCTCAATTTATTTTTATGAAACATGACCTTCATCTATTTTTCAAGGTCACAGGGACAATTATGTAAAATCATCCATGTCAACACGATAACTCAAGAACAAATGATGGCAGCTTCATGAATCATGAATCAAGACACACATATGCATCTGGTGAAAACCTCGAACGAGACCGATGGACGGCGACCTTGACGTATTTTTCAAGGTCACAGGGACAATTATGTGAATTCCAAGAATTGCTATAACTCGAGAACGAATGATGGCAGCTTCATGAGGATTAACACACATACGCATCTGGTAATGACCCCAGATGAGATAGATGTACAGTGACCTTTACCTACTTTTCAAGGTCACATGCCCATCCTCTCAATATTTCTACAGTAAATGATGGGAGCTTCGTGATACTTGACACACTTAAGCTATTTAAGGGAGTAGATGTGCACTATTATGTTTTTCACCCCTTCATCAATTTTCTTTTCCTCAAAAAATGTTGTGCGGAGCAAATATCGTACAGTAAGTTACCAGGGCTGAGGGTTGATGCATCTCTGATGCCTATGTTTTTACAAGACCAGAACATCAGACTAGTGTACTTGTTTGTCAAGTAAGAAAGCCAAACTTAAATAATTGGCTTAATATGTACATTAAATGATGTGCATACTTTTATCTGGGTAGCCCTATATTTAATGTTGTGACCCATGTGAATACTGTAGTAGCTATTACCTCAGTGACAAAATCAAATGAATATGACTATCATTGAGTCCATTTATCCATTATTTAAAAATTCTAATCCTAACCTTGGATTTGAGCAATAAATTGTCAAGTAAATTTCAATTGTATTTTTAACAATATTGGAAAATGGTGGGACAGCATTATATATAGAAATAACTTTCATAATAACTTGTAATTTAAATGTCTCTTTTTTCTACAAAATAAATCTTTTTGATCAACAAATAAAATATCCTCTAAGCAATTTGTCATATGAAGTATGTTATGTGGAATATTTTTTCAGAAGATTATTTTATGCTTAATACAAAAGGAATCATTTGATTTGTTTAGGACCCAAAATCGAGACTTACGTGTAATAGTGGACAACAACCTGCAGTGCCGCCTAGGGGAGAAACCGAAAACCGTTTCTGTGGAGATTGGAGATGGTGGACCCATGTTCAAGAAAAATGGCAATGGACTGGTGCTAATTTTTCCAAACAGCCATTAATGTCTTAGATACAACTCAGAAATTCCAAGTCTTTCCAATGGCATTCATCATCATTCATCTGGACATTCAAAAGATGCATATTATCTTTGAAGAAACAAATAATGAATGCTACAATAAAGTTATATTAGACCATTTAAGTGGTTGGTCCAAATTATTTGTAAATACAACTAATGCCATCGCATGTATATTATGAGAATTGTATAGTTGTTAGACAATAGAACTTATTCCACTGGATGGAAACAAAATATGAAAAACACAAAGTTTGTCACTAATTCCAGGATCTTTTACATCATTTCCTCCACTTTGATTACATATATTAAAATAAATGAGAAATGCATGTAAGATATGTTTTAAAGTTTACATCTAAATTTGATACCACATTATAGTTTCTATGAAAAAGCAACATGATATGACGATCATAGATTTCTTGTTGGGTACAAAGGTGAAGGATTATGGAGATATTATCTGTAGATGTATACATAACAAACTCAAATACTTCTTACAATGGCGTACATATTTAGGCTGCAGTGTTTACAGTTATTGAACCATACTCTCACGTTATGAAATCATGAACAGAATATTTGAGGGCAAGAACATTTCATTCAGTGACAAGAAAGGCAGATATCACAAGCTGATTAAGGTGGAAGGATATCAGAAAGATAAGCGAGATCTTTCTTCCTAAAACAAAGAGTGACCTCTGTGTTTTTGGACACAGTGGGGACCCATGTTCCTGCCTCTGTCTCAAACTTTGACCATTCATTTATCATTATGAGATTATTACATAACTTTGGCATGGGACTTCTTTTTTTTAGATATCCTCATAACATATTGATGACATCACAGAATTATTGTGATGTCATAGGATTCAATGTATCAATTAGGCTCCAGGGGGGACACTTACATATTCTTACTTCTCTTTATTTTACAGCCAGTTTATATAATGCTAGGAGCAGAATGGTTTGTTGTTCCACAAAGCTGAGAATGAATATGTGATTTGAGATTCTAGTGTCGCATTAGATGTGATTTGAGATTCTAATGCAGTACTAGGGTTATCTGCAAATAAATTAAGATTTACAACCTCATATCAGATACAATTTAACCTGAATGAATTATCTAGCTTTGAAGGGTTCCTCATAACATCATGGTCGTTGCTCAGATGTTGATCACCTGTCCAATCAGATCACTGTGTGTTAATTAAATTTGCGTAAATATCAGTCATTTTCTCATATTACAATGATAGATATTCATGATAAATAATCTGATTAGCAAATTAAATGTTTCTGCAGTGAGGGAAGGATTTTTATTCCTGCTTTTCCTATCAAGACAAATTTCAATTCTGAATTCCTTTTGAACTTTCAACTCAATGTTTTTACTTTCAACTCAATGTTTTTACATGAGTATGACAAAAATGGTCAGGTTAATTACAGATGATTCCTGCTGTCTATTAAAAAAATACATTATTTAGATGGAGAAAGGGATTAATGAAATATGAAAAGAATGGGAACAATTTGCATCAAATTGAGAATAACCCTCCTGGGGCCCCAGTTTTTTTTCTGGAGGCTCAGTGCTTGATGTATGGTGATGAAATAAGTGCAGCTGTAATAATCACTATGGTTACTGGCCAGAGCAATTGTGATATTACCATAATTAATAGAATTGTAATTAATCATTCTTAATAGTATGATATTATTAGTTAGAATCCACGAAGGTTACATTTATTAACACCACAGTTAGCATGTTGGCATGTACCGGTAATTTAGAAAATGTCCTTATGTAGAATATTATTAATGGTTTCTTGTTCACATTTGCCCTTTTCAAGTTATTAACCCCTTCACTTAGGCTTTCCCCTGCGATAATAATAGAAGAATTTGGAGACAGTTAGTTATATTATGGCTTATGACCACTGTGCTAAATGAATGTATCTTATATGTTTTGTGTGGACCATGGGTGATTTGCTATGATGAGTTTATAGATTTCTTGTGCTTGTTGCATATAACTATAATGCTAGGAGCAAAACATTTTCATTTTTTACATTGCCTGTTTGTGAATAATCATGAAAAATATCATAGAAAAAATAACAAAGAATTTCAAGAGGCCTTATATTGTTATGAATGTTATTCAATCATCATGTATATGCTTACCATGTGTTAATGTTTATTAAATAATATGTTTTTTTTCTGATAATAGAAATCTTACTTATGCTCATGAGTTAGACATTGAATAATTGACAGCATGAATAATATGAAAGTATACTGTTGGACATAACATTTGTCCTTAAATGCATTACTTCGAACAAATAGTGTTTTAAGGATGCCTCATTCCCCAGGGTTATCTTGAATTTATCCAAACTTTTTTGGTTTTCCTTTTTTTAATGACTTGTACTGGTTCAATTCTTTCATAATTTACACACGATACTGGAGGGTTGTGGCAAGTTGAATTTAAAACAAACTCTCTGTAAAAAAAACATTACCTTGTTGTCAACATTAAAAAAAATATACCAAGTAAATTAAATGGCCACTTCAAGCTTTATCTTATATATTTATCTGTCTTCAATAGATATGCCCAAACCAGCTCGCAGACAGTTCAGTGATAATCTATTAGTATGAAATGATGTGTTTGAGGCATCCCTAGAATATCTATTCCACTAAATTCTCAGGCCAATCTCTTCTTGCAGAGGTAGTTCATGTCTCCACAACTCATAATTACATTGCTTGTAGATATAAAATATGTTTGCCTCTTATTAGCTTGACCATTGAAATGTTTGTAATAGAAATATATTATGGGATTATGGTAAACTAACACTGTGAGAACATGTACCGGTACTTATCCAGTATTGACAAAATATTCCTGTATTAAACTGTGTAAATGTAAATAGCATCACTAATTACTTACAGCAAGTTTGTAAATACAGAATTGGATCACTCACCATGCCTTGAACAGAAAAGTTTCCAACTTACTCATGGTAAAGATTTTCAATGCATTGATATTCAAATGGACAGTAATTCTTTTGTGATTATGAGTTGTTGATTACAGACACAGATTATTTGTGTTTTCTGCTCTTCACAATGCACAATAATGTTTGCAGTTGATCATTCAGCCAAATTATGATGAAGCCAAAATAGTTTAAAAATCTTTTGTTGCTGCCTGGTTCAACATACAGATATGCAAATTGTAATGATACATTCAAAGACAAGGCAAATTTAGTTTTTGCATAAAAAAACTGTTTTAGGCAACTTCACTTATACCTTTTGTGATCACGGTAATCGTAAATATGCCTGATTAATGAAATCTAGAGTGAAAGAATTTTCTTCATTTATTGGCTTACAATTATGTAAGACACAAACTTTTTGTAATCCAGAAATAATTTGCACTTTGTATATAGTAATTATTCAATAATGGTCCAAAAAAGTACTGGAAGGGAAACATTCCTGGATTTTACTATAAATATCTTCTTATTGTATGCTATGCTTGAATATAAAAGATTGATATTTTTATGAATCTACTAATATTCCAATACAATTCCAGCTCATTCATATTGCATATTAGACTTCAGTCACAGAGGTATAAGAAGAAGTTCTTGGCAAAATAATATCATGTCCAGCCACTAATGGCAAAGGTCACAAGTACTTATACGATGTAGATACTAGTAATGAACAAGGATGTAATATTGATGGCAAATGTTAATACCTGAGCCAAACTCTCTCTATACTGGCCCAGTTAATATACTCACATCTGTAGGCAGTGGCCTAAGGTAAAATGAATATGCATGTACTTAAATGTCTTAGACCTGTAACTGTAGCAAACTGTGACCAGGTACTTACAGGTTAAGATTTCTTTAGTCACACTCAATATTTTCCCTATAAAGTTCACTATCAAGAGTCATTTGTATCAACAAATCATGACCTTTTATCTAGGGATCTGATGATAAGGAAGTAATTCAGGAGACATAAACAGGTTTAGAATATGGAAAGTTTGGCTGATGGGGCTTTTTTTGCAAGCAGCAAAAAAAATTAATTATGTTTGAATAATTCTTTTCAATCTTCTTGTCTTGACTAATCTTATTAATTCACATATGACGGTCTATATGCAATATAGTAAAGAAAAGAATCTGATATGAATGCCTTGTACATTTATTTTTATATGAATGGTTTTCATGTATTTACATGAAAATGGTAAAAGAATAAAATAAATCATTAATACAAATGTTCAATGTGTTGTTATGCAACCTCTTTTCAAGAAGTAGATTAAGAGATGTTGAAAATTGATATACCGATACATATTTTAAACTTCGTGCTTTTGATTTAAATATAAATTGACTCCTAATTGTTTCAGGGGTATTTTGAAATTAGTCACTTTTTTCCTAGTTTTGAGTGGTATGAAAGTTCAAATTTAAATAGTGCATATTTTCACCAAAGATAAAACAAGGATAGCACTAGATGATGAATCCATGAATTGAGGAGAAATCTTCCATAATAGAATGTCTCCAATCTATCCCTGCCATCAAAGTTTCAACCAGTCTACTGAGTGGTAAACAGCCTTCACAGAGGACATCAAGCTTTTACCCATACACTCTAATTATACTCTATTTATTGAGGTGCTGGGGGCAACTTTCAGAACCTTTTAGAAATCATTCTGTCTGTCCTGTTTCTGTGTGTGTATGTGTGTTTGTTACCTCTTTTCATTTGCTCGTTCATTTGTCTCCTGCCAGTTAAATAAGGTTACATAATATCAGGGACATTGGGTGGATTGATTTTTTGATCCATGTTTGCTGATTACGTAACCTCATGTTAAATCAGGGGTCGTGATTCTCTGTTCTTTTGGGTTACTAGGCAACTGACCAAGTTGAGCAGTGATCAGATCCCAACCTTGTCACATACACAACACTATATTCTCTCTATTGTTGCTATCTCTACTCAATTCAGCTACCTGTATGCAAAGCTAGCATACTTTAACTGGAAGACCTATTGATCTACATTGGAATGATCAGTACCGTATATAACCTCTGACTTAGCTGCTACTGGTATTGAGTAAAAGCATTATTTAAGCAGCAGCTTACACAGTGGCCCCTTCCACAAAAACTTCATGCACAATGAAGACAATAACAATCTGGGAAGAAATGACAATACTTTTGGTGATATGACTGTAGCACAGAGTGAAAGACCTACTGGTACATCATTAATTCAGATATCAACCATTGCAATGTATTTAGTATCAAGGAATCTTTTGTAGCCATGTATACTCTTGTTGATACCAAAGATTATTACAGTGATAATTGTGACATTTGTCACAAGGTATCTAGTATATTAGTGAAATAACAGATTTATTTTTTTATAAAATATGTATAGTAGTGCAATTAAGACAGAATGACACCTAGTTATTGTAATCTCTTTTTTTGGCAGGCCATGTCCCCTGGACTTCTTAAAATGCATGTAATTTGAGATGTCTGGTTGTAAATGATATCCACTTAAAATTTGCTACCCCCAAAAAAAGATCTCATCAAAAAAGGAGAGAATGTTTGTTTACATCTACATTACAATAAATCAAGTTGTTGATCGCCATCAAAGATTAGCAAGATAGCTGTTTGAATAAAAATGGGATTTTTCAATAGATTGTTTATGGGTAACAGTGGCGTAGCCAGGGGGGGGGGTTGCTAGTACTTTGGGGCTGCAAAGGAGGAAGGGGGCTGATAATGACTAGGAGGCTGTAGCAGGGGGCATATCCAGATTTCAGCCCCCCCCCCCCCCCCTTCAGAAAATCCTGGCTTCACCACTGGGTGAAAACTTTTCCCTGTATGTTCTCCCTGTATAATCCCTCTAAAAACTTTGTGTTAGCTTTAACTATCTTTGGTTTTAATAAATTCAATGGATACTTCCGATAACAAGACTTTATTAAAAACAGGGATCAACTAAGACAAATTTGTTGTTTTTAGTATTTCTATCAACTACTGTTCAATTCTCTTCTTGTACAGGTTCCCCAAACCTGAGGACTGCAATAAGTTGACTTTCTACATCCAGTGCTAATTCGTCCTATGTAATCATGTAGGAGTTCTATTGTGGTATAACAATATTTTAAACATGATGTTAATGTTTGTTTTCCAGTTTCAATTCCAGAAACAAAGTGCTTTTCATTTGTACGCTCGTGTGCGCCAATTTCCCCCACAGAATGCGAGTTGTGCTGAATACTAAAAGGGACGTACCTCCTTGCGCACACTCCTCACAGCAACACACCCATACGAGACTCCCCAGCAGTAGTACCAAACCGGAAAGTCCCCGTGCACTGAATGGAAGTGGGAAAGTATTTTCCGAGACAAAAGTCTAATTTACTGATGTTATAAATGCATGACGAGAGTATGAAGTTTGTGGATATCTGAGAGGTATGTTGAGTGCTTTACATCCCCGGTTGATTGATGGTTTTCACCGAGAATCTGTGGGTGTGGGAAGGAATCCTTCAGTCTGAGGAAGGCCATCATTAATAATGTGTTGAAACAGTGTCATTGATAATGGCAAGTACTTCAGTACTAATATGGCAATAAATTGAACAATGCATGAATATGTCAGGTCTCAGGGTCTACAAGAACGGTAAGAGCCACCTCAGAGGTGCTCCTAGAAAGTTTAGGCATGAAATATCCCCTGTAAAATAACTATAGTCTGAAGGAGTTTTGTTGACATTTATTTATGTCATGAGGGAAACAAATATTGTCTCTTGGCATGAGTAACATCAGTCATGACTCAACCACAGACCCTGGTTAGGGTCCCAGATTAAGACTCAAACTAACATAAGCTCATTGAGCCATAAGACTCTGGGGAGGGAGATTTGAATGCTTATTAACTGATGAACTCATTCAGTTGAAATAAATGTTTACAGTAGACAAGTACGGCTGTGCAATACTGTCACAGTTATAGGAAGTAGATATGTGACCTATAAATGCAGTAACTTATGATATAGCAGGTTACCTCATGGTTGTATAGCTGTAAAGTATGAATAATGAAGGAATAATTCCAACATTGTGCAGGGCAGAGTTGGAATTCGTACATTCTGCAAATAACTAGGAATATCTGAGTCAAGACTACTGTAAGTACGTATGTAATTAAGTACTTATTTGGCTTTTTATGTCCGGAAAGTTACAAAGTTGTCGACTTAACAGCCTCTGAGACAAGTGTGGAAAACATGACAATAAACATTCCAAAAATTTAATACATGTATAGTTTTGTTCAAATGAAGTTACAATCGAAAATTTTGTTTTAAAAGATGTCACATTTCTACTAAATAACATCAAATGCACTCTCAATGCATTTTGACAGGAACCACATCACTCATGATGTAATAAAAATATTCATTTCATAGGTGTTCAAAGGCCAAAGTAATGCTAGGTGAGGTGTAAAACACAACATTCAGGTCAATTTCAATATGGTATAGTAAGGTCTGCTTGACCTTTGACCCAGTCAAAATTGTCTGAGATTTGTACTCTTGCCAGTCTTTGTACGCAACTAATCATCCCTGAAAAGTAAATTCCTACTTTTTTTTAGCAAAGTCGGAATACCTAGTGTAAGAATTTGGGCACAAGACATAACTGCATCACAAGTTTGTGTTGTCTGATTCACGAGATCATCTTGACACTGGGATCATTATTGTGCATTGATCAGTCTTGATATTGCCTCACTGATTTTGTGAAATTCAAAAATAACCCAACTTACAATGTTCGGCCTTTTGGGTTTAGATTGTTGGTATGTGAGAAGATATTGATTTAGAACATTATAAATCTTCTTTTATAATATCTACACATTCTCTTTATTAAAAACATCAGAGTTCTGATTTTAAAAAAAATATTTATTAAAATTTCTCTTTCAGGTTTAAAGCAAATGGGTAAATGGTAATCAATTTCCTATCTCTGGATATTAATCCTTCAGATAACATGGACGAAGACAGCAACAAGGTCACAGAGAGGTGAGTTCCTGCTGATACGTCTAATTTTCTATGGATCCAAAATTGGATACACAATAACCATAAAAACAATGACAAGTTTTATACATTGAAAGAACCTCCAAATTTAACTGAGTAAACTGGAATTTTATATGGCTGATGATGGTTTGTGGTTTCCTATATCCTGCATGATTGTTTTAAAATATCTAGGCCAGTGCAGTGTTATATCTCTTCTCCATTTCACACACAAGAAACCCTATTACATTCATCTAATTTATTGAGGTACTGGAAGGTAACTTTAGAAATCAATCTGTCTGTCCTGTGTGTGTGTGAATGTCTCCCCCGGAACAAGATCCCTGCCCTCTATGACCTTTTTGACTTGCATATATACTCATTGTCTGCTTTATGCTTATAAAATGATGAGGGCTGAGTTAACCTACATTTCTGATGCCTATTTTTACTTTCTAAACTGATTCTTAAGTTCATTACATGCTCAGTATATTAAGTGTGAATTTGATGACATCCTTTAACATAAGATCATTCTCCAGTCACATTAGAAGTAGTTGTAGTCTAACTTCCTGCACCATTGCAGTATATGGTTCTGCCTCTTATATTAAGTTTAACAACGCATTAATCCTGAACCTGCAATAATTTAAATATAAACTCAGAATTTCTTTCTTTTTTATAGGATCTGTGAAACATCTGTGAAGGAATCAGCCCACAAGGAGTCCTTGAACAGAAACAAGAAAAAATCCTCAAAAACTGGAAATGTTAAAAGGAAAGAGGGTATAGGAAATTCTATGGCTCATTGCAAAGAGCAAAGAATCCTCGATGCTCTCAAATATTCTGAATGGGCAGAAGAGAAAAATGATGATGTGCCAGAGAAGAGCCTCAAAAAGTATAGCATTCCAGTTCAAAGCAGATATGACCTGGAATCTATAAACATGTTCATGAAAGAAGGCATAGAAATATATAAGCCTGATAAGAATAAATTTGATTTGGCAGATGAGATCGTTGATGATATAAGGTCAAAGAAGAGCAAAGAAAATGAGATGAAGAGAACGCATGACAACAAAACCATGGAGCTCATGAATGACCTGAATGATAACCAAGACAAAAATCAAAATATGCTGCTGAAAGACAAACAAACAAGGTGTGAAATAAAACCAGGTGCAAAAAAAGCAGATGTTCATGTTGGAAATTGCGAGAAGAGAAATATTAATGAGAAAAAGAAGAATCATTTGTTAAATGTGTTGTATCAGAAAATGGCTGGCATTCCAGGTTGTCATGGTAATGTATTTCCAAGGAACCTGAAAGAAAAGTTTAATGATCGAGTTGCAATTTTCATGAAGACCTCCAAGGAGGGGTTGGAGAGTTTATTGGAGAAAAGTGTGTTCTTTGAAGAAGACTCTAATCACACCTGCAACCTGGACCAGAAAAATGGAAAGTCAAAGATCGTATACCAGAAAAAGTGTCTTCCGCAAGAGATGAGTGAGTCAGATATATAATCTCTTCTACTTTTTCAGGAATGTCATTGATACCTGTTTTATTTTGATTCCATAATAGGTACTTTTTTCAATATTTCATTCAGGTTAGGTAATTGGTACATTTAAGGAAATTGTTGAAATTTGTTAGAGATTTAAATTTTATGCTGAAAATAGCCAGTCACCCTCTCATTCAAAATAATTGATTTGTCTATAAATGCATAAATTAATACGAACTTGTCAAATATTCTCAAACATCCATTGTCTCACCTCTTCTTGACAGAAGGTCATGTTGGAACATTATTAGCAGGGGTGGGAGAGCTGTCATTCAAGATAACTGATTTGTTTGTAAATGCATAAATTAATAGGAACATGTCAAATATTCTCAAACATCCATTGCCTCACCTCCTCTTGACAGAAGGTCATGTTGGAACATTATTAGCAGGGGTGGGAGAGCTGTCATTCAAGATAACTGATTTTTTTGTAAATGCTTAAATTAATAGGGACATGTCAAATATTCTCAAGCATCCATTGCCTCACCTCTTTTTTGTCGTTGTGAGTGTATCAACTTGATGAGTATCAATTACACCCCTAGACTTTATAAACAGGATTTATCACACTTTGTAAATATGAAATTTCCATAATCAGTCCATTTTTCTGCATGATCATATGGGATACAAGCTATTATAGGAAATAAAAAAATTGCCTTTTCATTGCATCAATTAGCCTTCAAACCAATAAATGTGCTACAGACTTAATGAATCAACCAAAATAGTATTAACATGGTAATATTTTGGCAATTTCAGAACATGCAGAAGACAGCATTACTGAGAAAGAGATCAACATCGAGAGACCTAAGGACATCAAATATTTCTATGAACTAATGAACCTAATTCTTGCAAATGCTGCTACCCCCACAGATGAGACAACTAAGCAAAAATATGTAAAATATGTTGCCTCTGTAGATGTCAGGACAAAGCTTGAACCTGTCAAATCTGACACACACCTGAAAGAAACAACAGAGCAGGGGTCTGCAAAATATGTCACTGCCTTAGACAAGACCTCAAAGTTAGAGTCTACAAGCTGTATCACTCCCATAGCTGAAATCACAAAGCAAGAGTCTGTGAAATATGTCACTCCCACAACTGAAACCATAAAGCAAGAGTCTGTGAAATATGTCACTCTCCCCAATGAAACAACAAAGCAAGAGTCTGTGAAATATGTCACTCCCACAACTGAAACCATAAAGCAAGAGTCTGTGAAATATGTCACTCTCCTTGATGAAACCACAAACCAAGAGTCTGCAAGCTGTATCACTTACATAGCTGAAACCATAAAGCATGAGTCTGCAAATTCTGTCACTCCTACTTTTGAACAAGATTTGACTAAATCCAGGGTGGATAATAAGTCAAAAAGAAAGAACAGGAGACAAAGACAAAATAAGAGAGGGAAGAGCAAGAAAAGCAACATAAAGAAAGATGAGCCAAGAGATGCAGGAGAGGGAGAAAATAGCAGGAAAGGTGATGATGGTGAGAGGAAAAGTTCTGATAAGAATAAAAATGAGGGTAATGGAGATGGCAGGTCGAGGGAAGGACAGGATGGAAATGACAGAGCTGGTTCTGGAGGAGGATCAGGAGAGGGAGGTGGAGGAGCTGGAGGAGGAGGTGGGGAACGAGGAGGAGGAGGAAGAGATTGGAGGAATAAGGAGAAAGATAAAAATTCTGAGGAAGGAGATGATGAAAATGAGGAAGTGGACAGTGATAAAGAAGATAAGGACAACAACGAAAAAGAAAAGGATGTCGGACAGACCAAAAGTGATGACTTGGAAATAGATGGGGTGGATGGGAGTGGCAAGGAAGAGAAGGAGGAATACATGGAAATACCAAGAGCAGGGGTCAGATGGGGTATGCACAGGGGAAGAGGCCATCGAGAGGCAGAAAATAGAGAAGAAAATGCAAATAGAAGGGGAGGAGGGACTGTGGGATGGGGGAGCTCAACACAGAGGTGGCTAGGGGGTATGAGAGGAGGAACAGGAAGAGGGAGAGGTGTCATGAGGGGACGTGGAAGAGGACAGACAGCTGGGCTTGGAAGAGGAGGACAGGGATTCGGCATCATGGAAGCCCTAGAAAAAGAAACAGGTGTGAAAATTGATGGGAGAGGAGGATTTCTGAGACAAATGCTGCGAGAGGACACACGCCCCCTGGTGGGTAAGGGAGGAGGACTTCAGGGAGGTATGGTGATGGAGGCGGCAAGGTCCTTGTATCACAGCCATCTCCATGGAGACAATGTCCGCTCAGGACAGCATGGCAGTCTGGGAGACATGACAGTGGAAGAGGCACTCGGACTTGTGAGTATAACTGTGAATAAAAGTTTATTTTGCAGAAATTAGATTATAAAAAAATCTCCATCTTTAAGAGATTACAGGAAAAGATAATATGAAGTGAAGATTATGATTTTTATTTTGCAGATGAAAGCCTCACAGATAGAACCTGCTGGATTATTAAAAGATTCCAGGCTGGAGAAGGCAGGAGTCTCCCTGGAAACGCCCAGTATAGAATATCGTCAGCAGCGCCACCTAGTGATGCAGCAGTTTAACCACTGTTTAGACTTCTGCATGGATTCTACATACATTAACAGTCCTGCAGTCACAGCATGTAAGATATGTCTGCATCTGACAACACTCTTACGCCATGTGGGCCGTTGTAACAAACAACGCTTGCAATGCGAACGCTGCTGGATGGTGTCGGAAATCATGCTGTTTCATGTCAGCCGATGTTCTCTCTCTGGCCGAATGCAGAACCTGATAGAGGAGTTCAAATCCATGACCTCCATGCAGGCACCATCTACTGTGGGGCCATCTGGTGTCGGCGGAGCACAGCTGCAACCATGTGCTATTAAGTTCTGTGAAAAGCTACGTCAGAAAATATTGCAATCCGGGGAATTAGGGCCCATACGTGTCAGGTTTATGTGGAGGCAGCCGTCTGTGTGGAAGAGGTTGCAGATCTACATCGGAAGGCTCTATGAGGTGGATCTTG
Organism: Amphiduros pacificus; assembly: GCA_949316495.1. NCBI lineage: Eukaryota > Metazoa > Annelida > Polychaeta > Phyllodocida > Hesionidae > Amphiduros > Amphiduros pacificus. Next base: position 29,663,563 of record OX439004.1, on the reverse strand, counting down.
ACTTTGATGATGTTGAGGATGAGATGGCAATCAGTTTTGGAGGGTTGTCTTTCTATGGGGCTCTCCCTGAGGGAGATGCAATAGACTCAGGCCAGACCAGAGTTAAGACTCTGCCAGATGACGACAAAGCCTCTGCAGACTCACAGGACCGGTCAGGGCCACTCAGTCCTTCAGTGGGGACCGGGGAACGGATGGACCAAGGAGAAGCTATTGATCAAGAGAAGTATCCCACCCCAGAAATAAGCAAAGGAGCTCAAATGCAGATACTGGAGGGAAGAAACCGACTACCAGGTGGCCCAACTGTGCGACTTGCCCCACAGATGGCAGTGCATGCCCTGAGTCATGCCGCTCCGAAGGCAAGATCTCTGGAAGGCTCACTGGTAGGGGCACCACCGGTATTACCTGCAGCTTCACCACCAGGGGCAGCACCTGTATCACCTACATCTCCACCCCCACCAGAAAGATATGCCATTGCACGCAAGCCCGTCAGAAAAAAAGCGAAAAGTGTCAGTGGGTCATTGAAAAAAAGGAAAGTTTTGAAATCCAGTCATTTGAGCGAATCAGCAGAGGAAGAAGAAGCTGCTATTGTGCCAGAAGTCAATGAAGTGGCGTTCACTGCTGGTGTCCCAGGTACATCAGGTAGTGCTGCAGACAAGGGACAGCTGCCACAGAGAAGCTCTGCAAGCTTCCCCAGTGGTGAGCTCTATGCAGCATCTCTAGGAGCAGAAGATGGAGCTACTTCTAGGCAGGATCAGAAGGATGCAGGTATGGGAAGTTACATGGCCATGCAGGTATCAACCCCTGGATCCTCAGCCTATGCAGGACAGAGTTCTCAACCCATGCAGGTATCAACCCTTGGATCCTCAGCCTATGCAGGGCAGAGTTCTCAACCCATGCAGGTATCAACCCCTGGATCCTCAGCCTATGCAGGGCAGAGTTCTCAAGCCATGCAGGTATCAACCCCTGGATCCTCAGCCTATGCAGGTCACAAGGAGATGAGAGGACCAGTGCCTATGGTTGTTCAGGGTGCTATGATGGCATCGGCTCCATTAGCTCCAACAGCCCCCATGTCTCCTCCGTTCCCCTCACCAGAGCATATGTCTCTGCCCTCCATGGCACGGGGACACGGCCGAGTAGACTATGGTGATCGCAGTGACCTCTTAGCAGTCGTCAGCAGATGGGAACCCATCCAGAAGAGTTATTATGCAGAGGGAGGGACAAAAAATCTTCTTCCAAGAGAGGGCATTATCCTCAAACATAAGATCAAGGTAAGGATATCCTTTCAGTTAAGGTTCCTTTTGTTCTGTTTCGAAAAGTGACCAGCTACAACTTTATTTAAAAACTCCTGCATCTGTTACATATTTTGAGTTAATTATAAATTTGAAGGCAAAATCTAAAGTCATATTCATAGATGTTATAAGTTCATCTGGGTTGAATTATGCTCATTCCATTGTTTATTAGCTATTTGAAGATTAGATGAAGTATTGCCAGGAGATGAATCCTCCTATCTACTTTCCATAACAGACAGATTTTTATCTAAATTTTAATGATTTTTAGAAAATACGAAAGCAAACAGTGAATTTGAAACATGCCTTATTCAACTAAATTAAATCTGAATATATGCTCAGTTTGAGATTGACTGTTTGGAAGTCTGTTGACTTTTAGACACTATATCTTGCCATTGCTATATTTGAGAATCATCAAGCTTATTGTGTTAAATATCTTGGCAAAATTCACCATTTTGACCTAATTTTATTGTCACAGGCCCAAATATGTTGAATCTCTCTTGCCTATTTCTGAAAAAAATGTCGTTATGGCACACAGGAGATGCAGATCAACGACGGCAGGTACAACGAGGGAGATGAATGGATGAAAATTATCGCCCTTGGCAGCGGGATGTTTGGGCAATGCTGGCTGATGAGAGATCTCCGGACTGGGTGTATGGCTTGTGTTAAAGTGGTAAATCTATGCTTCATAAGTTGGTATAAATGCAATTGTTTTTTTTTTTAAATTACAAGTAATTTATTAATATCTCAGTTTTGTGCCCTGAACATGAGGATATGTATCTTGAGGGGTACTATTAATATATTTTTTACAAATATCAGGAGGTATTTGATATATTGTCATGTTTTGCTCTCAGGTGCCACTGTATAAGTTTAACAAACAGGAAGTTGAGGTATGGAGTCGTCTGCAGCACCCAAACATTGTTGAGTTGTATGGTGTCATCCTGGACGAGGAATATGTCTGCATGTTTGCAGAGTTTATAGATGGTAAGGACGAGGAATATGTCTGCATGTTTGCAGAGTTTAAAGATGGTAAGGACGAGGAATATGTCTGCATGTTTGCAGAGTTTATAGATGGTAAGGACGAGGAATATGTCTGCATGTTGCAGAGTTCATCGATGGTAAGGACGAGGAATATGTCTGCATGTTTGCAGAGTTTATAGATGGTAAGGGACTAACCACATTTTGATAAGAATTAACTTCGAAAGTTCTCCTGATAATTGCTAATTAATAATTCGAGAAAAGGTCAACACAATTGTTGTATAAAAAATACAGAAGCGGGTATAAATTGAAATAGAAGTTGTCAGGAAGACAGTACATGTCTTGACTGTCATCATCCCTTATGAACTTTTTTTATGCTTTGAGGTATTTAATCTTTTGTGAATGTTCATACATTGAGCAAAGGAGAAAGGGTTGGAAAATTTGTTCTACTTTTCACCCAAGCAAATCATGATCATTGTACACAAGATAAAAGATTAATCTGATCATTTAGAAATTAGATAAAAGATCACATTTTATCCAGCATACCTCAGGTCTCAAGACCTTTCTCTATTTCTTGTGGTTTCTGTTATCTTTTATGTAAAATGATTATCAAGTTTTAAAACATGTTCCTTCCACTCACCAGGTGGCACTCTAGCAGACCAGATTCAAACATTCAGTAAGAGTATGGTGTTCCAAGAAAGCAGTGTCAGCATGACCAGTACAAGTAGGTCAATCTCCTTAAAATCTGATCTGTGGTGTGAATATTTATTCATTAAAAAATAAAATGTTACAAACAGGATGATTTTATCTCGGCAAAAAATAACTGAAACCTTGGACTACAGGGTAAACTTGTAATTCAACCTTTCTTTGCCTTTTAATTGAAAATAGCTTGTCTTAAGTGACCATGACTTTGTCAGATCCTATATGATTGCAGTAGTGATTAAATAACTCAAAATCTCTGAATTAGATTTTTTTTTAAATTATTTCTGAAACATCTAAGAAGTAGAGTTTTCTTAATGGACACTGCTTTTGTGACTAGGTGGCATGTCTATGGTGAGCTATGGGTGTCTGGATGTGCGCAGGGCCTTGTGGTACTTTGTACAACTCCTCCAGGTCCTGGATTATCTCCAGAGTAAAAATATCCGAGTGATGCACGAGGACATTAAATGTAAGTCAACTTCCTGTTGTATTATGGTCAAATAATATCGATACATCGGGTATTCTGTACCCTAATTTCATTTATAGTATGATGCTACAAACTGTTGTAAATTTTGCAAGATTTTACACTAAATCTTCTGTTACTCTTTAATTGAATCCATATTGCTGAAACCTGTTATAAAAAGGAAGATCCACATATAAAAAGGAAGATCCACATAAAAATCTTTGATAAGAATATTTATGATAGAGCTGTTATTATAAAAGTGATCTGATATGTTTGTGCAGCTGATAACATAATGATACGTGGAGGGACGGGGGAGGTGGTTCTGGTGGACCTGGGACTGGCTCACCACATACCATCAGGCTTGGTGCCAGCAGGTGTCAACCCTCAGGGAGCACAGACGCACTGGAGTCCCGAGAAGGCAGCCAGCGAGGGGTACAGCTTCCCGGCAGACCTCTGGGCCATGGTGTGCGTCCTGTGTGAGATGGTCACAGGAGAACCTCCCTGGTACAAACGCTATAAGAACGCCAAGCTTCTACACTTTGTGGTATGATCAAAGTTTTTCTCGGTTTTGTTTTCTTACATGAATAGGAGGGAGTTGATATTTTTTATATATTAGACCAATATTCAGTGTGTTTTGCAATTAAGAATTAAACGATGTTACGGATATATTAGGATATTCTTTAAGTTAAATATTTTAACGTTATGCATCGACAAGCACCTGCAGAGCAGACAGAAACCAGGCATTAATTAATTCTCACCAAATTACAACCCTGAGGGTAATTAACATGGATGACAAGCTTAAAAGTGTGAGTTTTTATGTTGACTGTTTACAGATCAAGATGAATTCGCCCCCACTGGATGATATAGCTTACATTCGAATGGAGGACGAGGAGCTTTTTGATCTGTTCAAGCAGGGATGGATTGTCAACCAATCTCAGCGCCCTCTGCCAGTACAACTCTGGAATCATCCAGCATTCGCGAAATATGGTAAAATTATAATCTGCATTTCCATGAGCAAAGTGGCTTGTATATCAATGTTCACCTTAAAATTGAATTATTTGCTGTTATTTTAGGAATAGATATTCCATCAAAGACAGAGGACGGATTCAACCCATGTCTCTCCAGCTGGATTGATAGAGTTGCCCAGAATTTTGTCCAGACCGAGGAGACTATGCCATGCATCACGGATCAGTCCGGATCATTCCAGAACGACAGCTCAGAGGATTCCAGCATGGAGCTTTCAGGGGAACAGAAGCCTTGGTTGAGATCCACCAATCAGGTTAGCGATCCCCAACCTGTGCTGCCACCTGGTAGAGAACCCAAGGAAGGATCAATAGGGCAAGGTAATCCTGTGACAAATAAGCCGAGTTCGGATGAGGGTTATGTGGGGTCATCAGGAGGGTCAACAGCCAGTCCTAAACCAAATCCTGCACAGGGTGATCTTCCAGAAGATGGCCAGGCACTTCCGAATCTGCCCCTCTTCCTGTCAGGGAACCGGCTGTCTACCCTAGAGGAGGTCTCCACTAGCGAATCTGGAGATGCCAAGAAAAAGTCAAAGAAAATGGTGGAGAATATCAAGGAGGAAAACAGGTCATCAGAAGACACGATTACAGTGACATATGAAGGAACAGGGGCTCGGCCTAAGTCTACTGGTATCAACTTTGGAATAAGATTAGGTCAGACCCATGAGCTGCAGAGACAGATGGGCAATAAACCAGTGATACCGCACAGTCACACTGTTAATGATCTGACCAATCTGGACCTGGGGCCAGTCAAGACGGGTCCCATCAGTCTGCCAACCAGCCGCACAGCCCCCAACCTAAACATCATGCCCCACAGCAGAGCGGATGTCATACCGAGGAATCATTCCAGAGAAGCTGCGCCGCATTACCACCGGAGCAGCTCCGGGTACATCTCCATGGGTGCCACCCCGTCTCCAGGTCTCCATGGTAACCCAGGAGACCCGTTGTTCGGCAGCAAGCCAGGAAGTCACAAAACCTCAAGTGGGTCACATGGGATGGATGATGAGTTCAGAAACTTGCAGGAAGGTATAACCATAGTTATTTACATAGCCATGTTGCACAGTTATTTATTTATTCATCAGGAGGGCTAGATTTTTTTTTCTAGCAACAAACAGTGTATTAAATTGTCTCTGTTCACATTCATTATTGTACACCATCAATTCAAAAATTACTCAACACTTCTTATTTCTTTGTATTTTGCTTAAAAAAGAAGAATCAGAACCTCCATGTTACCTTCAGTACTGTTCATAAATTGTCTTTTATTCAGTTCCAATAGAGAAAATCATATCATGTCTGATTTTTGAAAAGAAATTCTAAATCATGTCAACTAATGACTTCACAGAAGGAAATTCCTCATCAAGAAATTTCCAAGCTGTCCTTAATTGGTCATGTGTGATATTCATACGTGTATGTGACGTTTGTGAGTACATGTACACGTATGTACTGAGGTATCAAGTTAATACTAGGCGAAATGAAACTGTACACAGATGTTAATATCTTCAGATTTGCTTCGAGATCAGCTGTCCCAGCATGGCGACTCCAAAACCCAGGAAGACCTCATCCAGGACCTGAATGACACACTCTCACAGGTAAACACAGATATGTTCTTATATGCGTCTCACAAGATAACAATTAACTCCTCAGAGAAAATAGGATTGTTTTTTTTAAATTTATAACTTTAACATTGTTAATGCCCCATGTGGTTGTGAGGGCAGGCCTGCCAGTTACAAAATAGGGGGGTCAATTTTTTTATTAGTTAGGGGGCTATTAATAGGGATAATATAGTGTTATGCCTAATGTGATACTTACTAGTTGCATCCTATGTTTCAGAGTGACAATCATTCAGATTATGGCCAGCAGGTGGCAGGTCAGGGCAGCACTCCAGCTTCAGCTTCATCTCATGAAGACATCAGCCTTCAGTACTACCACAGACAACTCTCATCACCCGTTGGAGGTACATGCTTGTTATCATGTGATACATAAGTCCAGCAATAAAATAACATATCTCCAAATTTAGAGTTAAGAATATGCAATTTATGGGCAAAAACCTTAGAGGCAAGATAATTTTATCACTAAGTTTCATTGAAAGCCCTAATTATTTCTATTTCACCAAAATGTCAACCTTTTTTTCTCAAGAAATATCATTTATTTTCACCCTACAATGATGTTTGATGATGATTGTGGCCTGAAGTTCATGATGTAATTGTCTGACACTTGAACTGGCTTACATTGCAGGGATCCTCATCGACTTTGTGAGGGAGGACGACAGACAGATTTGCAGTGTGAGAGTACGTGATACATCACAGAAATGGCGAGACATTGTACTAAGGGCCAGCACCAGGGTAGGTTAACACTTAACTCCTGCCTGAACCTCTACATTCTGATTCAGTAGCTTTTTTCTAAACATTTCCTATGATCCTATTTATTTCTCATTTTCCTTATCTGTTTTCCGTTCTTTTTATCAAGACTCAAATTTCATTTATTTGGCCTTACAATATTACTACAAAAATATAGTAAAATATATGATAATAATTAATAATAACAGGCCAGAGTCTAAGGTAGGGTGGGGCCCATTGCTATCACCATGTGGCAAAAATATCCAATTATGTTCTAATCAGGAATACATCAGAAATACATGTTTAGAATTTTGCCATAATTTTCCCTGCCTGGATTCTGCTAGAAGAGAAGCGTTGTGTTAGGGCATAATATCAGCACCCTGTAACTGTGTTTCATTATTAGCTCCTGCTGCCTGAGCAGTATGGGAGCTATGGTATCAGGTTCCGTTAGTATGTCTGTGAATGTCAACAAAAACTTAAACATTTTATGTCTGATCAGCTATTTCAGATACATGGTGCAAATATTTGTTACACATGCATCCCACGAAGGCCTCAAATATGACCTGTTACCAATTTTTTTACATTTTGCCCAATGTTATCACCTATTTTAGTTATAGTCACCTCACGGAGGCCCAAAATTGATATTCTCAAACACGACCTTCAGCTCCAGGGTCAGATTTTGATATGTCACCAATTACCTTGTTTATATCTTAGCAGTTTAAGTTGTCAACTATCAGAGGACTGATTTACTACATTTTGTATTCTAAATAAAGATTTTTACATTTTCTTTCAAAATATGGCCGTTTCACTATATCTCATTTTTACAAACAACCAGTGGGTATGTCTGGGGCCAGTCAGTTGCCTTTTTAATTTTTGAAGGTATCCTTTAGTGGGTTGAATAAACTTTTTTTAATCATTTTTTGTATAAATTTATAGATCCATCAGGAGTATGATATCTTCACTGTTCGTAAGACTGGTGGGAGTGGGGTTCTGGAGCTGAATGAGGCGGTGGGAGCCGACACAGAGAGGAGGACCATGGTGGTGACACAGGTGGACAACAATACCAACTGGTCCTGGAGGATCAAAGACTATAAAATAGAGCGGTATGATGGATGGTATACATAGAATACTGCTGATACTGACAGCATTCAGAGTGGTACAGTGGATGGTATACATAGCAAACTGCCTAAAGTCACATGCTTCTGAGAAGTATACATGATGAATAGTATACCTAGCATACTGCTTACATTGAGGCTTCAGAGTGGAACAAGGGATATAATGCCTATAATAATGATGAGACTTCAGAGTGGTTCAGTGGATGATATATAAAGCGCTATGATGACATTGACAGGCTTCAAAGTTGTACGGTGGATGATACATAGAGCATTATGATTACATTGACAGGCTTCAAAGTGGTACGATGGATGATACATAGAGCATTATGATTGCATTGACAGGCTTCAGAGTGGTACGATGGATGATACATAGAGCATTATGATTACATTGACAGGCTTCAGAGTGGTACGATGGATGATACTTAGAGCATTATGATGACATTGACAGGCTTCAGAGTGGTACGATGGATGATACATAGAGCATTATGATTACATTGACAGGCTTCAGAGTGGTACGATGGATGATACTTAGAGCATTATGATGACATTGACAGGCTTCAGAGTGGTACGATGGATGATACATAGAGCATTATGATTACATTGACAGGCTTCAGAGTGGTACGATGGATGATACTTAGAGCATTATGATTACATTGACAGGCTTCAGAGTGGTACGATGGATGATACTTAGAGCATTATGATTACATTGACAGGCTTCAGAGTGGCACGATGGATGATACTTAGAGCATTATGATGACATTGACAGGCTTCAAAGTGGTACGATGGATGATACATAGAGCATTATGATGACATTGACAGGCTTCAAAGTGGTACGATGGATGATACATAGAGCATTATGATGACATTGACAGGCTTCAAAGTGGTATGATGGATGATACATAGAGCGGTATGATGACATTGACAGGCTTCAGAGTGGCACGATGGATGATACATAGAGCATTATGATGACATTGACAGGCTTCAAAGTGGTACGATGGATGATACATAGAGCATTATGATGACATTGACAGGCTTCAAAGTGGTATGATGGATGATACATAGAGCGGTATGATGACATTGACAGGCTTCAAAGTGGTATGATGGATGTTACACACAGCACACTGCTTATGTCTGCAAGCTTCAGTGCTATTAGGGAGGCCAGAGACATTTAAAACAGAGATTGGAAACAAGATGAAGTTCAGCATTATCACTCAGGTGAACCCATCTCGTGCCAGCGCCACCGTCACCACTTCCTTTTTCCCACATGTGACCATTTGGCCAGCTTATAGAGGGAATTTTCACTGTTTTTTGTACAAATGGACAATGTTATCGTCCTTGGATCACCATGTTAACATTAAGTGGATGCAGTAGATTATAAAGGTACTATTTTATAGCATTTAGATGGAGAACTCTATTGTAATTTGTGCAAAAACGATTGCGCGAGACCATGTGAGAGAGGAATGTGCACTGCGCTGACACCGAGTGGCAGACCTGCTCTTTCTAATCTCTGTTTAAATATCTCTGGGGAGACAAAATGATGATATCAATAATAACTGAATTTATAATTTTGCTGATGGCTCTACATAGAATAATTGTCACAAACCACTGGATGTACTTTATCCTGAAAGGGTCCAAATATATGAGCAGAACATCAACAAGAATTGTGATATGATGATAAAGATTATATAATTATATAATAGGACAATAAGATAACAATACAAGGTTTTTCTTCTTGAGTCAGAATTACAGAATTAACATACTTTTAGTGCTTAATATCTTTAATATGGATTTATACTTTACACTCCTAGTGAAACAGAATTCTTGCATTGCTGTATTTAAAGCAAGTTGTTTTTCCTTTGCAATCATTACTTGTCATATGATGTTAACATTGATGTAATTCAATGAAAAGTGTCGTTGGCAACAAAATCAATAATTGACAAATATTAAGTCTGTTTTGAAGATTATTGGGTATGATAGGAAAAAGTGAATGTGTTATTCCTGGTTGCCAAATGTCATATTATTGTGTGATATTAAGAGCAGCAACATCTAATTAATTCTGATGGGCCAAGTTGGCTGTTATGCTATGACCAGAAACAAGCATTTTTTTCAAGCTGATCTGTCATTAAGTATGAACTATTTCTGAAAAAAAGTTGAGGGGTATCATGAAAATACATGAAAATATGGGATAAATCTCTCAAAAGATTTAGTTGAGCCTAATTTTTAATATGCCAAAATAATTTTCATTTGCATACAGAACTTTTCTCTGAGAACATTGATGAAGCCAATGAAGTTGAATAATAAAAGTGATCTTAAATATTTTGGAATGGATAATTTATTAAACCAACCGTATAAATGTGGTTTCTGATGTACCGCAGGTTATACCTGAGAGCAATATAACTGTATTATTATTGTTAATTGTTTTCAGGTCATACACAACAAGCAATTTCTTGGATGTTTAGCTTTGCCTTTTCCACTTAAAGTATGAAGGGATGATCTTGAAGGTCACATGCAAATTTATTGACTGAGTTTCTAGTTGATGTCAGGGGTTGACCTCGCCAGGGGATTGTAGATCAGTGGCATCTCGTTTTGAATTATTCATAATGAGCAGGCAGTTGTGCCCTGATTGGTCAGGCATTTCAAAGTGATTAGGGAAGGCCTGATCTGGGCATGATAAGAGCCACAATATAGACAATTGGTGGGACAGCAGACAGCTTAATTGTAACACCTTTGCTAAGAATCCAGCAGGTGACACCTTGGTTCCTTTGACTGAAAAGCTTGTTTTACTGACTGAAAAAGTCATTGGGTCGGACTTGTATAAATAACTTGGATTTTTTTAGGATTGGAAAGTGTGCAAAAATGGTAAAATTCCGAAGGCTATTCCAGTCCCTGTATTGACCCTCACAGCATAAAAAGATTCATAAGGGATGGTAACAGTCAAGCAAATTTAATGAAAAATAGTAAAATATCTACCCACAAAAGTTAAAAATCCAAAATAGGACTTGTTTGTTGCTCAGAAATTTATGACAGATGTTAAAGAAAACACTAATTAACATTATTCCACACTGCCAGAAACTTTTTTCTTAACTTGTAATCAATATCATGATAATTGCAATTCTGTCAAATCTACAAAAACAGAATGTGTTATAGTTATGACCTATCAAATAAGTCTACAAAAAAAAATCAGTGTATCCAGCAAGGAAAACGTATGTTAATATATGGAGCAATCTTGTTAAAGTATGCTTTTTTGCAATTTATATATCTTTATATACTTTTGTATTTTTGTTATAAATTCTGGTGGTAGCTTGTTATATTTCATACATAAAAGGTTGTTTGTAAAATCATATTTTCAACAAAATAAAATTTGTCTTCTCAAGACTTCGCTTGACCTTTTTTATATCACGTACAAGGGTTTGTTCTCAGCCCTGATTATTACCAGATATTGTGGTTGGCCAATCTGTATGTTTGTCTGTAGGGATAGACACTATATATTATCATCAACTATATCATAGAATTTCCAAACTTACTGTATTCACACTACTAATGAATATCTCGCATGTTTTCATTCCATTTCAAGGCCACCTTCATATCCATTTCATTGTCATCAAAGAGAAGAACAAGAGATTTTTTTTAATTACATTTATTATCAAGTGTAGATTTTCATTTCATTCTATACATTTCAAATGGAATAACTACATGATACTATTAATATCATGAATCTGTCACATACCTTTATATAAATATATTTGTGACTTCCTTCAGATACATTGTATCCTGTATCCAGTTGTAATTATATAAGATATCAACTTGAACTTGTATATGTTTTGTTTGAGTTGCTTTGGTGTCTTCTATTGTTTCATGTGCTGGAGGGAACACTGACTTTATAATTGTCCTCGGGCTATTTATAAATGAAACACATCGGCCAATAGCCAGAGCTCTGCTGATCTTTGATGTTTGTGAACATTTTTGGAAATGCCTGCAAATTTATTCATAAATTATCGTTCAAATCCTTTCCCTGAGCAGATTTGAGCAGTTGTTTTCATTGTTATTTTCAATTCTCAATTCTCATTCCCTGATATTTGTCATTCTCTAATTTTAATTATTCAAAATGGTGATAGCCATTAGATTTTCCGTTTAAATCATAAAAAGGAGAAAAATTTGGAGATAGAATAGACAAAATTGGTCCCCTTAAATTACACTGTCTTTAAGTTACCAACAAATAGCTAAAATCTCAGACCAATTCTTTCAGAGGAGAAGATCGAAGAAAATTTCTCTCTAAAGACTAATCTTTGCAAATATTAAGGTTTAAAATGAGAGTGCATTCCAACAATGTTCCATAAAAAGACAAAAATATAAATAAATTCGTGAAAATAAAAGAGCAATATTACATTTTTTTATATTATAACATTTTTCTTGAATACTTCAAATAGAAAACATTCATGATATTACACTTTTTTTACACATGACAGAATTTTTGTTTTATCACATCATCTACCGGTATATTTATAAACAACTGAAACCACACTCACCAGTACCACAATCCAGGCATTCCTGGCACCTTGCATTACTCACTTTATATTCAACAGAATATTAATATATAAAAAAAGTTTATCTCTATTACTTGAATGTTATGAAATGAGCAACTGGATCATAAAATTAAAACTAAGAGATTTGGTAACCTTTTTGAAAGTTTTGATTGAAGACCATTGAGGAAAGAATTTTAAGTTTAATATTATGTCTCTAAAATTACTCTTTAATTAAAAAATAAATTGCAAAATGAACATTCCATATAAATCTACTGGAACAGTTTTGCTTCTGGTAAGATGGAACGATAACTTTTGAATTCAATTTCAACAAGGCGCAATGTGGATTATGGCAAAGACACTTTCGTACAGTGCTACCTTTGATTCTTCACAAATATAGACATCACTTCTATAGATATCACTTATCTTTAATAATCATAAATCTTATCACAGAATGCTCCAAATCAATGTTAATTAATTGTGCCATCTATATATAGTAATGTGAGAAGATCTCATTTTAAAATTTAATAGAAACAAACCATTAACACTTCTTTAAAAGCGGTTTTCATAACAAATCTATAAAAACGTCTTATTAAACTAGACAAATTAAACTACTGCACTCTATATTTAAATAGTAACAATAACAAAAAGATCTATATTTCACAGATATGTTCAGCTATTTTTTTTATCACAGTTCAACTCTTAATTTAGAGACTACTGAGGTATATGATTACACTTGGAGAGGATGACCTTTTAACTTTGGAAACTTTTCTTGATGCTACAGTGTGGATACATCTGTCTCCATTGATATACAGTAGCAAAGTCTATACCTGCACAAAATGACACGTCAAACATCCTGAGATTCTTGCAGCAATCCAAAACCCTAAAAATATCACAACTATTGTGAGACAAGGGTAAAAAATTGTCTCTTATATGACAATTGGTCTGAGATTTCTTATCAATTTTAGAACAACTAGATTCTCAAACATTCCATAAACTGTTTGTATAACCAGGCTAAGTTAATCACACTTTTCTGTGTATCAATGAATTTAAACCAATCTACCACAATCAAGACATTAATATAGAAAATGCTAAAGCTATCATTGATACCGCATGGCAACTTTATATTTTCTGTGAGGTTTATGCCCATTCAGAAAATATTTTAGTACCTCATTTTTCAAAATAAAATAAGATCTTATATAATTTTATGATTTTTGTATTCAAAATAATAATTTTAGAAAGGGTAACTTTCAAAAACAATTTCTGCTATGATATTCAGTTTTGACAAAATACAGAACAAAAAAGTATTTGTTTACTTAAAAATACCAAAGATTTCTACATCATCCACCACAAATACAATTAACTGGAAAATGTGGCAGTAAAATCATTTCCATAATAGCTTTAAGAAATTATTATCAGGAGATTTTTTTTTAAACACAAAAGGACTGAGGTTTTACCTGAGAGCTGTTTCCTCTTTAACTTCTCTGGTTCCAAGTATATCTAACTGCTCCATCAGAGGGCAGCACCGTGCAACAGCCAGCAAATCTCTGTCGCATACCGTTCTGAAATACATAATGTGCTAAAAATTTAGAATGGACTCTAAAACAATGAACTATTCCTTCATCAACCAAGCCAAAAAGGAAGATTATGTATCAATTCCTTTTTGTTTCCAATATTTTCAGCATTTATTCGGTTGTGTATGGATCATCAGTCTCTTAGAAAAGAATGATGATGGTGTTGCAATTAAGTATCAAATCAATATTCAAGCATTCCAACTGTTTTTTTTAGTTTTGCAATGTTTAAATGTGGACAAATGTTGATCGCCTTCTTCTGCCATTGTATCTGTTGAGACTTCTTCTAACCATTTGTTAGCTGGTCTCTAATTGGTAAGAAAAATGCTCTTCATCCCTACCTTTGTATTAGCTGCTGTGATTGGTCAGTGTAATGGATGTGTCTATGGTAGCCATTATATTATTGTTGAAATAATAAAGTGTGCATGCTTACCTATTAGCTGTGAGAAACAATTTTTTAAGGCCATGACAATTCTCCATCAAATTTACAAAGCATCCTGAATCTGACTGCAAGTTGGAGCTGAAACACCAGAAAATGATTGATGATAATCACCTGAGTAGCAATATACAACTGCAATTATATATAGCATAATTTCTTGCTTAATCATAAATTACCTTTTCAAAAAATTATCCTTCAAATCATTCCTTGTGTTGATCTGCTCATGTTGTGGTGAAATTCTCCGTACATCATTTAATTGAATGAAATATGCCCAAGATGAACTTTTCACACAGTCAGTTTACAATTTACCTTTTTTAAAGTGATAGTTTTTTTCTTTATCTCTATAGATCAGCACCTACTCATCAATAAGATTTTGTTTCACTCTGGCCTAATACTTACCACCAACCCACATCCAGTTCCTCCAGTAGAGGGCAGTTATTGGCAAGAGAGTAAAGTCCAACCTCTGTTAAAGTTCTGGCACGCCATACATCCAAACATCGCAATTTTCTGTCAAAATTATTAAATTATATAATTGTTTTTAAGCTAATTCTTTTTTTTAAAGGCAATCATTATTTGATTTAAATATTTTTTTTAATCTTATAAAACATACCAAGTAATTACTATAAGAGGCACAAGTAACTACTATAAGAGGCAAACTTAGTTCATATATCGGTAATAATAATCCATGAAATAGTGATATTGTTGATAAAGATTAGCGGTGCTTACTTGCAGTGTTTCCCAAGTTCTCTGGCCACATCATCAAAGTTATTGATACAGTTACAAGCTCCTATATTGAGCACTTCCAAATCAGGTAAACTCCTAATGACCAGTGAAATGTATGAATCATAACATTAGTCAAGGGCTCAGTCACTAATTTAAAGATATTGATTTCATTAATCATTGTTGAACATAAATCTATCTATTTCATTCCAAGGTCTAATTTTGAGTTACTTAATATATTTTTTTTACTTAACCTGCTAATTGCCAAAAAATAGGCATCAGTGATACAGGGAAAATCAGCCTCTTACCACATCAATTTTTTCATCAAATATACTCCCACAAAAACCTTATAATTTTCAGGATGTGTGTGCATTTGTTTTGAAAAATGGTACAAATTAAACAATTATTGAACAATAATTAAACAATACTTACCTTATAATTATTACCAGGCAATAAATATCAATATTGGTTCTGTATAAATTAAGGCACTTCAGATTGACAAGTTGGGTGAGCTGGTATAAACCGGAGTATGTATTGTCTATACTCTTGTTGCATTGAAGGTCAAGTTCTGCAAAATAAATCCTAATATATTTAAATGTCTTAAACTGGCATTTGTAAATCATTACTTGTTGTGTGTCGGTCTGCATGTAACAGAAACTAAGTATTTTTACAGGATTCACAATTGTTTTCCATGTTTTATTTCCTTTTGACAAAATTCTCAACTGTTACCTTCCCTTACGAACCTTTTTATGCTCTGAGGGAGGGGGCTGTAACTCAGTCAAACAAAATTCAGGAGGTGTTTATTTTTTCAATATATTTTATTACCTGCCAGTAGTCTGCAGTGCTTGCTTATAGTAGTGATCACAGTATTTTCCACAAATTTACAACAAGCAAGTCTCAGAATGGTCAGCTCTGCTCCACATGACTCTAGAAAACTAAATATTACACAAATATGTTAATACAAGTACACATATCCTATTTTCGTAGTGCACCATGTAATAGCATATTTAAAAATCAAACCACTTTATTTTCCAATTGACATTTTGGAACAAGCTGATAAATGTTCAATTTCTGTGTATTACTATAGTGTTCAGAAATGCAAGAAAAGCATCACCAAATATGCATGTGCAAGTATAACTTTTACAACAGAACAGTCATAAATGTTTGAGCTGGTCCACTGTAAAAATATCCTTGTTATTTATTGTAATTTATCAAATGTCTATCCTAGTTATTGTTGTCGTGTGACAGATTCCACTCTTACCTTGTAAATATTTGGGGAGATATAAGACTGTGTGAACCACACCAGGACAGATCAAGTTGTTGTAGGTGGCGACACCTGGACGCCAAGTCATTTAACGATTTATCACATATCTGTCACACAAATTTATACATATTATACACTTGTGATTGTTATAAGCAAACTAATGTTGTTCATTTTTCTATGATCTCATCAATTTTATCCAATAGTTTCATTATACCGGTAAATGATATATTCTGTCAACAAATTTTAGTTCACAGTTGCGTTTTGAATTCACAAAATATTTAGTCTATATAAGCTCTTTATTGCATGTAAAAATTATGCCCAAACTGCCTATAATACATAGTGATTCTGTTAGTTATAAAATATGACTGTACCATTGCCCAGTGGGGCTGCAGATTCAAGGCAGTGTACTGCATAGGATCATAACAGTGCTTGTGAAATAATCTGAAAAAAACAACAAAAACATTAGTTTTCAAAGCCATCTACATATATTAATTAATCTACAATTATGTAATGGGGTACTTCTGTTTTAGGTAATTTTTCAACAGCGACATTTCTAAATTATGAATAAACCACAAAAGTTCATCTCCCAACCTGCTTGTATGGTTGGAGTTTGAAATTACACATAAATATTTATTTCATGTATACAAAGTATGAATATTTATGTAAATTACATTAAATATGTTCTTTACCGATGATATATGCTTAGATATACTGATTTGTGTATATAATTGCCATAAAAATCTTCCACTTGCATGTTGCGGGATTAAGGACTAATTATATTGTGGTTTAGGATGGGTACTTACTGGCTTGTACTGGCAAGAATGCACAAGGATTTTACATCTAAATGCTTCACAATATATTGGATAACCTCTTCCTGTTAAAATGGGAGTGATTGAAATGTGACGAATTGTAGACAAACATTTTTCATTTTAATTATTTATAAACAAATAATGAATGGACATATCATTATGAATCATATTTACTCAAAATGCATTGATGTACTGTATTAAAAATATGTATACATTGAAAGAGAAACTTGAGATTGTGATTACAAATGCATGTACATCCTTTACTGAAAATTAGAGATTGAGATTTTATATAAACATTGGAAGATTCTAATAGGCCCAGATGACAAAATTAACCCAGTATAATACTTACAGGCAGAAGATCGAAGTATCCATTGTCAGAATGGTCCAAGGCTGCTGACAGTCCATCATTGACATGCAGTCGGGACAGACCTAGCACGAGAGAATCTGTATACAGACTGTCATAGGTCGGTGGTTTATCAGCAATGGCGGACTCGTAGCTCGGTGGATTATCACAAGGTGATGACAAGTTGTCTCCTGCCCCAGATGATTGCACTACCTCATCACCAGGTGGCACTGTTCTACCATATAGTCTGACTGCATCTAATTCTGTATAATAGTCCAGACTACTGTGGTTCAGTTCCAGACGCAATATCCTGTGTGAGAGATTTTTTTTTTAATAATAAAAGGATAAAATTCAAAAGAAGGCACAAGGGAATACATTGCATAAATTTCACTGTATAAATAGAGGAGTTAAACAAGTTTTGCCTAAAAACTGATCTGGATGGAAGGTTGAAATATAAATGAGCAGTAAATACACATACTTTGTTGGAAAGTTAACAGTTATGATGGGAGGTAGAAATACTCTGGCTTCTGCTGGTGCTGGAATACTGGATGGTTGGCTGGACCACAGTACTTCCCATCTACAAAAAAACCCAACTCAATCAGTGACTGTCAGGATTATGTTATACTGTAATCATTTTTCTTATTTAATAGAGCTATTTTATATAGCTATTTAATTAGCTCTATAAGTAAAACAATAGTCTATACACTACCTAGCTTTATTTGAAAGATCACAGGCAAGAATTCGGACCACCGCTCCAGGGTTGAATGTTTCCAGAATCTCTATTTTATCCGGATATACAGCAGTGCCATAAAGAAGCTCTGTATTGGAAAAATGTGAAACAAGTATATTAACTCTGTGTTGGAAAATGTGAAACATATCCAGTAGTACATTAAGAAGCTCTACTGAAAAATTTGAAATAAATATAGTTTATATCAGTTAAATAGCCATGCTATGGCAAAGAAGTACCAGTAAGAAGTGAAAAGCAGTCCATAAACAGATGTATCTCAAATTATCATTTTATTTTACCCACTGAAAAGTAATATTTTCATGATAATTCACCATATATTTGAAATAAACACTATTTATTTTGTACCAACCTACAAAGTCCTGGCTCACAAATCCAGTGTGTCTTTGTCCAATAGGTGGAGCTGTGGATGGACAGCTTGTCCACCAAGGTCCATATGTTCTCTGTAACAATAAAACACTGAATCATCCCTTGGTAGGACACTTGTCATTTTGGGGTGAACAGAATGTGTTAATGACATTTGTAACCAGATACCTTGTAACAAATGTCACAATGCTTTAATAATCTGTGCTGTCAACAACAATATAATATGCATGGCTATAGCCTGATTCTGTAATACTCTATACATTGCACTGGTTGATGTCTGACCTGATAGCTCTTTTACTCTGTGCTACAGCCTTGGACTGATGTATACAAGTCAAAAAAATATAAACTTTACTTTCTTACTTACTATATGAAAAATGTGCCTGAGAGATGTTGATTAGTGCTTAAATGATTATGTACATCTGACAACATAAAAGCTGCAGATGAGAACAGAGCTGTGGTTTAGTCATGGTTATCTCAGGCATGGAACTTAAGTGATGTCCATATTGAGTCCCTAATGATAGCTTGGAACAAGGCAGTTAGAAGAATCTGGGGTTTGCCATATCAAGCCCATAGAAGCTTACTGTGTCAGCTCAACAATGGTAAACATGCCTGGGATTCTGTTTTTAAAAGGTTCTGCAAAATGTATGTAGGTATGAGTAAGAGTAAGAATGAAAACCTTAGCTTCTTAATAATATGACATGAATTTTTTACCTGGCAAAGCAAACCTTGCATATACTGGGTTATATCCCTGTCATGAAAGGAATATATCCCTTGGCAGAGTTGGGTGAGTTAGAATTGAAGACACCTATTTCAATATGTTGTTAGCCAATGATGCAAATCATGAGTTTTAGACAAACATAAATTGGAGTTTGGACTTTTTATTGGTTAATTAAATCTCATTTCTGAAATTGATATGTTAACCATATCATACATTTGTTTTCAAACAATTTTTCATGTCACATCATAAACTGGACCAGTCGAATCTTATCAATGTGAAAAAATTGATGTCATATAACCCGCATCAAAAATCCAGGTCTTATCCATGTGAAAAATGCATGTAACTTTGCTTTGCGTATTCCTGTCACAAACTGGACCAGAAATCCATGTCTTGAAAACCACATCATAACCACATACATAAATTGGACAAACAAACCTCTTGAAAATCATGTCTTAACCAAGTCATAAACTGGGCCAGAATACCAAGTCTCAATCAAGTGGATATCTGGTTGCCCACAAGTTTCTGAGATTTCAACCAGAAATCCATGTGAAAACATGCCTGCTGGGTTTGATGATGTTGGCAGATTTATATATGTCTAACAACACCCTGATGAAAATATATTTTAAAGTGCAGATGCACTTCAGCCCCTAATGGACAAGAAGGACGGCAACGTCCACCACCGCCAATGGACGGGAAGGACGTTGATGTCCCCATTGTTCTGATTAAATGACATCCTTTGTAACATTCTGAAGGACTAAAACTTATAAAAATACAATCATGATAATGACATCAGATACTGTATACAGAGAAAAATTCGCGCCTAGTTATTTTCGCGCCATCGCCGTTTTCGACAGGTTCGCGCAGTTTTATTTTCACGAATTTTGGATTTCTAGTACATAATATTATCACAAATTACGCTTTGCAGGTCAAGAACAGAACAAAACCATCCATTATTGCTCAATATATTAATATTTCAATGCAAGTTAATAACAATCATTTTTGCACTAAAAACAAGAGCCTCTTCCCGTCACTTCCGCATTTCAAAATTGCGACCACGTGTTGCGTTGAGTTGTGTCTTCCCTTTTTGATTGCGTTTTAAATGATAAATAAAGGTATTTGCCCAATATTATCACAAATTATGCTTCGCAGGTCTAGAATTTATCCATGAAGTAAAACGTAAATATGTACGTGACGTCGCGGTAATTCACGTACGCAACACGAGGAGAAGCCAGGGATCCATCATTGCGCAATATATTAATATTTCAATGCGTGTTGATAGACTCCAATTGTTTTCGTTGATAGACTCCAATTGTTTTGTTGTCCCCGTTACTCCCGCTTTTTAACATGACGACCTTGTATTGCGTAATGCATGTTAAATAGATGAATGGTTTTGTTCTGTTCTCGACCTGCAAAACGTATTTTGTGTTAATATTGGGTAAATACCTTTATTTATCATTTAAAATGCAATTAAAATCGATCCACGTGTGTAAGCATTTCTGTTAAAAAAGGAAGACTCAAAGCAGTGGAGACAATGACGAAACGCAAAACTGTGAACGCTGATAATTGGAATCAGTGAGAACAAAGTCAAAACAAAGCGAGAGAGTCTCCTCTTCAATTTAGCGTCCATTTAATTTCGCGAATGACGTCCTTGCGCGAATTAACGCAAAAATAAAAAGGTCGCGAAAATTTGTCTGTATACAGTAACCTGGATCTTGAACATTCAGCCCCAGAACTTTGTTGATCACATTGAATAATCGGTTATAAATTTTATCACTTTCGTATGCAGATACAATTGTCCACAAACAAATGTCCAGCCAATCAACAATATTTAAATTGGCAAGTCTGTTAGGGGTTAAAGGCTTTGAAAATGAAACTGCATCTCTGTTGTTGTCTGCAGTTCTGTTGGCTGTTTGATATAATCTTTACTGAGCACAAGTCCAGGCTTATTTAGACCATCACTGCATCAGGTTTATTTGGGAGGGTAACAATCAATTTTTGACAAAGATGGAAACAATTAAAAAAAATTAAAGTAATAAGTCTGAGCCATATGGGTTGGCAATGAGGCGGGGATCACA
This sequence comes from Amphiduros pacificus, assembly GCA_949316495.1. Classification (NCBI taxonomy): domain Eukaryota; kingdom Metazoa; phylum Annelida; class Polychaeta; order Phyllodocida; family Hesionidae; genus Amphiduros; species Amphiduros pacificus. The sequence continues at coordinate 29,642,094 of OX439004.1, read as the reverse complement.
CCAACAGATAAACCTTGAAACAGAGATATTTGTGTTAAATGTCACTGCCTTGAAAGGATACAAAATAAGCTGTCAGTGTCAATGTTAAATGTGGGCGTAGCAACTTACAAACACACAAGCTTCTGTGAAATCTCCGTATTTTGGATATATATTACTTTCCCTGGCCAGGTTACCAACGGTGTAAGAAAGACTCGTTTCACTTCCATACTGTGAGGAAAAATCGGTTACTTCCACTGGCCATTGCGCTAGCATTTTCTGTTGTCGAGAAGAACTGCTAGCGCCAGAACCCATTTCCTCCATTTTCGCGATTTAATTTGTTGACATTTGCGACTTCCGTTTCCTCTTTGATTTAATTGCCTCTTACTACTTTAAAATAAAATGACATGTAATAGAACATTAAAACATCGTTTTTATTATCAATTAATATGTTTAATCTCAGAATTTCTATTTCTGAAATATTTAGAATTAAAGAAATTACAACATCTTTACCTTTGGATATTAGCATTTGTTTTTGAGGTTTGGAAACCACATGGCCAAACATGAATCAAAAACTAACTTTCAAGAATCTTGATCCAAATTATGGGAAACTAAAAGAGAAACAACATGAGGTGAGTGTAAATACAATGTGGTATCTTTTCGATGGACTGGTTTTCAAGGCTTTGGGGTGAAAACAAATCAGAAAAGGCATTATTTCTGATCATTCTCAGATAAAGTGAATGTATTATCGCTCACCCAAAGGGAGATACAAACTTTGTGGTTACTGAGATCGAGGAAAACGTTAAAAATTTGACCGATTTTGATTTGAAAAATACATCCCAGTCCACATAATATTCCGGTAATAAAAATGTTGTTCACACTCAAATTATACCCAGGAATAATTCCCAGAAGACCAATCTTTTTGGCCTCCTGCTGCCAGTGCTGGTTACGCCGTAACTTACGGGTTGCCGAGCTGCCACGAATCACCCACGTTATCAGGACACTCCACACCCTGACAGACCGCACCCGTCATTCTGCACCCAAAACTACAACGCACCCGAAACAGACTGACCCTGCCAAATTTGCTCAATATAATCAAGCCAAATCTTAATAAAATATAGCTATTTCTCTTCCTTGTGTGAAAACTGTTTTAATTTATTTAGGAAACGTAATTTTTGGTAAGATTTTGCAGGGACCATCACATGTACGGATGTTGCTCCGCCATTTTAAAAGTCGCAGGAGGAAATATCATAACAAAGGTGAAGCAAAGGGAACTATAATCAATGCCAAGAAGACAAAACCTTGAGAAAACTTACTAAAAGTGTATGAAACATCAAACAAAACTTTTAATCTACTTTATTTGTGCCAAGAATGGATCCCACTCAGCATTACTTCCCGCCATTTTGAAGTTAACGTTCCAGCTCACGAGATTTCAGAAAGCAAGAAATGGCGACCAAAGTTTTGGTTCCTTGTAAATAAAAGACGAGTTAACAATGTTTTAGCATCATTAAATGTTAATATATGGTGGCGAATGATACCTAATGACAATTGCAGGTCAGTCAGGGTACAGTCAGTGTTGGGTGCAGATTATCTTGGGTGCGATTTGACTCGGGTGCGGTTGTGTGAAGGGTGCGGAATATCTGGAAACCGCGCCCACTAGTACTTTGCACTCAGGGCCTTGCACATCTTGTTGGTGAAGTTTTGTATCCACGATTAAAAGTCTTTGATTTGTTTACAAATCCGGGCATCCATCGTTGCAAAACAATCCCAAGATCCATTGTGAGTCCAAGAACAAGGGATCATTATTTTTTTCTCCAAAAGTTATGAGCATTGTGGAGTCTCAGGGCAGGTTGGTTCATGGATAAAAAACTGGCTTACAAACCATGAACAGAGAGTAGTTATCAATGGCGATGAAATCTGACCCTGTTTATATTAAATCTGGAGTGCCCCAGGGCCCAATACTTTTTCTTCTCTATAATAATGATATTGGAGAGAAATTAAAATATTCAAACATAAGGCTCTTTGCAGATGACAGCCTACTATATAGAATAATTGAATGTGTTGATGATGCAGTAAAACTGCAAGAGGATCTAAATACACTGGAGGAATGGTCAAATGAGTGGCAAATGGACGTCAATGCTCATAAATGCTGCACCATGAGCAGTAAGAAAAAAAGCCAAGCAAGAAATTATACATCAAATGGTCACATCTTGCAACATGTTGAACATCATCCCTACCCCAGAGTTGAGCTCCAAACAGGTATGAAATGGAATGGACATATTAGCAACATTGTCTGCAGAGCAAATCAAGTACTGGGATATGTAAGAAGGGATTTCAACATATGCCCAGGAAATATCAAAGAGGCTGTCTAAAATATGCTTTTATCCTCCTCATTTAGAATATGCATCAAGTGTGTGGGACCCTTACCTCAAGAAAGATATAGACCAAATAGAATTAGTGCAAAGATACGCTGCAAGATTTATTTCTGGCAATTGGAAGAGAGAAACAGGCAAAATCCTTGAAGACCTAAAGTGGGAGAAGGAGGACTTAGAGGCAGGTTTTATTGCACAAGGCTATAAATGGTGAAATAGCTTTGAAATTACCAGAACATGTCAAAATGAAATCAGCTTCTACAAGGAAAATCCATGGAAATTGGCATATAAAAATGGCAACAAGCTATGACCCTTATAAATACAGTTTTTTCCCAAGGACATGGACTGACTGGAATAACTTCCCCCTTATTTAACAGCATTGGAAACAGGAAGCTAGGCATCTTTCAGGAACTCCCTTTGGTAGAGTGTAAATCCTGGTGTCAAACAGCTGGTATAGACCAGCTGCCCCCCCTAGTGCAATCATCATGCCCTCTCATCTGGGGCCTGTTAGTTGACTTGTATTCCTAAATTTACATTTAGATTGTGGTGAATGATGAAGAAGCTGATCAAGTGTGTGACTGACCCTACTGTATGTGCATTTCAATATGAATTCAGACTTAGCAATAAATATACACACCGGAACTGTACACTCATTGATAATGACATTAGACAGGGGGCCTATTGACCAATGATAAACATTGCTACATGGTGAATTAGCTTGAATGTGAATAACTCAATGAAATTATCAGTATGAGGCCCATATTGCAAGGGAGTGGTTTCCCTCATGGTATATGACATTGGAAATCACGATTCTCATTTTCCTACTTATATGCACAGTGTAGGAATTCCTACTTTGTGCTGTGCAATGTAGGAGTTATTCTTACTCCTATTCCTGATCTGAAAACAAAAATATGTTGTCACTTGGGTCTAGACTTGTGTAATAAGTTATTCCTTGTTTTTTTCTCCCATGTTATTGTTAATTTAAAATATTCTTTTCATTAGCCACTTCAAGAACTAACAAAGCCACATGTGGAATCCTTCAACTATGTTCTGAGAGAAGGGCTCAGTAAAGCTGTCAAGGTGGGTTGGTCTCAAATTTTCCTCCATAAGATTGAGTTTATATCTTATTATCCTTTAGAAAGTTATATTCACATGAGACATAAATCTTTTTGGTGTCACTTATGAACATAATTTTATCAACCTGTTTCAGGGTATTGTTCCTGTTCAATTTGCTCTACCAAATGGACAAAGGATTTCACTTTTCATCAGGGTATGATCGTTTTCAATATATTGCCAATTATTATTTCAAATAATTGAATTGAATGCTTTTGTTATTGATGGAAAACTACTTTTAATTTGTATTCTAGGATGCCACGATATTTCCTCCAATGCAGAATGGTGCTTATGCACGCTCACTCAAAGTTTTCCCTGCTGAGGTAAGATTAGTTTCTGTATTAAACATATACCATTTTGTATTTTTGACAGTTCCAGATTGAAACCATTTGTTAAATTCAAAATCGGTTTTCTCATAAATTTCTCATAAAAATCGGTTTTCTCATAAATGGATTACAAATACTTTTTGATAAAAAATTATTTTCATAATGATTGTTTTACATTTTTTCAATTTTCACTCACAACAATAGTCTGTAAAATATCATTGCTTTGCCTTTTATCCTGTAAATATTGTGTGCAAACATGATTATGAATATCCATCCTCCACCTGCTTTGTCAACTGATATAATCCTCTTTGTGTCTCTTAAAACACCAGTCTATTTGTCCATAATATGACATAAAGGGTTAAACTAGAAGGTTTATACTAGTTCCTAAATCTGTAGGAAAAATAACTGTTTTTGAATAATTCAATTAATTTGATATATGTCTTCTATGTAGTGTCGCGAACGTAGCGTCAGTTACACTGGACGCCTGCAGGTTTCATTCTGTTGGAAAGTCAATGACGAATATTTTGGACCTGAGGAGAGGATTTTGGGAGAAGTTCCCATAATGGTCAAGGTATAACGAAATGTCTATGATAATAATTTTATTTCAAACCAATAGGCTAAAGATTCAAAGTACTCATTTTATAAGGTGAATCAAAAATTTCAGTCACATTCAAAAGTAGAAAAAATCAGTATGATATCATATTCAAAATATTTATTTTACAAGGTATAATGACCCTGAAAAAATAAAATATTTATAGGATTTATGTTATTTATTTAAATTACCACAGAAAATAATTAAATTGATGATAAAGTTATTGAAAAAAATATGTATAAAAGGTGTTGTTTTACTGACATTGTGCAGTCAGAAGCGTGTAACCTGTATGGGCTGGGGCCAGCAGGTTTGGTGAGGCATGGAGAGGAGGCGGAGGAGATGGGCGGGTACTTCATCATCAATGGACTGGAGAAGGTCATGAGAATGCTCATTTTGCAGCGCAGGAACTATGTATGTTTGAAATAATTTGCTGTGGATTATACATAAACATACAAAGCATTTCAAAGAAACAGAAAAAATATTTAATTTTTTTTCTGCTGAATTTATTAGCAATTGTTAGAAATTGTGTTTTGTGAGTGTATCAAAAGATTGTTTAAAATAATGTTAATTGACTACAGATTGATTTTCTTTTAGCCTTTAGCTATGTGTCGGCCATCATGGAAAAATCGTGGATCAGCATATACTGAGTATGGTATCTCAATTAAATGTACCAAGGCGGACCACACGTCAACAGTGAGTAATATTCATCTGGTGTTGCTACCATAAACAATACATAGATTCTGGAGATGTTGGGACAATGGGCCACAACTGACAGGCCACCTAACACACTGGGGAGGGAGGGGCAGCACAAAATCTAGAAGCTTTTTTGATGACCAACTTTAACAGGACATGATATAGAGACAAGCCCTTGTTTAGAAATCTTAGCAGGATCTGATAAAAAGACATGTTCTTGCCAATAGAATGAATACCAACCTCACCAGAACATGATATACTGGAGATGCTTATGTTTCCTGTGATGCATCATAGCAGGTCCTGGTGTGAGCTTAAGTCTCCAACAAAGTTGAAAACTAGTCTAGCATAATGAAATTTAAAGTGACCCCCAACAAGAGTGCAAAAATAAAGTATGTAAACAAGAAAATCTTTATAAAAAAAAGATATTGTATGCAATGTCCTTTTTGAAAATGATACTTATATTTCTCCATCCCCAACATATCAAATGGCCTGGCCGTAAATCTTGCCAAATGTCATGGATTTGAGAACTGCAAAAAGAAGGAAATATGCACAGTTCTGGTTGCCACCATCCCAAACTTGCTACGTGAGAGTATGAATCAAATGTGGCTTCATTTACATGGATCTATGCAAGAGTACGAATTGATTGCATCACAGAATGACATGTACACAGAAATATCTGATGTATATGCACCAGCCCTCTTCAACTCTGATCACTATATATGCAATTTGTTACAATATAGTCTTATTTTATTACATATATTTATTATTGCTCTTAGAGTTGCATACAAAAAATAATGACTCAATGAAATTCACTGTATCATTTCAGAACAATGTTCTTCATTACCTGAACAATGGCACAGCAATGTTGTGTCTGATCCACAGAAAGGAACTCTTCTACGTTCCAGTTATGATGATCCTCAAGGTAAATCTTATATATATATGCCCTGGAAATTTGACAAATATCTTCACAAGGTGAATTTTACATGTTATATCCTCACACATTTGGTTATCCTTCTAGATTTTGTTCTACATTTAACGGAATCTCGTCCATTCCAGGCACTTGTTAATGTGACAGACCAGGAGATTTACAAGGAACTTGTCAAGGGGATGGAAGACAACTCCTTCTACAAAGGGTAAGTGTGTGACTCAACTTTCTTCAAGTTAGACCTGTGTATCAGGTTGAGCAAAATATAGATCTAATTATGCATAAATGTGACCATATTAGGTAAAGCAGGGTCATGTGACCTAACATGGCACATGTGACCTAATATATATGACTTAATATAAGGGTATGCAAGCAACAGTTGTATGTGAACAGATGAAATCACATGTGGCTATGCATGACCTTTATTGTGTCAGAGAAGAATGGATCAGTGTGGTTTAGACACCAATGCTTTTCCCTTTCACTCCAGTATTGTGGGTCACTTTAGCAAAGCAGAATCAAGCACAAGACTCAATGGATGGCTTTGGCATCTAAGTCTGGTTGACAGTGGAGACTTTTCTGTTTTAGCATTTTAGCCATATAGTACGTTGCTGACCGTCTGGTTTAGACTCTTTACCCTTTCACTCCAGTATTGTGGGTCACTTTAGCATAGCAGAATCAAGCACAAGACTCAAGGTGTGGCTTTGACATCTAAGTCTGGTTGACAGTGGAGACTTTTCTATTTTAGCATTTTAGTCCTAGAGTAGACCATGTAGACCAAAATATTGAACTCGGCTACATCAGCTATTTTGTACAGGATCATCAGCTATTTTGTACAGGATCATCAGCTACTTTGTACAGGATTTTTTTTGACATTCTTAACTCGATTACCCAGCTTTACTAGGCCTCTTCAATATAGGCCTAGCGATAACACAACCAAATGTCGTACTATTTGGGCGCTCATGAATATTAATGAGCTTAGAGATTCGAGTTACGTCATTGTATCTTGCACGTGCCATCATCGATTAGTGCATGTGCACCTGGTTACATTCAGGGGGTGTATCTCATTTCAGTTGATACAAAAGGGGAATATGATTGGAATATTTCAATTTTTTGATGATTTGTTTTGGTTTTCAGATGCATAGCCAACATGCTGCGTATGGCTCAGGCAGAGAAGCTGTCCAAACAGGATGACGTCCTGCAGTATATTGGGGAGAGATTCCGTTTCAAGTTGGATTTGCCAGAGTGGTACACGGACAGAGAAGTAGCAGAGTTCTTACTTAATAACTGCTTCTGTATCCACCTGGATAATCCAAAAGACAAATTTCATCTCCTTGTGTAAGTACAAAATAATCCTGATTTATTGATCCCAAAAATATATAAGCATTTAGTTTCTTTGCTTCTCTCAACAATTTCCTTCTTTCTATAAAATTATGAATGTTTTTTTTCTTGTATGTTCAGCCAAAACAAACTTGGCCAAAAAGGAATTGATAAACTTAGTTCATAAAGTAACTGCTATCTTACATAAAATAACTGCAATCCTAAAGTATTTTTTTCTCTTTGTCTTGCAGAATTTTGCCAGTACCATATTGTGTCAATTTACTCCTTTATTGTTTTATTATTAAACACCAGTCTGTCTCATAGGTGATCAATGTATAGTTTTGTATGTAGATACATGTCCTCATTTATTGGTAAGTGGCTCCCTACAGTTATAGTCTTTTATGATTTCAGCTACATGACACGCAAGCTGTTTGTGTTTGCCAAGGGTGGGTGTGCAGTAGAAAGTTCTGACAACCCCATGTTCCAAGAAGTACTCATGGGAGGCCATCTCTACCTCATGGCTCTCAAGGTCAGTATCCACTTCAAGTCATTATTTATCTGTGCAAGTAATAAAAAAACAATGATCCATGCATCTGCTTAGAACAATTTGATCTGCTAAAGAATATTTTTTTATTCTCTGCACAGAATTTTATGTCTAAAGATTTGCTAGAAAACTCTAGACTTTGTGACTAAATGTGTTGATTTTATTGGTTTTTTTTAATTTCAGGAGAAAATAGAACTTTGGTTAACATCGGTAAAGAATGACCTTTCTCGCGTTGCCAAGAAGAAGGGGATAGGTTTTACCCTCAGTATAGGTCAGTTACATATTAACAGTTTACTACAAAGCATGTATATTTCTTTCCACAGGACTTTTTGTAAATTTATTAGAATATGTAATTTCTATGTTACAGAATCACTTTTAGCGGCTTTCAAGCACTGTCCAGATGTTGGGCGACCCATGGAATATTTGCTATCCACTGGCAATCTCCAGTCAAGGACCGGACTAGGACTTATGCAGGCAAGTTCACCCATATGGTTAGAAAATGGAAACAAGTTTTATTATTACAGGATAAAAATTTGTCATGAAATATTCTAAATAAATATCAACAAACATCAAAATTCATTAAGAGATTACAAAATTAATTTTTTTATTTTATTTTTTTCAAATGGGCATTTATATTATAGTTGATAAAGGTTAAGGTTTTTTAATGGCACATTGAAGTCACTGAATAATGAATCAACTTAGATGCTTAGGTTAGAATATTAAACTAATTCTGCTGTGAATTGTTGGGCAAGATGCCTTAGTTAGAATAAGATGCCTAGGTCAGAATATTAAAATAGTTCTGTTTTGAATTGTTGGGCAAGATGCCTTGGTTAGAATAAGATGCCTAGGTCAGAATATTAAAACAATTCTGCTGTGAATTGTTGGGCAAGATGCCTTGGTTTGAATAAGATGCCGAGGTCAGAATATTAAAACAATTCTGCTGTGAATTGTTGGGCAAGATGCCTTGGTTAGAATAAGATGCCTAGGTCAGAATATTAAAGTAATTCTGTTATGAATTGTTGGGAAAGACGCCTTGGTTAGAATAAGATGCCTAGGTCAGAATATTAAAATAATTCTCTTATAAATTATTGGGCAAGATGCCTTGGTCAGAAAATTAAAATAGTTCTGCTCTCAATTGTTGGGCAAGATGCCTTGGTGTGAATAAGATGCCAAGGTCAGAATATTGAAAAAGTTCTGTTATGAATTATTGGGCATTAGAAAAAGTTGGTGTTTGTTTATTGCAGAATACCGGACTCGTTGTGCTAGCAGACAAACTCAACTTCTATCGTTACATGTCCCATTTCCGCGCAGTTCACCGAGGAGCTTTTTTCTCAGAAATGAGGACCACAGCTGTGCGTAAACTTCTCCCTGAGGCATTTGGCTTCCTGTGTCCAGTGCACACACCAGATGGCTCTCCATGCGGTCTCCTGAATCACATGACTGCTTTATGTGAGGTGATTAAATCTAAAATATTTTATTATCAAATATGAACTAGAATCAGCTCACCATTTATGCATGTGGAAAAATGTTTCATTGTTTCCAGAAAAGAATTCTTCAAAATTTGTTTAATTATTTATGCAAGCTTGAGAAATACTAAAATGATAATGTCTCTTAAATTAAATTAATTATAGGTTGTGAATGTGACCTACAATACATCACACCTACCCAACCTTCTAGTAGGATTGGGTATGACAACGTATCATGATCCCCCTGAAACTCCCTACAAAGAAAACTATGCAGTTATGCTGGATGGCAAGATGATCGGTTGGATTCATGACACTGCAGTGGAAAGTGCTGCAAAAAATCTGCGTATTCTCAAAGTGCTTGGCAAAGAAAAGGTTGGTGTGGAGAACCATGTTTTGCAATATTGTCATTTGATTTGGCATAATTTATCAGGGGTAAAACTACACTATAATTCCCTCGCTAAAAAACTGCTAGGATAGATGGGGTTTCATTTTATTTGATGACAAGTCTTTTTGGGGCATATTGAAAACTTTCATTCGAATGAGGCAAACATAATCTAAAGAATAGTGGCTTAGGGTTGTTTGCTCTAATTCAAAATTATAGATAAAAACAAAATAAATCAAGTCAGCAGGCAAAAAGTGTATGTGAAATCAGAAACAAGACATTTCAATAAATTGCTTAACTTGATAGAAATGACTTTAGTCAGAGAGCAGACATGCAGATTCCACTAAAACTATAAGTAGAATTTTTGTTTAACCAAATGCATTTCAGAATAAAACTATTGACGCATCTGTTATCTTTATGGATCATGTTTATATGCAGGAAATTACTGGTACTTTAATTTGTTCTTAAAAGTAACCAGTTAATAGTAACCTCTTAGAAATGGCACTCATCCGATAACCACTAAAGATATGTTTGGTTTGTTCAAAGTCAGGCAGGGCTGTTCCCATAATTGTGCTTTTGGTTGGACCTCAATTTTTTTTTTAGCAACATTGTACAAGATCAACTTATAAAGTTGACTCATTAAGAATAAGATGGAATGTATCTGCCTGCATCCTGGTTATAAGGGATGTTAACAAATGATTCCTCAGTTTTACTGGATTAATTATGTGCACGCATTTTTATATAAGTACCGTATTTACTCGTGTATAAGTCGACTCGTGTATAAGACGACCCCCCAAAATTGAGGTTATTTTTCTTGAAAAAAACCAATTTCCGAATATAAGACGAGTTGGTTTTTCTTGACATATCGGCTCTGCTACCATTCAAGCTTCCTTGTTGACAGAAATGCTTTCACACGCGGATCGATTTTAATTGCGTTTTAAATGATAAATAATGAAAACGCTTTGTTATTCTCGACCTGAGAAGCGTAATTGTGATAATATTAAGTAAATACCTTTATTTATCATTTAAAACGCAATTAAAATCGATCCACGTGTGAGAGCATTTCTGTCAATTTCTCAAGATCGCCATTTTGAAAGGCGGGAGAGGGGTAAATACGTCCGATGTCTATTATTTCGAAACGCTTTGTTCTGACTTTGTTTTCACTGATTCCAATTATCAGCCTTCACAGTTTTGCAATTCGTCTTTGTTTCCACTGCTTTGAGTCGTGTCTTCCCGTTTGGACAGAAATGCTTTCACGCTAGTATTGCGTAATGCATGTTAAATGAATGGAAGGTGTTAATTGCATTTTAAATGATAAATAAAGGTATTTACCCAATATTATCACAAAATGTAATACGATGTACGTGACGTCCTTTATCTTAGCGTCTGGGTGCCCACGAGACAAAAGTGGAGCGGCCAACATGTCAAATTGAACTTTCATATCCGTAGCTGATCGATTTTAATTGCGTTTTAAATGATAAATAAAGGTATGTACTTAATATTATCACAATTACATCGAGAATTTCTCCACATCATTGATTTTAGCCTCAAAACAAAGCATTTTCATTATTTATCATTTGAAATGCAATTAAAATCGATCCGCGTGTGAAAGCATTTCTGTCAACAAGGAAGACACGACTCAACGCAACACGTGGTAGCAATTTTGAAAGGCGGAAGTGACGGGAAGAGGCTCTTGTTTTTAGCGCGAAAACGATTGTTAATATATTGCGCAATAATGGATGGTTTTGTTCTGTTCTCGACCTGCAAAACGTAATTTGTGATAATATTATGTATATACCTTTATTTATCATTTAAAACGCAATTAAAATCGATCCACGTGTGAAAGCATTTCTGTCAACAGGGAAGACACGACTCAAAGCAGTGGAAACAAAGACGAAATGCAAAACTGTGAACGCTGATAATTGAAACAGTGAGAACAAAGTCAAAACAAAGCATTTCGAAATAATATGTTTTAAATGATATATAAAGGTATTTACCCAATATTATCACAAATTCGCTTTGCAGGTCAAGAACAGAACAAAACCATCCATTCATTTAACATGCATTACGCAATACTAGCGTGAAAGCAAATATCAGACAGGCGGACTACTGTCTACACGTGGTTGAATATTTCTTTGTGTATTAACACGCTTTGTTTTTATGCTAAGATCGATATAAACAATAATAATTTAAAGCGATATAATGAATATCATTGGCTTTATAATACACAAAGAAATATTCTCCCACGTGTTGGTTTTGACGCTAAGATTAAGGACGTCACGTACATCGTATTACGTTCTACATCGTGGAGAAATTCTTGCGAAAAATAATTTGTGATAATATTGGGTAAATACCTTTATTTATCATTTAAAACGCAATTAAAATCAATCTGCTACGTCTGATATTCGTTATTTCGAAAATATGAACATCGTATTTACGTTTTACCGTATTTACGTTTTACCGTAAATATTCGAGTATAAGACTGCTCTCGTGTATAAGACGACCCCCTAAACATTAACTAAGAGTTTTTGGAAAAAAACCTCGACTTATACACGAGTAAATACGGTAGTTCTATTTACAAAAAAATAAAACCATGTTTTCAGTGTCATCAAACTTTTAAATTTAGGTTCCAAAGTTTCTGGAGATATGTTTAGTGCACAAAACCAAGGTGTCATCACAGAGTCCTGGTCTCTATCTGTTCTCTGGCCCGAGCCGAATGATGCGACCAGTCAGGAACTTGGCCCTCGACTCCATAGAGATGATAGGTTCCTTCGAGCAAGTGTACCTCAACATCGCCATCATCCCAGAGGAAACCTATGAGCAGGTCAGACTTGTAACATCGTAGCTCAAAGAGGGTCATTTGGCGAATAGCAAGATCAATGAACTCCTTAGTAATAGCCAACCTAACATTGTGTCCTAAATATATGATTCAAATTAGACTAAAATTGAGATCAATGACATTGAAGGCCTATCATCAGGCTAAGGAAATGAACAGGTACATTAAGATCAATAAAATAAAGATTTAAATGTTGATTAGAATTGAAAAATGATAGCTGATATTTTTGCAGAAGACAACCCACATTGAGATACGTGAGGACAGCATGCTGAGTGCCATAGCTAGTCTTACGCCATACTCCGACTTCAACCAGAGTCCCAGGAACATGTACCAGTGTCAGGTCAGGCCTATCTACTCGAGATTCTGAACCTTTCTCTTTGCTTGTGGTCAGCCGCGAAGGATATAAAAATGAAAATCATTAAGAAATTCCATTAAAGAATTGACATAACATTTATCGTTTTAATTATATTAATATAGAGGAAAGTAAATTTTGCTAGCTTCACAATATCTGTATCACAGTTGAATATTTAATAGTTAGCCATTTTACTTAAGATAGAATGTTATATGGATATTTCAGATGGGTAAGCAGACCATGGGGACACCATTGCATGCCTTCCCTAAGAGGGCAGATAATAAGCTGTACAGGATCCAGACACCACAGACGACTCTTGTCCGACCCCATGCGTACGATCACTATAACGTAGACAACTACCCCCTCGGCACAAATGCCATAGTTGCTGTCATCTCATACACTGTAAGTATAAAAGGCTCTGGGCAGATTGGAAATGCCACATCTGTTTTTAATCTGATCAAAACTGTTAGCATACCACTTAATATGCAGTTTTGTTTTATAATTTATCATATTTTTCTAAATGTATAAGATTCTGACCCTATTCAAAGATGTAGATCTCACTAGAGATATTTACAATTTTTCCATAATATAAGACATGTGTACAATGTCATATGATAAACAGAAAGCCATACTGTTTGATGTGTTGTCAGGGTTACGACATGGAGGATGCCATGATTCTCAACAAAGGGTCATACGAGCGAGGCTTTGGTCATGGATCTGTCTACAAAACTGATGTGAGTACTCTCAGAATTGTTGTAGATATGAAATGAGTGGTTTGAGGCAGTATGTTGTAAAGTTTGCTACAATAAACCTGTATCAGGATTTGTTATGAAAATGCCTGCAGATATACAATCCCCAGAATACAAACACTGTATCACTCTGCCTCTGGTTTGCCCTGTAATGACAGTTTTTGCATTTTTGCATTCTGCTCTTTAAAACTGACATACATAACATGTACAGCATGTGATAAATGAATTGATTACCAAATACGTTATGTAGATATGTTTTTGCAACATTTATGATCATGTTTTTGTACATGGATTACTGAGGTACTAGATGTACCTCTTAGAAATTACTCTGTCCTGTGTGTATGTGTGTGTGTGTTTTTTCCTGTTTTCTTCTATTTTACAACTGACCTCTGAATTTGCTGCAGTGTGCCCCCTTCATGGAAACTTTATGGACAATGTGTGGTGTTATACAAGGCACACAATATATTAATATGTTATCTTTATTGAGGTCACTGGCATGGGGATGGGGCAGGGATCTTGATATTAAACAGGGTCTATGAATTAGATCAGAGAGCAGAGTGTAAGTGCACTTAACAGCACTTAACAGAGGAAAATACCTACGTCATTAGGTCAGATATGTATTCTATTATTGTTGACACCACAGATTATTACAATACCATTGCCGACACCACAGTACCTAGTTCACTTGGAGCTATAACTTTCATAAAATTTGTTACATTTTTACAGCATATCAATTTGGTTGATGTGAGACGAGACAAAGGTCTTAGAACTCCCCTCGTATTTGGTAAGTAGACTTTTAAGGCCACGGTGTATTTGACAGGTTGACATACATTAAGGATGCATTGTTGTTTTGATAATAAGATATGATAAAATGGCAACCATATAATATAATAAAATGGCCACCATATAATATAATAAATATCATATTATCACCACCATATAGTAGATACATTTGGGTTTCTCATCACATTGTGTGTTCTTGTGATGTGAGCATCCCATATCCCTCCTCTGTCATATCATCACCTTTATGTACACAGTGCTCACAGCAAAAAGAAATATCATTAAATTTATATTGTAAACTTTAACACTGCTGAATATATTTCAGGATGTAAACTTGAAGACAAGAAGCAACCAAATATAGACAAGGATGGCTTACCTTTTATCGGAACATTTCTCCAGGAAAATGACCCGTATTATTCGTATGTATCCCAATGGAGATATACAATAGTTAAAGGAAAAGAAAATGGTGTGGGAAAATAGAGCCAAAAGAGGTCACAACATAAGATGAATACTGTGTTGGGCTTTTAACTTTGCAGAAATTTTTTTGATATTTAAATTCTTTTTTTAGAATTAAAATACTTGGTTTAATGCCGTACTGTTTAATATTTGTTTACAGATATGTCAACATGCAGACTGGAGAGTATAAAACGGTGCTGTACCGCAGTCAGGAGCCAGCCTATGTGGACCAGATCAAGGTGCTAGGAAACAACACAGGCACAGCAGAACTCCAGAATATAGCAATTGTGCTCAGAATTGTGGTATGTACTCTTAGTTGTCCTTGTGGCATGTACTCCTTGTTGTCCTTGTGGCATGTACTCTTTGTTGTCCTTGTGGCATGTACTCTTAGTTATCCTTGTGGCATGTGTGGTACTGTGAGTTGTCCTTGTGGTATGTACTCTTTGTTGTTATTGTGGCATGTACTCTTTGTTGTCCTTGTGGCATGTACTCTTTGTTGTCCTTGCGGCATGTACTCTTTGTTGTCCTTGTGGCATGTACTCTTAGTTGTCATTGTGGTATGTACTCTTTGTTGTCTTTGTGGCATGTACTCTTTGTTGTCCTTGTGGCATGTACTCTTAGTTGTCCTTGTGGTATGTACTCTTTGTTGTTCTTGCGGCATGTACTCTTTGTTGTCCTTGTGGCATGTACTCTTAGTTGTCCTTGTGGTATGTACTCTTTGTTGTCTTTGTGGCATGTACTCTTTGTTGTCCTTGTGGCATGTACTCTTAGTTGTCCTTATGGTATGTACTCTTTGTTGTCTTTGTGGCATGTACTCTTTGTTGTCTTTGTGGCATGTACTCTTTGTTGTCCTTGTGACATGTTATCCTTGTGGCATGTACTCTTTGTTGTCCTTGTGGCATGTACTCTTTGTTGGTGTAACAGTAAATACCTTTTGTTGTCCTTGTGGCATGTACTCTTTGTTGGTGTAACGGTAAATACCTTTTGTTGTCCTTGTGGCATGTAGTCTTTGTTGTCTTGTGGCATGTACTCTTTGTTATCCTTGTGGCATGTACTCTTTGTTGTCCTTGTGGCATGTACTCTTTGTTGGTGTAACGGTAAATACCTTTTGTTGTCCTTGTGGCATGTAGTCTTTGTTGTCTTGTGGCATGTACTCTTTGTTGTCCTTGTGACATGTACTCTTTGTTGGTGTAACGGTAAATACCTTTTGTTATCCTTGTGGCATGTACTCTTTGTTATCCTTGTGGCATGTACTCTTTGTTATCCTTGTGGCATGTACTCTTTGTTGTCCTTGTGGCATGTACTTTTTGTTGGTGTAACAGTAAATACCTTTTGTTGTCCTTGTGGCATGTACTCTTTGTTGTCTTGTGGCATGTACTCTTTGTTGTCCTTGTGGCATGTACTCTGTGTTGTCCATGTGGTATGTACTCTTTGTTGTCCATGTGGTATGTACTCTTTGTTGGCCCTGTGGTATGTACTCTGATTTCCTTGTAGTATGTAGTCTTAAGGGTCTGTATTCTTTTTTATCTTTGTGGTTTATGTTTTTTAATAATCTTTGTTTACATATGGTTTGTACTTTTTATGGGATACTTATTTTTAGTTTGCAGTCTGTTTCTTGTGGTTCATCTTTTCTGTGTTGTTTACTCTTCAGGAATCATTTTCTTTTACTTTCTTGTATGTATTTATTTACTCATAGAGCTGTGTGCTCTTGTGGTATGCACTCCTAAAACATTCCTGTGAATTGCAGAATTACATTTTGATTATATCATTTAAAATTATATATAAGAAATTCTCGTAATTACCAATGAAGGATGTCTTCAGGATGTTGTGAATGAAATAGTTGAAGATGGTAATAACAAATATGTATTGTTTACAGAGAAATCCCATCATTGGAGACAAGTTCTCGAGTCGGCATGGACAGAAAGGAATCTGCAGGTAATGCCAGCATCGTGATTAATCACAGATTAATATATGTCTTATTTATTTAAATTTTTTAGAACAATTTCAAGAAAAACTTTATAACTTCAGTGTTATTGAACGCGATCTTTCAACAAAAATACTATTCGATTATATTTTCAGTGAGCTTTTGTATTCAAAGTTCAGACAGCATAAGTTCATAAGACACTTATGGACTTAAACTGTAAAAGAACCATAATTTGGTGAACCAAATGTTATCTTGCATTGGGATTTTTGTGTTGTTTTTTTTACAAGATCAGCCATGGGATTTCTTGAATAACAGACAATAAAAGCTTAATTTGCATTGTATATTTCAGTCAGAAATGGCCAGTTGAGAACATGCCATTTACAGAGAGTGGGATGACGCCAGATATTATTTTCAATCCTCACGGTTTCCCATCTCGTATGACCATCGGTAAATATAAGTGTTTCGGATGTGAAATCTGTATTAATTGTGATAACAAACATAGTCATACATTAAAAGCCATGAATGAGAGGCACTTCATATTTAGCATTCAGCTTCACCTTGGGGGATATTTATGCAATATCAAATTTTCTGTAGGTTTGGAATGAGAAAAGTAATAAATATTATATTGGTCTCAGGTTTGAAATTTGACTTTAGCATGATGACCTTGAACTTCAAAACTTTTTTACTTTTTAAAAAATATGAATACTGCATCTAGACTTGATTTGAGATGAAGGGGGCATTTGAGATTTGAGAGTAGAGTACAGGATATATTGTGTTGTAGGTATGATGATAGAGAGTATGGCAGGAAAGTCAGCAGCTATGCATGGCCTTCTTCATGACGCGACCCCATTCAGCTTCTCAGAAGACAATCCGGCCATAGACTACTTTGGAAATATGCTCACCAAAGGTTTGTCACTTGACCATAAGAGTTCTTTCTCCCCCCAAAAAGACCAAGATATATTATTTAATGTGGGAATGATTGTGTTTTTAACAAAGATTGATTTAGTAATGCAGTAAACTTCTTCCTTGAAGTCATAACACATGGATTTGATAATCTTGTAGTGAAGTGTAATGAATTTATATCAGTTTTGTGTTAATTTTAACAAAAGTGATTTCACTTAATAAGATAAATATTTTTGTGTTTCCAGCTGGATATAACTACTACGGCACAGAGCGCATGTACAGTGGAGTCACCGGGCGCGAGTTTGAGGCGGATATCTTCATGGGCATTGTCTACTACCAGAGGCTTAGGCATATGGTATCAGACAAGTTCCAGGTAAAACATTATCTTTATTCTCATATCCACATTCCAACCTAAAATATGTGTTGAAGATTTGGATAAAGTATTACCCTATTTGAATTGGTGAAACGTATTACAATCAAATGTCTGGATTTCAAAATGGTGTGAATATTTTTTAATTTGAAAAGAAAAACAGATTTGGACATTTCTCTGTAATGCCTCAGTAAGCGCTGGGAAGTAAGAATTGGCCGGGCACTGTTGAAAAAAAAACCATCGGCCAGGCATCTTTACTTAAAAATAAGTTAAAATAAGTTTTAGGAATCTGTTAAGAATTCAAGATACATTTGAATTTACATAGGTGAGGACGACAGGCCCGGTAGATCAAGTCACCAACCAGCCTGTGAAGGGTCGTAAGCGTCATGGAGGGATCCGCTTTGGTGAGATGGAGCGGGACGGACTCCTTTCCCACGGAACCTCATTCCTACTGGAGGACAGGCTGCTCAACTGCTCAGACAAATCACTGGTGAGTTTACAGTAGGTCGATTTATACCACAAAAGTTGATGGCCCAGGTTCAATTTAAGATTGAAACTTATCACACGAGGCATGGTTGCCAAGTGGTTTGGCAAGTTGCTATGTTGGTGCCATTTTTTATCTTGATTGTGATTATAAACCTACTTTGGACCTCATCTTTTATGAAATAAATTTCATATTATCCATCACAATTTCAACTATTGTGCTTTATGGTTTCTTCAAATCAAACATAATTATACCCTGGTTATTAGTACATATGTAAATAATATATCTTAAATTTGAACAATTGGTTCAAAATACCATTAAATTGGATTTTAAGACCCTGAGAATGGATTCTGTGTGCTTGCTTGATTTATTTTAAGTAATAGGCAACTTAAACCAGATATTTATTTTCCTGTAATTTTATTTTAATACAAAATGATTGTTATTTTTCAGGGTTTTGTGTGTTCCCAGTGTGGCAGCATCTTGTCACCTCTAATAGAGCGCCCAGAATCCTCTGCAGCAGCAACATATGAATCCAAGAAACGCTGGGTGTGCAAGACGTGTCGGAAGCATGACACCGTCAAGCTCATTAAAGTACCTCACGTCTTTAAATATCTCGTAGCAGAACTTGCTGCCATGAATATAAAAACTACTTTAGATGTAAAGGAAGTCTCTGTGAGATAACAACACCAAATTGTCATTAATGAATCTGATATTATTGTATTTGAAGGAAAGTATTCGCAATTGTTAAGGTATTTTGTATATAAATAGTTATAATCCTATTGTGCATTTATCAGTAAGGACACATCACAAATGTAACATTATGATATTGACATTGCCTGGAGCATTTCAGTTTGTACCTAGCTAATTTTAATCATAAAATCAATATGCTAAGTTACTTTGTGTTATTCTGTTATTTTGTTCTTTCATTTCACAAACACCAACAGAGGGCAACATGGTGAACTTAACACCTCTGAACAAGGTGTTTTTTTTTTTGTGGTGGCTCATCACATCCACAATGTTACATTTATTATGCTTTGGCTTACTAAAGGATTTCTTTATGTGTATTCAGAATAATTGACTGTTTTCATCCCTCATGAGCCTATGTCCTACATTTGGGAGTCCCTCCAGTGTCTGGAATTGTGCAAAAGATTGTACCATTTTTGCAAATTACTGAAGTGGAATTTCCTAAGATATTTAAAACTGACCCTCCCACTGGCTCCCTCAGTCAGTAAGACAGTCATGGAAACCTGCTGGGACAGTCTGGCTAGTGCCTATTCTTCTCTGCAAAAGGTGCAATTGTAAAATAACCTTGACTCCTCACTGGGCCCACACCACAGATAAGAGACACAATTAAATACCGGTACTCTCTAAAAGTTTGATAGAACAAATTCTTGTTTCTTGTTAAAATTAAAGGGATTATGCATTAATTCTATAATTTGGTGTATTAATAGCATACTTAAGTTATGGACATGATGACATTTAATCTTATCATTAGAACAATAAAATAACTAACTTAAGCTACTAAACACAGAAGCTGCACTATCAACGGAGAGCTGTCTTTGCCCACAGCTGCACGTAATGGGTAAACACAGGTAGCACAAACTCTTTATGACCTCGGGTGAACTCAAAGTATGGTAGCAATGTATGATGACATTCTATCAATATTCGAAGGACAGTGCCCCTTTAATGACATCATAAGCATACTGCCACTCTCATTTGATGTCATTTTACCTTCAGTACCTCTTTGATGACACCCCATTTGAAAATTGATACCAAACAAGGAGTGATTTCAAAAAGGAGCTATTCATTAGGGTCTTGTTTAAATAGGTTTACAGTACCTTATTGCAATGCTTTATTCAAAATATTGTGGACAATAAAAAAAATTGCTGATTCTTAGAAGCAATCGCAAAAATCAATGCTATTTTCCCAAAGATTAAAATCTTTGAGATTTGAATATTTAATAAGCTCTTCTCTTAAAAATATTTTTTAGAAATCTAGTTTAAAAGAGGAAGAAATAAATCCAAAATTTGGCACACATAAAACATTATAATTTCAAATGTTGTCCCCTTTTCTTCTTCTAAAACACTGATAATCTCATATCAGTGAAAAGTGGAAAGGATAAAATAATGGCTTATAGTTTAGACGCAGAAAGAAAAATTACAAACATGAGAGATAGTACTTCTTATATATTGTTGTTTGTATCTTAGGAATGGTAACCAGTTCAAGTATAGTATGGTATTATAGTATAGCTTAAGATGTCATCAAAAGCATTGTTTACCCATCACATGCAGTAATGAATGGATAGACACTTAATTTTCAACAGTTTTGATTAAATAGAGGTATTGCTGCTGGACATGACAGGCAGGCTGCATAGATTTATTTGCAACAGATAGTCACAAATAAAATATTTGTATTTAAGTGCACAGCGCCAGGTCACTTTTTTTGGCTGTGGCCTAATATTACTCAGCAACTGTGAATGTTTATTTGAAGGTGTCACATATTGTCTGAAATGATGAACAATTTTCAGTAGATTTTGGGATAATAGCACTAAACTACATCACATAAATCCAGGACCTTTGATTATCAGATCTGAAGAGACAACTGTTTTGGATTTTGTTTCTGAAACAGAACACAGAAGTGAAAACTAGACACCCTTTTCTCATAATAACAAAGATACAAGATACAACTTTTAAAAACCAGGATTTTTATTTATTTTCATTTGTTCCATAATATCATACATACATCCTGAGAACACAGGTCTTAAATATTACTTATCATCTCTCTGGTCACAATGACAACAATCAAACAAGTTAGATTGCTGACAAATATATTTACATGACTCTGGTTGAAATAAGTTAAAAGCAGAAGAGCTGCATACTTGCAAGGGATGACTGATCTTTTGACAACCAAATACTACACAAATAAATATTTATATTCCATTAATTCACAACATATTTAGAGTGTGAAATGATATTTTAAACTGTGCTGTAACTAAAGATGAGATAATGATATTCATTAAAATCTTATGACCAAGAACTGGGTGTCATAAAATCATGATCCATGTCTGCAATTGTTGATGTGACCGATGGTGGCTAAGACAGCTGCACGGTTTGTTAAACTTTGAAAGAATATACATATATATAAATATATATATATATATATTTATGGAGTTCCAAAACATTTCTTTCACTGGTCACCAGATATTTCTCTCTTGTATTCAATGTCAATTCTTGTGCTTGGCATGTACATTTCCTATATTATTATTGAGTATATTCCTATTTGGTGGACTCTTCCAAGTATGTGATAAGATCCGCCCGCTCGGTCTTCTTCTTGAGACCGGCAAATACCATCTTGGTGCCTGGGATGTACTTCTTGGGATTCTCCAGGTAGATCCACAAAGTATCTTTGCCCCATGTGATACCTGCAATTATTTAGTCGCATTTTCACTTCCATTCTTTATTTGTACAACAAAATCTAATTACATACAGAATATTATATCACAATCAAGATTTATAATTTCCCCCAACAGAATCCTCTATAAGCATAACAGACAGGACTTTATTATTTGCACGGACCCTGTAGTCTTGAAGGGTTTTGAGCCTGTGGACCAGAGGTTTCAAAATTCTTCAGGTTAAATATTAATTACTCAATGTTCAATTCTATTTGTAGGCCAGTACAAAATGGCCAGTGGTTCTACATGGTTGGGCCAGTAACCAAAATCCTTAATGTCCAGGCCTGACAGGGTTAACCATTTTAAATAAGAATTGTCAACTATGTCCCAAATTGGGTCGCTGTTTGGGGTTTCCCTGTTCTATATTTACATGAACCAATAAGAGCAATCCTCCAATAATTAGTGACATTATTTGCCTGCTGCACAAATAGCACAACCTGACACAACCAGCAAAGTGGGGGCCTGAAAGGCTTTTACTCTTTCTTTGGATCATCTTACCCTTGTTTTTATTGGCATCAGTGTATGAGAATCCCTTGGCTTGTCCAGTCTTGCGTCCGAACAGTCCATTAAGGTTGGGTCCAGTTTTGTGCTTGCCTCCAGCTTCTACGGTGTGACATTGTGCACATCTCTGTACAAACACCTTCTTGCCCTTTTCAGCATTACCTCCAGGAATGTCTGCCATTTTGATTCTTCAAAGACATAAAGCATCATGAATCTGTTAACTTGCTCAGATCATTAGGATTCATTTCAAAATTGACAGTACATCAGCATCTGTTTTAAAAAGTTATTCTTTCATTTTCAATTGGTAAAAAAACATCTTTTACAGTTTCTATGTTTGTTGTATTTCTCAAACATGATTGTTGTGAATGACAAACACAAATTGCTACAATTTGTGTGTGATTTAAGGCTTTTATATAATATTCAGTTAACTGACCTTGACCTTAACTTGTCCTTAACACATTAATTGCCCAATGAACTTTCAAAGTGCAGCACTGTTTATGTAATCAATCCTGATCTACGACAATGAACATTAAGTGGCATGTTGCCAAGAATTTGGTGAAAAACCTTCACACAACCTTGAGATCAACACAATTCAACACAACAATTCTTAATTCTTCCAAGAATTTGCTTATAAAAGCTGATGATTGCAAAATTGCAAATGTTGCATCATCCAGGAAATGTATCCTGTTCTGAGTAACTTCAATTAAGTTTTCTGTTGTTGTTGTTAAATTGCCATGTTATAAATATTTTTAAAAGTCCCTGTCTGGTTATATGCATTAATTTAGCTGAAATACATGTGAAATTTGTGTTACATTAAAATTTGTATCATCACCCTCTGGAGCCTCATCCATGCTGATTTTGAAAGCATTCATGATCATAGAAAGTGAATATAAAAAACGAAAGGATCTGTTAATCTCTCCTAGTATGTGTAAAATGACCCCCCTCCCCCCCACTCCAAAGAAAAAAAAACTTTTGAAACAGGTCAGGATGGGAGGGAGGGGAAGGTACCCTTGAACAAAGAACAACTTTCAACAAGTACAACTGGTATTCCCATTCATTTCAATAGAAGTCACTTCTAGTATTTAAATGTTCTTAGAAAAAAAAGGATTAAGTCAGATTCCTAGTGACTCGAGTAGAGAAAAATATGATGTGAAGACATATTAGAAATCCTGCAATTTTACTGTCCCTGAAAATCTGGAAAATTCTGGACAAACACGTACGACATCGAATCACTCGGTCACCAAGGTGTCTGCTCTTGTCAAGAACAAATTCCGGAAAACCCTAAATTTTGATCGTTTCCCTGTCAATTTAAAATCAATCTCATTGTCCTTATTAACTACTACAACAGAAAAGGGAGATAAAAGTATTGGAATAAAAGAAGAAATTACTCACTTTAAGTTGTGATGTTGCCCGTTTGACTGACACTGAATATCTGTCCCGGTTAAAAAGGAACACGCGTGAAGGTCATTTACAAGAATATTATGACGTCACAATGACGTCATTCTGGGCAGCAAATAGGAATTCCCTTCTGCAATGGGGAATAATTATATATTTTTGTTCAATATTAAAAACCAAAAATTGTATATTTTGGAAAATAAAGAAAAGCATGAATTAAAAATAATATTTGATGTCAATTGATTAAGAATATTTAATTTTGAAATGAGTATTTCTCATATTTCCTATTCTGCAGTGGAGGTCAAGGTCACTTTTGGTGACTGGGACTTCCCTTTGGCCTCTGACATAATCTTCTTGTTTCTCACACATCGTTCTGTGGAAACAAGGAACAAAGATGTTGAAAGCTGCATCCTTTGCTAGGAGAGGGCTTGTCAGTGGACGTCAGGTGAGTGCTTTCGACAGCTATCTCATGATTCACAACCATTTGACAAACGCCGCTACATCATTTCAATTTTAATATGCAAAGTTTGCATGGACTGTTTATTGCAATCTTGATTTGACATTCATGCATGCAAACAATCATGTTTCCCTTGACCATGTCCAGATGAAAGTCTTAACATGACAGTCAGCAGGTCACGCTGATTATTGCATCTTGTGGCTTGATAATCTCAATCAAAAGATAATTAATAATTACATTTACAGTTAGGAGGGTGAGAATGGTTCACCTTAAAGTGGTGATTTTTAAGAAATGCAGGATTTGCAAATTGATATGAAGGAAACCAGTACTAGTTATTGAAAAGTAAAGTTATGCAAAACAAGATCTTGCAAGCCAAGCCTGAGATTTTCTTTTTTTGGCCAAAATGCCTGGCCACACACTATAATTCGATTTTCACCCTCTCCAATCTTAATAACTAAATAAGCCTTTCGTAGGTTGCCATCTTGCCCCATTGAAAACAACAGTACTCTGTAACTGCACAAAAAAGAAAAGAAGACTAGAAATGCATTAAAGCTATCTAAAATCCAGTCATTAAAAAAAAAGAAAAAAAAAACAACAGGGTAACCCACAATTGAACAATACAGAAGTGCCATTAGGTTTTAAGTATCAGAATAGCTTAAAGACGGCTGCCAACCTCACATTTAATAAGATTTATGACATGTGGCAAAAGTACAGGGATAATCCATAGATTTACAGGCCATAAGATAAAACTTCAATCATCCAGCCCTGAAAACAAAAGAAACACTGAAACAGGAATAGAAATAAGAAACAGATAATGTCTATTAAGGGACTTAATCCAGGTAAATTGTACCTGGAAGGAACTTACATCCACTCATCTACCCCAATCTAGTTAATGAATAGACCATTCCATTACCTGAAAAATAACTTGACAGAGAATAGCTTAAAGGTCAAAGAATACTGAAAAATAGTAATCCACCAATTTTAAATTGTGGTATTGTTGTACATTTAGGGCTGGGTGATTAAGACTTCAACTGATTAGGCTGGAAGTCAATGGAGTTAACCAGTAATTAAGCCCTGTTTCCATATGCACAGTATGTCATGCAGTGCATCATGCAGCTCATTAATTTTTTTCACACATCATACTGAACAGTGTAGGTGTATGCGTATTGCTCTCCATAATGATGTCCCGTAAGCAAAATGACGCATAGCCTTTCGCATAGGATAGCAATTGAAAATCTGATGCATAGAGTGACACATAGGTTTCCCAGAGGACAGTCTGGGCCAGATACTTTTTAGGCTACGATACAGTTGGGCTAGGAAGTGGAGATTTGCACTTACCTGAAGTAAAGTGAACTAGCCCAAACCATTTGTTGCATATTTTTTATATTAATTACCTGTATGAACTATCTTAGGGTTATGAACTTTTCTACACTTTCTCTATGCTCATACAAACAATAGGATGATTCTTAATTCCATACTTTAAGTGATTCTTGGACTAGAAGCTTAACCATCAGATAAAGACTTGCATTTACAAATTAAAATCCTAGAATGGTTGGAGTCAACAACATTGTCAGCAGTATCAGATTTTTTTGAAACATGGATGGTTTTTTCTCTCCACATCTGTCAGGCTTAGATACGTTTCCAAATCAAGAGAACAAGAAATTATTAGTTGGCAAATCCAGATTTGTTATAAATCTGAAATTTGCCACCTGGTCTCTCAAAATTGGTCACACATGGGGGAACTTTACAGACATGCAAGCTTGGCTAGTAGTAGTAAAAATTGTTGATTAATATGCCATTTAATGTCAAACAGTTTATGACACCCATAACAAGATTCAAGATTCCAAAACTGATGTTATTTTTCTGTACATGCATTTGTGTAAATGTCCAGCAGTGACCTTATTAGTGGTAGTGCCTGAACGATGTTAGAGGAATGAACATATTCGGCTGAGCGATATTAGAGGAATTAACATATTCAAGACTACATGTACACAGATACAACTTTGCAGTCATTTGTGCTAGAAAATTTGGTCATGTACCAAAAGGTTATTGCTATCCATGTTACATTTTTGATTGTTTATTTCTTGCCTGTTAAGTCGTTTACATTAGTTTAATAATGATTCATATAATTATTAACAACTCAAATTTTCAGAATAAATTATATACATTATCCTTCAATTTGAAGTTTTTTTCTTTTCCAGAGGCCAAATAATGATTTATTTCTATTAACACAAAGTCCTTTTTTTGATTCACTGATAATGGCTATATATAGTTTATAAATTTAATCTTGATAAGTTCGTTTTGTTAATATCAGTACAGATTTTTTTTTGGTGACAAATAGTTTATATGTAACTTTTATTTTTACCAGGCAGAGCAGTATGCCTTGGTTTGTGGATGTCGCCTGTATAGCCAGCTCCCACTGCTTCCGGAGTGGGAAGGAATGGCAAAGAAACAACTCAAAGGAGCAGACCCCACAGAGAAACTCACCTGGCACACACCAGAGGTCAGTACTGTTAGCTCACAGTTACCCAGAATATGGTGTTTATATAAACAACACATAATTATCAGATTTATTTTCTGATCTTAGCCTTCATACAGAATTCCTCTCCATGTTGTAGATGCTGTGACAAATATGAGGTTTTTTTTATAGTTTCCCCCACCATTTGTACAACTCAGAATATTAGTGGCATGACCAGAATTCAGTAATGAAATTTATCAAATAAAGTATGCAATTTGTGGATAAATTAGATATCCTCTTGATTGTTTCTGATTTAAAAAAAAAAGATTGATGGATAAAACCTTTGTTTTTGATGAAATTGCTGTATTATTCAAGACTGGTTTAATTTCAGGGCATAGATGTCAAACCTCTATACACAAAAGAAGATGTGGCCAACCTGGAGAATGAGCTTCCTGGCAAGTTTCCATACACCAGGGGGCCCTACCCAACCATGTACACACAGAGGCCATGGACAATCAGACAGGTAGTCTATAATATTTTTATTATTTTATTTTATTTCACTTCTGTTTTGTGTTATTTTGACATCCTATGGGTCATTTCATCGATTTAGCCCTTTTGTTGTCTTGCCTGCTGTTGGCAGGACTAAGATGTCACTCTAATGAACATGAGTACTGGGTATATCTTTTTTACATTTTCTTATTTTGTTTTATTTCAGTATGCAGGGTTTAGTACTGTTGAAGAAAGTAACAAATTCTACAAGGCCAACATAAAGGCAGGACAACAGGGGCTGAGCGTGGCATTTGATCTTGCCACTCACAGAGGGTAAGCGCCCAGTTTACACACTCCACACAGTGCAAATAGTGAACTTTTTGTCCTATTGCAGATGGTGTTTCCAGCCATAAAGCAACATTGAGTTTAAAATTGTTCTCCTTTATTTTCATGCTAATTATTTTATCATCTTCTAATGTTATCATTTGGCTGGAAGAGACAAAAATAAATTGAAATGTTTAAGATTTGACTTAAATGTTTACTTTGACTGTAAGACAATGGCTCGTTAAAATTGGAAATGTCTCATTTTGATCCGTGCCAAACGGGACCTAGGACCCATCTAAGTTTTCAACCTAGTTTGTTGTGTTCTTCACATACTACATACCGGTAGTTACATCACAATCACCATTTTGCTGGCAAATTGCTTATCAGTACAGCCATGGAAAATGATTGATTGTTATTCATTATTATCCTATAAAGATGTCCTTTGATAGCCTTACAACAATGGCCATCACTTTAAGTTTATAAGGCAACAAAATCTCAATATTCTGTGCATTGTTTCAGATATGACTCAGATAACCCCCGTGTCCATGGTGATGTGGGAATGGCTGGTGTTGCCATAGATACCATAGAAGATACAAATGTGAGTATTTTTCACAAATTAGCATGTCAGCTTTACTATTACTGGCATGATTCTTAAGTAAATAAATTATGCAAATATGATTTCATGAAACATGTTTTCATGAGATTTTGATAAGGATATAGAAGGATTGAATATTGTTGATGGCGGAATGAAATGCTCCTAATGCAAGCTTGGTGCCTAACAATATTTGGATCACAGGACAGGTTTAGAGCATATAAACCAAAAGACAGATCATGCATTCACATTGCAATCATGCAGTCACAATATACAATATCATATTAAGGAGATAACAAATTATATCACTTTATCAATAATCTTAATTATCTGAATAATATTGCAGGTTCTCTTCGGTGGAATTCCCCTCAACAAGATCTCTACTTCTATGACCATGAATGGGGCAGTATTGCCCATCTTGGCTATGTACATTGCCTCAGCAGAGGAACAGGTATTCTTTCTTACTAGCTATAAAAATGAAACAAAATTGCATTAAAAAATACATCTTCAGTCATTTATCAAACATGATGAATCTTAGGTCTTTATCTGGAATTCACTTTTTAAAAAGAATTATATGTTAGGAATTACTGTTAGGAAATAGGCTGATGCTCAATAAAATTGATTATCTTAAATAATAATTGGAATGTATATTGTAAAAAAAATAGATTTAAAATCTGATACAGGAATCACATGCAATTACATTTTTATGTGACGAGTGACAATGATTTTTGATTTTGGCAAGACTTTGTTTTTGATTTAGGGTTGCAAGCAGGCAGAGCTATCAGGGACGATACAGAATGACATTCTGAAGGAATTCATGGTGCGGAACACATACATCTTCCCCCCAGAGCCTTCCATGAAAGTAATTGGTGACATCTTTGGGTACACTTCCAAGGTAAAACAATTTTTGACATGTTTTTTTTTTCAAATAATTTCCATGTTAACAAAATTTATGAGAAGGAAGTATTTATCTTAATTAAAAAATTTTTTTATCTAGATTTAATTCATAGCAGAAGTCAGGAATGATATATATTTTTGACATTTTATTATGTATTTCAGAATATGCCAAAGTTCAACTCTATCTCCATCTCTGGGTACCACATGCAGGAGGCAGGAGCCGACGCTGTGCTGGAAATGGCATTCACATTAGCTGATGGACTAGAATACTGCCGCACTGGTAAACTATCCTATAGAAATGATATGCATTGATAAGGTTTAACCTCCTTCACAAACAACTAAATATACAAGTATGTGATGACTTTGGTTGGTCTGCAACTATAATGGCATATTAAATTCAAACCTTAAGTCATTGTTTCTACAGTATACATTTAAGTACAATGTACAGTTCTTGCATTTACTTTTCAAGAAATTGAACACTGTCTCAGGCCATCCTTTTCTTGTTTTTCACATTTCACTTACAGTGGTGTCCCTATATTTTTCAGGTTTGAAAGCAGGTCTTGACATTGATTCCTTTGCACCTAGGCTTTCCTTCTTCTGGGGCATCGGCATGAATTTCTACATGGTTTGTACTTACATATTTCTCTTGAAACCCTAAGAAACTTCATGAGGTATCTTTTGATTAGAATGGCTTGAGTAAAAAACCTAACTATCCTGAGAAATAATTGGGCATTTATCACACTTATTGTTAAAATTGTATATAGTTTGTACAAGTCTCATGCACAGAAAAGATCTGTAAAAAATATCACCAAATAAAAAAAATGAAAAAGAAGTAAATAAGCGCATTGCAATAAATGTTTTTGCAGGAGATAGCCAAGATGAGAGCTGCTCGTCGCTTGTGGGCTCACTTGATGAAGAAGAACTTCAACCCCCAGAAACCCAAGGCCATGATGCTGAGAGCTCACTGTCAGACGTCAGGATGGTCTCTGACAGAACAGGTCAGTATATCTGACAAGGCTTCATAGTCAGTATTGGTATAACTCGTATTGGTTGGTCTCTGACAGAACAGGTCAGTATATCTGACAAGGCTTCATAGTCAGTATTGGTATAACTCATATTGGTAGGTCTCTGACAGAACAGGTCAGTATATCTGACAAGGCTTCATAGTCAGTATTGGTATAACTCATATTACTCTGACAGAACAGGTCAGTAAAATCAATTTAGGTCTAGCAATTTTTTTATCAGAAATGGTCATATCTTACAACTGTAATAGCATTACACACCTAATGGCAGTGTGGCTTTCTTACAGGATCCTTATAACAATATAATCCGTACGACTGTGGAGGGGATGGCAGCAGTGTTTGGAGGCTGCCAGTCACTACACACCAACTCGTTTGATGAGGCGCTCGGCCTCCCCACACCATTCAGTTCCAGGATCGCCAGAAACACACAGATCTGTCTGCAGGAGGAGTCAGGGATCCCCAAGGTTTGCTCGGTCCTCTTTATTCACCATCAATAATCAGTATTTAGTTCCTTGTGAAAGTGTATCAGAACTGCAACAAACTTTAGCTTTGGTCTAACAATGTGTTATATTTAAATGCAATATGCAGACAATCTAATCCTAAGCAATATCAATGAACATTAAAATTATTATTATATCAATTCCAGTTGTAATTTAAAATATTATAATTAAAAAGAAAGGATTAAATTAAAAGAAATTTTTATGTATTTGTTCATGTTAGTAAGGAATCATTGTTTTATTAATTATTAAATTAATTTATTGTTTTACCACCAGGTGGCAGATCCATGGGGAGGTTCCTTTATGATGGAGAATCTGACAAATGAAGTATATGATGCTGCACTCAAGGTCATTCAAGAGGTTTGTAAAATATATACCATATTACTGGACTCAATTAAATATCACGTTGATCAGCATGTGATTTGTGTACGATTGGTGAAAATTAATTCTATTTTATTTAAACAAGAATAAATGATTATGCGACTTAAAGAATTCACAATGTTTTAGATTATCCCACAATATGGTAAAGTCTTGCTCAGAGTAGATCCAGAAAATATCATCATTCAGGATGAAGAGTGTTATTTAAGGAGTTAGTTGTATGTATTGCTATTGTTTGTCAGGTGGAGGATATGGGAGGCATGGCCAAGGCAGTGGCGGAGGGCATGCCCAAGTTACGTATCGAGGAGTGTGCCGCTCGCAGACAGGCTCGCATTGACAGTGGCAAAGGTAAATTATCATCATCTAACAAATATGTCATCAGATATTGTATTTTTAATGATTAATAATGGTAGTGAAAACTGGGTTTATGCAGCGCCCCCATCAGAACAGGTCAGGAGATTGTTCTTGAAATACTAAAGTCAGTATAGACATTGAGAAATCAGCAGCTACAAATTTAGAAATCAGTAGCTATAATTTAATAGCTACACCTTAGAAATCAGTGGCTACAGTTTACAAGCTACACTTTAGAAATCAACAGCTACACTTTAGGGTTTAGCACTTGCACCCAAGAAATCAGCCGTTAAAAGTATAGAAATCAGCAGTGACAAGTTTAGAAATCAGTACCTCGAGTTTTGCAGATACAGCTTAGAAATCAGCAGCTACAAGAAAATCTTGGTGATCAGTATAAAGAATTGTAAAAGAGATGTGATGCATGCAAACTTGAACTTTTTCCATAAGGACTGGAATGTTATATACTTAATACAACATTGCATTATGATCTGGATGCCTGTTTGATTTGCTGAGTAAGCTTAAAGATGCAAATCTGAGAATGATTTAACGTTTACAGAGGTGATTATGGGGGTGAATAAATATCGTCTGGATCATGAAGACCAAGTGGATGTCCTTGTCATAGAAAACAGCAAAGTGCGAGAGAAACAGGTTGCCCGTCTCAAGCAGGTTCGCGAAACAAGAGATCAGAAAAGGGTGAGTGTTCATTAGCACCCCATTATGATGTTATAAAGGCTTTTTTTAAAGAAAGTCAGCTGAAAATGTCCTTACATGTATATAAATGATGGGCTATTTTACTGAAAATATTCAAAAATGTGTCAATTGTTATTTCTCAGAAGATTGATTTAATTTGTCTGATAATTCGTCCATTTATCTGATGCAGTTATCAATGCTCGGGAAAGTGTTTCATCCAAATGTATATTCAACAGTAATGTTATTTGTTTTGGCTTTTAGATATTTTATTAGAAAGAATGATGACTTTATGAATGTTCATTCTGATTCAAGGTTATAAAATGGTACATGTTTGTTAAA
Source organism: Amphiduros pacificus (assembly GCA_949316495.1). Taxonomy (NCBI): domain Eukaryota; kingdom Metazoa; phylum Annelida; class Polychaeta; order Phyllodocida; family Hesionidae; genus Amphiduros; species Amphiduros pacificus. The sequence continues at coordinate 29,609,693 of OX439004.1, read as the reverse complement.
TAGTGTGAGGAAGCCCTGAACAACATTACTAAGAGCTGCGAGAGTGGAGATGGCAACTTACTGGAGCTGAGCTTGACTGCTGCAAGGCTGAGAGCATCTGTTGGGGAGATCACTGATGCCATGGAGAAGGTAGGTCTATGATTGCTTCAAAGCTGAGAGCATCTGTCAGGGAGATCACTGATGCCAAGGAGAAGGTATGTCAATGATTGATGCAAAGCTGAGAGCATCTGTCGGGGATATCACTGATGCCAAGGAGAAGGTAGGTCTATGATTAATGCCAGGTTGAGAGCATCTGTTTGCCTCAACAACTAATATGATAAATATTAGTAATTATAAGAGATAATTGAGTTTTCTTGCATAATATTTATTTTATGCATTATGTATGTTTTTACTTTCAACAGTATAGGAATTGAGAAATATTAGAATATATTGCAATTGTTGTAGGTATATGGTCGTCATGTTGCCACTGATCGTATGGTCAGCGGAGCATATAAGTCCGAGTTTGGCCACCAGGAGGAGCTGGCACAGGTCACAAAGCAAGTAGAGGTGAGAAGCATCAGTTACTATAGTAAAGTATTGATACAAATTCCAAATAATGTTTTATTGTACATTTACAACATGTATATTTATATCACTTCCTGGCTTTTTATTCAACATAATAACACAACTATGTACTAAATAAATTTCAGGAATTCATCAAGGCTGAAGGCCGTCGTCCACGTATTTTGGTTGCCAAGGTCGGCCAAGATGGCCATGATCGTGGAGGCAAGGTAATTGCCACAGGATTTGCTGATGTTGGTTTTGATGTAGACATTGGACCACTCTTTGCTGTAAGTTACTTAATCAATTTATATGAAAAAGGATGATGTCAATACTCTTTTCTACTTCTATTTAATATTTTTTTTTAATTAAAAAATATATAAATAAAAAAAACGTTTTCTAAGAATTCTTGACATGAAAATAAAACATTTTATACAATTATCTATGGCGTGAGAATGATGTATAAGCTATTTTTTTTTGTCTTCATGTAGACCCCCCAGGAGGCAGCACAGCAGGCAATAGATGCTGACGTACACGTGGTAGGAATCAGCTCACTGGCTGCAGGTCATAAGACTCTGGTCCCTGAAGTCATCAAGGCCCTCAAAGAAATGGGACGACCGTACGTAGCAAATCATCTTTTAAAAATACAAAGAAACATATATCATGTGAAAAATAGGGATAAGATTTGATGGGATAAACCAACCAAAACAAAAATGACCATCCTGGCTGTAAATTATAATATCAGAATAATAAAAGATAAAAAAACAAGCAATTTTAGATGAGAGGCTCCAAAAGACATCCTCTCAACTCAAAAGAACTTATTTTAATTTTAAGGGATTAAGCATCGATTTAAAAAAAAAACGTTTAAATTCACATATTGGTGAAAAATGATGTCTACTTTGTTGTCTATTTTCTATTTTATTGATGCATCCCCATGTTTGCCTGTTAATTCTATTTTAACAAGACCCTAATCTATTGCCCCTTTATGAAAGCATACTTCTTTCTTGGCGTCATTTTTATATGGAGTGTGACCATAGAGGCACTGAAAGGTAAAATGACGTCATAAGAGTATGGCAATATGCTTATGACGTCATCAATTATTGTCCTTTGAATAGTGCCAGAATGACGTCAAACAGTGCTACCCTGCTTTGAGCCTCAATTGAGGTCAAACAAAGTTCATGCTACCCGTGTTTACCCGTCACATGCAGCTTATGGCTCAGAAAGACCTGTGCTGGGAGTGCAACTCTTATGTCTTATAGTAACTTATATTATTACTCTATCATAATTTTAATTTGTCATGATGTTCATATGTGGATAAGCTTTCAATTTTGCCGAATTGTAGAATTGGTGCTTAATCCCTTTAAGTAACTGTGATAAGGTAATTTATGTTACCATATAGGTTTGCTGAGATAATAGCAAAGAGTGCCGATATCATGATTTGCTGTTATGTTTCAGGGACATTATGGTTGTGGCTGGTGGAGTGATTCCACCCCAGGATTACGACTTCCTCCACCAGGTGGGGGTAGCTGTTGTGTTTGGGCCAGGTGAGACATTATGCAAATATTTTCATCCTATTCATTAAAAGGCACCTAACCAGCCCCAACATCCAGAAAATGAATATATTCATGTTGTATGCAATCGCACACATTAAACTTTTCATTCTTTGATATCTACCTAAAAAGGTGTAAATTACAATTCAAGATAATCAATATGAAAACATTGAATATTAAATGCTGACACACTTTCTACACAAGGAATGCAGATTAGTTTATTTTTTTCACAAAAAAAAAATGTTGTAAAATAGGAATGTTTTGTTGATGGTTCTACAGAATGTTTTCTATTTCTTCAGGCACAAGAATCACTGATGCTGCCAGACAAATTTTGGAACATCTTCAGAATGGGAACAATGAGAAAGCATCAGCTTCAAATTAAATGGACCATCAACATCATGAAGTGTATAAACCTAAGGAACTCTATTGATTTTCATCACAGTTCAAAAAATGTTTAAGGTTGTAGTTAAGACTAAATCATGTTTAAATAACCATAAATCTGATTATGGTGCATTAGGCTTTGAACTAATATTGAGATCATATACCAAAAAATCTCTCCTGCAAGAATCTCGATTGAATACCTTTATTTATTCTCAGTTTGCAGCAGTCAAATTTATAGATTTCCTGGCAAATGTATATCTGTGGTTTCTATTTCTTAGTTGATCATTCTTGGGATGAACTAATCTTGCAAAGTTGCCCTTTCTTGTCAAAAATAAACAAGAAATAAATTCTGCTTTTCTTCTATGATATTACAGACCATGAAAGTGGATGGAGATACTTGAATAGCATTGTGTACATGTGCTTATAGACATCTATTTATATTATGATATTGTGATCGCCAAGCTTCAAGTTTCTATGAGATTTTTTCAAGATTGCGGATTAGATATATAAAGAACAGAATATGGACTGTGGATTAGAAATGTAAAGAAACAGAATATCACATGGAACATCTTGAATAATGCTTTAAGTTGTGATGTACACGTTTTGTCAAACAAAATATTAGAATATGAAATCAGACAAGTACTTATTTATATATACACATAACCCATGAATGTGAATGCAAGGTTCTTTATTGGCTTCAAAACCAATTGAAAACAAAACCTGGTTACCAGGACTAATTTGCATTGTGACATAAAGAAACAAGGATTTTGTTCATGGCCTTAAAGAAGGAATTATGGGTAGATGATCTGGCATAGGCAACATTGTATGTCTTTACATACATATTATTCCCTACATCACTGTCCATCTGCTACATGCTTTGAGATATAATGTCTCAGAGTGAACAACATCAATTTTATGTGTGTAATTGTGATAGAATAATTTATGTAATATATGCTGATACTGCATTACATTATTACATCAAAATATGTAACTTGAAATTTTTTAGGTTTATTTTGATCCTGCTCTTTTTTGGGGGGAGGGGGGATTTACAGTGATTTCACTGTACTTTACAACATTTACAGTGATTATACTGTATTTTTCAACAAATAATCTGACTGGAAACCACAGCAGAGTTATGACACCTGTTATAAAGTACTGTGAAGTGCTGCCACCTGCAATGTAAACAAAGTGTGGATCACTGAAAACCTTAGAAAGTTCAGGTTTTAAAATTACAGAATGTTATGAGTGCTTAAAGTTATCTTTTGAAATGTTATGTCTTTAACTATATAAAATACACTTGTATATGTACAAAGTAGATTGTGAATAATTGAATATGTGAAAAATAAAATTATTTAAAACAGACATGTTATAAAGGTATTAATAACATTATTATTATGACATTTAGAAAAAAACAAATAGGACCACAAAAAGAACATAGGATACAGCACCATCTTGTACCTTACAAGCCATATCACATTGGACACCCAAAGTATTAATAATATCAATGATAGGTCCCCATGCTTGTATCCCAGTAGCCATATCACATTGGACACCCAAAGTATTAATGACAGGTCCCCATGCTTGTATCCCAGTCTACTTTATCACATTGGACACCCAAAGTATTGATAGGTCCCCATGCTTGTACCCCACTAGCCATATCACATTACACCTTAAGCATTAATGACAGGTACCGGTTCCCATCCTTTGATCCCAGTAGCCATATCACATTGGACACCTTCTGTATCAATGTTAGGTCCCCATGCTTGTATGCCAGTAGCCACATTACCTGACCGAGATAAAACTATTTGGCATGCAGTGTCAGACCAATGATTGATTTTCAGATATTTTTCATTCTGATTTTGGGATCGATAAGAGATCGAGGGCCAAATTTATAATTTCTGTTAAAACAAAGTATGAAGGAAAAAAGATCATTGAGAATAAATATGGGAATGTGTGACTTATGCTAATATCAACTCAAAGCTTCAAACCACATGCAAGTTAATGGACCGGAGTAATGTATGCACTTGCACCTAGAATAACATGGTTATGAACCATTTGACACAAAACAAAATAAATCTTCCATTTCAAATATTTATTTGAATTTACAATGTACAAAATAGTAAAAGATTAAAAAAAACAAATAGTTAATACATATATCATGCTTTTAAACATGACATAAATATGTAAACATTTCAAATATTTTGGGTAAAGATTAATGCTCTATATGTTGACCTTGCTGGGTTTGTAAGGCACTATTTTGGCATTAAAACACTACTTTTTAAGATATCTTTGTAATCCAATGTGTTTTGTTTTGAGGTCTATTTGTAATTGTTTAGCAAGTGGAATCCTTAGCAAATGATTATGACAAAGGCAATGTTCATTCAATGCTATCATAGCAATTAAGTCTGCCCAGGAACTCCTGCAACTTGCAGATCTATACTATTTGGTGTCATGAAAGTATTGAACAATATTTCATATATTAGCAGCAGTGGTCACTGGTATTGAACTGTAGTAGATGGCAGGAAATGTACAGATGTCAAAATCAAATAAACAATAGATGAATTATAAAGATATTGAGCAGCATAGTTTGTCTCCGTTTACATTCATTTTGAAGTGATGAGAAAAAAAATGATATGATACACACTATATATATATATATATTTACATTATGAGTTTTCAGGTTAAAACATTTTATATATACCAACTTTTCAAGTACAAAGTAGGTTTCTTATTTTACAATCTACAATATGGGAGCATCACAGCCTGCAGCATTGACTTGGAGAGAAGTTCTACTAAGGCCAGGATAAAAAAACGTCTTGTTTCTGATGACAGAAAAAAAAGAAAATCTGGCAAGAGTATTTTGTTGTAAATTCTTACCAAAATTACAGCAAATAATCATCTATACATTTTGAGGCTGGCAATTCAAGCTCCTAACCATTTTTTTATCATAACTAAATTTTATATGCATAAACGATCGAGAAACAAGAAAGATTTCCTGGCCTTTGTGCACCTATCTATCTCTTATATATTTGCTCTGTACAAATATGTGTCTTTAAAACTATTTCTTGAAGTTTGAAATAGCAAAGTTCCAGATCTCACTGGGCAGCAGTTGGTTTAATTTGTGGATTCAAGTTTTAACAAATTAGAAATAATATTCATTCGAGATACTGTTTAAAATTTTATCATTCCGTGAATTTAAATAATTCATAGGAGCCTAATATGGGTTAAAACATTTCCTACTTGAAATTTAAGCTCAAACATTGTGCAAGTAGTACTGGTATTGTTAAAATATTAAATTATAGATATCAAACAAATGAAAGAAGTTAGGGCCACATCTCTATTCATGGACCAATATGATAAAATAGACATCACATACATAAAATATATAAATTACACACGATACCTTGAATAATTTACACACACACACACAGAGTAAACCAAGACAGATATGGTTTAACACACCAGGTGGCATTATATACAATGGAGGGATAAACAACATTTCCTTTAGTATTGGGCCTTGACTTACAATGCAAAACCAATAATGGTGGGGTCTATATATTAAAAGATGAGGCAAAGTTAAGATTCAACTGAGAGGAATAAATTTATCCATCTCAAATTGATCAAATATGTCAAGACATTTTGTCAAATAAACCTCTTGGTGAGAAATAATACCAGTGTAAAAATAAAACATTATTTCATTTTACTAATAAATAACTTAACAGGGATACTAAACTACAAGTTTTTTAAAAAGGTTTCTCTAGCTACTAAAACGGTTATACAACACTTTGTTTGCATGTGCAGTACTTTTATCTGCATCCGTTACACACAGAACATTTTGTCACATTTACGAGGGTAATCAGGTTTATCAAATATCACTCTGCATGACAACTGAAATAGTGATTTATTGTCCACTTGAACAATTTCATGCGTATATTAAATATCATGTTACTGCTTTGCCTGAGATATGAGCAAGTAATGCTGACACATAAATAGTAAAATAAACACAGTTACTTCATTTTCAACTAACTAATCTATGGCAGGGAGCAAAAACATTTTACGATTTTCCATTTTTTTTTACATACTTCATGCATGAAATGCATGAAGAATGCGTCCCATTTATATATTTATATACTTAGCAACTTAATCCGCATAGAAAAAAACTGTTTTCAAATTGGTTTTTCACTTCCAGTATTATCTCTCTATATACAAGGGTTGGAGGGCTCTGAATGTTGCTGGACTGTAATCACAGCATAGCCGAGTGGTATGACATCATACCATTATTCCACACCAATTCTGAATGAATCAGCTCCAGCTGTGTTGAGAGCATCCGGAAATTACTTGAATATAATATTTAGATATATGGTCTGGCACTGTTCAGAGCTCTCTCAACCCTGATAGATATGTATATAGATATTTTTTACTTATTTAATTTCATCATCACATGTTGAGGAATCAACTCTGAAAAATAAAATATTCCTTTCCTCTCCAGATTCTCTGTTTGGTCTCTCCATCCTTTAATCTCTTTTTAGGCAGAAATACTGATTAATTCCACCCTTTAACTTCACAAATTCATCATTTTCTAATCTTACTCAGAAAATGAATCTTGTTGTGTTCAAATTCATCTGGGCAGAGGTTCCTTTAAAAATGTCTTCTTCTTCCGAGATACTTATTATAATGAAAAATGTATTCATCTTTTATGAATAACGAACTGAGCCCTAACCAAGGGTCAAAGTGGAGAAGTTTTTGGTGGCATTATTCACACCTCCAGATAGTTTATTCTCTAACTCTGCCCGTTTGGCTAACTGGTCTATATGATCTGTAGAGTAGGCCAGCCGTAATTCTTCTCTCATCTGCTGGGAGGCCATTGCCATTGCGCGAGACTGGAAAAAAAAAATGAAAACGGTAATTTATTTTCTAACAATAATCAAATTCATCTCTTTGATGGGAAATGTAAATAATATACAGTACTAGACCATCCGTAGCTGCCACAAATGACCCTGTCGCCAGTTAATTTGAACATTTTTTCTCCTCAGTTGTTTCATGATTTGTCACTATTACTTAGATACTATTTGTGATGTGCACTGACCTCGTGCAGGATTTCCTCCTTCTCCATCTGCAGCATCTTACTGCGAGCATCCTTCATGGCGATGGTTGCCTCCACGTCCGCCTTCCACTCCTCCTCCTGGTCCAGTAATCTGCAGACATATCAGTACACTTTAATATAACTCGGGATTACAACTACACCATAAGACCAGCAAAATTAATGTATATATATTTTTTTTTTATTGAACAGGTTTTTTTTTAAATTAAAAAACATAAAAATTTTGATTGATAAAAAATTGAGAAATAAGTTAAATATTGAGAAATAAGTGAAATATGTGGAACAAAACAAAAGTAATGAGACTAATAAATATTGCTGCCTTCCCTGATTTTACAGGGTTTCTTACTCACTTCTTCATGTTGAGTTTCTGGATGCGTGCCTTTTGCTTGCGCTCCTCAGCCGCTCTTCTTCGCTTCTCTTCCAAGGCCTGCTTAGCTTTCTCCTCAGCCTGCTTCTCAGTCTGACAATCACACAATCAGTATGTTAATCACTCTAAAATATGCACTGGACATTTCATGACATATTAGAATAAATAGGAAATATGAATAATATTTTCAAAGAGAAGAAAGAAGATCAAGTCTGGCAGACAAACAGAACAATAGAACCCCCCCCCCCCACCACTGCAATAACTATGCTGACAAAGATAAAACAGTTCAAAATATGCAAATATGCAAATTTAAAAAAAACATAATGGCCTCCACATAGTGTGGGAAAGTTGAGGGAAATATAGGGTTGCTGGGCACACTGAAAGCATAATTTTGATGACATATAATTACCAATTTTCTATAACTTTCCAGGTCCTTATGCCAGGCCTCAAGCTCGGCATCCATCTTCTGCTTATTGCTACGTGACTGCTCTATCTTTTTGCTGAGGTCCTTACTTCACATCAAAATAAGACAGATAATTAGTCCAAATCCTTCATTTCATCTATATTTATTATTGAGAAATAAGACACACGATTAAGATTGCACTATATTTAGTAGGAATGTGATGTATGGCTTACTGGCTGCGACGGATATCACTCCCGTGCCTGCTGTAACGGTCGCTTATGGCCGACTCTGCCTGCTTCATTTTTAATTCTAAAGCTGCTGCCATTTGTGCCTTTTCCTCCCTGTAAAAGTAGATCATATGCATAATTTTATAGTGCACTTTAAAATTCCATTTTAAGGGTGTAATGATGAAATAAGGAGGTGGGTATGACATATTCATTCAAATCAATAATAACACTAACACTTTTACATCTTCTAAAACCCTTTAACACAGAAAAAATATTGTTCTGTGAATTTCACATTTTCAACACCCTCTGCCATAGTACATAACACTTCCTCCAGCTTATAATATGGATTGACCAGAGTTTGAATAAGAAAGGACAAAAACTCAGTTAATCTCCGCAAATGAGGCATATTTGTTCTAACAGTTAGAAAGTACACTCCAGGAAATAAAATGCAATGTGATCTTGGAGTGTATTTCTAATAAAACAGAAGCAGAAAAAGTGAAGACTATCCGGGAGGCCTACTCACTCTGATTGCTTCCTCAGTTGACCTATTCTCTCTTCCGTCTTCTTCTTTGTGTAGTAAGTCTTCAATTTTCTTTGCTGAAATATCAAAAATGCATACTGCATAAAGACTGAATATCCTGATATACTTAATCAATAATCAAGTTGTATCTGTTATTTTAAATCTGTTTGGATGATGGTTGCTAAGTGTCTATTCCATTGTTACTGAATTATCTGAAAACAAAATTCCAGTCCCAGAGAGTAGTTCATCACAAAATGGACTGTGATATTTCCCACACCTTTTGGGATAGAATCAAGAATATTTACTTATCAAAAAGGAAGGTTTACATCATAATTTCAAGATCAATCAGAAATTATTTTGAATTTCAATAACAGAATATATGTAAATTTTCTAAATGAGCATTTTAGACAGCTGTTTGATATTTCTGTCCAAAACCTGAGGCACTTTGCTTTCTCTGAAGGAAGGCAATGCATTTTTGTTTCACAATATTACCTTCCAGTACCTCAATTAACCTTTTAATGGTGAGACTTTATTATGATTTTATCTTGTTATTTCTGGAGCAAAATTAGTCTCACTAGTATTAAATATTATTTTAAATCTAAGATATTCATCAATGCAGGAAGCAAACTCCTACCAGTTTCTGCTCTCCTTCCCGCATCTCCCGCATGGAGGATGCGCGTCTGAGATCTCGTTCCTGACGAGACTTGATGGCCTGCTGGAACTCCTCCTCCTCCTTCTTCTTGGCAAAGTATCGCTCTTCCTGGGACTTCTTCCGCTGCAGGTTAGCTAACCTCCGCTCCTCCATGCCGCGACGCTGCCAGATCAGAAGAAGGAAGGCATAGACATTTTATTTCATAAGCAGGTATATTTCTCTTAAAAGTGTATTATTTTCAAACCCGGGTCTTAGATTTTTCAAGTAATGCAGATGAATACAGGGAAAATGACTGCCTTGTTTTAGACAGAAGCTTAGTACATTTGAATCACTACAGAATATAACAATGATTCCAAAAAGTGTTTTTTGTAAATAATTCTTAAAAATTCTTACAAATTTTTTTGTTTGGCACTATTATATCAGAGACAGAAATGTGAAGGTTAGAAATGGTTTGAAGAGTCAAAGGGCCAAATGATATTTTTCACCAGCAGTTAACTTTTAAGTCTTGATTTTATAATAAAGGAATAGTCAAATCTTATTTTGTTTGCCTAATCCAGAATCCAGCAATTTTTTTCTTTCTGCCCTATTCAGACACTAAGACTGTTACCTTTTCTTCAAGTAATCTCTGAGATTGGGTGGCCCAGTGTCTATCACAACATTTTCCACCATCTTCTGCTTTTCTGTGACAATCTTCCTTCTAGAAAAAAAAAACTTTATTAAAATTTACCTTAAACTAATATTTTCTAACATTGGTTAAATAATAAGGAGGAATTTAAAAAAATCATTAAAGTATTTTTCCTCAATACAAATTAATCAAAATACTCTGATATACATGTATGTGCTTCAAAGAGAATAAAGATCAGAAATATCATTGCTACAGGCAGACAAAATAAACTGAAATAAATCAGAAATTGTAAAGCAAATCTGAAATAAATCATTGTCTATTTTATCTAAACAACAGTAATAAATTACAGATCCTTAAAAAAAGTTTCAGTATTTTTGTTAGTTTATCTGTGTAATATCTACAGTATAACGTGACACCTGCTCAACTTTTAATACATGTTATCACATGTCAATTACCTTAAGGGATTTGTCGGAAAAAATAAAAACTAAAACCAAGAAAAAATCAATTGAACATAAGAGAAATCAGCAGGAAGTGGAGTGTAGAGCGGGGCATGGAGGATGCTATGTGTATGGCTGTGTGAGGTATTTACCGAGGGAGTGTGGTGTGGTGCTCCGGTGTGGTCATGGTGGTGGGAGTGGTGCAGGTGCTGCATGGAGGCCGCGAGCTCACCCTGAGAGCTCTGAAGGTACACAACACTTGATTATAACACACCCTCCACTTACCACACATATCAGTGCAAAATGTCATCTTCTTATATAAAAAAAATGTCAAACTTAACCAAATAGTGCATAGCCCAAAATGTTTTAACTCTAAACCTGTTGTTTTAAGTGAGAGTTTTATTTGGTCAAATTCACAAATTTGTGTATTTGAGAATTCTATCAATGTCTAGGCATTTTTCTCCACGAGAAACTTTATTTCAACAATCAAATGTGATAGTCTTCATAATTTAAATCATTGGACCATTTCACTTAATTTGGCAGAATATACTGTAAACCATGCTTATATCTTAAATGAAACTTCACAAAACATTAATCAGCTAAAACTAAATACAACAAAAATCGTCTTAACATAACATTAATTAACTAAAACATAACATAACATAAATTAACAAATAAGAAAATAATCATTCCACAAAGAAATAAAAATACAAAAGGAAATCCACATCACCAAAAAGCAGGGTCAAACTTTCACTAGATAGTTGCACACAATAAAAAAAAAAAGACTCACTCTAAACGAATCTCTGCGTTTCTTTGAGAATGCATCCGAGAGGCTGCGTCTGCGGACTGTTTCGGCTGCCTTGGCCTCCGCATCTTTCTTCTTCTCTTCCTCCCACTTCCTCTGTGCTGACTGCCGCTGCTGTTCTATCTTTCGCTCCTCCTCCCGCTTTGCCATCATCAGCTCCAGAATGCGTTGATCCTTTAAAATAAACATCAAAAGATGAAATTAACTCAGTTTAAAATCTTGAGGCTCTTGAAAAATATTTATTTATGCTGAAAGGAAGAAATATTCAAATTGTGACTTAAAATTGGGAACAAAAATAAATGAAAAAATGTTTGAAAACACAAGTTCTATATCCAAAATAAATTCACAGATCTCATCTTCGTAATAATTCTCGGAATACTGAATTTAAGTTTTAGTTTTGCTGTTGGATATGTTCGGGTAGTCTTGCTCCAAAGATTTATCAGTTTTAAAACATTCACTTGTTTCAGTTCTACATTAAAACATTTTAGTATTACTTTTGTGCTTAATTACATCAATAATTGTGCTGAGAAATTATAGTTGAATTATTCTATTTTGAGTTGTTTTACTGCAAATTATTGGACTGTGTTATTTTAATACTTGTACACTCTTTTTGTTAATTAAAATTGTTGCATTACATTTTGGTCTGGAGGTTGCTCACAAATGTAAGCAGTAACTTTTTGAGAGCAAAATAAATGTCTGTGATATATAATATGATAAGATGTGACCTGACCAAGGTAGACCATATGAATAAATATTGTCTTTTAATCATATGACTAAAAATATCGTGAGTGTGCTGGTGAAATTCATTTCTCATGTGGGATTGGATGCAGAGGCCAAGCAAATTATACTATAAATATAAATTTCAAATAACATTTTTCTGATAATTTATGTGGAAATACAAATTATGCTGTGAATTTGTGATCTGCATACCAGCCTGGCCTCTTTCATCAAACCCTTAATACGAGTACTTACGGTTGGACTTATCTCTTGATAGCTGCTTTTCATTTTGAATGTTCTTGAGTTCTAATGAGGAACAAGGGTTATCACATTTTACCACAGTAAATTTTGATGTGTCTATACATTTTCACACACAGTTATATATTTCCATAGGTAAATACTATTGATGGGTAAGCACGCACAGATATATACTTTGATTCCACCATAGACAAAAATGAGAATTTAATTTCCTGTTTGAACTTTTCATTCAAATTCTCTGTATCTTCTGGTATGAAAATAAATTAATGATATTTTAAGAACTTTTCAGAATTTTGTTTGACCAAGACATACATGTGAAGTGGGAATGGCTTTACATGATATTTCCCCTTTACTAGGTAAATCTTGGGTTGCGTGACACTCACTCTGGGTGTGACTCTGGCTCCGGGTTTGCTGGCTGATTTGAGCTTAGTGCGCAGCCCGGCGTCTGTGATGGGCTTGGCATCTGCTGTGGGGTCCCTGGTTGACCAGACTGATGACCGCGTGGCCCGGGATGATGCGATGCTCGCCAGGTCGGACGTACTCCCCATGTCTCCTCCCGTCTCCTCCACACCATGGCCATTTTCAGAGCCGTTCACTTCTTCTCTGGTATCACCTCCCGCTTTGTTCTGCCTGGCCTGCTTCTTCCTGCAAACAAAAATATACACTAATAATCAACAAATGAAAGAAAGAACTAAACATAAAAAACTACAAAACATCATATCAAATTCTGATATTTTTCTTAGTATTTTTTTAATAAAATGAAAACACAATTTTCCACACATTTTTCATCTTTTTCATCAAAATATGCGATTAATTCTTAGACTCATAGAGAAACAACAACACAATTTCTAAATAATCCAACCAGCTGGGAAAAATGTTTTTCAACATATATTGAAAGTTCTTTTTGTTGTGTTGAAAACTGACATACATTTAACAAAAACCTATGGCCCTAGTCCTTGACTTGGAGAGATAACATCTAAAGAGCACCAGGAGGTGGCACCACTGCCTTTAAACTGGTAATTAAAACCAAGAAATTACTGCTTTTCTCTACAGGTGACATTTGGTTTGTACTTTACTCATACAAAATGAGGCATATAATTTTGAGTTAACATATGTTTCCTGTGTAGACATAGAAATAAAAAACTTCCTTCACAGAAAAAGGTGTGAAGTCATTTTTCATCCTGTGCCAATGAACTCATGGATCTTTTTATTTTGTATTTGTTCGCATTTTTGTGTTCGTGGTGAAAGATACACATGAAAGTGGTGAGCCCTGTTTAACCCATGACCCCTGACCTGTGACCTGAGAATATCTGATTTCGTTTGTATGGATAAGGTGATGTATGAGGTAAAAGAAGCAAAAGAAGGATCAGTGGGCAGAATACAGATGAGATTCTACAAGTTTTTACATTTATTGTCATGGATCGCAGCATCATCACTGTGGACTTTAAGATGAGTTTTATTTGCAATTTTTAAAAAATGAGAGTAAATTATATGCCGCAAAAAAATCTGTCATTGTTTGCTTTATCTGCTTATGTCAAAATTTCAAAACAATAATTTCAGCATTTCATACTTTTCAATATGGCATCTTATCTTTTGAGCAACTGATACAGTTGCCTGCTTAGTAAGCTGTTCTTCCTTATTGTTACTCAACTATAGTTCTGGAGATCCAGAGTATTTTTCATAAAGGCAGACCATTTAACATTTCCATCCATCATATTTGTTGTAAAAGAAGCTCGGTCCTTTCCACAAAAGAGCAGTCTTTTACATTTCTCATAATTACTCTTTGCAAATAGGAAAATTCCTGGTCACAAACACCCCTCATTGTTTTAATGGTGTTTGATTTCTAAATATAGGAGGAATAAAAGTCTGATGATTGGCAAAGTTAAATTTTTTGAAATAATAATTTCAAATATAAGACTGGCCTCTCCAGACAAAATGTATCCTTTTTTTTGAGGGTGCAAAAAAATTGTAAAATTTATGAGTTTTATCACTGCATAAAAAAACTTATGTCAGTTTACAGAGCACACCAGGATGTGATCTTAACTGTGCAAAGTTCACATAACTCTCTAGCCTATTTTATACAGAATGCTAACTTTGTTGTGGTTTGTGGGATGGGTTTCAGTTATTTCTCTACCTTTACAAAACCCTCCTCTCAAATTCCAAACCTTGGCTGTGACTGTCAAAGTGCTTACGAGTATCTCCACATGTTGTCACTTTGCAGAAATCAGATGACCTGCTCCCGTACATCAATACAATGCTTGTAATTTAGACTTGAATGATGGCATCCCTTCTCACTACTAAGGAGTCACTCCTGTTTTACAACTTCCAGTTAATTGTTGTTGAAATTAGCAGGCTGGTTTGCCCAAAACCAAAGACTTATTACATTTTTTTTAACAGGTTAAATTTAAGTTAAAATAAATGGGCAATAACATTTCATTTTGCCCTCGCACACATGAGTTTTGAAATCGTTGACTCAAATCCCTTGATATTTCCGTGCTAATATTACAATGTTATGACCTATGCATACAATACAATCTTTGAGTCTTCCCTCATAGCCTTCTGTATATATTTGCAATCATATTCACAGTATATTGACAATTACTGGGTTAAATCTGTCCAAAGCAATGAAGATTAATACACTCAAATTCTAAATTGAAATAGTCATGTCTTTTAACATCTGTATGCTGTGAGGATTTTTCAATGCCTCTGTACTTTTGACAAACAGCCAAAGCTGCCTGGTCATTTCAATCTAAATTCTGGCGGAAAATGCACATTCCTTTGGGTAGAACAGACACGGGGCATTTAGGGAAAGTAAAACTACTAGACCTCAGGTCAGACCAAATGAGAACATTGTATTCTGAAGACAAAAATATTTTCTGAAGAACAGAATGACTAAATAGATAACTAAAATATCCAAGGAGAATAAGGATGTGAAGCTTTTAATTTCAACAGAACAAAATCATTATCCAGCCCTTCCAAAGCATAATGGAATGTATCCAAATATTGTAATGACACTATAAGTTACATCAGTTCTGATTGCATATTGTGGCAATGAAGGCAGAGGATGAATGTAATGAGGATCCTGTAAAGAAGGGTCATCAAATGAATAATAATATGAACAAAAGGGGGGACCTGAAAATTCACATGGCAGTGCCACCTGGTGTTGGCCACAAACAATTAAAGTATTTTGATAAGCCACTGGTCTTTCAAATAGGACCTGACTTTAGTTTGTGTCACCAGTCAGGGGGGACCACATTGCACCCCTATATGTTGGCACAAAACATCTCAAGCCAAACATATACACATATACATACATTGTTGGTGCAACACAGAAGACAGCTATCCCAAATATCATGTTTTTGACAAATAATGTTATAATCATTTCCTCTCTACTGGACATTAAACGGTGATAAAATTTGTTGTCCCTTTGATTTCTGTGGCATAAATTTCACATGGGTAGACAGCATCCTTTTTATAATACCCTACAGCATATTTCTCAAATCATATTCTTTCCAAATATACACAGAATGTATTTTGCACAAATCACCATTCGGAAGACAAGAATTATTCTAATGTAATCCTAACCTTCTAAACTTGCGGAGAGATGCTAAATTACCAAGCAGACTTTGTACAAATCCTTTATCTTTGACCATCTTTGCTCATATATCCCTAGTTAATCCTCTCTGATTGTGTGGCATTGTCTCATGATGCTGCCCATGTTCCTATTGTGCAGTCATTAGCACCCTGCTTTGCTCTGACTTCACATTGTATGCAAATGTCCTTTCCGGGAGCGGGCATCCTGACCTGACATCCTGTGTGCTTACTTTGATTCACAGGACTCTTTACATCCAAGTGGAATGCGATGACCTTGTCAAAAGGTCAAGTAACCTGACCCCTCTGTGTCACCCTCCCCCGAATGACTGGCAATGAATTATACATATACTGCAGATGGTATGACTGGCAAAGTGTGCCACAAACAAACAAATACAAACATTGTTTTGCTGTAAAATTTACGACGTGTGCCACGTTACCAACGAAACACACTCTCTGACAACAAATTATAATGACTTTGGTCATGCAATAATTGATTTAATTCATAAAATGGTAGATAAAACTATGCTGCTGTTGACATGATTATAGTTTATGTGTATTGCATAGGGAAATATTGGACTGTTATGACACAATATTATTTCAGGCATTTAGGAGTAAATATTTTAATCAAAGAATCTAATGTATGAATCTAGTTTCAATATATTTCCTGAAATTGCAAAGACTAGGTAACTTGAAAGAGTTAAATTCATGCATGTAAAAAAAAAATTGAGGAAAAATATATCTTAGCCAAAAATGGAAGTTTATAATCAAATGTTCCATCTTGAGGGGCATTGGCCCATGTTTGGCTGGTCCCTGTTTCGACCATGACCTGTTTGATCTTATAATATCAATTTAATTACCTACTTTCTACTTTTTCTTATCAATATCAGTTTGACCTTCAGGGTCATTTAATCTTCTTGAAGGATATTTTGCGAGTTTTGAGCAGTTAACAGAGTGACCTGGGTCCATGCACTTCTTCCAGCCCAAGTCAGACTGGATCATAGAATTTTTTGCCACAGTCATACATGTCATGGCCGAACAGGAGCCAGAATTTGTTGTATTTTGTCAAGTGTTTCTGTATGATTCAGATGATGCTGTATTTCCCAATAATCTACTGGTGCTTCCTGTACACTGATTAGGTACAATGCGGTAGATTGTTTATGTATCAGATGAGATGAATGATGGATGGCATAACAATGAGTGTGAAACCATTCATCAACATCAAGGTGGCATTTATGACATGCAGACATCTTCTCTTGGCATCCCCAGTCAGCACCCTCCCAGAATCTCAAGTAGATTTTTTTCTTGGATCTTCATCTGCTTTTCTTGATCATATTTGCCGAGAAATTGTGATGAAAATTTTAACTCTAAATGAAATTAGTCACTTGTTCCTCAAGTGCCCACACACAAAGCCCAAAATTTGAACTTGGAAAGGCTAATGCAAAATTTGCCTGATGATGTCTTGAAAATTTCATGTAAAAAAATTGGAGAAAAAAATTTGATTAAATATTATCAAGAAAACAAAAATAAAAGCCACTATTATTATAATGACTGGCAGGAAAATGGCATTAAAATCTCTTGCCAGGATAACATTTGAACAGTAATATAGTGTGACCTTCATTTAATTTAACCAATATGTCTCTCAAGGTCACCACTCTATGGATATACCATTTGCTAGAATATATTCATCAATTTTGTGTACCTAGTACCCACAAAATGTTTACCTGTGGACACAATGAATTGTGTGTGTCAAGAAGCTCCTGTCCATCCCTTACACATGTATATCAATCTTGGACATTGGCAAATTTTCAAGCTGTTTACAAGCATTGTACAGTCAGGGTTGGACACCTTCCAGGCTCCTTGTTTTCATAGAATTACTCTGTCACTAATGACAATATAAACTGTCTGTGAGCAACAGACTCTACACAGATAAATGATGGGCCGACTGCCCACTGGCCTCACATCTATGCATTAAAGTCAATATTAAAAGAATTTTCTTTTTACTTAAAGCTTGTTCTAAAATCCCTTGTTAACTATTTGGCAGCTTAAAGAGCCTTTGATGAAGTAATTGGTTTAAATTTTTATTTCATGTTAGAATTTGATTGAGCGTACAATAGTTAAACATTTTTATTGCCTTTAGACTTTCGAAGAGCATTTGATGTGGTCAAAATATCTTTTTGTTAAATCTTTTTGTTAAACCAATGCTGTACAACAGGTCTGAGTGTTACACTCACTAAGGCAATTACAGGAAACCTAATAAACATCACGACTTCTGCACATGCAAATTTATGCTTATACATGTCAGAAGTCAAGATGGAAGTAATCAAGAACATACTCGTGAATGTAACATCAGGCAATCCATAATACACGGCCAACCACAGGCATACAGATATGATCTGAAAAGTTAAGAGACCACACGGAATGTGTTTACTGCTTTTCTTTCTGCTATTGTTTAGATAATCACCAAGCCTGACACAGGACTTTGGCAATAATGTTGTCCCCCCCGAAGCACAGAGTTACATCCAATAAACTTCAACTCAGGAACTACTGAAGAGTAAGTTGTGTCATGAGGCTGCTTTGCTTTGACACTTTCTTGGCAAAAGGAGTTTTTTAAAAAACTTTTTAAAAACTTTTGTCTATATTTACCTTTCAAGGGTTTTTTTTCCACGGTTTCTGAGTGTATTCCTATTAATCAAATCAGAAACTATTTTCTCTCAAGTATGTTATGCATTTATGTTTTAAAAGCCTTAACATATTTCTGATATCATTTATATATTTCACACACATAGAAATGATTTTAAAATGAAAAATTATATTTTGATGTTATGATTCATCTTCTTCAATTCCTTTTTTTAACCTTCTAAAAAGAATTTCAATCATTCGGGAAATGTTTAGCCTTCGACGAGCATAATTAAGTCTGAAATGATGATACCAACACAGGTTAAATCACCACTAGCCTGTATCAATAATATGCCACAGGGCATTCGGATAAAGATTTACATCTGGCATATATATATATATATATTATTGGCATATATATAAAATGGACTTGTAAAAATGCCAATAGTTATGATAAAAGTAACTGTAAAGTGCCGGAGACTATGCATGTATACTTGAAGGCCTTGTTTGCTCTACTGAGGGCACAGGCATTGTTCTCCTCATTCACCAGGTGGCGCTGTAGGATATTTTTTCTCTGATGGTTTCACACCTTAAGGTGTCACTCCTGTTGGTCATATATATATATATCTTAATGCTTGCACATCAATTATGCCGAAATAACAGACGCGGAGAACTTTACAAAACAGTTCTTGTACCCCGTGCATATCTGCAGTTTTTGGAAATTTAATGATTTGCTTTTTTTCAATATTACAAAAGACCATGTTAACATGAGAAAATTTATCTCAACATGATTCTTATAAATAAAAGTAATTTTAGTTTGAGCATTGTCATAAGAATATTTTATATGTGGTTTGACTTAAAGTTCCAAGATAAACTTAGAACTCAAAAGTACAATCTTATGTAAAAATTACTCTACATAAAAAAACTGGTTCAATATATCTATAAGATATGAAATATGCCTACCAAAACAATTGGTGTTAGTCTTAAATTATCTGAGGAAAAACTGTCCTGTCATTGTATGTGGAAACGGTTCATGAGGGAAGGCAACAGGAGAATCCAAATAAGGATGCAACTGAATCACAATATTCCCTGATAGTGTCAAATTAACCTCCTTTGTGGCAAATTAACACCTTTAGAATGATGGACAGAGCTGTTTAGTGGCCATTAATGAGGCCTATATTCAGGAGGGTGACCCTTTAAAATATCATATGCTTTTCAGGAACCGGACCATCACTTCATGCTTTGAAACTTTCTATTAGATTTGAATGGACAAAACACCTTGAAGCTAAAACTAAAAGAATACAAAAGTAAAAACATGTTCCCACAGGGCAACATGAGTCTAGAGTTTAAACCCAAGGACATTTTTTTCAATTCTTTTTAACTATAGTTTACATTGGTTCATGGATAGATCTTGCAGACCAACGGTGTCCAAAAAACACAGCTCCAGGTGGGGACATATATGTAGTTAAGTTGCCGGTTCTGTGCATGATATAATGGCAAATCCCCTCAAGCAGTGGACGATGGCTGTTAACCCCTGAACCCTAATCCATCAACAACAGGTCACCCCACATGGCACACCCCCAGAGTTCAGGCAGCCCTATTTGCCCTGATAATGAACTGCCATCTTTCACAGTGGTCACCAGTGTTTTGGCATGTGAGTTTTCAGCATCAAGTGTCCATGAAACAAGCCTTTTCCTGGGTGAGGGGTACCCGCGAGGGACAGTCTACCTCACGTGACCTGGACAATTATTTTGTCCACAGAGCAAAGTGCAGTGATTACAACTGTCCATGTCACGCTTTTATCTCAATATAAACACACACTGATTTTATCAGTTCCTATTTGCCAAATAAAGACACCATTCAAAACTCCTGTCAAGTCTTCATAAATTGGTGGGTAACATTCTGGTATCAATAACAAAGTCTCCATTCTGATGCAAACTGGGCATCTGAGGATTTTTTTCTATGGATTTGATCCCATGACCCATGACAGGCTGGTTCTACTTCACAAATTCAAACACATATTTTAGCAAACCATAAACGAGTGAGCAGTTTTGATCACTTCATTACATCTGTCCAAATCTTTGTGTGTATTTACTCTGCCATACCTCATCATGATCTGTGAAGCAATCTATTGTTTATATAATGATCAATGATTTCCATGTGATACAAGAGACAAGCAGAACATATTTCACTTTTTGTGCCAACAGTGGTTTCAATGTTTGAGCATTTCAATTGTGTGTATTTTACATTACTTGACCAATAATTTATTAGAGTGGTAACCAAAATATATCACCTTTTGTGCCAACAGTTGTTTCAATGTTTGAGCATTTCAATCATATGTGTATTTTACATTATTTGATCAATGATTTATTAAAGTGGTCACCAACTTGTGAAAGCACAGCAAAGTAAAACTGAACTCCAATATCTTAAAAAAAAAGAAAATATTGTCAGAAAAATTTCAACCATTTCATAATGTTAAATTCTATAATTCACTTTAATAAGTTATTGAAGCATTTTACTTATAAAGATTTATTTCAAACTATCAAATATCCCCAAAAGCCAAAAGTGCAAATATTACTTCATTTTATTTCATTACAATTTGTAATGAAATAAAAAGTCTATTTATAGCATTACAAGGGTTATTGTATATTATCTCTTCTAGTTTCCTGACAGCAAATCAATCAGAAAAATGATAATATAATATTTGCTTTTAAGAGAAAAAAAAACTTTATTTTTGCTAGCTAAAGTGTAAATACATTTTGGCAAATAGTCAATATAATTCAGAACCACAAACTACAGAACCTGGAGGAATCACAGCTGAAACTAAACAATCAAACACAATCCTAATACACCTGTCAAATCAGAATCATAAATCATAAACTGCCGCCGAGATTTTAGTGAAAATAGTGCATTTGGTATATTTGTGAGGTATAGCAGCGGGGTGCATATGCTGAAAATGTCTTTGCACAATACTTTCTTTATACTGCTACATTAATTACATTATGACCTACAGTTTTATAAACCTCCAAATTATAAAACCATAAAATGTCATGCTATAATAAGCATATTTTAATTCATTCAATGTATTATTACACCAATAATATTAAAGCAGCGCTGGCAAACACCAAACTTTAATTATATTCTGTACATAGTACAAGGTAAAGCAGTGCATTATAAATCTATGAAAGCAACAATTTACACAATCATAATATAACATTCTGCATTGTGAAATGAGCTCTGTTTTCTGACCTGTTCCCTGACCCAGTCTGTATCTGCTTGGTATGCAATTAGTCCATGATTTGAGTTTTAAAACTGAACAGATTTGTATTGCAATTAAACTGTTTGCTTAATATGTTTAAGAAATATTAATCTAGTTAAATACTTGTGATACCATGAGTGTGAGCAGGTTTTTAATAGAATATTCCAAGCAAATCTGGACAAGGTCAGATGTTACATTATCCAAAGCAATTATAGTTATTTTTTATCCTCATACCATACTTTCTCCCCAAAGCCAAGTCTGATATTTCCAGTGCAAAACTGGTAGAGAAAAGGGTTAAAAGTTAAAGTGACACATAGGATTTAAGAATTATAAAATCTGTTTTTATTATTTTATAAAGTGAATGTTTTGCACCGGGAAGGGAGTTAGATTTTTGCTAAAAGCTCTAATTTAGTCACCACTATGATAGCAAAGTAAAAGTGTGTTAAAGCTTGAAAAATGCACCATTACTCCAAAGTCAGCCAGAATTTGATAGCAGAGGTTCTCTATGCAGATAATTATAACTACTTTAGCAATGCCCGACACTATCAGTGACAATCTCACGTCTGAAATGTCTTACACAAAGTGCATAAACTTTGTTGACACGTTGTCTAGCTGTCTGCGGAAACGATTCAGTCGACCATTTTTCTGTCCATCGTCGGGTTGTCCCTGCACACTTGTATCATCAACTCTGGTTCCTAACTCAGCATTTTCCTGACGTTCATCCTGTTCTTTAGGAGAACTGTTTCTCGATCCCCTGTGACTGGAGGAGCTGTCGGACATAGAGGATCTGTTCACACGTCTACCACACCTCACATTTTCACTGTTCCACACTTTGCCAGATTCAATGTCAGATTCACTGTTGATGCTACTTATATCTAGATCAACATCGCTTGGTGATGCAAACACTTCGGTGCCATCTTCTGGGGCAGAGGTGACTTCAATATGAGGACATGTCTTTTTACTGTTTGTGTTTTGATCCTGTGAGGATACTGCACTGTGTAAGTGCTCTACTGAGCGGGCATTCAGGCGTGAACTACTGGCAGTCTTATTCCAACTCTCCAGCGGAGACTCCTCATCCCTCGTAGTGCTGCTGCGGAGGCTAGAATTTCCAGATGCCAGATTCATGTCGGACCTCCAGTTTTTTCCCCCAAGCAATCTGCTGGTGGAAAACGTCATTGGGATTCTGAGGTGGTTGGAAGGATAGCGCGGCGTTTCCACTGATGCAACCTGGGAAGGTGATTCAGCCTCCGGAGGAACATGCTTCTCAGAATCCATGTCACTACCAGATACAGCCACACTTTGCTTCTCATCTGGATTATCAGGCGTATCCAACAATGTTAAAATACTTCTAAAGTTAGGAAACACTCCTTTTCCCTGAAATTTACTTTTGCTAATATTCTTTGGAGTTGATGTGCATTGTATATTGCTTTCATCATTTTGCTTAATTCCTTCAACTGCTTGACTTTCATCGTTACTGTCGACACTTATCGATGAGGTTTGAGATATTGTCCGTGACCTCCATGGAAAACCAATTGCATTTATAGGTCCCCTCATCTTGTCTCTCGTATCATCTGTATAATTATTGGTTGTAAGCAAGCTTTTACTCCTTTGAACAGCACCAGATCTGTTGCGAGGTGAAATATCAGTCTTCTTAGCTCTATCTATTTCCTTTCCGTCACTGGTACCACTTTCAGTTTCATTTGAAATGTTTGGTTCTGATAACCTAATTTCTGGTGACCTATTAATTGCATTCCTCTTTGAACCGATATGAGAGTTTTCTGGTTCGGGACTGAGTGCTCTCTCAGGGCTTTTAATTGCACCGTATCTATTTAGTCTTTCCTTGCTCCTCAGTTTGTTTGTGACACTCTCGTACCTTGACACAACAGTAGATCTTTTTGAAACATCAGCTCGTGCACTATTATTTCCCACTGACAAACCCTCTTCCTTTTCCACATTTGGGGAACGTTTCTGAATTCTAACATCAGGTCTTCCTACTTTATTAGAAGTCGGCCATCTATTTTGAGACAGTCGATTCAATGGGCTGGAAAGTTTGTGTGCAGAGGTCACTCGTGCTGAGACAGTGGCATCATTTGACCCAGAATCGGACTCGTCTCTCCTGGGACTTGGTTCAGACTCTCTGGGACTAGATGGTACAGATCCCTCTGGGCTATATGGTCCGGACTGTCCTGAACTAGCCCCGACTGGATCCCTTGGACTACTCTGAGCTGAACTCATAGGACTGCCATTTCTATCCGGACTGCCAATTCCAAAGTCTCTGTTCCGCGAGATGTCTTGAGCAGACATTGACTGGTGCCTTCTTAGGTTATTTGATAGGACTGAACTTTTGGCCCTGCTGTTGCTAACTCTATGTGAGTTGCCAATGCCTGCATTCTGCTCATTTACATTTTGAGTTGAGATGGATCTGTTCCTCTTTAGATTATCAAAATATGACGTCCTACGAGAACTTTGACCAGATTGAGTATGATTGTCCTTTCTTTCATCAGCAGTATCCGGACTGCCCCCTGGTGTACCCCTCCTCAACTTTTGCCAAGAATTAGTTGTTCCTGTTTGTAATATTCCCCTCAGTTCAGTTTGGGAGCCACCATTTGCACCTCTTCTTAGAGGTTCCTTTAGGTTTTTATCACTCAGGCTACTACTGCTCCGTCTAATATTTCCATTTCTTCCGTTATTTTTTGGAGCATTTGACTCATTTGTGCCTGTGATATTTTCACTACTGCCTTTCAGTGCACTGGTTTTTGAGTACTTTCCGTGTAAGAACGGCGACACATAGGACGATTTTTTTGCTTCCTGGAATTGCTGACTCAAACTCCTCCGGACATTTTTAACATCATTTGGCATAATTTCAGTTTTTTGATCATTAAAAGACACTTTGCGTCTGACCTTCTGTTTTGAATGTTTGGGTGATAAAACCATCCCCTCATTATCTTTTTTGAAGACCTCATCACTATTGGTTTCACTACCAGAATATGCCCCTGAGAGGCTCTGACCATCTTTGTCACTGCTGTCGCCCGTCTCTTCATATCTATCTCCTGATGTGTTCCTACTCAAAGTTATTCTTTCCCATTTCACATCATCAGTGAGGGGTGAGCCCAGGTCTTTTCTATTTTTATTATTCTCATCATAATTAGAGTTCTCATCTTTTTTGTTCCTCAATGACACTTTTCCTTCATCAGAAAAACTAAACCTTGTTGGTGCAGTCAACTCATAGTTGGTCTTTTTCAAAGGCCCTCTTTTTATATCTGCTACTTTTACTGGATTATCTCTTAAGCCTTTTGCATTTAATAAACTATCTTCATCTTTCTGGTAATCTCCCTTCGTCTCAGAATTTTCACTTTGATCTCCATCTGAGGTCACATTCTTCATAAAATCAAAGTCACCATTCAGATATTTCTGAAACTTTCCCGAGACTAATGACCTCGGCTTTGTCCTATCCAGAGATGAAAAAGATGAATTTCTTGTCAGAGGTCTCTCTGCAGAAAGAGATGAATTTCTCGTGATGGGTTTGTTATCTGACGTAAAGGAGGATTTTCTTGTCGCTTGTCTCTCTCTTGACAAAGAAGGTTTCCTCGTCACACTGGGTTTGTCTGTTGCTAATGGTAGCTTTCTCGTGACCATTCTGTCATTAGAGCTTGTCAAGGAAGACCTTCTCGTGAGAGATGAGCTCCGAGTCGACGACGACTCCTGACTGTCTGTATCCATCTCCCGTGACCTTGAACTCGCTAATCCCTCAAACATGGAAGGTGACCTCCAAAGTCGAGTGGTTCTAGATGGCGCCTCTGTCTTTCTATTGTTGGTCTCCGTGCTGCTACCTCTGCGGTTCTGCAGGATGAGGTCAAGTCTCTGAGAGGTGTAGCCTCCGTGGCTTGTGCCATCCATCATAGACTGCTTCAGGGAAGACGAACGCTTCACTGATGCACCACCTTTCTTCTCCATATCTGCGCAAGTTACGGCTTTTCACCATAAAATTACTTTTTGAAATCAATACTGTCTTTCAAAAATGAATAGTCTCTTCACATCTTATATTATTGGTTTGCATTTTGTACAGTACATCTCATCAAATAGAGTTATCAAACTACAATATTTTCCCAAGCAGATGATGTAATGTTTATAAATACCACAATGGCAGTAGATGCAAAACAACAAAGGCTATATCCATCAAGCATGCTTTGTTGCACATAACATTGTTTTACGCAGCAAAGTGTCGGAGTGGGAGTGAAACATCAGTGATTAATCTGTTTGACATTGTGTAGTAGTATTGTTGTATGGACATTACATGTGCCCACAACCTCCACCTCTGTGATCCGGTGACATGTGATGATATGTCCACAGACACACCAAGGCTCACCTCTCCACCCACTCCTGGCATTCTCCACACCACCTCGCCAATGTAATCAGCCTCATTGCATTCCTATCATCCAAATTACTGCCACTGATTAATAAGCCATTCCGCTCTTTTTTCCACTTCGAATTAGCATAGTCCATTTCACTTGGAGCGGATACTTTGCATTATGGGGCAATTAACTGTGGTGTAATGAGAATATGAAGCGTGAAGACGACATTTTAGCTGGTTATAACAGGCAGTATATGGAGATGTGATTACCTAAGCTGTGGGTGATGACCAGGTGGCTGTATAATGAAGGCCAGGTCTGACCACCTTACACATGGTCACTGCGTTAAGCAGCCAGCTCCCCTATGCTTCAAGCTGGGAATGTCTATTGATGACCCTCGATCAATCTAATTGTTTATTTTATATCTCCATGGGGGTGCCACTTCACAATAAAAAGCAATTAATTAAATAATGCGTCTCACTTTACAGACTACCTCTGTAGATATCCTGTGAAGTTTAATTAACTTATAACAAAATCCAATCCATGTCCTTGATTCCTTAAATTGCAATCTCTACCCTTTTGAATAGGAAAATCCAATTTGCAATGTGCAAGTTATGATATCCCTGCCATTGCTAAGCATATTTTCATAGTTTTGTGTTTTATTTTCCGTGCATAGAGCTCCATGGAGTGGAAGTAAATCCTGTACTTAGCAGCTTTGCAGAGGTTTGTCACTCAGCTTGTGTCCGCACACAATATGTAGGAAGAAAACCACAAAAAGGAGTCACACTTGAGGCCACAATGTAGCTTTGATGTTAGCACCACTAACTATATATATACACGGCACAGTTTGTCCACATCATGAAAAAACCCCTGACGTCCAGGTCCAGTTCTAGTTTCACTCCATACCTTGACACCAATCAGGTGTGAAATCCAAACAGTGTGAAATCCAGATCTGCTCCCCACAATAAGGTGGACATGACTGTGCTAAACATGGCAATCCGAAGGTGATGTGACCATCAGGTGTTGTCTTGAGGGCAAACCGTTACTGTGATAAAAAAGTGTGGCATCATTAAACGTCACTAATGGGAGATATCAGAATGTTGTTGGAGAGCTTCAACAGGTGTTAGGATGCAGAGAATGTCTGGGCTGGTCTCAAACATCTGTGACAGTCTCTACCACTCACTGTACCTCCTCTAATGCTCTGGTGTCCACAATAAAACGCTTTCACCAAAAAATCGGTACACTTGGACCTCTTCTCCCCACTAAGTGAGCGTGGTGCGTAATTGCTCAATCCATTTAGGCATAGTCCATTCATTGGAAAAACCGTTTCCACACAACAGAACAGAGGTCAGTGTGTGTTTGTCGCACCTAGCCCACACTCAGTATGCGGAGGGCAGATTTCACTCAAAGCGTTCTGGATCCTGGCCCAAGCCGAGGTGTACCAAGGACCACTACATACGTCCCACTATTGTCCTAAATACTTTCTCCCTCAGCCGACACTGCAACTTTGCCCTGGTAAATTCATTAGCTTGCAGAACAGTTGAAGAAATGCCTTGTTAATGATACAATGAGGTCAGCATTAAGATGTCAGGATGACAACACACCTGCTCTTCAATCCCTTAAACAAGCACTCTCCTTACAGCACTCTGCCATATGCCAGACTATTTTCGGCAACATTTCTGATTGCTTCTTTTAAATGGCCCCTAAAAATAAGTCCTGAGGCCTGTTTGTGGCGATAAATGATATAATTACACTGCGTTTCTGAGCTGCAGTTTTCTCCTGTTTTCATTCTCCCAGGTAAACCAGAGTGTCCCTACTCCCGCAGCTTGAGGTCACTTGAGATGTCGTCTAAACTTGCTAAATTATAACCTCCGAGCATGGTCCAACCATCCAACATGAATATGCAGATCCACTGCTGTGAAATTTGCCGGCACCCTACACTTGTGGGGATGAATACATACGTCAGTTATCTCTTGGCTTTGGTCTCAAATGACCTATGAACCACGGAAGTGTTTTTGGGTATGTATATTTGACTGATTTTGGTGGGACAGGTCACTGATTCACACAGGTGTGACGGGTTGTTTCAGCATTCCTGTCTCTTGGTTTGAATCAATGGGCAACACCAGGCCAGGATGTCGCCATCGCATACCCCACTGATATAATCCCTGCATTGAGATCACCATTCAGGACCAGTCAACCCACATCACACCTCATTAAACGTGCTCTCAATTTTCCTTCACTACCAGAGAACTTCTCACCCAGTAAAAAACATCAAAATCATAAATCAGTTGCTGAAACATATTTTTTCACCAGCTGATGTATTCCTCATAATAGTAAAATCACTCAAATGTTTCCAGCCACTGCTGTAGGCACATCAGCAATAAACTACAAAGTTTCTTTCAGCAAAGATGAAAGCGACAGCTCAGGTGCATGCTGGGTAGACAGTTATAGACGGGTCCCAGTTCCCTGCTCACATAGTAGCAGTCATTCTCTGTCAAGATAAGGGTACAGACTAACTTTAACCCTTGAATCCTGTAGACGGCTTTATACACCACACAATATCCTCCAGATGTTTATCACTTTTGACGAATATAAATATATATAAATATATCTTTGCCAGATGTATATATTGAAACACTGGTTGGTTACTCGGGTATAAACTGTCATAACTTCCAAGATAAAGGCTAACATGTGATCATAAATATGATGTGTAATATTCAGCTATGTTCATTTTTGGCAAAGTTACAAAGCTGGCCACTGCAGTGGTTCAGGCGGTGTTCACAATGGATGCCCCACCATCAAGTGCAACCTGATGCTCATTACTGCCACAGTCCATAAAACTACATCAGATTGTATCACTTCGCATTAACTCTTTCTATACATATATATGTATATGCAGCTCAAAAGACTTTTGAATCTTTGTCTAGAAGCATTTATTTGAACTTCGGCTGTGGGTGTATATATACATTTATCCAGGTTCTATTATACCTGACTATAATCCATGCTAGCAGATGATCCTGCAAGAGGCCCAGGATTTATGAATATATAGCATGTGATCTCAGCTTGGCAGCTAAAATATTGGCAACATTATTTATATGTTGCTACAGACTGTGGTCCTGAAATCTCGGCTGGTTTTTTTGACACCAGTGGTTGGTGTTGCTTTGCTCCTCACTGTGTTCCTCCCTGCAGCCATCTTGACAATCAAGTTGACAATCAGTTCACATTGCGGTCTTCGAGCAAAATACCACCAGCTTTAAGCTGTATGCAGTAAGCTTGTTCCAAGTTGAATGTCACAGATCCAGGTCCCTGATGTAGGACAACTGTTGTATATACACTATATATATAAAATACTTTTTCAGCTTGTATGTCACAAAATCACCTGTGCTTATTTGTGTGTCTTTAGTGACTTTTCTTCGCAGAAGCAGGTCGTTGAAAAACACACATCACAATTTACATGGTGGCTCTATCACGGATGAAGTAAGCATTTGGTAGCTGATCTATTTGCGATTGTGATCCCAAATTCAAACATTGTGATAAGTTGCCCGTTGTCCCCTGGTCACTACTTGTGTATCAATGTATCTAGCCAGGATGTTATGCATGTTAAGGATTAATTGCATATCTGATCAGAATGACAAACACTCTCTATGAAACAGTTTCGACACCAGTTTTACGAGTCAAACAACCGGGCAGTTGGTTGGTTTCTCAAATACAAACGTCCCTTATGAAAGAAATATACTGCAGTAAAATACGTTTCCCTCACACTTCTATCAAAGTGCACCTGTTGGATAACCATTTTTGTAATGCACTATAATTGCATATAAGGAGGGCAGATTGTTGATTTGCTGAAAGCCTTGGACAGTGTGTCCGCAGGCAGGATTGCTGCTGTACCTCACCACCAGATCAGCCATGTTTAGCCTATGGCCTCAGTATACACGTAACAGTCGTAAAACAGCCTTTCATTTGAGGTGTACATAATAAGATATGAGCGATACCATTTTGCCAGTCATCAGCATTCACCTCCAGGTCCCATCTGTCAGCTCAGCAATTTGTTTTCATTTTCTCTTCTTTGTTGTATAACCCTAAAAAATGGCCATGTTAAATCTGTCCTGGAGATACATTCGCAGCTTTCAAATGGACATAAAAGAATTTTTTAAAGCAAACACCCATGCTTTCATTTTTTCTTGTGACTTACAGCTTATTTTTTATTTTATTTTTTTCTTCACGTCTAAGCATATCTTACGTTTGAGGTCACTTATCACACTGAATCTAACAGTATGCAATCAGCATGCAAATCTCAGAGCTTTTATTCAGGTTTATATGATTTTATGGCAGCAGTTTTCTCAAATGATCTGATGCATTATTGCTAAGCCTGCTATGGACCACCACCAATATTTGCACATCTCTCTCTCCTCTAATTACATCACTTGTTGTCATCATGTCAACATGATCACTTGAGATTTAATGTTGGTTTTCGGGTTTGAAGAGACTTATATCATAATACATAACCTCAAATCACATACAGAAATTCTTCTTTTATCACCACCACATATTTATGTGTGAGATAATAATACAAACACTTGAGGAAATCCAAATATGAGAACTTATATATCATAAACCAAGGCCAATATCTTGTTTATCCCTATCTAGTTAATAGCACAGATTTATGTTTCCTATACACAAATATAAGAATCTTTGTGTCAATGTGATATGATCCGCATAATTACATCTCACTTTAATGTAGTTGTGAGCTTTTTTAGCTTTTCAACAAATAAACATAGTTGTATCCACAGAAGCTCGTTTTCCGGTGCATCTTTTTTTTTTTTATCTTCCTTCTTTTGAATTGGAGCTTCTCAATTTGTTTGTGAATGCCTGTTCTGTTGTGGTGGTATAAACGTGACAGCTTCAATATTTGAAGTCGTGTAATCAGTACAAAATCCTTTAAATGCCATCATACAAAATGTAAAAAAGAAAACCCCAATTTTTTGTCCTCTAATTCCTCACGTCAAATGACACTCGTTCGTTTTTTAGAAGTGACAAAATGATGCCGTGATCTCTCCGACTTCATCATGCTACATGTCTCTCCGACATAGAAATTTTTGTTAACATGAAATAAACCTCACAGCATTCCAATTCCAAGGCATGAAATTACTGCTTTTTGTGTTAAACTTTAACTTTGTGGTTATCTAATCCCCCTGCCGTGAATTCTAAAACACACGTTTCTTTAAGGAGCCTCTGAATGCACTGATGTGGTATGCTGTAGATTTTATGTCAGTGTAATTATAGTAATCCTGACACTGGGGATCTTATGATGAACGATGGGAGGGGGAGATCTGCTGTTTTGCCAGGGGCATCACCAGAACCTCAGCCAGGCTGATTACTGTTTACTTATGTCATGGAGACAGCTTTTATGAGCCCCCAATCTATTGGTGTAGGCTTGAATTTCTCTACTTGAAATAGCCTTGCTTCACAAGTTATATTGCCAATTTTCCTGCAAAAGATCCAATTTAGCTGTCTGTGTGCACACCTTGGTTGGGGGACATAGAGCCTTTGACATGCTCCAGCTTAGACACAGTATCTGCATCAAAGTCTTCTGCCTGGTCAATAAAGCAAAGATATTTCTCTAATTCTGAATCACTTCCAGTTTTTGTTGATATGTAATTGGACCCAATTTTGAAAAAAGTATTTGAGATCTTACATTGCTTAAGATGCACATTTGCTGTTACCTAGATTAATATCAAGTCTTATTATGATATTTATTACCTATATCCATGATATCTCTATCACACATAAATAACTTTAATATATGTGAAATTTATCGCATTTCTCATCGGTCATTTTTTTCTTATAATTTTGCCTTCTAAGTTGACCGAGTTTCAGATCAGGCATGGATCCACATGGCATAATAAAAAAGGTTCATAAAGATGGTAACAGTCACCCTGCTAAGTTAACTGTTGAACTCATAAGGCCTCATCTTTTAACCCAGTTCTCATTAGGCCAGAAAATTACCTTGTTCGTGGCTATGACAAATTACTCATTTACACCACCAAACAAGTGCGTTTTTGTTTCTTCTATATTTAATACTAAAATATGTCAAGACGGTTATGAATCCACACATCATTATACGATCCATTATTATCATCTGGTTGATGAGTACCGTAGTTAATTTATAATCCAGCCCCTGACCAGAAACCAAAAACCAGAAACAAAAGTGTAACTTATCCTGGCCTTAATAAAAAAAATGTTTTTCAAGCATCATGAAATAATTTCATAGATTATTGCATAGAGCCACATTCTCAGCATAATTCAGCTCACTTGAGACCCTCTCCAGCCTGCCAATCAGATCTGGATCTCTGGCTGTACATCACAACATCTCATCAGTGAAAAGTGAAATTTTCATCTTTATCAAAGGTCTTGCTCTCACCCTTGGTCATGTCTCTCATGGTATTTTAAATAATATCTAGTACAAATAAATCATATATTTTCATATAGAATTTTTGTGAAATGACTTTCAAAAAACAACAATAATTATTGCTATTTGCCTAAAAGACTTAAAGTTTACAGGTGAGCAAAAATCATAGTGATAATAAATTCCAATCTTCTTCACATTATCTAAGGTAAATAAATAAGTTATTTCCTCTGTCACTGCGCTGTCACATGTGAATTTACAATTTAATGCATCATCATGCTGTATCAAAAGCCACACTGGAATAAATAATTTCTAAAGCCTTTTTCATATCAACAAAGCAGGACAATCTGGAGGTACATTAATTGGCAATAAGGAGGTCTTGAGATCATCAATCTTGTTATATTCCATTATGCTCAACAAAACATCTACAGGGTGATCATGCCAAATATATCATGTGAGTTTTTCATGCCGAGTGAACGGAACAATAAATTGAAATTTATGAATGTTGATTTAAATGTTCTTTTGAAAAGTTACAAGGTTGCGCCCTGGTTCTGGCCTGTGTCAAAGTCTTTCAGCATAGCTATTTAAGTTCAATGACCACCTCAATAAAATGGCCCGGGGTTTTCATGCAAAATAAACATTATGATGTGTATATTAACATGTCCCTGCCTAACATACACAATGAGTGGATACAGATCAGTTTAACAAAATACAATGGGCCCTTAGGGGCGGTAGAGTTGGCTGCACCACTCTGGAGATTCTAGAGGTCAATGCGTTTAACATGTGGGTAGTTTAATACAAAACTCTGGATCAGAGTACAGCAGAATCATAATTATCCACGACAAGGCGATAGGGAAAATATCATTAATTCATATCTTATTCAGTAAAATGCAGCTTTTGAACTTTGCAAAGAATGATATCAAAATAAATATTTCTATTGTTTTTTGCTTTTTTTGTTTTGTTTTTGAGGGATAAATTATATTCTGATCATAGAGTATTTATTTGTTAGTAAAGGATTTTTAAAATGATATTATCCCCCCATACTTCCACAACAATGCAAGCCTGGCATTCTTCTGGGGTGGTTTTTTAATGGGGCATAAATATTACAAAGAGACTACTGGAAGATTTCATATGTAATCCTTGACACTGTTTGCTGTTCACAAATACCCTATAAAAGCTGTCTTGTGTACTGGTATGGGATATGGACCGGGCTGTTCTTGTGCCTTGCATCCTGCCATATCCAATCCTAAACATGACCGTATTATTTTTGTATAAACCTGGTATCCTCAACAAACAAACAATATTGTTATTCTGCTGAGAATTCCTCAGAATGGGGAGAGATCTTTTTAATTCTTCAAAATATTCTTAAATCAGAGAAAGATATGACAAACCTATTCCTCCCAGCCCAGTTAAAATCAACTTAGTTCTAAATAAGAACTAAATTTTTCAGCAACCTGTAAGACAAAAAATGGATATCTTTTATTAGATTCCATTACCCTTAGTCCTATCCCATTCATTAGTACCTAGCCTAAGTATTACACTGCCAACTACAAACTATACAGACTTTGCCATGAAGTGATCGCTGTCAAACGCCAAGAGGATTCAACAAACTTTCTGCCTTGATATAAGAGTCCTATATTTATTTGTCCAGCAGCA
This sequence comes from Amphiduros pacificus, assembly GCA_949316495.1. NCBI lineage: Eukaryota > Metazoa > Annelida > Polychaeta > Phyllodocida > Hesionidae > Amphiduros > Amphiduros pacificus. The sequence goes on along the minus strand of OX439004.1, from coordinate 29,575,230 downwards.
GGTTAGTATCACCACAAGTGCATTATACATTTTACTGTATATGTCATTGTCAAACTCAATTTTAACCAGGTGTAAAGGTTTGAACCTATGTGGCGTAAAAAGCATGCCATTCAATGTGTGTGTGGGAGCTAAACATATTTATTTTCTGTGTTGGTTGGGTTCAATATTGAAGACCTTCAATTTCAACGTCTAAACTGGTCAGCAGACCATTTACTCCTTTCCCTTTCACGCAATATAAAAATATTTTCCTTTTGCTTTTTTTCATCGTTGAGATGTGGCAAATGTCCACTTCTAATGACACAGATCAAATTTATTTTAGCCTCATCTAAGCACTTAAATACACAGAGTTTAAACATACCACAGGGATTAAGATTATATAAGGATATCTGAAGCATATCAACAACTGGCGACGTGAATCTTTCCTCTCCTTTATCTTGACTTGGGACACTCTTTACCAAATGTTTGTGAAGTGTGAGTTCTAAATCAAAATCAAACCTCCTAAATGTTTTCCGTAAGCCTTATTCAAAATACGTATTAAGCTTAACTCAGATGTTAAAATCAAAAGGCTCTGGTTTTATGAACCAGACAAGCACCATTAGAGTCCTGTTGGCAATGTGGTGAAAGTCATTCAGATGCTGACATCTGGTGGCTATATAACTCAGGAGAAATTGAGTAGTATAGTGAATTTGCATGAACAAACAAAATCAAACAAACATTATGAAAAAGAAATTAAATAAATATTTCACAAATATTAAATAAGTATGTTGCAAATATTTGGAGAAGGGAATTAATTTTTTTCAAACATGGTGCCAGGAAATATGAAATTATTTTAAATACTACAAAATGTCATGATTCATATTTTCACTCATGTTTGCTTATTTCTGACATCCTCTGAAAATATGAAGGCTGGGGAAAGTGAAGATGATATTAATCTTCCCAGTGCTCATCTTCTCACTGTCTCCCACCTGTGTTATATGAGCAATATCTGTCATTAATATCACTTGTTTATCAGAGAAATATCTGTCATTGATATCACTTGTTTACCAGAGAAATATCTGTCATTGATATCACTTGTTTATCATTGCAATGTCTATCATTGATATCACTTGTTTATCATTGCAATGTCTATCATTGATATCACTTGTTTATCATTGCAATGTCTATCATTGATATTACTTGTTTATCATTGCAATGTCTGTCATTGGTATCACTTGTTTAATGCCAGGATAAGAATCATTTTCCCACTGTCCCCCACATGTGTTATCAGAGCAATGTCTATCATTGATATCACTTGTTTATCAGTCTATCATTGATATCACTTGTTTATCAGTCTGTCATTGATATCACTTGTTTATCAGAGCAATGTCTATCATTGGTATCACTTGTATATCAGAGCAATATCTGTCAATGATATCACTTGTTTACCAGTACATTGTCTGTCATTGATATCGCTTGTTTAATGCCAGGATGAGAATCATTTTCCCACTGTCCCCCACCTGTGCAATGTCTCTCATCTATCTCAGCACACTGCATCACTGTGTCACACCGAATCATCATTATCAGCCATCCCAGCATGCCCACATAAGCCGAGACAGACCCAGCACACATACTGCTCACTTGCGTAATACCTGGAACTTCACTGTCACGATACTACTCATAAACAAGTCATTGTTAACATGACACACATTTTACTAATTTTTTTCATATTTTCATTATCAACACACTTGTTTTTCATATTTTTCCAGACATCGCACAGGATTTCATTATCATGTAATCACCGGTGGTGTGACATCTGGACAAGAAAATTGTTGCCAACCAGCGCCCACAGAAGTTACATCTCTGTAAATATCACAAACAAGTGTATAATGCATGTTCCAAAAGTCTATCAAAAACAGTTCTATTTTTATTTCAACAGACAAATATGAGCTGCAAATTTACTGAAAACTAAATTTAGTGGTGGAAGAATGTACTTGTTGATGATAATGATGATGCAGTGTTTTATATATCATGTCAGCCACCATAAAATAAATGTCTGCAAGGACTGAATGTCCTGTTGACACCAGAGGGCACCAGTTACAAGATCATACATCCGGAGGTCATTATGACACGAAAGCCTTAAATGATTTTCTCATGCTGAGCCCAGAGGAACTTCCCTAGAATCTCTCCCACACAATCACTTTGCTGGCAGAAAGCAGATATCGTTCCCATTATGAGAGGGCATATTTGTCCCACAGTTATGTGGCAAATCATTTCTGTAGATCTGCCAAGTTTCACAAGTTAGGAAATGACCTCGACCAAATCAAACATGCAGAGGATCTTATTATACAGTGACATATTCTCCCAAATACAACATTCATAAGAAATGTTCCCTGTTATATATGCAGGCATGAACAGATAGAATTATAACATGTTCTTCTAATCCTCTCAAGGTGGGGAAGGAAAACGTCATTCAAAAATGGACAAATGGAGTATTCAGATAGTTAAATTAATTTATGCACCTCAATCTTAAAAGATGATCTTGTTAAGTTTGTAAAATCGTTGTTGCTGGTAGATCATGAGGAGAATTTGTTGAGGGCTCAAAAAGTTTTCAAAAAGTACCTTTTCATTTTGAAATTAGAATTCACAGAGATCTTTGATTTGGACAATTTGCAGGATACCTTGATGACTATAAAGTGAAAAATACTGACTCAGAGGTTTACAGCTTTGTGGATAGAATATATTGACTTCTCTAAGTTGTGGAAAAATGTGTGTAGACAGCATATGTGTGTATATGGTATGGTAGGTGTGACGCTACGGAGCATCTGAGGTATATGTGTGCCAGCATGTTACAGTTAGTGTAACTAATTGTGGTGTCAGAAGGTCTGGAGCAACCAGTACCAACCTGCACACACAAACTTCCCTTTCACGGCCAACTCCAAAAATCACCTGTTCTTAAAACGATCGCTGAATGTGTTAAGCGTGCATAAACTGGGATTGTTTCTCATCGCATAAGCTGTCTTTTTGGCAATAGTTTGTCAAATCATAAATTTTAAATTTAGGACACAAGATCTGCTGAGAAAATCCAGGATTACTCGCACATCTGTCTCAAATGTCACGGTAAAAACATTAAACCATTTGTAGACCATTATGAAAAATTGTGACATTCATCAGTAAACACGGTAGAAAAAAAATGTTGGATTGCAGCAAGGCATTTGATCCTTCATAGATGTTATCTAAGTATGTAAGTGTTTATTGTCATATCTGTACCAATTGTGCCTGTATACTTTAACTGATTGACTGGATTAGAATCCAATATCTTGTTATTCCCACATAATTTACAAAGATTTTAAAATACAAATCCTTAAATTTGCATCCTTATAAATTGTTTTTTTAAAGCCCAACCAATGTGTGCTTTTACAATAAAATAATCATTTACAAATTATTATAAATTATAACTTAACAACTTCAATAGATCTTAAAACTTATCAAATATTTAGTTTGAAGCAACTGTAGAATGAAATGTAAAATGTTAAATATATAAAACTGAAGCACATAGCATTCTTTTCACTTCACTCGCAAGAATGTGACAACACCTTTTCTTTGATCACTGCAATACCTCAGCGTCAGCATCAAGGAATAATCACCACCTTTCCCACAGAAACTTATTCACATCAAACTTCACCAATATTTTATTCTCTTTAATACTGATACAAGGGTGAGAATCTTATCAACAGATGCCACAAATCAAGCCAGGTAATTATAGAGTTGAGGCCGGACTGGGAGACAGGGATTTATGAGTGCTCAGGTCACAATGTGACCTCCGTGGGGTAAATGATTGCGGCATACACCCCTCCTAGCATACCTCACACTGCTGCCCCCACACCATCGCCCCCTATATACAGGCCCTCTATGCTAATCACCAGTTTAGGCTTTCTGTTATGATTCCAAATTATTAGGCATTTGAAGGAGGGAGGGTTCTACCCACAATGCAATTGTCACGTTGCAACGTATCAGGCACGCTTTAATTATGAGGTTACGATTTCATGCCATCATGTTCTTCGACAGGAGGCATGCATTGAGATCAAGTTGATTGAATTTCATACAAATATTTGCAAATAAAACTTTGAGGTCTTTTGTAGTAGGGAACAAGGACCTATTGTTGAGGTTAGTACTCAAACACTGCAACATTTTGTACCATTCCTGCATTTTTTTGTTACTGTGTCCAAAATGGCCTATGTCAGATTTACACTAATACCTGTGCAGAATTCAAATTACATTCATCTTCATGCAGATCATGAAGATTTTGTCTTTCAATTTGATAACATCTGTTTATGGTGGTTGCTTCTGATTCACAGCTCTTAGATAACATTGTAAAACCACATTTTGTATCCTCAAATATACAATATAATGCAATATATCTTTTGTTGCTTCTGACAATTAAACTTTGTTTAAGGCAGCTGGGACAGCTGGAAGAGGTCACCTATCAACACTGCTTTCATGGCAGCTGGGAAAGCTGGAAGAGGTCACCTATCAACACTGCTTTCTTGGCAGCTGGGACAGTTGGAAGAGGTCACCTATCAACACTGCTTTCATGGCAGCTGGGACAGCTGGAAGGGGTCACTTATCAGTACACAGCTTTCTTGGCAGCTTGGACAGCTGGAAGAGGTCACCTATCAACACTCTGCCTTTTTGGCAGCTGGGACAGCTGGAAGGGGTCACTTATCAGTACACAGCTTTCTTGGCAGCTGGGACAGCTGGAAGGGGTCACTTATCAGTACACAGCTTTCTTGGCAGCTTGAACAGCTGGAAGGGGTCAACTATCAGTACTCTGCCTTTTGAGCCAGCTTGGGCAGTTGGAAGAGGTGCCACTTTTAAAAGTCATATGACAAGAATTTTTTTAAGTGGTAAATCTTTAGATTTCATACCTCTGAGAAACATCTGACAATTTTTTCTGCAGTCTGATGTTTAGTTTAGCTATAATCCAAGATCTTTGAACCCCCAGGGTAATTAACCTACTCCCTTGACCTAGAACTGGGTCAGCAGGCTGCCTACGTCATTGCGCCCCCGCATGCATCTCCTGCACACATATTCCTCCTATGTCTGTACATGTATAACACCTGATGTCCTTACTTCTACACAAATAACATCCATTGAAAATATGATTAATGGCAAAACTTAAGGCTGTAAAATAGAGACTTGCATTTACATCAGCTTCCCATCCCACAATCCCTACTTTAATTGAAGAAAATAAACAAACATGACTTAATTGGGTATAGTGTCTGAACTATGGCCTGCTCTACTCTTATCAGTTTCAAGACACTTATTAGCTAGCCCAAAACATCAATGAATGAAGTTTAAGGGTTTTCAAACTGTAAATGGAACATTGAGATGACACTTTTAAAATATCTATGAATTATTTTTAGTTGATATTTCCATATTCTTTTACACTGAAAATTTATTTATTTATTTGTTAACCAATGACCAGTAACAATATCAATTGGTTGAATATTATTCATATTCAGTAATGTTGAGCTAAACTTCGTATGACATAATTGAAAAAAAAGTTTTGAAAGCATTCGACACATATTTTTAGATCTGTTTCATTGCTGGAAATTATTTTGACTTCTAAATTTTGAGGTCTGGTTATATATCATTTATGCATTGCAGTTGTATTTCAATGGCCATTTGAAATGTTTAGTTTGGTATATTTTTTTAATGTCTGTCATTGCGTGTCAGTGGGTACCCAACTAAATCATATATCAGTATTTATATTCAAACAGACAAAGGAATTTTGAATGAAAATAGAAATTCTGTAAAAATGATACTAAACTTTGAGATTTCAACATGTCTTTCTCAACAAGGAAATGACTTTGACCATAATGTTATGATAAAGAATAGTTCAGTCCCTTGAGGGATCTGAATAATCTCAATAGGCAGATGTAAGTTTGCCAAACCCAACTGGGAGGCTGGCTGTATTCCTGTCTTCCCCATCACTACAGGCAGAATCCAAGTGACTATGATGTGAAACATGATCTGACCTACTATCCACATGTGCTAATTAGGCCACCAGTGGTTCAAAGATGTTATCAACACTCTTGTTATTACTTATAAATTACAATCCCTCCAGACTTTCACTGGCTTGGAGTGGTTTGTTTTGAACATGAAGGGCGAACATGCGTCACTTCCGGCAAAATCTCAGCAGCCCTGATTTGACCCACATAAAAAGGGGCGTGTCCAGCAAATCACTTTGATCCACTATAATTCTGTACTCCATTTATAAAAATGTGTAAAACATGTTGAAATGCAATGTCCATGTATTGTAATATATTATGGCTCAATATAAACATTTTCACAATTTTCTTGTCATGTACTTTGCTAAGGATGAGAAGATGGTCATTGTGGCATATAACACATCCAGTTTACCACAGCTGTATCCCTGCAGGTCATGTCCCACAAATCTAGATTACAGCCAACAAATTCAAAAGTCTCTTTCCCAAAACTGACCTTCTGACAGGTGAATTACATAAATAAACTATTACTTCTCAAATAATAAAGAATTTTGCCCTTTCTTTAATAGTCATTGCTGCTGGCCACCCAGGTCGGTGGTCATTATTGTGTCTGTTTGCTGACCTGATGAAAGCTCTACATCATCACCATACAAAGCCTTACAATGGTCTACAAAGTGCTGACTTTCACCACATATCTTCCTCATTATCACCTATAAATATCCCATTGAAAAGCCAGTACTGTGCCTCTACCAAACGATGTTCCAGATATGTTTTAAATGGGGGCTGAGATATGGTTATCTTTATCTGTCTGATAATGTATTCAAAACTAAAATATTTTGCCAAGCAATTTTTTGTTAGCAAATACAAATAAAAATCATTGAATATTTAAACCATTGGTTTTAAATGCCATAATTTAATTAATAGTATTTACCTCCCTTACTGGACTTTTCTGGACTGTCCCTTTCAAGTTGACCAGATTAAATTCCCAGTCAAATACTTGAATGGCAGAAGTCCATAGCTTGAAGCTTTATAAACTGTGCTTATAGACCACTGATGAGTTTTTGACAATGTGGGCCGTCATCTCATTCATTCAAAGAGAGAATATGAAAACAGTGGTCTCAAATCACTGTCTCTGTAGGTCTGAGTGGACTCTCGTGAGGCATTTGATTATATGGAGGAGAAAATAAACAGTAAATTACAACAAAACATTCACATTTCCTGTGAGCAAACTGAATACCTGGCAGACTGAAAACCAACTCTTAATTTCAAGTTTGATTCTTGCCAATAAATATGCGAGATTGGGTAATTTTTGTCAAAAAAAGTATTGCTAAGGATTGTGTACCCAAAGGCAATGGTGGCACTTGAGAGATAACTAGGAGACATTGAGAGTAACCAGATGTGGGACTTCTGACTGGTCATATGGGTAAAACTTTAGCAGATTGTGACATTTGCCTCTATCTCCAGAGCAATAACAACACTTTACAGTCATCTGCCACTTTGTCCCTCAAAATGCCTGCAAGGAAATTCAAACCTGGTTCAATTACCCTTTGCATACCTGTCTATTTGAACTGTCCAACATCATATTAACATTTTTTTCCCAAACTTAACATATTCACTACAACCTTTAAAAATAGGTTGAGATGAATTTTACATTAGTGGCCTAAAAGAATTAGTCGATGAAAATAACAATAAGGAGAAAATTATGATAACAATGATGAATATGAAAATCATATATAATAAAGTCATTGTCTTTTAGCAAAGCCAGTGTATGTGTGTGCAAATATTCCTGCTTTAGGAATGTGTCAAAGGCTTGGGAGGGATAAGCTTTCACACCTTAAGTCACCATTAACCCAGATCTTGGCTCTTTTTATCAGATCCTGGATGTTACACAACATAAGACTATTGTGTGAAGTCTTAGATCTGTTAAAAAGTGAACCTCCTGGGCAAAGAAATAGTATGTATATATAAATAAATATATACAATCACGCAAGTGGTGTATTCAATTTTTTTATGACATATGATTATGCCATAAATCAAACTTTTTCTCCTCTTGCCATTGTGCTTGAAACAAATGGATGTTTAAATAATAAATAGAATGAATGCTCATCCGGAGTACTTATTGTATACCATTAGTGGAGACTAGTGATCTGTGATCTCCTATGAAGCAAAGGGTGTTATAAATGAACAGTAGACTGCAAGACAGTACAGCAAACTACATAAAGCTAATTACAGAGACTAGTCTGCTGCAATAAAATGCAATGCGATCCTATAATTACATACAATCAACCTAAATACTCTTGTTGCAATTTGTTTCTTTTGTGGCCATTATAGACTACTTAAAAATCTATTATTGGAGGCAGTGAACTAAAGGCGACCTTTATTGGGTGAGACAAGAAATCTTGCATTCCAGTTGATGAGGGTCCCTTTTCATGAGTAAACAAAGACAAGAGAAAATGCCTCTAGTCAGTGTTGGACAAAGTTGATGGCCTGACTGGCTTTGAAATCATCTTTGTGCAGATTTTGCCGGTCATTGCCACGAGGTTTTTTTTCCCTGCTGATTAGATAAATCGGTATTATCTCCATTCAGATCATCATCAGATCATCATCAAGCCTTCACAGTTGTCAAAACTGTCAGTGAAGGAATGTGCGGGATAATGGAGAGCTTCTGCGGTCGAAAAAAGGCAATAACTGTCCACTGTATTCATGTCACATATTCGTAGCTACTGTCTTGTCCCAACTGAGGATCACTCGTGACCATAATATGCCCGTCTTGGCTGTCATCTTTGTTTTGTGAATGCCATGCGATCTGACCACGAAGATCTAAACGGGAGGGAGCGTAAAAACAATGTAAACATGGACTCACCAGAAATGAAAGATAGGCATGTTCCCGAAATATCATGATATATGTATGCATCAGAGATGACTGACCACACCATGAAAGTGGGTGACCAACACTGCACTAAGCTTTACATACTGTCCCGGCCATCAAGTAGCGAGAGCTCGTCAAGACGTGATCTTCCTCGGGGAGTTATGTATGTTCAAAGCAGTGCACTTTTGTCCCCACACCAGATATCATGCCAAGTTTGTGTGTCAAAACAGCGTCCAAACCCTCAGCCTAAATGCAGCTAAAAAAACTCTCTCAATTTACTTCAATACAGTTATCATTCCACTTAAATGTTGGTCCTCGTGGTGGACATAAAAGTTTCTTTTGAGCACACCAGCACACTAAAACTAGTAGCACACTGGAACGAATATAATAATAGTGGCTACATTACAGCTATGATTTCATGGTAGGGACTTAATACCAGATATATCCCTGCCTGAGAGTATTGTTTGGTATAAAGGTTATTATACTGCCATCTAATATTAAATCTTGGGTTGATGCCTATATTTCTATAACACCAACATACTATTTAACATAACCATCTTGCCTTTATGATTAAAACATTTCTTAATTCCTACTAACAATTTTGTGCAAGATCTAGGTTTTAGAGCTCTGTGGTTTAAAGCAAAAACTTGTTTGGGTGTTTGATGCAGTGAAGTAGGTCAATGTCTTTTCATCCTGTTTTGTGACAATCGTGACGATTTGCTATTTTTCTCCCCACCAGTCAATACTTTACATGTACTTCATTTAATCTCATCTGGACCATTTTTCACCCAAGTATCCTCCCTCACACTTTAGCAGGCTTATTGTATATCTAAAATGATAAATTTCTATAAAACATCTCACTTTCACATTAATTTCAAAGGTGAAGCTGAATTTACTGTACATATCATTTCACGGGGCTGATAAATGCACTGATTGTTAGCACAATTTCATACAACCAATATATCAAACACATTTTTCAAAGAATCGTATCCCGGGCAGTGGAGAATCTCGGCATGAGTCAAACTTTGATTTACAGTAAAGTTGTCGATCATGCCACACTGCTTTTATCCTTCACCTCGGTCTGCTTTATGCTCTGTGATAAACATTTCTGTGGACATGCTTAAAGCCACTCATAAGATCAACACCTGTCCCTATTATACCTCCAATGACAAGACACTTCTCCGCAATAGTTGACCACCCTTCTACGCATTTCACACCTGGGAGATATGTCCCAGATTCATCTCACCTCAACATGTTAAATGGTTTACTTCAATTCACACCTGTTTTCTTTTCTCAAAAATAATGCACTATTCAGAACTGGTCTGCAATAGATCTTGATTTCAGGCATTATTCTGTATTTAATAATGGAAGGCCACACTCTCAATAAGTATTGTCAGTCTGTCAAACAGAAAACTGCCTATAAAAATAAAAAAAAATGGAGCACAAAAATGTTTGACTGCATGGGAAAGTTTTTTAAATCTCTATTTGTTCCCAATGATGATAACAAAATAAACATGATTTTAAAAAATCTTTTCAATACTTTCGTGTTATTTATGAAACAACATGACTTTCATTGTAAGCATTTGACAAGATGCCAAAAACTATGATATTACGATACAATAACCTGTTTCCCTTGACAAAACAGAGGTAATAAGTGTGACGGTTGAAGGTGAAATGTGGACACAGGTAAGCCAGTTAGTCTCGTATCACAGGCCACACCTGAGGCTGCATACTGATAGGGCACCCGTCAAAGTCTTCACATTATCCACCTGATTCTAATAACCTTTATAATAATTGACATGTAGAAATGTCTTCACTGTGGATGACATCCGAATAAAGGCATATAGTGTGTGAATCTTATATCCGCTAATTTAAAAATGGTGTGGAAAGTTTTATTTTTTTTCCATCTGCATGCCTGTGTTGAAATATGGGCAATGTCTCAGTCTTCATATATGTAGATGTACACAAGATCTGGGCTATATCTCTGTAAGTTAAATGGATGAGAAGCTGAAAGAAGAACATATATACTCAATCCTTATGTAGGAAAACTTATAACAGCTTAAAACACATGGAATCTCCTCTCAGAAGGCCATTTGACCCTAAATGCTTTTATTGACCCTTTACACTAAACTAAGTCAAAGTTCAGACAGTTGAATAATCAAATTTATTCAATAATGTGGATGGAGTAGATAAGTGGCTGTTACCTTCTTCCACTTAATGTGGGCAGAGACAGTCCCTAAAATATGATATGGCAAGTTTGATAATTTTTGTGATGTACATACCAGAAAGTATGATATTCTTTAAGTATCATTTTATAAAATTATTGCATTTACACACATGAAATAACACACAAGGCAAAATAATTTTTCATTTTTATATTCATGCAATCTGCAATCAACACATAAGAAGAGCAATCGTTCCTCTGCCTTAGTGTTCCATTTATACTATCTGAGAAAGCAGGATCTATAAATAAGATTCCTTTTTTAGATGTGAAAACTTTACTTTGAAGATGAAAAATATAATTCTGTGTAATAAATCTGAGGGGGGGGGCATTTTTAGGGACAAGGGATATAAATGGACTAGTTTTCTGAGATCCAGTTCTTGATGGCCGCTGTAGTCTATATATGTGTGAACGTTTTGGTAAAGAAATTAAATGAATACCTGCCAATAAATCACTCAAATTTATCAGGCTGATAATAAAAAATGTGACATATTTCTCACATTAAAAAAGCACTTTCTGAGGTTGACATGTAATTCTAACATAACGTCCTCCAATTTTATTACTTGGTTCTTCGTTTTTTTATGTTCTTTCTTTTTTTTAAGGTGAGCATTCCACAGATTTTGGTAGATATCACCATGCAGTTGTCACGGCTACAATCATCTTGTCAAATCATTGAGAGGGAATCTCAATGCTTGGGATGAGTCATAAGATATCTTCATATTCCACACTTTGACCAGGTGTGAATCATGTTCATTGTCATATCTCCCCACCCAAAAAGACCAGGGGGAAGCATCGTCAATTATTCTAAAATTTGATTTGGTTCAGTTCATTAACAGTCAGAAATATTCTGGTATCCACAAAAATAATTGCTTATTTTGTATCATGGATAAGCTGTTATTATTACTAGTCATATACGAGGGTAGTAAAACGGAAAATGAGCAACTCAAGATTATCCCACAAGACAATCTCATAAAATCCATATCATGTCAAAACGTGAACTTAAAAAGAGTGCTGGAGCAAAATAACTGAATGATTTGCTAAAACATCTTAAAACAGTTAAAACCTGTTTACTGCCCCATTAATTAAATATTGTCATAGTCCCAAATGATTGTGTATAAATTAGGCATTGGTTTTCAGAATTATTCGGATGAGCCTCAAATTCAATTTTAATTGAGTAATGCACCCTCTTTGTATTATGTCGCTACAAATCTCATCTCTGTCCAAAATGCCACAGAAAAAAAATAGTGTAAATGTTGTGTTGCTTCAATGCAAAGAGAATAAACCATACTCAATAAATAATCTGACAGCCATCGCAATATTAACTTAAAGCTTAAACTAGAACAACACTCTTCATATAAAATTAAATTACTTATATGTTATGAAAACTGAATTATATGCCACCTATTGAGAAGAAATGATTGGAGATATGATTTTGCAATATGACCTTGACTTTGGAATGTATTCACATTTGTGTGAAATAGGAGAGATGGGTGGATTGTAAAAGCGCTGCCCTTGTCTCCAGTCTGAAGAATAGATGAGTTTCATCAGCTACAAGGACATTCATCTTTTTACAAAGTTTTGACTCAGTAAACTACCACTGTCAAGTCACACACAATTCCCATAATAGGAAAAGGTGAACAAAAATGTGAATGTTAAGGTTGGCTATTTCTTTTTAATATCCTGCTTGGTTTCTTTGGAGGGATTGTGGTTTGTAATCTTACAATACGGCCTATCAGGTGTGAAGACCACCTCAATGTTATCTGCTCAGAGCATGTCAAAACTCGGGTTCAAAAATGAGACATAAATCCTTGCTGCCATTTTTTTCAACAGAGAACATAACCATTATAGTGGAAAATTGGTACGTAGTTCCAAAGCAAGTTATGGCACATTATAAAGCTTTCAAAGGTATGAAAGTCCAAAAAGGTTTTAAATCTATGTTTTCCAAAGGAAAGTGTAAAAGACAAACTCAGTTATTGATATAATTCTATTATGTGTTTAATCTATTATGTGTTTAATTCATTATGTGTTTAATTTTATGTTATGATATGAGTCTCAGGCTTTTTTTATTGATTGGTTTCATTTTTTGTAGCTGCATCACAGTCAAAGTACTAAATCCCTGAAGGAGGCTGCATCCTGTGATATAACATGACCCCTTATGATCCGGGTCACCACCAGGGGGCATCTCACTAACAATAAATAACAGCTTCAAAGTGTCCACCAGGGGGCAAAATGACCTGATGACAACCTTTTTGGGAACTTGCCTAAAAGTTCTATTTAATCCTTTAAGACATTATTTCTTCAATGTATAATAATGCTGAAGATAATAAAGCACCAAGGCCTGACATAGGACCTCAACTCTTACACTTGACTTTTACTTTTTATTTTTTGTTATACCTGGAGGACAGGTGCAATATGAATATAAACTCATGGTTTCTTCAAAGATGTAAAGGAATCTTGTCCAAGGGCATTTATCAAGGTCAAGTCAATGTCATAAAAGACCTATTAATATTACACCTTGCATGAGGTGTGATTTAACCAAGCCATTTATATTGCCTACCCTCACCACGAGACCTTCACTTTGAGACCCTCACTTTGAGACCCTCATGATAAGACCCTCACTATGAGACCCTCACTATGAGACCCTCACTATGAGACCCTCACTATGAGACCCTCACTATGAGACCCTCACTATGAGATCCTCACTATGAGATCCTCACTATGAAACCCTCACTCATGACTCCCTCACTATAATACTGAGAAATCAGACCCTCATTATTATTGGAGAAAGCCTCACTATTATCTAGAGAAATCCTCTGTCTTCCACAAAAAACCTCACTATCAGTCCCCTCATTATTTGCTAGAGAAAGCCTCACTATCTTCAACAGGAAGCCTCACTGTCACACCCTCACTAGAGAAACCCTTGCTGTCACACCCTCATGATAATCCAGAGATGGCCTTACTTTTAGCCACCCACTGTCGTCAGTGACACTTGACTGTCAACACCCTTGTCCTGCTGAGGTCAGATGGAGGGGTACATTGCCTATTGATAGTACATCAGGCTTAGACCCTCACACCTGATCCTTTGCATTCAGGCCATTACTCATGAGCAAACATGGCCCATTCAGCAAGGTTCAGGAGCCTCTCTGAAATACAAATATTCTCGTCATATTGTTACTCCATGGCATATTTGACCGAACTAGCTCCCCTCATCTTCTACAAGGGCAGGTGGGCTCGCCGGTGAATATTAGGATGTGATGAGGGAAAATGTGTGGCCATGATGCGGGTAAATGTGTGGCCATGAGGAGGAGGGTAAATGTGTGGACATGAGGGTAAATGTGTGGACACAGGGAGGGTAAAGGCGTGGCTACGAGAAGGAGGGTAAATGTGTGGATATTAGAAGGGTAAATTTGTGCACATGAGGGTGCATGTGGGAACCTGTGGAGGGTAAATGTGTGTGCATGAGGGTAAACATTTGGACATGGGGAGGGTAATTGTATGGCCATAAGGACATCTGACATTAGGAGAGTGAGCATCAGATGTACTCTTTTTGGACGATGGCAAGAAGGGCTATTCATACATCTATGCGGACTGATTTTCTGTTCAACTATGTCACCACAACTATTCAAAGCTGCAAAAATGTCAAGAGAAAGTATCCAATTTCAACCCACAAGTAACATTTAGTAAAGCGTTTCTTTTAAAATGGGGGGGATTGTCGAGTAATTTGGGCCAGGTTATCGAGACTAGTGTAATATGAGATGGGCTGTCATCATATTATGGTGGCGGGGGCCGCACGTCCTCAAGAGGCTACGGAACAAAAACCAGGGGAGGAGCATTAACTGGGCGATGGAAAACGAGGACAAACTCTTATGTTGGATCAGACCTTCTGTCACATAAAATGCCCTGCCTTTCATCTCAGCATTCTGACAAATCTCTCCTGACTTTAAATGTTTGGTCTGATATTTAGCCTGTCAAGGTAGCAACAGAGCAGATTATGTGTGAGGACAAGTTTACAAGTGGTGACTGCCGTCAACAAATACGGAACTGCTCATCTGTGGCCTTCGCAGCCACCCCTGTTTCTAATGCCTCTAATTTAGTCAACTGCTGACCAATTTACTTCCACGCAAAACACAATGCCAAAATACCACTTCCCTTTGGGTATCTGGAAATTATTCTGGCCCAAAATATGGACATTAAAGTAATAGTCTTGTTTTGTGGTCGGCAAATAGTTTTTTCGATATTGAACAACTGATGCAAAATTATAAGTTAGCTACTGCCATAATCTGTGGCATATTTCTTTCTCTAGATTAGCAAATGACCAAGTTTGAAAGATCACTTTTTCAAACTATTTAAAATTATCTGTAAAAGGATGTTTGCTTAATTCTTCAATTTGACAGGATAATAGCATTTTGTGTCGCCATTTTGAAGCAACTTTATCTCCCAAAACAATGTATAATGGATTTATAAGAGTAAATGTGCACTTTCACTCGGCAAACATCTGTTACTGATATTGATAATCTGCAAAATGTTTGATGAGTTTAAAATACAAGAAATTGAATATGGAATGATATCATTGGGAGAAAATGAAACAGGGTAGCACCAGAGATGAGAGGATGAACATGGTTGGTCACCAGAGATGAGAAACGGGATGGCAGGACAGCATCAGGGATAAAGGGACAGGTTGGTACCAGAGATGAGAGGATGAACATGGCTGGTCACCAGAGATGAGAAACGGGGCATGGCAGGACAGCATCCGGGATAAGGGGACAGGTTGGTACCAGAGATGAGAGGATGAACATGGCTGGTCACCAGAGATGAGAAACGGGGCATGGCAGGACAGCATCAGGGATAAGGGGACAGGTTGGTACCAGAGATGAGAGGATAAACATGGTTGGATATCAGAAATGAGAGAAAGGATATGGCAGGACACCATCAAGGGCAGGCTGTGAGAAGAGAAAATGAATGTTTAATGAAAAAACATCAATTGATCACAACATAATTAGCAATGAAGGATGGTCATTGGTTTTTCAAATTACATAGATTGAACTAAAATAAAGAAATTAACATGAAATAAACCAACTTATAAAAAATTGAAATTGGGGACATAATAGGATAAAAATCAATATCATTAAGTTTTAACAATAAGTGTTGAAATAGTGTCAATTTTCATAGTAGAAGAATGAACTGAGCCCTGAAAGGATTCTCTATTAGACATTTAATGCTAAATGTAGTTTTGGAGGTCAAAACAATTTCATACGGCAGGAAGCAGTGCATATCTTGACAATAACAGAAGGTCATTTTTCCCGACACTTTATGGAGGAAAAGTCCAGTTTGTGACAGTAAGTACATGCCACTTTTGTGCACTATGGGAAATGAACTGTGTTCTGGACCCTGTGATCTCCTCAGGGAAATTCAAATCTGTCATAATATGCAGACACTACCTACATCTCCTGACCTTCACAATACCCAGGGTCTTAGAGGGGTCAAATAAATGTTTATCATTCAAAGGATTCTGCAGTGCATTTTTAACCCTGGTGCCGCAGATAATGATCTTCCACGCCTGCAGTTGTCGAAAATCTGATGAGTCTTGTCATCGATAGAAAGTATATTTTTGTCCCCTTTTTGATTAATGTAGACCACCTAAAAGAAAGTATTTGAACTGTTGTAGGGGTGACATGAAATCTGGACAAATTGAATAGCCCATTGAGTGTGCATTGTTGAGTTTTGTGTGGTGAAAGGCACCCTCCAGCAAATAGACATATTATCAAAGTGCTTGATATAGTTCTACTTTATATACAAGTCCCAGGGGTTTGCTTTTACAATGTTAAGGGATCTATGCATCATCCAGTGTTAAAATATTACAAGGTATCAAACCAAGCTGGTCTGATTTACCTTATGAACACATTTGGAAGTGTGCACAGCCTGTCTCAGTTCACTAATAAACTTCTAACCACAGCTGGTCATGCTGACATTGGGCACTTTATTATAATTAATAGATATGAGTTCATTTACATACAGTGCAGTGTGTTACACACCAATTAGTTTACAAATGTAAACAAGGCAACATCCCACCATTTATGTGGTCTAATGATGATAAATGATATGTTCGTGGATGATAACAGCTTACCTTACTGGGTCGGCCAAGCTGGGATCTGAACCCGGGTCACTCTTGATATCCTCAAGTCCCGAGTCTGTGCTCGCATTCATATCCATAATGTCACAGGAATGGGAGGGACTGATCATGACCAAAATATCCAAGTAATTCACCAAAGTTATTCACAAAAACATGAAAATCTCATCATACTGTTTAAGGCCACATTTTCAAATCACAATGGCCCAGGATTCACATAAACACTTCGCAGTTTTGAACGATCATTCAAGATTCTCCTTGATACAGTTTTACATTATGTAACACATCCTACTCAACAGTTTCCGAGTGTCATAATAGTGTTAAGGCCAAAGTGGGCTGCTTTCTGTGCACATGTGAAACAAATAAAACTATATGCACTGACAGAAACATGTCTTGTATTAACAATATTTATCAGGGTGATTTTTCTGTGTCATGTCTTATTTTCCTGGCGAGACACTAAAGAATCCTCTTGTTACAAACATGTTTAGTTCCTACAAACCGTACGACCTTAATGTTTGGTGTTTCCGTCCCTTGTTTCTAATCCAGCCCTGCACCTGTTTGAGGACGGAGATTACGTGTGCAAGGAGCACTTAACACAAGATGATGGGTCGTGTAACGTCTGCTCCTATTTCTCACCTCAAATTCCCCCGGAATGACTCACATCACAACAAGTGTATCACTCGGCTATTGAAATCCCCATCAAGTATACAGTTATACATCCACAAGATGTAGCCGCTGCCTTCTTTTCCTCTTTATTTTTTCTGGATTTGGTCCACCACGAATCGAATCGTGTGTAACATTATCCAACAGGCTTATTTGGTCGACACTGGTCTTTATGTTAGTGTTTGCATTTCCTTTAGAGAGGGCGCAGTGAATCAGCCCTCTGTTGGTTATAACACCAGCTCCGCAGCATTTGCTCCTGAAGGGACCTCAACACTGATTGACAAGGGCTCTGGTGTCCTTTCACATGCAAATGCTGCCAGAAATTGCAGCAAGTGGCCCCGGCTTTCATTTGCCTCGCACTTTCAAAGGGAAAGAGACGGTGGGACAGAAACACGATGTTCAATTTTACAAGCGGCAGGTTGGCATTCAGGCACATCCCCCACATGAAGAATGGCCTGGGACGAAGACAGATTCACGCCGACCCACCTTGATTCACGGACCGGCAAATCTTTTCTGCTTGTTTTCATGGTTGCAAGAGAAGCACTGGAGGGCATCGTGGTCATCCTATTTTTTGAGGACTGTCATCCTTATATACAGTGTCTAATTGCCTAGTCCTTATCCCATATAAACTTTGTAACCTTCAATGCTGTAATCAAGCTCACAAAAACACCAAGAGCTCCCCACGTAATGGACATGATAAAACACTAAGAGCTCCCTACATAATGGACATGATATATTTTCCCACACATGTCAAAAATTCCATGCACCCCCAAAATACAATCATCAATATCAAATAACACTGGGCCTGTACATACCAGTAGGGATTAAAGCAATTTTGATTTTTGCATTGGGAGGAGAAAATGGCATTGATATACTATCATAAGCCACAAATTGAACATAAAAATAAATATATGTGTGAAGAGGGACAAACATTTATAATTGACTTTTGTGGCTTTTGACAATATATTGGGGTGCTAAATTGGAATTATTGTAGGTGAGGTATATAAGGTATCACATCCAAGTGTCAATCAGGACGGGCTGACTGGGCGTCAAGTAACATCTTTATAAAGCCTCTCTCGCAGGGCTTTGTCATCCTCATTGTTTGGTATGGAAGCAGAGACAGGAACAACATATCATGTGTCTCCAAACCATGCCAACATTCATAAATACTTGCTATTTTGTCAAGAAAAGGGAGCAAAGACCAGGCAAGTATTAAACAGCTCACATTGAAAGAGTACAAATTTCTTCTTGAATTAAATTGTAAAACAACAATTTTGCTCCAACGAATGGACAGATTGTGCAAGACTTTTCCAGGACAACCAAACTTGTCCTTTCCTGTTGTGTTAAATAATTGACAGGTCCTTCACTTTTTAGAGTTGTTTTTGTGATTGACAGTAATAGATGTATGGTTGAGGAGTGTGTTCAACTGCATCTAGCCTCTTATGTCTTTCACGACTTGGAAACATTATACAATGCTGAACATGGAACACTCTTGTGCTTGAAAATAAAATTCTAAAGATTATACAATGTTGAACATGAAAAACTCTTGTGCTTGAAAATAAAGTTGTAAAGTACGGTTAAGGTTGCATTGAAAATTAAAATTTTAAAATAAATGTGAAAAAAATCCAACAGCATTTTTGAACAGAAACACAGAAATAAGTATAAATCTGTTCATGCCACATTTAACTTTTCTCTGCCCATATTTTGTGAAGAATTGGAGGTAAAAAAAACATTGGATAAAAAATGAACTACAAATTTAAAAGCCTCTGATTTTAATAGTGCACAGGCAGACCAGAGAATTCCCTTACTGTGGGTGAACTTTAAAGGCATAAAGCACATACAGGGAGGGGGAGGGTGGGCAAGTCAATGAAAATTATTCTATCTTCGTTTTCTTTTTCATGAAATCTTATGCTTGAACAATTAACTACAGAATGAGGTTGATACAAATCATTCTCTCTCCTGCCTGATGTGAAACAGCTGAGTTGTGGTTTGAAAATGTCGAGCACTCGTTGCTCTGTATGCCACAAAGATATAAATCTGCAGAGCTTCCGAGCAACAAAGTATGTTAAACTTATCTCCTGAAATTCAACTCCTAGGGGAGGTCACTTGCAATATATTTGAGCTCTTAAGTTCTTTAGTTACACATTCCTTTCTTTTTATTTCTGTGATCAAATGTAAAGAGACAGTAGTTTCTACATTGCATACCCTTGGTCGGCTACAGAAACACTTCAGTCTCAAATATATTTGAAACCATGTGTGAGGTATTCTGAATTCCATATCACACTCTGTTTAGTCAAAATAACTGGACACTCTCATCCATCACGCTGCAATTAGATACATCCTTTAAAAAGGCAACTATTTTTAAATGTTATTGCCAATTGTGTACTATTAGAATCCAATTAAGCCAGAGATCTACATCCTGAACCAAAGTTTGGCTCCAGGCACTTTTTGGTGTGTTATTTTTCGGCAAAACAAGCACTTGCTCTCAGTTGAGTGATTATTTATTCAGAGCCAGTGATCATCATCAATGCCATCTTTTAACACTGAGTGACTTTTGGTCTTTATGCATTTATCTTATCAATTCAGGATCACCTGAGGCACAAATTTTCCCAAATATTTTGATTTCCACCCTTTATATGGAAAGTTGACTGTGCTTCATTCAATAAAACCCTTTCTTGCTTGTGAGCATCAACAGGTAGACATCAGATTATTCTCTGTCCAGTGCATTTGATTTATCATTCATTTGTATGAAAAGTTGAATGCGGTCAGGTCCTATTTTGTCCAATAACATATAAAACATATTTCAATATGGAATTAAAATGGTTAAAAGTTTGACCAGGCACCATCAGGCATTGCTATCTGTATAACCAAGTGCTATCAAACACTTCCACCAATGTGGCTAGATAAAATTAGACACTGCCACCTGTGTGACTAGATGCCATCAGACACCGCCACCTGTGTGACTAGATGCCATCAGACACTGCCACCTGTGTGACTAGATGCCATCAGACACTGCCACCTGTGTGACTAGATGCCATCAGACACCGCCACCTGTGTGACTAGATGCTATCAGACACTGCCACCTGTGTGACTAGATGCCATCAGACACTGCTACCTGTGTGACTAGATGCCATTAGACACTGCCACCTGTATGACTAGATGCCATCAGACACTGCCACCTGTGTGACTAGACATTACCAGACACTGTCACCTGTGACTAGACATTACCAGACACTGTCACCTGTGTGACTAGACATTACCAGACACTGTCACCTGTGTGACTAGATGCCATCAGACACTGCCACCTGTGACTAGAGATTATCAGACACTGCCACCTGTGTGACTAGACATTACCAGACACTGCCACCTGTGTGACTAGATGCCATCAGACACTGCCACCTGTGACTAGACATTACCAGACACTGTCACCTGTGACTAGAGATTACCAGACACTGTCACATGTGTGACTAGTCATTACCAGACACTGCCACCTGTGTGACTAGACATTACCAGACACTGTCACCTGTGTGACTAGTCATTACCAGACACTGCCACCTGTGACTAGAGATTACCAGACACTGTCACATGTGTGACTAGTCATTACCAGACACTGCCACCTGTGTGACTAGTCATTACCAGACACTGCCACCTGTGTGACTAGTCATTACCAGACACTGTCACTTATGTGACTAGACATTATCAGACATTGTCACCTGTGGGACCAGATGCTATCAGATGTATATTCTTTATAATCTGAAACATGTGGAAGGTGGTAGGTGGTGAAAAACAAAAGGTAGGTGAAAAACTTCATGATATACAATTTCACTATTTTATCAAAGTACATAATACTCCTAACAATAAAACATTAAAATCAACCACGCACATATATGGATTCTCACATTTTGATCCTTTCCAAATTTATAAACATAAAGCATAATCAAAAGTGTCTTGAGGGGTGAAAGCGACATGCATGTCAAAAATGATCTATTGTTCTCCAAAATTAACAAAGAATATCATCACCACTAAATAAACAATGATGCACACCTCTGTGATGCTACATCATTAAAAGTTCCAAAATCCTGTCAACTGAGGCTCATGTCACGAGTTGAGAGATGAGAATTTCATGACATGTCACGCAAACAATGATTTATGGTCTTGTTGTAATAAATTATAGCAACTTTGCTTATTTCATGCTATGTAAATAAATCGCATTTGAATGGCAAATACCCTTTTAATTGCAATATAAAACAGCAAATTTCAAAGAATTACAATCATAATCAGAAAATATTTTCCCTAATCATAAAAATGCTTGAATCTTAAAAACCGTAAAATTCAATCTTTCACAAAAAGATAATTATGAGTATATCAAATCATTTGGAGAAACTTGTTATCAGCCTATTATATCATTGTTTACAGTTCCTCTGTGAGGATTTAATGACATTATGGTTGATGACTCTGCTACCAAACTTGTCTCTTTACGTTCAAATGACCAGACAATACCGATAATTATAATGTAACCTGTCACTCTGCTCCAGCACGGCCGACATTCATTACAACAGTTATGACCCACATTAGGAAACATTAAACATCAATACAACCACAGTTACAAACACTCACAATTAAATGATACAAGCTTATTTATCCAGCTTACATTTCACCTGAAGGGTGATCCAGCCATTTGGTAACCAACTCAAGTTTTCACCATGATATTTCGAAGTTTACGTTTAAAGGTCCAAAAAAAATCTTTCTACATATTGTCCAACAGACTGAAAATCATCAACATATGTTGCTTTGCCAAGTTATGTTTTGGAGTTGTTTCACACATTCATAAGACCTTTTTGGACTAAACTGATGTTTCCATTGATAAATATTGGGAGATCCAGTGGTTGTGGATGCATTGCACCACACTGACCCTGACTGATTGGAGTGTTACATATTTATTGTACAATATGTCAGCATCACAGCTGGGATGGTCCTCCTTTAATAGCTCAAATTCCTGGCTGTGCAAACCTTATATTTAGGTACAATGACCAGGAAGACTGATTTAATATTGACAAGACCAGACAGGGCAACATGTCATCATACTTTGTGAAAAGTATCAAATTACGATAACTAAACACAATTTCAATGATAGTTTGACATAAGGTAGCCATATAAACCACTTCACGGCCCCTTAGTGCCCTTTACAAGACATCACGTTCACCATCAACAACCAACTCAAGGCTTTACAAATTTTGGTTTAGTAGTTTGTTATTTGAGATGGACACTTATTTCATTTTATGGCTTTTATAGCTTTTATAAACATCATAGATCAAATCTAATACATATAGATTTTGAGTGATATGCATCTAAAATTTTATTTTTTTTCATGTTGAGTACAATTTTTTATACTAGTAAAAACACGGTCAGAATCGATGTGGATTTTTTTTTCTTATATTTAAACAACAAATACTGAAACAGTATAATGACCAAAAAACGGCCAGAGATTAAGGAAATAAATAAAACGTGGAACAAGCAGTCAGATCAGGAGAAACATGCTTACAGAGGAGTAAGCAGATGAGAAAAATATAAAGGTACTTTTAGAACCATTCATGGAGCAGGCTAAAGAAACAGCAAAGTAGCAGATCTCCACCTTTCTCAACCATGCTACATAACTGAAGTACATATCCCAACCTGGATTCATACCAGGGACCTTTAGCATTGAAGACAGATGTCTCACCAACTGAGTCACATCCATATTCTAGAAAGGGTGGAAATGTAGGAGAGGAAGAAATAAAAACAATGCAGGGTGCAATAAGATATAGGAGAAAGTGGACAGAGACAAAACTAAGAGCAGTGATACAAAAAAAGAAGAAAGTATTATACTGGAGACTACCATAAAAAGTCAAACTGCATAAGATGGCATAATGCTGTGCCAAAGTCCATGACAACATCACATGCTACATAATGCAGTAGGGTGTCCCCACTTGGTAATTGTCTTGCTTTTTTTACCGAGGCTAAAGAGGCCTACTGCCTCGCACATCTAGATAAGTATGGGTGCGAGCCAAGGCCAGGAGCACAGTCGTCTGGGTGGTAGGTACACAATACGTGCAGTGGAGGAGACAAGGTGTGTGTGGGACACTGCAAGTAAGGCACTGCCAACACTGCAAGTAAGGCACTGCCAACACTGCAAGTAAGGCACTGCCAACACTGCAAGTAAGGCACTGCCAACACTGCACAAAGTACAACAAACATTCCCATATTTGCTGCATTCAGTTGACGTCGGTTCCTCACTAGACCACATGCACAAACATTATGTCCGTAATAGCACAAATGAAATTTGGGCCAAATTGAAATTTTCCTATCTTTAAAATGTTGACGACGCAAGAGTACTATACTTTTAACAAGTCATCTATGTTTTCAATGCAGAATTAGAAAGAATGATAGCTGTGGACCCAAAGTAAAGACCCTGGCAAGCCATCCATGGATTTGTTTACAGAGGTGCCCAGAAAACCATTACACCTGAAGTGTCAAAATCAAAAAGCCGTTATATTTTGTATTCCTATTGCAGTGCAGCACCACTGATCATGCACATCTGTGCAGTACATCATATCTCACATGGGTAAATGTGAAAGTGTATTGTCTGTAATGTTGATTTAAAGCAATTTTTTAATGCAATATTTCAATGAAAGTACTTCAAACTTATTGTATTTAACCAAAATTAATTGATTTGACACATTCAATAGGAATTAACAAATATATCAGGGTTGCTATCAAAATAAAATATTGTAGGTGTGATCCAAGGTTTCAATGTAAAACAAGATCTGATTGAGACACAACAAGAATTTACCTTGCCACAAAAAAATTAAACACCAAGGTATATTAAGCATTTTTTGATTAGTAAATGCCATATTTATGATTTACATAAAATAATGGAAACCAGGAATGAACATTTATATTGAACAGCCTTGTACCCTCTCCTTGTAAAGACACCCACATCAAAATATAGATATTTGTGTTTCATTCTGAGCTTTGAATAGTTATACTCTTTGACTATTTTGAGCAAATATGTTTGATCTTTTCAACTCTGTGATTGCCTTTTCAAGCCAAACAAGTTTCTGCAAAGGAGACCAAAAAAATCTCTCATAACAAATACCACAAGTGGTTGTGAAACTTACATGAAGTTAGAAATAAGCTTTAAGATCTTTTTGTCACGGCCAAGATTTTAGTGCTGGGTACTTAAACAGTACATTGGCATTGACAAATACAGGTATATCTTATAGGGAATAAACACTTATCATGTATATCTGACCTTTCAAAATAATGCTGACCAATATGACCAATAAAATGTTCCGCAAGTAGTTTGGATTTGGTCTCTGACCAAAACATAATTTGGCTTATGGTGATCATTTTGGAAATTATTCCACAAGAAAAAGCACACTGTTATCTCATATACGTGTTGAGATAAATAACTGATGTTATTTATGAAAAGTGTGATATATAAAGCTTTTATAACATTTACAATTTCCAGTAATGTGTCATGATTTGATGTTTGTACACCAGTGTGGCCACACTACATGCAAGGAGAAGTCTTTAATTCTATGGTTGAGAGATTATACACATGCCCTGAGGGCCAACCCTAAAGATACCATCTCATGTTGTGATACTAACTAGACAGTATTATTATGGGGATTCAGCATGCTACCACAGACAACTTTGATGCCATGTATTCTCGTCACTTTAAGGCCCATCTCTGACACGGAAGGCACCACCTTTAGGCATCAAATGTTATCTATCCTCCTCATCTCTTATATCGCTTTTCATTTCACAGATGCCATGTTGCAGCAGATTACACCGACACTAAATCTTTTTCAGGCAGCTTACTTGAAAATTCTATCATTAACATATATATATATATATATATATATATATATATATATATATATATATATATATTATATATAAGTATATATTTTACTGTTGTGTTCATCATCCTAAAGATGGCACCACTTGTCATGTAACTATCAAACTCACCTGCAGAGGGCGCAACAGACTTTTTTATGAGCCTTTATTGGTTCCTCGTCATCATCCAATAGTTCCATGTCTGGTGGTTCTCCGCATTCAGAGAACGTGCCGTCTAGACGAGCGATGTCCGTACCATCAGAGGTTGTTGCCAAGGAGATACCGCTATCCTGTTTCTCCAGAACCATGGTAATGCCAGCTATCAGACATTCGATAAATCCAGCTTAAAATCCCCTATGTCCGCAATATGCACAAATCACTCAGGCTCAATAATCCAGGTATAAGTTATGTATCAGAGGTACTCCCCTTATTAACATCATTATATTTCATGGATAACACCTAAGTTTTCTCACATCCACTTCCATGCATCAAATTGTTTGTATCAAACATCATAAAGATCTACTATTTCATTTTGTTGTAATACTAACCACAATTATCGGAAATAATTGGCAGTTCAAACAACACCTAAAGAGCTTTGAATTTCAACACATGGAAACAATAACTATTTATAGTTATTACTTTATATTATGTACATTCCTGATATAACAATCCAAAGTTAAATCCATATATGCCTCCTCCAGTTCTAAACTGTTGTATATTATGTTATTCAGTGCTTTCCATGCTGGTAATCCCATACACCTGGGTAGATTTGCTGTTGACTTTGACACCGAGATGGCTGGCATAAGTCTGGCCACATGTGGAGGTCCAGTGTGAAACTCTGGCTAACTTGTGACACCTGCCTCCATGCAATAATTCACACTCACACGCGGGCCTTGTTTTCCACTTAAATCACCACAAGTTTGGCGGTCAAACAAATACCTTATCAGCGCAAATAACGTAATCCTAAGCGCAATTATTCTCGCAGCTATCCGACGAAGGAGACATTCATGGAGCCGATTCACATTTTTCGCGGCAAATGATGAAGTGTGTTTTGTCTGAGCTGACAACGGTGTGAGTGGCCATCATGTTGTCATTATTACGGCCAGTTGCTCCCCACGTCCTGAGCCAGTCCCGAGTCAGTTACAACTGTCAGTCACCGTGCCACTGAGCTGCACGAGATGGGCTCACTCATGCAAGTCTCCTTGTTTGTCAACACCATCATTGATCTTGCGACCTGTGCCAAAATATGAAGCTCGCAGACCACTCTCTGCCAAATAGCAACTCCGAGGCTTGACCTCCTATTGTGAGGTGAGAACAAGATGTTAATTAGTCGCTGTGCATTGTAGACCTCACAATTTCTTTGAAATAGCAGTATTTTTAGTGAACTAAATATTTCTTTACAGAATCATATTTCAATTTGCTTCCAATCGGTGTGTACTTATCTTGTGTAATAAAGCGACACCAAAGTTTGGTCCATTCATTGTCCATGTGTTATACAGTAGTTTAAAAGCTCAGCAGTGGTATGTATTCATCATGGTAACTACACTGGCCATGGACTGTACACCAGCTTATTGCCCCCAGGCTCTCAATATATCTATAACTATTTAGTCATTCAACAGTTGGGCTGCTACCACTTTTGTCACTGCTGAACTGCGGCAAGGTTTGCTGG
Organism: Amphiduros pacificus; assembly: GCA_949316495.1. Taxonomy (NCBI): domain Eukaryota; kingdom Metazoa; phylum Annelida; class Polychaeta; order Phyllodocida; family Hesionidae; genus Amphiduros; species Amphiduros pacificus. Next base: position 29,547,813 of record OX439004.1, on the reverse strand, counting down.
CTTAATATTTAAACTCCGGAGGGAAGGGTTCTGTCAAAACCGCGAAAACTGTGACAGAGTGATCTGGAAGCAGTCATGCTAGCACTGAAAACTTCAATTGCCAATGGCAACCACCCATATCCATAGTAACATATGACATAATTATCTTGCATAACACCGAGTGCTGTGATAAAACCTGAATGCATATAATCGCATTGAAATCACCACTTACTAAAATAGCCTACACAAAGACAACAGATACAGGGTTTTTTAAGGTTCAGGGATTGATGGCCGTTAAAGACTGACCGTGTCTATCACCCTAGCACACAAGACGGGACCCATGCAAACCTCCAGCCTGGAGAGCACCCCAGTGTAAACCCACCTCAGGGACGCACCCAACCATGGAACAGCCAAGCATCGCTAATAAACCCCACAAGTCACCTGCACCACTTGGAAAAAGGGCCTCCCATTACTAAACCTGGGGAATCTTCAGCCCCTCAGTAATGGATTTCTCCTTGTAAACAAGTAATATCTAAATTCCAATACTTTTTTTTAGTGGTCCATGAATGACAATACAAAATTAGGGATATTTTTTATCCTGCTGTTTGGACTTGAATTAAATGCTTCCTTTTATTTCTGTGACAAAGCGGTAGATGTTCCCCATTTGGTTTAATAGCACATCTGACAAAACAGGCTGTACATCAACTTAATTTGTTCCAAGGTAATATATATATCAAGCTTTCAGAAGATCCTTTATGCTCAGGGAGCGACATAACTCTGAATAAACTTATAGAATCCCTTGGGTTTTGGGCCAAGCTTTTCTATGAATGCAAATGTCTGTTTTTTTCAAAAGACATGTCAGCAGTAAAGAGTATGAAAAATAGTCTAAATGAATCCTTAACCCTAAACAATTTACAAAAATGATACTGCATATATCATTTAGGATTCATGTGAGAGGCGAAATCAAGGCGCAGTATTTAATAAGGTATGATCCAGTAGTCACACATCACAGCAAAAAGTCATCCATTATGAATCTGCCCTTTCCGTCAACTCTAAATTACCTTACCATTACAGCAAGCTTCATTAAGCTAACGAGGTCCTGATGGACTTCTCCTGTTCCGCTCATATAACTTCATCATAAACAACATACATTGATACTTTCTCCACTGCATGATATGTGACTGTTTTTGTCTAGGTCAGCTCCACCCATATTTTTTTCCCACCATAAATGTGTGTGACTTATTACAGGTCCGTGAATTCACTTTAATGTTTGGCTTCATAACAACAAGACTTTTATCAAACAAACATTTGAACAACATTTATAGCTATTTTATGAAATTGATTTATACTGCTTTGTGTTTTTCATTACTTTAAAAAATCATGCACACACTAAAATGAAGCAATCATATTTGAATATATTTCAAATAAGCCATTAACTTCCACGTACAAATATTTTTCAATAACTAAAGCGTAATTTGTTGCCTCTTGTTTGTACCCTTATTCCCAGGAGAATTACTGTCCAATCTTAGCCTGGGAGTCTCTGACCTGCATGTCAAACTATATATAATAAACTTGCAGCTAATTATTTCCTTTATCTTACAAAGAAGTCACTTTGTGTTTTCCGGTACTATTCACTGTATGATTGCATGAAGGGCAACTAAGGGGACTGCACGCCCAAATGAGGGGTTACAGTGACGTTAATATCCCCTATTTAACCCTCTGATCTGTGTCCAGCATAAGTTTTGCACACCCTTGCCTTCAGGCTAAACACATCTGTCTCGTTTCAAAATCAAGTTGAAATATAAATAATAGAAACTCCTATTTTTCTTTAAAAATTGTATTTCACTCCAACTTTCTTTACATCTTAAATGATACGTAAAATATTTGGTATAAATAGAGATCTCAGAAATCTGATATTTTAGCTTATATAAGTTTTTCTAAATACTGTTTTTAACAAAATAATAAAAACATTGTAACTCCTTGTTTTCAAGTCCATGCCAATCCCCATTTCAGCATTATCTTTTTATCATTTCAGTTTAAGCTACAGATAACACACTTTGCCTAATATGTTGTGTAAATATAGGAAAGTAAACTGCAGCCTTTTGATGTGAATGCCTATCTACCCAATATTATTTGATACTGTTGACAATGGTAAAGAGCTAAGTAAGGAGATTATTTCTTCCCTATCATGACATGGATATCTTGATTGGATATCTTTTATTATTCACCTTGTCTGAAATATTACCTGCACATGTTTCATTGGGGAAATGAGTCATTGGGGAAATGAGTAATTTCAAAACGAATAATATCATTTGTTCACATGACTTAGATGAAAGATTATTTCCTGGTAACGGTATCAATCTCACACAGCAGGAATGTGTGTAATTTTTATGGAATAAATCTGAAATACCAGCATTTATATGGAATGAAAAAGACAGCTAAATAAGAAAGCTTGTGACAATAAGTAGCATTTAGATTTATTTGATTCTATTCAGGATCCTGGTCATGGGTAGAGGTAACATCTATGTCTCTGCATAAGGTCCCGGACTTACATCACCCAAATCTCATTTCAACTCGTACAAACATCAGTGATCAAAGATACCTCAACTATTTTGCTTTCCAACCGCATCAAATTAAGCTCAAAGGCTGTGAATGAAGTCAATTCCCTGACAGTTCATCATGATGGGTAGTGTATGTCTGAAGGCCAATATGTCACAAGTGTTGCGACTCTGTGATTGGACACTGCTGTTGCCACAACTTTTCAAGAAGAAAGTAGTCTCTCATCTTAACAATGTCATAACCTCAATGACTTCCTATAAATGATATACTCACTCACACAAAAAAAAAAAAAAAAAAAAAAAACTTAATGAAAAAAAAAATTTTGTATGAGATAAATTCATCAGGAAAAATTCAAACTCTTTTGTGACAAATGTGTATATCTCTTTTATAGAATTACAATTATTTGACAAACTATGCAGGGATTTTTGTTTTGAGAAGAAAGGAGAGAGATGATACCTGAGAGGGGCAGGAGTCATATGCTAATACATAAAGTGATCCGTCTACACGGGGCAGACAATTTCTGTGTCAAATGCCTTCCCATGATCCCCAGCATAGCATCCTGCCTATACAAACATATACACACTGGATTCAAACTCAAGTGTTTGAATAAAAGATCTCATGAATTCTTGAATAATTCATTCTATGTTTAAAAATATGGTGCTCATGGGACATTGGAGAAGTATTTCAATTCCAATTTCTGTCCAAAAGTACCAGGATGTGGCAATATTTAAAGCACTTTTGTCATCTTTACCAGCCATATGGGGACTGGTCTGCCAGAAAAGCAGAAGAATCTCAGGAAGTTTTATTCAGTCACAATATATTTTCTTGGTTCCTTGTCTATTTGCCAGTGTCTATTTAGTTGAGGAAGAATCTTTTCAAGGTGAGATATTTAACAGGTGTCCAGATTTTAGTACTCTCATGATGCAATAGTTCTATGGAGCAATGTTAGTAATATTTTGACCTTAAGTTTTGAAGGATAAAAAAAGATTCTGTACTGGTAATCATTTAACATTTTCTGGAAAAATAAATAAAAAAAATAGAAATAAATTTTATGAGTTTAGTGTGCGAAGAACAATATACTTCTGTACTTATTCACAGTCTATTTTAACAATAACCTTCCACTATCAGGTTTGAAAATCCATTTCTTTATCTTTGGACACTTCTGGTCAGCCCTCATAACAAAACCCCATCACAGCTATATCCATATATTTTTTATATTTTACCAGAAATTACCTGATACTCTTTCTCCTGGCCTATCAAATATATTACTTTTACCTCTACTGTCATAATTACTGTATTTATCACTTAGAGATGTTCAAAATGTTATGTTTTTTTTTCTGTATTATGATTTATATTGGTAAAACATAATGATGTTTCAGTTATGTTGATCATTGTTTTTTGTAATTTTTGTGGGTGGCTGCAAATTGCTTCATATCTGATCATTTAAATCCTTTCCCAGACAATCGAAGCAGAGGTTGCAGAGGTTTCTTAATAACAAGAAGTTAAGCATTATTTTCAATCTAATATTTGATTTCTCAAAGTCTCAAACTGAAACTATGTTCAGATGAGGCACTGGATGTTCCACATTTCTGGCATTTCAATATAGGTGGAGCTACTGCATTGAACACTTGAAAACTCACTTGCATATCCTAGATGCTGTTGATTTGTTTAAATCAAACATTTTGGAATACATCATAGATTCACACAAAAATATTGGTCCCTCGAAAATACAACACCTTAACGATGAGTAGTTAGGAACTCTTAACAGTGGTTTCAGAGGAGAAGATCAAAGTTGACAGACAGAATGATAGAAAATTCCCCCCTTACTGCAGAAGCTGTAGATAAATGATAATTTGGTGATGCTTTTCATATCAATATACCTCATTACCTGTGAGACCTGAGATGTGTGGTGTCCCTGAATTTACATGGTCATCTAGTTGGTTCCATCATCAATCATTTCAAGACTTCCACAAGAATTATAGTCCTTTATTTGGACATCAAGTATCAAGTTTAAAATTGTTTTTTTCCCCCTAAAATTAAGGATTTTTTCGGAGATATGACTAAGTGTTTCTATCTGCAAAAAAAATCTGCCCTAAAGAGAAAGTCACATTTATTGATGTAATATGAATGTTCAACCACCAGGTGACAGCACTATGCTGGTCCTGCTGGTGGATAATCAGGTTGAGCCAGTGCTCCCACACACGTCTGAAAATCCTGACTTAAAGTAGATAAAATCTCCTTAAATATTGCATGCCACTGGCAATTTTATATAAAAAAGAAATGAGAATAAGTAAAAAACACATTTTTGTAATAAATTCTCCTGACCTTTGTGTTGCAGCATTCTTGGCTTTTCCCTTCTTTACAAGGCCTTTTTTGGCAGATTTTTTGTATCCTCCAGGTGGTTTGATGAGAACAGACTTTTTGGCTGCACTTGAAATCATCTTTGCCTTCCTGGCTTTCTCTCTCTCATGTAATTCTTCCACTCTGTTAAAAAGTATATGAGGAATTTTAAACCATGCCTTATCCAGCAGACTCTTCAAACAGAATTATTTTCAAACGACTCAACAATTTTGAACTCAAAATATTACTGAAAATCTTAATGCACAATCCATTCTCATAATAAGCATCTGACCAGATCATCTGTTTCAGATATCACACCTTCAGTCAGAAATACAATTGCCTTGTAACAAAATTTTTATATATATATTTTTTAAACAAATCTACACTCATATAGCATAAATTTCTTTCAACCAAAAAAATCTTCTGCACTATACGCACAGGATAGGTGATTATTATTTGCTTATAAATATTTTCATTTAAGGTTAAATTAACTGATAAATCCATATTAAACTGACTTTGTTGATGAAATCTACTGAGGTTATTTTGGTATAGTTCTATCATACAATAGTGTCCATGGAGTGATTTCAATGGAGGACTTTAAAGCCAGGAAAAGAATCCAGTTTCTGAGAGAATATTAGTGTTAAAGGCATGTTGTTTTTATTTTTGTCAATTGCAGCCATTATATATTTCAAAACTCAAACAAATAGATTTGCGTAGGCCATATTTGTTTCTCTACAAATGATTTTTTTTCTCTCTAATGTCATACACAACACTTTTTCCTGGGTTCCTCTGATGTGATATTATTTTTCCCTCTGGTCTTTCCTGAGTTCCTCTGATGTGATCTTATTTTTCCCCTCTGGTCTTATCCAAACAATACATACCTTTTCCTGAGTTCCTCTGATGTGATCTTATTTTCCCCTCTGGTCTTATCCAAACAATACACACCTTTTCCTGGGTTCCTCTGATGTGATCTTATTTTCCCTCTGGTCTAATCCAAACAATACATACCTTTTCTTGGGTTCCTCTGATGTGATCTTATTTTCTCTCTGGTCTAATCCAAACAATACACACCTTTTCCTGAGTTCCTCTGATGTGATTTTATTTTTCCCTCTGATCTTATCCAAACAATACACACCTTTTCCTGAGTTCCTCTGATGTGATCCTGTCGTGACCCACTGAGGTCATCCAAGCTGTTCTACGGCGTTGTATGCTCCCCTCTCCTACAGGATCATCGTCACTCAATACTTCTATAATTAGAGAGATGCCTTTTTAAATAATACTGTGCACTTGAAAACAATGTTATCTATGTTACACTCATTTAACAGAGCTTTTATATAAAGTATGAACATCTTTTTTCACAATGAAGTATCATAGATATTAAAATCATACATGTATATATTTTAATAATAATCCAATGAGCGCCGTATGCACATCTGGTTTAGGGACCAATCACAGAAGTCGAGACAACAGTGGGAGACAATGGCAATCATTTCGACCAATCAGAGAGTGACTAACAGATGATTACAAGAAGTGTCCATATCAACAATGGCAGTACGCAGTGATCACCACGTGTCTACATTTCAACATTGCATAGATGTCTTTCTCAGAATAAATGACAAATAATTAAACAACTGAGAAAAAAATGTTAATTGACAAAAGGGTCATTTGTAGTAGCTACGGATTTGTCTAATGTATATATATGGACTTTTAAAAATGGACTTTTAAAAATGGACTTTTAAAAATGGACTTTTAAAAATGGACTTTTAAAAATGGACTTTTAAAAATGGACTTTTAAAAATGCCAATAGTTATGATAAAAGACTATGCATGTATACTTGAAGGCATGCTCTACTGAGAACACAGGCATTGTTCTCCTTATTCACTAGGTGGTGCTGTAGGAGACAATTAATGATTTGTCTCCTTTATTTATTTCAAGAAAGCATAATTATGCAATGTTTCAAGTAGATGTGGTAATTGACTGCAGTTTTAAAGGCTAAACTGGCCCATTCTTTTATGTATTTTAGCAGAATTTTATGATAATATTTTTCTGGATTATATTTTGACAGGATAAAGAGTTTTTTCTCGTAGTCATCAATATGGACCTCAGTTTTTGTGAAATACAATAGTATTGTGAAAATAAACATAAGTCCCAGGGTCTTTCTTTTAGAATGACATTTGGTTAAAATGGCGAAATTACTCCAAAACGGCATATTTTTTTTTAAATCCTGGGTTATTTCCTCTCGAGACTATAATTATTATATCCTATGAAAAAAGCGAAATAAAAAAGCATTTCCTAAAATAACAAAAAGATTTGGTATTGGTTTAAAAATTTGTATGTTAGAAATAATCCTGTGAAGTCAGAAATTTTTCTGGGCCAATAAATGATTTGATATTGTGCTTTTATTATGTGCAATAGTCAAGTAGACATTTTCATTTCTTTCATAAAAAGAACTGTTAAGTGATGGGTAGATCGTATTTTATGTTTTGTATTCCTTTACTAATAAAATCAAGTGAAACAACTAGCGGCAACAGTTCATTCCATAATAGCTTTAAATAAACAAACTACTGATTCCATTAGGGAATCTATCCAGAAAAAATGAGGGTATTTTCCTGACCTTGTTTCTTGTCCAGAGTGAGTTCATCTTTCCAGTAGTCATCCTCTTCTTCCAGAGGTGGCTCCCGGAATTCCTCCACATCTTTGTTTTCCCTGTGACTGGGAGATTTGTGTGTTTGCCTCGATCTTTTGCTTGTTTTGATTAGAGCTGCTGGTGTGAATAATTCTTTCTGCCTGACTTCCTCTTCTATAATTTTCTCTCTTTCTTCTCGGCACATTTCTAGTTTATCTGTGATAAAGGTTAAGAACAATGAATATCTCTAATTAGAATTAATTAAACTGAAGATCAAAGAGTCCTTCTTTACCAAACATGGCCTAATGCTAAATAATATTACACATGCAAGCTATGAAGTAGCAAAAGCAACCAAAGGTCAAACTTTCAATTTATAAACTCTGTATTAAGTAATTAAATCTGTTTTTTTGTATACAGCTCTTAAAGCAGTAATAAATATATGTTAAAATATAGACTACCGGTATATTATAACATAATGTATACTACATTGCTCAGAGACAACAAGAGCTAATGTGTACATGTCAGTTATTTGTGTGGATGCATTCGATTCATACTCATGTGACCTTAGTTTCCGAGCGGGTTTGCATGTGCTAGTCAATAACGTCTTTGATTTACCGCAACTTCAAAATGATGAAAAAATATAAATACCATTTTCAAAAAGGAATCTGTATACAAATTTTTTTTTTTTTTCGAAAGACTTTCCTGTTAATAAATCATTATAGCATGACCAATGTATGACATATTAACTAACTTGATCTTTCCTTTTCTGCCTCCTCATAGAGAGAGTAGATGGTCCTCATGGGGAGTCCATGTGGAATCAACTCTTCTTGGTATTCTATCAATGGCTTATATAGCAGCTCCACTGGCTGAAATACAAGAACTTGTTTAATACATCATTTAACTCATCTAGTTTCTTACCAATTGATTAATAAGAAATTTCGAATTTTTCTTTTTAAAGTGTGTATCAATGAATAGATTTTTGATATAGTATTGGTAGCTTTTGAAAAACTCTAATCATTAACTCCTGATTTTATGTTGATTCTAATCAGTTGCATTTGTGGAGAAATGTCAGAATATTTAATTTTTGGTTTACCTTGAGATTGAATCTGGAGCATGCCTCAAGAGAGCGTGGACTAGTCAGTACATATTTGCTGGTGTCATTGAGTGGGTCCTCAAAATTATACAAATCTAGATGTATTTTGTTACCAGTGGCACTGGCTTTAAGGGGAGCTGATTTATGAATAGGAAGTGGAGCACTTGTTACTCTTGTGTGATTCATTGCTGCACCTATAAAAACATTTTTTTTCAACATGTATACCATCAGCAATGATGTAAATTTCTTATTTGATAATATTTTGACTACTTTGGGATACTTCTATCAAAACATTACCAATTATTAAAAACATCACATTCACATATTCAAAACATATTAAAAACATCACATTAAAATATAACAGTCAGAATATGTTTAAATGTCATCTTGATCAGCTAATTCTGATGCATGAAAAGCTGAAAATTGCATTTTCATTGAGACTGAAGCCAAGGAACAAAAACAGGAAAAAATGCCAAATAACTATTGACAATTAATTTGTAGGCAATAGGATGTATTTGTATACTTTCAATGTTGTGCAGCATATACTTATTTAACAGTTTATATTTCAAGATGCATTTCCAAATACATTGTGGCAACTGTCACATGAAATACTAATTTGCATTATGCTTTCCTGACCCAGCTGTTAAACGCAACCTCTATTGAATCTAAGGTCCCTTTATTCCATTCTGCTTATAAATTTGAAATAATTTGACCCTTTCTGATGACTCCACTCCTGAATTCAACTTTTTTTCGGGTCACAATTGTCTATTGTCTTCTGTTAATTTCAAGCACTGTGTTAAAATTATTGTGTTAAATCATTCTCTATATTTTTTACCATTAGATTTTTCTTATTTTTTTTACTTTATTCTAATTGCTGATGTATTTGTTTACAATTCATCTTCTTGTAATGATTACAGTCAGTCACGGTCCTTGGAAAATACCTGAACATGTCTTGCATCTCCATTCCTAAGTCAATAATGAAAAATAACTGCTTCAGAAATGCCAAATGCAAAGACTTGGGTCTTATAAAATTTTAATGCTTAGTCTCAATCTATTATGGTCAATTACAATTAGGGCTAATGACCGCCAATTTTGCACATTTTGGTCTTTGTCAATAAATAAATAATCAATAAATAAATGAACAGTTATCTATGTGTGCTATAGTGGGTATATCCATCAGTTAAACTTGTGATTACTTTTTCCTAAAAAGCGATCGTCGTATGTAAAATTCTTACAAGATTTACAAGTCAGAGTCACGTCTTTGCGCATATACAAATCATACGATCACAGCCATATAAACTTTTCTATGCCTAAAGGTCCATTGTTCTATTTGTTTTATGTATATAAGATATTTTCGTTATTATCAGCAAATCCTATAATTGTGCGAATCCTATGGTCGTTAGCTCTAGATTTGCCAAACAGGAGCCTGAGGACTTGAGGAGGGTAGTTATGTCAATCCATGGATAAAACAGTCAATCTATTTCCAATAACTAGTGGAAATTGGTTATAATTAATATGGGCCTCAACATTAGCACTTGCATGGCACGCAGCTCTTTTTAGGGCCTGTTCAAGTATAGAATAGTGCTAGCACATGGGAGAACATTTGCAGGTGTATAATATGCCAAAGAATATATTATATCTTCATAAATTTGCTGATTAAACTATGATAATATCAGAAATAATTTCCACAACAATTTTACACATCTTTTATAATATAGAATTTTTGGGCCACTGATATCATCTTGGGCTAGTTAAAATATTAAATCACTGGCCAGTAAAAACAAACCACAGCAAGGCCAATGGTCCTTGAAAAGAGCAGAAATATATTGCATGAAAAGTTAACTAACTTTGGCAATTGATAAAACTCATCAGGGTTCTAGATCTTAAGTGGCAATAAACATATCAATATAAAAATCAGACTGATTTGGAAGTGACATTCCTGACAAGCATTGCAAGCATGCACAGACTTGCATGTCAAAATTGGTGCAAACAAAATGCAAAGTTTGACCAAGCCTTCCAAAACACTTACCTGTCATGTTGAAAAAGTCCTCCACATCATGTTCTCTGCTTCTAAATTTGGTTGGCATATTGAACTGTTTTCTTTTATGCTTTATGCACTGGATATAAAACTCATTACTCTTGCATTTGTATATAAATTCTTCGAACAACCTTTCAAAACTTCACGCCAAAATGACAGTTCTCGCCAAGAAAATGACAGTTCTCAGTTTACATCACGTGACCTCATAGACTTCCATCGTGATATTCTCTGGAACTTCCATAATCCGATAGCATTGCCAGTGCTTTCTCTGAGTTAGCTTAATTGAAACTCAGTGGTGTAACTGAAACGTGTCCGAAGATGTGCTTATCGGATATAAGCAGACAACTCTTGGAGATTGTTCAACGTGATTTGGAATATCAACCTTGACCTTGTAAACTGGTACAAGATATCAGCGATAGGGAGTCAGTCAAAAACTAAAGTCAAAATGTGATACACGTGCGTGTTTTAAACGACAACCTTTGAAAGAAAAATGCTCAAATATTCAAATCAGAGATTGGTGAGTGCACAGAATATGATTTTCTTCGACAGTGTTTCACAAAACTGTAACTTGAACACATATTTTGAGAGATAATTCCAGTGCATCTCAACACAAATGACACTCCATTGACCCTGACCTGCCTGGGTCCACACCTGCACTGCTGGCAGTGTTGCATTGAACTGATTACACAAGCTGTATAAATTAAAGGAGAGTCCAGTGAGCTACTAACCATTTGACATTTATGCTTCGAACCTTATTGTCATTAAATTTGAAGGCTAATCACCAGTTTGAGAAACAAATTTTGTAATGTAAACAAATGCCTCCACTGGTCCAGCACACTGGCGACCAGTTAACTCTGATGACAGTGATGTCGTGGACTACAATGTTCCACTCCAGCTTAACTGCTGTAATCGGCGGTTATAGGTAGTGATGAAAAGCTTGTCTTTCTTGACTCAAGCACTCAAAAATATTTAATTATTCAACTGTTTCATATTCAGAAAAACTTAAACCCCTAACAGTAATGGACTAGCCTATCTAAATTCTGACTTGAGTAGTCTGACGTCATTATCATGATTACATTGTAATAAGTGGCAGCCCAAGAGAATGTCACAATATATCATCTTTAGGTCAGAATAATTGGGACGTCCACTGCCAGTAGTGGACATTGACGTCCTTCCCGTTTGTTAGGGTTTAAGTTTAACTGAGATGTCATAGAGGTCTTCAGACTCAAATGTTCAGAATTATTTTCCTATATACTGTATTTACTTGTATATAAGACGACTCATGTATCAGACGACCCCCCAAAAATTGAGGTTATTTTGCTTGAAAAGACCAATTTCTGAATATAAGACGAGTCGTTTTTCTTGAGACATCGGCACTGCTACCATTCAAGTTTGGCGGCCATTTTAACAGTGAAACGTAAATATGCTTACGCAACAAGATCTATATGGTCTTATACACAAGTATTTACGGTAAAACGTAAATACGATGTTCACATTTTCGAAATAACGGATATCAGACATAGCGGATCGATTTTAATTGCGTTTTAAATGATAAATAAAGGTATTTACCCAATATTATCACATATTATGCTTTGCAGGTCGAAAATTTTTCCACGAAGTAAACGTAAATATGATGTACGTGACATCCTTGACCTTAGCGTCAAAACGAAGCGTTTCATATTTTCGAAATAATGGATGTAGGGGATCGATTTTAATTGCGTTTTAAATCATAAATAAAGGTATTGATGGCAATTATCATGTCCTCCCTTTTTGACAGAAATGCTTTCACACACGGATCAATTTTAATTGCGTTTTAAATGATAAATAAAGGTATTTAGGCCGAGAACAGAACAAAACCATCCATCAGGGATCCATCATTGCGCAATATATTAATATTTCAATGTGAGTTAACACACTGTGTGGGGCTATGATCGTTTTCGCGCCAAAAACAAGAGCCTCTCCCCGTCACTTCCGCTTTTCAAAATGACTGCTGTTGAAATGTGGTAAAATATTTCTATGTGTATTTTAAGCCAAAGATATTAATTATATCGCCATTGGGGGAGTTTGTATCTGGAAAGTATGAGCAAAGTTTACATTTCACGCTGATAAAGTCAATTATTCTTGCCCTCGTGTATAAGACGGCCCCCCCAAACATTAACTAAGGATTTGGGTATGAAAACCTTGTCTTTGTTTTGATGCTAAGGTCAAGGACATCGTATTTACATTTTACTTTTAAAATGGCCACCAAACTTGAATGGTAGCAGTGCCGATGTCTCAAGAAAAACTGAGTCGTCTTAAAGCAAAATAACATCAATTGGGGGGGGGGGGGGGGGGGGGGGGGCGTGTCGTCTTATACATGAGTTCTCTTATATTTGAGTAAATACGGTAGTCATCCTCCATATCACTTTAAATGATTAAATGATATTCTTCAATTTATTCCAGGTAAAATGACATCTTGGAGTCGCTCTGCTGTGCTCTCATTGTATCGTTCACTTTTGAGGAAAGGGAAGAGCCTGGAACTGACTGACAAGGAATATTTTGCAAGAAGAATACGTCATGAGTTTGACAAAAATAGAGAAGTTGTAGATGAAGAGTCTAAAGTCCACTGTCTCAGGGTAAGTTTCTTAAGTTTCTTTGTAATTTCTTGTTCTCAGCATTAAAATTCTTTATCCCTCAAACAACAGTCATTTCAATTTACTCACATGAAAACTTATTTCTTCAAATAAATGATTTAAAACTTGTCTACAGTTCACATATTACTGAAGTCAAACGACAATTATTAATTTTTAATTTCAGAAAGGTCAAGTTTTTCTTCAAAAGAACCGAGTATTGTGATCTTCCAGCATGCTAAGAGTGAATATGCTTGGGAGGTGTGGCCGCAGAGGACTGGGCATTCTGTGTTATGAATGTGGAGGGCACAGGACCCTTCTGCCAGGCACATTGTCTGCCAGGGGGGCACAGTACACCACCAAACCAAGGGAACATACAAACATCAACAGTCATATCACAGATTCAAAATATACAGAAAAGGCCATTGCAGGTGATGATGTGGTTCATCCGAGTATTTGTAAGGATTTGCCTGATTCCATAGACAAAAATGTGACATTGTTCCACAGACCAACAATGAAAGTTATTGATGTCAAATTAAATGAATCTGATAAACAAGCGACCATCCATTTCCCAAAAACTGATAGTTTGATCAATGTGTCCTATCCACGTTATGAACAGTTAAAGGAAAAAGAGGACCCCAATCTTCAGTCCATAGAAGAGCTTATGTGGAAACCTGTACAGTTGGATATAAAAAAATTACCAGATTATTATCTCAAATTGTCCAAGATCAGATTGACAGGATTGGTGGTGTTGACCTCTATGGCAGGTTATGCCATGGCCCCTGGAGCATTCGAGGCTAGCACATTTCTGCTATGCACTATTGGTACAGGACTAACTTCAGCTGCTGCCAATTCAATCAACCAGTTTTTTGAGATTCCATACGACTCTCAGATGAACAGGACTAAGAATAGAGTTTTGGTGCGAGGTAATCTTAGTCCGCTGCACGCTGTGGGTTTTGCCACGGTGGCAGGTGGCACAGGACTGGTGCTGCTCGGGGTGGGCGTGAACTCTCTGACGGCAGGCTTAGGAGCCTTCAATTTGGCACTATACACCCTAGCTTACACCCCTATGAAGCGAGCCAGCATGGTGAACACGTGGCTCGGCTCGGTGGTTGGTGCCATTCCACCCATGATGGGGTGGGCAGCCTGTGCTGGATCTCTGGACCCTGGAGCATGGCTCCTTGGTGCTATACTTTATGCCTGGCAGTTTCCACACTTCAATGCCCTTAGTTGGAATCTTCGGGGTGACTACTCCCGAGCTGGATACCGCATGATGTCCGTTGTGAACCCCGCCCTGTGCAAGCGAGTGGCATTTCGCTACTCTGTGGGCCTCATAGGACTCTGCACTCTTGCACCTGTTCTGGATATTACAACTTGGGCCTTTGCAGCAGACTCCCTACCTCTTAATTTGTACTTGTCTTACCTTGGGTATAGATTTTACAAAGATGGAGACAGCAAGTCATCAAGGAAACTGTTCCGATTTAGTTTAATACATATCCCAGCTCTGTTGGTGCTCATGCTGATCAGTAAGAAGACATATGGAGAAGGAGGAAAAAAGAAACCCACTCAGATAGAAAGCAGTATATCTGAATGATAAAAATAGGCTTTTTTTGCATTAATTATCCAGGAAATGCCAATGATTTGTGAAGTCTCGTGATATTTATTAATTTGCTTTGGTGATTACCTAACTGTGATTTCTTTCTAATTTCACAATTTGAGAAAGTTAAAGGAATTATATACCCTATTCAGAAGATATATTATATAAAATGATATTGATTATAATTATATCAGACAAACCATTGCAATTTCACTATAAATTTTATCAGCTTTCTCATGAAAGAATATTTTACTGTTTCTCAAATAAAGTTATTTCGGAGATTCTATTATGTTATTATAACATGATGGTGCCTTTATTTAGTCCCAGAAGTGAATTGAATTGCAATTTTATTTAAACTCTGTCATAAAATGTTAACACGGTTAACTATGGTTCTCTACAGCATAGTATAGAGGAGTGAAAATTCTTCACAGAAAAGTGGATTAATTATTTTATTATGTAACAGGCAAATTTAAATTAAGAAAATTCTATCTGATTAGTCATAAGCTGACAGTTTGATACAAGCTCCTGTGTTTTTTATAAAAGGCAGAATAAGTCTAATAAGTATTTTTCCACATATTTGTGAATGTCATCTCCACACTTTGGCAAGGAGGAAAAGACTGAAAGGTATTTTCAACAAACACAGAATACCAGAATACAGTTCAACATGCGCAAGATAGTAAATGAAAAATGATGTAAGAAAGGAAGCTTTTTCTTTTGTAAATATCTATGTAACGATTTACAGGCTCCAGATGTGATTTATTGAAATAAACTGATATATTAAAAGCTAAGTGTGCAGGCTTTTTATCATTGAATATAAGAATCCTTCTTCAAATCAAATTTGATAAGATTACACTTTGCAGCGGAGGCCTTTTTATTGTGAAAATACAAACATCACATATGTTTCTAACTTTAATTATTAACATCTAGGCTCTCATAAAGGTATTATCAATGATCTTTCAAGGTATTGGTATTCTGCAGTAATCCTATGATTTGCTTCATTGAAAGAATGTGCACAAAGAAACTTCTAGTAATATAACATTTTAACAAAATGTAGTATGACAGTCTGCTCTCAGTCATTGAAGTTACACATCTGCAGAGGTCTGTGTGAGCCCTCAAAAGGTAATTACGGTAATCAGATTGAGACTCCAAGAAAATTAATACCATTTGACAGAAAATTAATACCATTTGACATACTGGCACCATTAAAAAGACTTTTTGAGACAACATTAGCTAATGTCAATTTTTATAACATCAGTTTATCTTTCAGTGCATCTATTAATGCGACGACCAAAATTATGCCAATAAAAAGGGTGTAAAAACTATGTCTACACCTGAAATATTATATTAACTAGGCTCTTGTTCAGATTAATTTTGCATAGCATTATTGTAATGTGTTCAATTTCATAACACACTTTGAATAATGCAAGAATTGCTACCCGACTTTGACTGAGCCTCATCTGGGGGTCACAGATGTTCATGCTGCCAGTGTTAAAGTCACATGCAGCTGTGGGCTCAGAATTCTGATACTTTGCTTCTTGATCTTGTAGTAAAAAAAAAAAAATAGGGTTTTCTAAATTAAAATAGGGGGTGATCAAAGGTGGTGTCAGCCAACACATTTAATTATTAATTGTTGATAAATTGAGATAATTTGCTTTGTGCATCATGTTACTGGGTAAAACTGTGATAAACATAGTCTGAAATGGCACTATTTATTATTGAACTAACTTTATCAACTACATACCTTGTGATAAATGTCACAAAAGGTACTGTAATAATCTGTAGTATCAACAATAATAGTAGACATGACTAAACCATAAATGACAGAATACACTGTACCCTACATGACTGATCTTTTCAGCTGCTAATGCCTTGATATCAAAGAATCATTCCCCTTTGTCCCGATATTAAGAAACTTATGCACCTGGTAACAAAAGATTGATCCCCCAGTGTCCATGATAATGTTTCCAATATGGGATAAATGTAAAAATTCCCACCAGGGAAAAATTGCTATCATGTGTGGACATAAAGTCAATCTTACTTCAAGATATTTTTGTGTTTTGACAAAATAAATCAATTAATAATTCAGATTGGTCACAAAAAAGTTTTTGTAAAATGTAGAATTAAATCATTTAATGACTAATTGGTTGTAACTGGATATACATATCTCATTTCTTACCTTGAAAACAGGAACTAAACTACAAACTTCAATAGCATTATTCAGTTTATTTCATGTCTTTTGAAGCACAACCAATTTCTTATCAAAGAAGTTACAAATATAATGTAAATGGAACATCAACAATTTTACATAAACTTGTGTTTCCAAATTATAAAATGTACAATTTCAGCTGTCCATGATAATTGTTAGTATCGCTCCATTAGTAATCCTCTACTCTTCTCTTGAATTCTTCATCTCCATCACTATTTGTTCTGTTTCTATTTCTTTTGCGGTCTTGATCTTTCCACCTGTCTTCATTTTGGTCTCTTCTCCCTCGCTTGCCCCTCCCCATACCAAATCCACCACCCATCCCACCCCTATATCCACCACCCCTATTTCCCCCACCACCCATCCCACCTCCAAAGCCACCACCTCCATATCCACCACCCATTCTTCCTCCCATGGGTCCACCCATGCCGCCACCCATATTTCTTCCCATGCCACCACCCATATTTCTTCCCATGCCACCACCCATATTTCCTCCCATGCCACCACCCATATTTCCTCCCATGGGTCCACCCATATATTCTCCCATGATGCCACCACCCATATTTCTTCCCATGCCGCCACCCATATTTCTTCCCACACCGCCACCCATTTTTCCTCCCATGCCTCCACCCATATTTCCTCCCATGCCACCACCCACATTTCTTCCCATGCCTCCGCCCATATTTTTCCCACCCTGAAATAAAACAAATATTTTAATATTAAATTTAATATTCTGATTAAATTCAGGTAATACTTGAATTTTAATGGGAATATTATTTTCCATTTTTGTTAACTCGTTTATGTTAGGACAAGATTTAAAACAAATATTCAGTTAGGTTATGGAAAAGTTATATTGAAATTCATAGATCAATTCTTCAATTATAAAAGTCAAATTCAAAAGATTTTAACAAGACTAGTGCCAAAAGTTCAGTATGACCATATCAAAACATGCAATGAGCATGCATGATCATATTAGGTCAGATTTTATGCCTGCCTAAACAGACATTTGGCTCAAAACACAAAGTTGATGGGTTCATTTTAAACTAGGCATGTGAACATTTAGTGTTTAATGTGACATTAGCAATACGTACAAACGTGTTCATGCAGCTGTTCATAATGGCACTGTTCAGAGTGTGGGACACCTGGTTGGCCACTCGTGCTTCCTGCTCACTCTGCAAACCATTCCTTTCCTACAATCACAAAGCGTCTCTCAAGTTATCATAACCGGCAGCACCTGATCACATGATCTTGCTTAGTCAATGGCTATTTTTCGTACTCGTGATTCAAAAGTATGACAGTCATGTTTGGCAGTTTACAGCTTATCTGCGGTTAAAACAATTTTTTGCAAATTTAGCAAAACTATTTGGTTACATTTTCAAGTTTGTGACCTTGAAAAAATATTTTAAGGTCATGTTTAAGGATATCAATTTTTGGCCTTTATGAGCTGAACATATCTTTATGCAAAATTGATTGCTTGTATGACACAGGCTAAAACTTTGCATTTGTATAGTTGCAGACTGGTTGAAGTTTTAATCTTGTGTCCATCAAGAGAAATTAACAGAACGAAAGATAATAAAACAGTAACCAAAATAAGGATGGATTTATTCCTGCAAAGATTGGTTGGATGCCAGAATTTGCAAAGTTATGATGTCCAAATATGCTTATCACAAAAGAACAAATAATATGAGTAGACAATTGTAACACTGGCCATGATAAATAATTTGTGTCAATAGTTTGGAAAATGATCCCCAGGCTGACATAGGGATAAATATCACCATATATCCTTGTAGTCCCAATCATTAATAGAAAGCCCTTGAGAGGAAGAAATGTTTATTTTTAATGTCCAAAGTTTAAAGTGTGAGGATGGATACAAAATGATCACTGTATGTCCCCTTTCCCAAAGGATGGTAGCATAAAAACCTGGTTTTAAAATGAAAAATTTTGATTTTCTTTTGACAAAAATTAAGATTACCCAGTATTTCAAAATGTTCCCTGTCATTTAGGGTGTGTATTTTAGACTGGCACCAATACTCACCAAGCAATTCACCACAGAATCCATAAGATCCATCAAAGACATTTCCTAAAACAAAAGAAATCACATAAGTAATTGATATCAACAAAGTCACTCAAAGTTTCTTTGATACTAGTATCAAAGAAAATTACACTGACATATCAAAGATACCTGCAATTTTATCATGTTATATTCTCCGAACAAAATTTGTGACCTTAAGTTCATTGCATTAAGGTCAATGGGTGCAAGGGCAAAAAAATTTAGTTCATCGTTCATGAGATATGGCCTGCACAATAATACAAAAGTCAAGGTCACAGCATCAATGTCAAAGGTCAAATCTGTAAAAATGTATATGTTGCGTGACAGTGTTGATGTATAATAGATATGAAGTACTTTTTATTCACTTTTAAAGTATGACGAGGCTCAGCTGTGACCCAAGACATTTCTGTATACCAAGTATTAATTTTCTCCAATGAGTGGTTGCTGAGATATGCTCCAAGGTCAATGATGATATCACTAAGATTTGAAGGAATCTGAATCTTCACCTCTAAATCTACCTCTGTATCAAATTTGAAACAGAAGATTTTCAGAGAAAATGTTGATAGACGGATAGATGGACAGACATTTTCTGTATTCCTAAAGCTCTGCAACTTCACAGAAGTCACCAGAGCTAAAAAGTGGACAGTGGTGAAACATTAAAAGTTACCCTGGAAGTTTGTCATGTGTTAGCATGTGTTGTATAGATATGAGTTGCAAACCAAAGATTTGAGCTTTATTTTTTTTTTAAATATATCACACATGAAATGGGTACAAAATCAAATTTCCATGCCAAAATTCTTCCAACAGTCTGTTTGTAAAATCATACATACCCGAAGATTTGGAGGGGGTCTATTGTCTAAAAATAAAAGAAAACACCAATAAATAAGTTAATACAGTCAAGGCAATTGTTTGTGGAACCAGATAATACAATCCGTTTTTGCACAGTACAGTACTTACCTCCTGGTCGTTGGTCCATTAACTGGCCCCGGACATCAAAGTAAGGGTCTGTTTCAATCCTGACCTTTGCCCTCCTGATGCCATGCATCTCCTCCACCTCAATGGCCTTCAGTCTCACCATCTTGTTGCGCTGAGTTTTGTCTGGGATTGCCTCTTCATTGCACGTTTCGTAGACCTCAGGGTAATTCAAATCCTTGAATATAGACGTTAGATTTCTTGTATAGTTTCGGGGCTCAAAGGTTAAAAATGTTAGGAACTTGGGTGCAAAAATATAGACAGGTGTTTATCATGCTAAACCAAATAGTCATACAACAAACTGTCCCTTTATAACTTTGCTATAAATGTGTTTTATCAATTTGTTATGGAGATCAAAAGGGATCTTTCAAACATTGTATATACAATGCTCCTCCTCTTCCTCTTTACAGAAAGTCCCTATACAGAAAGTATCAAATGAGGGGCTTTCCAGAACTCAAGAAAACACAATACGTTTGGCATCAGGAGATTAATTCATATTGATGATGGTATTTAAAAAAATAATATAAAGCAATATCAGTCATTTGCTCTGTGTTGCAGGAAAGTTTAGCAATACTCTGCAAGCAGGTAATATATATACTTGACACTTTGAGCATGTCTCAAGCCTTGGCTTCATATAAACCATGCAGAAACTTTAAACAAGACTGGAATGCGCTTACCATAAAGTTCAGCCTATGGATAGTGCTAAGAAGGTGCTTCATAACAGACCCAGGGTTGAGCCTGAAGTCACATAACTGACATATATATCTCTCCTCTATCTCAGGTATCTCCATCTGGTACTCTATGATGTACTCAACTCCTGAAACCAGACATACAATATTAATATCCCCCATTCTATGATGTTATTCAAGATTGTTGTGTATCACAATAAATTCATATTATCATTTTTTGCTTTCTTTTTAGCCTAGGATTGGTCGAGGGATGTAAAAATGAATTACATATATTGCCATGTTAAAATGCGAGAGAGAACCTGTTTGCAACTATAAAGTAACTCTCAAGTTATCTATACTGATCCAAATAATGCCTTCAACCTTACAGCAGAAGGTAGCAAGGCCAGCTAACATGGTGACAGGGCAGAGCATTGACAAATAATTATAAAAAAATAGATAAAATCAATCACCTAGGACTGGTTCCAACGTTTCCTTGACCAAGAACTGCAAACGGCTCTCTTGGTACTTTCCTGGCTTTGTGCCTCTGACCATTGGAATGCGTGCAAATTCCGCTGTAAAAATTTAAATATCACATTACTTCTTGCAGAAAAAAGAAAGCCACCAAACAACAGTATTGATTAAAGCTAATATGGAAAGTATTTTTCCCTTATTTGTTTTTTTTAATAACAAAGATTATACTACATTTGTAATGTTTGTGCTTTTTTTCAACAATAATCTTTCTATTTATATAAATGTCTGCTGGATCATACATCTGTGGATGAACATTTGGTCACAGATAAGCACAGCTTGGAAAATTGTTAAAAACAAAATTGTTAAAACAAGTCAAACCTGTACATATTATTTGGAGTGATATTTGTCAGATTAGCTCTCTCCCTGTTGAACTCCTGGCCCATGTTGCATATATACCTTGAGATTACACTAGACCACCTGCTGACTGTTCTCGAATGGGTCAATTATAAGTGACCTATTTGTGGGTAACTTACGCTCATTTAGGAATTTTTCATAAAGTTTAGTATGGCTGTCATCTTCTCTGTGAGCCTTGAAAGCTTCTGCCGAGGAGTACTTCTTCTGACAAAGCTGTCAAATAGAATACATTATAATAAACTATTCAGCTCAGGAATATGCAGATGAGTATTAATAATGAGAGCAACGTTAATCTGAATGTACCACCTGTTTCTGACGTACTCATTACACGAGCCTTCTATCACCATTTTATCAATGCTTTGAAAGCTAGACTTTGAAAGTTAGATATTTACAAATTGGGAGCTTACATTTAGAACATAATTATATATGTCTGTTATATATTTTCAGTTAAATGTTATTCTTCCTAAAAAATATTTGCTTGTCTTTATTTTCATCAAGTTGGCCAAACTTGCCTACAATATTCTTAGTGGTGTTTGATAGAGGACAACAATTTAAAAAATATTAATAATTAACATTTTGTTACAAATTTTACACTGGATACCAAGAAATGTTTGGATTTAAATTTATCAATTTGATATGAATAAAATATGTTAATTTAAAAGTTAATAAAATCATTCAATGAAAATCTTTTAAGATTGAAAATTAAATATATAATAGGTTTGTACTTACTCTGCACCAGTACTGATTCAGATTAATAGGTTTATTTGA
Source organism: Amphiduros pacificus (assembly GCA_949316495.1). Lineage (NCBI taxonomy): Eukaryota > Metazoa > Annelida > Polychaeta > Phyllodocida > Hesionidae > Amphiduros > Amphiduros pacificus. The sequence continues at coordinate 29,525,426 of OX439004.1, read as the reverse complement.
TGCAGATTCTTCACCTGAAAACAATTGATAAAAGCAATGTTACATATCTGCATATATACAAGCAGACAGTCCCTGCCATAGAACCTTACTCAATAGCTGAACAAACAAGACCATAAATTTCTGGAAAAAATGGAAAATACATGGGAACTTTTCTTTTTGTATTTTTTTCATGTTTATATATTGCCTTTACACCCAACCTACCATTTATGACATCACTAAATGATAATGTAAAATACTAGTCCTTGTCATTGTTGAACTCATAAAAGATTTGAAAAGTATGTTGATAGTTTTTGAGCAGTTCAGTTTGCCACAGAAATTGTCCAACCCTGTATTATATACCGGTAAGCTTTCCTGACAAAGTTGGGACCTTAAAAATATGATTATTATTGTGCGAGACTAACTTTTTGTAACCCTTTATTTGCTGGTCTCTGATTGATTGTTAAAAATTGCTCTTCAACTGCCACTACTGTTTTGGCTGCCGTGATTAGTCAGTGAACCAGACTTGTTTATGACAGTGTTAATATTATTATTTGGATGGATTGTGTTTCCATTTCTGAGAAATTAACAACTTTGTATTTTCACTTGTTAAATATGAAATGCCCTTTCTACTCACTTTGCTGATCACTGTTTCTGTCCAACTGAAAAAACAAAAAATTATAAATTATACTCCAGGAATTACAATGACCAAAATACAGTATGATGACCATGAAGCACTGAAAGTTGCCTTCCAGATTACAAGCAATTTAAGTCAAAATAATGACAGATTACGCTTGGTTAACTGTATAATTAATAATTCAGAATAAGATAATTTTCAACAACTATGTGAACAAATTTTTATTTTCAAAAGCATTGTTGATATCAAATTTCTTCTGTAAAATAACACGAGCGGAGATATGGTAGTACTCACATTGCGAACTCTCCCTCGCCCTCCTCTCTCTGGGTTAGTATCTTCTGATTTATCTGTCAAAATGGTGATTAAACATATTGAAGATATTTCTGATCTAGGTATTTAGGACAAAAAATGCCACTTGTAGTAATTAAGGGAAATTAAATTCAAATAGAAGGAATAATAATATAATAGAGATGACTTTTGGAGCGATACCATTCTTTAATTCTTGATTATTTTCTTTGCATATTATTTTCGTCAGATGAAAGCCTTATTTTACACCACAAGGGTGGACAGATGTATTAAAATAAACTTTTGTTGCATATCTGATTGACGGTAAATGTATGGTAATATCAGGCAATATTGAGATTTTGGTTGCATGGAGTTTATCTATGAATCTCTCAGTGTATAGTGGCAAAGGGCAGGCATACCTTCTTGAACTTGGCCCGCGGCCATAGCTTTTGACATATGAGCCAATCCTTGACAGTGGTTGTTGTAGCGCTGTACCAAGCAAGTAAACAAGACATTAGGCAAAAGGTTTAATCATCTGTTCTTAAAGAGGTTCAAACGCTTGAAAGATTTCTGCAGCAGTTCTTCAGCAAACAGACATACACTCGCCTGAGAGTGGCAAATAACTTATCCAATCTTACAGGGTCCTCACTGTAAAATCAAACTTCAACAAGATGATATGTGGTTATAAGCCTGCAGAGGAGACAAACATTTTAGTTTTGCAGTCTCCAACTGCTTTTTAATAAATACCACAAAGGATGTGCCAACTTTCATCAAATATTGACTTCATATCAACAAATCTACCAGACAAATCACATTGAAAATTATCAATATTATTACAATTATATATGCTTTGCTTTGCGATTTTTCAGTTTCAGTTATAGTGGACGGGTTTCTTGTTCATTTTCTTGGAAGTCACCTCGTAAGGTTAAATATAACATAAAGGCTTTAAAGGTAGGAATACAAATTGAGCTGAAATATTTGTTATCTCTTCCGAGACTGGTGAGTGTGTACCATACTTACACTTTCATTCTCACAGTCCAATTGACAGCAGTCACAATAAAAAATTGGCGTTTCTGAAAGAAAAAATGGGTGATCAATCATCAAGTTGAAAAATATGTTAACAGGAGGTTGAGATTTCCAATCATTATAATATACTACCTGCTTGCATAAGGTATAAAGATTTATTGTGCACTGTTTTACCCTTACCTTCCTCTGCTGCTACCTCAGTCTCCATATCATCCTCTTTGTCAGCCTTTTCTATAAACACAGATGTTTAATTTTTAATTGTCAGCATGATTGGGAATTAATAAAGTTGGTTTAGGTGTTTAGATGAGTGTACAAATGTAATTTTCTCATTTGATGATACTTAAATTTTACTATCACAGGTATAACCTGATATTTCATTCAAGAGAAAACAACATAGAGATAATTGATGAAAAGTTTACTTGTAATGAATTGAAAATAAATGATATAGTTTGGATTTAAATGAGAAATTGAGGAGATTGTATATTCAAGCGAATGTTTCAATGCATATTTGAAGAAAGTTCTTTAACACACATAATTTAAACCAGTAAAGATTGGGCAATCCAGACAGGGATATAAAATGCATATTGTGTTGTGAGTGTCAACATGCCTCCCTTTACTTACTAGTCACAGGCTGGATGTTGCCCGCTGCCTACCACTGCTCCCTTTACTTACCAGGCTTAGGTTGGATGTTGCCCGCTGCCTACCGCTGCTCCCTTTACTTACCAGGCTTAGGCTGGATGTTGCCCGCTGCCTACCGCTGCTCCCTTTACTTACCAGTGACAGGCTGAATGTTTTCCTCTACCTACCACTGCTCCCTTTACTTACCAGTGACAGGCTGGATGTTGCCTGCTACCTACCACTGCTCCCTTTACTTACCAGTGACAGGCTGGATGTTGGCCTCTACCTACCACTGCTCTACCTACCACTGCTCCCTTTACTTACCAGGCTTAGGCTGGATGTTGCCTGCTACCTACCACTGCTCCCTTTACTTACCAGTGACAGGCTGGATGTTGCCTGCTACCTACCACTGCTCCCTTTACTTACCAGTGACAGGCTGGATGTTGCCTGCTACCTACCACTGCTCCCTTTACTTACCAGTGACAAGCTGGATGTTGCCTGCTACCTACCACTGCCCCCTTTACTTACCAGTGACAAGCTGGATGTTGCCTGCTACCTACCACTGCTCCCTTTACTTACCAGTGACAGGCTGAATGTTTTCCTCTACCTACCACTGCTCCCTTTACTTACCAGTGACAGGCTGGATGTTGCCTGCTACCTACCACTGCTCCCTTTACTTACCAGTGACAGGCTGGATGTTGGCCTCTACCTACCACTGCTCTACCTACCACTGCTCCCTTTACTTACCAGGCTTAGGCTGGATGTTGCCTGCTACCTACCACTGCTCCCTTTACTTACCAGTGACAGGCTGGATGTTGCCTGCTACCTACCACTGCTCCCTTTACTTACCAGTGACAGGCTGGATGTTGCCTGCTACCTACCACTGCTCCCTTTACTTACCAGTGACAAGCTGGATGTTGCCCCCTGCCTACCACTGCTCCCTTTACTTACCAGTGACAGGCTGGGTGTTGCCCGCTGCCTACCACTGCTCCCTTTACTTACCAGGCTTAGGGTCCTGGTCCTCTGCTGCTTGCTCTATCTCTGCAAATTCCTCTGTAAACATTTGAAAAATAAATGGAGAAATTATATCTAGATGAGATGACAAAAGTTATCATTCAAAGATAATAACACAAGCTAAGACATTAACACTTGTCCAGAGCCCTTATTATGGCTTCTAGGCCACTAAAGGCCAGTGCTTCTGTTTATTTGTATACATAATTTCATCAATGTCTGAAAAAATGTTAAAAAATCTTGAAACAACCAATTTTTAGGATGTTTTGGCATAATCTAACCTTGGACAGCAGCAGCTTCCTCCTGTGGTTCTTTCTGACCGTTGTCGGCTGGCACCTCCCCTGCAGCCATTACTTTCTGGGCGTGGGCAAGACCAAACACATGCTTGTTGAAACCCTGCTCATCTTTGCAGTCAAACTGACATAATTGACAAAAATGAGGACCAGTTTCTGAAAAATTAAGTACATTGATCAGTATTGTAGTGAAATGAAAATGTTTGAAGTTAAAATGTCAAAATAGGCCGTTTGTCAGATCTACTACTTAAGGTAGGAAAGAAAAGATAATTTTTATCCTGTACCTGACATTTTTGTTGATGTAATCTGTTTGATACCACTGTCAGCTGTCAGTATTTACAGGAACCTGAAAGCAAAAAGGAGAGATTTTAATTTGCACCATGTCCGGGCGTGCCCAGCATGTAATTTTTTTAATTTGCCAAACGCAAAATATTCCCTGGGCCCAAAAATGCAAATTCACTGCAAGATTTTTTCGAGTTAAATTGTTAGAAAACATTTTTCAGACTTAATTCACCTCAACCGAAAACATCACTTTTGAAATAGCTGAATGTTGGTTTTATAGGATTACTTACATGTTCTGATAGCAACAATAAAGAGAGTTTGTTCTATTTCGAAATAAATAGAGCGCCACAGTACTGTCAATGGGAACACGCAATTGGAACCTGCTGGCACAGGCAGCAAATTCTGTCGACCTGCCCGCCTATACACAATCGTGCGAAAGTGGCACTTTCCGGGGAGTCCATCTGCCGCCTAGTTCACCGGTCCACCAGGAGGTTTAACCTGGCGGGATTTGCCAGACTGCCACTTTCACCAATGGCCAAATCTGCCAGCCAATTGCGTGTAACTAGCGGAAAACCACTGGCTTCAATTGCATGCACGCAATATTTGACTCACCAGAATGTGTGGTGCCAGCTAGTGACCGACAATGTGTGACGTAGGAGGCAATTTCGGGAAGAATGAGCACATCAAACTGGTATTGCAAACTACTCTGACACCCATAATGTACTTAATGTAGTGGAATCATAAAGTTGAACAGGAACATGGGAAAAGTCAAACTGAAGCAAAACAGCCAGTCAATTTGGAAACTACTCCTCTGCCTGGAGCAAGGTGCAGGAAGACTGAGCCTGCAGTGTACGTGGTTGAGGCACATGACTGTTTACCAGTAGTTCATGTTTGCTTTGAGAGGTATGGTTGAGTCCCATACCAGACCCAAATCATGATTTATCATGTAGTTTGATTGAGGCAAAAGCCAGTCTTGTTTTTTGCAAATATGCAAGCTTGATTTATTTTAAATCATCACTTGTTACCATTTATTTTTGCTCCTGTTTGATTTGACTTCAGGGCTGAATGTTCTAGGTTTCAATATGATTAACCCCTAACGGACTAGGCTGTTTAATTTTTGTTGATTGGCAGGACTAGCTAATTTTTTTTCTGAATGCTAAATGAATCAAATTTGTACCCATGGTTATTCAATATTTTTGACGAAGGACTGGAGTCAAAAGTCAGCAGTATTTATATACTGCTGACGTCATTATCAATGATTACATTGTAACAAGTTCCAGTCTTAGAGAATGTTACAAAATGACATCATTAAGCCAGAACAATGGGGACGTTAACGTCCCTCCTGTCCATTGCCGGTGATGGATGTTGACGTCCTTCCCATCTGTTAGCGGTTACCTTTAGCGGTAAGTCTTTGGAGCATACATGTATTATCAGTCTATGTCAGTCATGTTTTGATCCGTAGTTTCTGTTTTCACCATCAGATGGTGCCTTTGTATGAGTCGTGATTTTTGTGTGGTAGAGTAGATACGGGTTGTCGAGTACTTTGCGCTCGCTAGTACCGTACTTTGCGCTCAGGGCCTTGCACATCCTGTCGGTGAAATTTTGTATCCACGATTAAAAGTCTTTGATTTGTTTACAAATCCAGGCATCCATTGTTGCAAAACAATCCCAAGATCCATAGCGCGTCCAAGAACAAGGGATCATTATTTTTTTCCTCCAAAAGTTATTGACTCTTTCATTGATTAAATCTGTGCAAATAATACGAAGAATGTACGTATATTTCAAGTATTACAGGCAGATTTTTTTCTTCTGAAACTTGCCATGTAACTTCCCAAATATATCATTGTAATTTGATAACAATTTAAAATTGTCAACATACTTTTGATTCGGCAGGATTCAGACGCAAAAAGACGAGCACAAAGTGCTCCACCTGCTTAAGTTTGTGACCTCAAAAAGGCCTAACAAATGAGTGATGCTCCCTCTTCATCAGCGGGGCATAGTAGACACTTGATATGGCCGACTTCTGCAGCTCGCACCCAAGATGAAATGGTTAAAAGTTTGAATGTTTATTTAGCTTTGTTGTTGATATATTGTCCATTAGGTTATTATTTTGAGTGCAAAGTGCTCGGCAGCCTGTAGAGTGTCAAGTTTGATATCGGGTAAAAAACTGAAGAAAAAACACAACAGAATGCACGCGGATTTGTAATTGTAGACACTATGACTGGGAAAGATAGTGACATGAGTCAGAACTGCAACAGTCAATCGCCGGAGGTCGAGTTCATTCAGTAGGGAAACTGATGCACGGACAGAGCAAGCGCAAGTGATTTCATCGAGATCAATTTGCATGAATTTTTTTCTGTTTCCCTATGGTGACCTCATTTATACATTATATAATACATTATGTAATATATAGGTCACTCAGTGTCAGCTGATGCCTTGAATACACTTGCGCTTGCTCTGTCCGTGAACTGATGGACAGTGCGCTTGTCACAAGTTAAGAGAAACGGCATTTGGTCCTCTTGTTTTTTTTGGTTTCTGGCTGGGCTGGTCGGAGCAATATGACCGATGAAAGCGGTGCAGCTTCGAAGTGTTATTAATAATACTATTGTTTGAGCTTCCCCAAGCTTTCAGTTTGCAGTTTGGTAGAGCATACTATACTTTGCACAAGTTCTATTTTATATAATCAATAAGTTAACGTTAAATTCGAATACTTTACCTCTCTCGCACTTGTAAAGTGCAATTTTTTACACACCGAAGACTGAGACAGGCGCCCAATCGTTCTGACAAACATTTTATTAATTTTTGGGACTACCAGTCCAAAGACTGTGCAACACACAATTTTGTGGTAATATTGCGGGTCCAGTACAGCAGATGCTGGGCTTCCCAGAATATTTCTTTCATTTATTGCCACCAGATGGACACTGACGCATCTACTGCCCTCTTGTGGAAATTCCTGTCTTTTATCCCAGGCACTCCAGGGTGAACTCTGATAAAAATTAAACATTAAATGTTGCAATGTTTTACCCGAGAGCAATAATTATTATAATGAATTTAAACTGCATAGAGGACAACAGTTTTCCAGATCATGCTGGATCTGAAAGATTTCTCTGCAGCCTATTCTAATTCGACCTGTACAAGTCAAAGGTAAAGAAAACCTTCACCATAAGCAATTAAATCATTAAAACGAGCAGATACGAGACATGAAAAGAATTTGAGATAAATGTACTTCAAATTACAGCTAAAATAAATTATTTTACAACACTCTTATTGTATACAACACAATATTCATTTGCCAGCTTCAGTCCACTCCTGCATGGAATCTGAGAGCAATATAAGTTAAAACATATTGCTCTATTCTCGCTCTCAGATGGAATGAATGAATCAATGAATGAAATTAATATATGTAAAACCTTGGAATAAAAAAAGGTTCATAAGGGATGGTATCAGTAAAAATATTCATGCACCACAAGGAATGGGCTGTGGGCCAACATGACTGCGAACTTATCTTTTTATCACTCTAAATGGCTCTACACTTTCAATACCAGCAGCAGGCAAGTTAGATGCTATTTTTGGCACTAATGCTTCAAATTTAGGTCAGTAGGTCTTCCAGCTAGGTTATGGTAGCTTATAGTATAACTGCATACAAGCAGATGTATTTTAAAGACAATAGCTGTGAAGAGTGCTGTGTAGCAAGTGATAGGGGTCTTTTCACTGCTCCACTTTGTCAGTTACCTAGAGACCCAAAAAGATCACTCCCATATGTCCCTGATATCAAATAAGAGTATGTGACCAGCAACCAAGGATCAATATATCCAATCATCCTGATATTACATTAACTTGTGTGACCAGCAACTGAGCATCAAAGGATCAATCCCCAAATGTCCCCAATATTATGTTACCTTATGTATCTTGAAAATGAAGATCAAATGATCTGTCATTAGCTACATAAGGTCTGACACATTTTCTTGAATATTCCAAGTTATGCAAATGTAGAAACATCCCATGAATAAAAAAAGATTTTATTGCAATTTTTAATATTCCAAATTTTATTGACATCTACACATGATACAAATTTATCCCTGGTGGGAAATCTTTTTCCGTGTGGTGTTGCTCCAATCAGATATCTTATTGGACAAAGTAACATAAGAGCAGACGGACAGAAGAATGAATGAATGGATGGACACAGTTATCACTAAGAAGTATTGGAAGTTATCTTTCAGTACCTCAATTAAAAACAGACATCCAATTAGAGTATTAGGTCTTTATTTCTAACCTTGATTTATTTCCACAATATTATGCAACAACTATGCAAAAAATAAAAAAATTAATATATTTCATATGGGAAATATATGTATATAATATATATATATATTTATCCTGTGCCAATTGGCCGATCGCCATAATTATATATACGCATTGATAAATTTCAACTTTTCTGATGAAATATTTTTAGTTTCTCATAGCATAGCCTGATTTACCCCTACTTTGCCTGTGGCCACCTTGCATGGACCTGCCGGGGGACCTGCTACCGAACCTGTCCATCATATTATTCCTGTCCTGTGTGCTGACCATGCCATGACCTCCAAACCCTCCCCCTTGCCGCCCTCCCATTCCCATTCCCCCATGCTGGTCCAGGAACTGACTTGATCCCACACCCCCTGACTGTGATAATCGGCTAGGTCTGATTCCGCCAGGCATCCTGCCGCCACTTGACCCCATATCAGGGCCGCTCATTCTGCCGTGTCCGCCTAGTGGCATGCCAAGCCCGGTGCCACGCATGGGTCTGCTCGGCATTGGGCCATGCCCCCTCATGTCTCCCCTTGGGTCGCTACTCATGCCAGTGTCCAACTGCAAACAAACAGGAAACTATTATATACAAGTGATCCATTCCTAAAATTGAACATCACCCATTTTTTAGTGAATAATAAAGATAGGGTTGCAATTTAAAACCAACCTGAATATTAAATATATTCCAACTATTTGTTTAATTTTGCAATATTCAAATGCCCATATTTGTTATTAGCAATCTCCTGCCATTGTTACTCCTAAGCCAGTATCTGATTGGTCGAAAATCATAAAGTCAATGATTGTCATTTGCTATGTGCAGGCAGCATTCCTAACCCACATCATATACATGACTTACAATTGTTAGGAAATGCAACTTACTCTAGACAGATACAAATTTCTTATTTTATTTGCACAAGTAACAGTAGTTACTCCTGATAGATTTGTTTGAAGATAGTGGTCCAAACCCAAGAAAGTTACATGATATTAACCATGCATAGTTACTCACCCCAGACAGCTTCATGTTGAGTACAGCATCACTCAGAGTGGTGGACAGTTGATGAGCAAGTCTAGCCTCATATTCTGTGTATAACCCATCATGCTCCTATGAAACACAAATATTAGCTTATCAGAATCAACTCACAGCTGCTGGTTATACCCCAACCAGTAATATCATTTTCTCCTATTGCCTCTATTACAAAAATAACAGATTTTTTTCATCATAGTAATGAGGCTGCAAAGGATCATAACAAAATCCAAAATATCTGAATGACATTGATATGTTGCGGAACATAACTGTGAGTAATCAGATATCTTCAATAACATCATATGGGCTATAACCGTCACATATACTTGTGAATCTTTTTTTGGGGGGAATGCAAGTTTCAAAACATCACAATCCTATCTGGTTGCCTCTTAAATCATTTAACTACTTAAAAGCATACCCAAACTTTAACAACTCTACTTACTAGGTAATTAAGAATTGCTTCCATGTGATCAGTAACTTTCAGTTCCTGAAATTAAACATATAATAAAAATCAATTATTTCACTTAGCACAACTCTCTTTCTTTAAGAAATAGTTCAATATAAACAGATGTTCTTGTTACTGAAGTTAAGGTGTCAGACTTCTATCTGACCTGACAGTAGAAAAGGCAAGGATCACAAGAAAGAGCTGGACGACGACGATCACAGTCCCGACCAAGACCAACAACGGTTTCGATCTGATTCGATCTCTTCAGTTGGAAGGGGACTGACTGCGTTATCCTAATTCTTGTTTATATTGGATCTAGTGGAGGTGACAGCACATATGAAGGTGCTGTTCCTTCACTTGTAGCACCTCCGGTCTGGAGGTGTTCTTGGTTCCTGTGAGCTCCTGGGTGGAGGTGCTATTAAAAAGCCTTTGGTTTTTGGGCTTTACACGGGCTACAGGTGAGTTGTAACGTATTCTACTTATGTTGTAGAATATTCTGCATTTTTTTGGGAGGTTTTTTCGACTTTTTGTCGATTCGAAAGTGTTTGATCTCTAATCTCCAATTATTTTAAAATTTTCAGACCCTCACCCTGATGGCCTCCAGACTACTTCGTTTATTTTAAGCTACGTACTGCCCCGGCGAGGGGCTGGAATGTCCAGTTTTTAAATGAATTTCTTGATCTCGTTTCTTTCTTTTGTTATGTATACGAGAATTTTTCAATAGTTTTTTAGGATAAAATACCTGACCTGACATAAACTGAATTGTATTATAAAGGTAGACATAACCAATCAATGGATTGTGGTGTGTACCTGTGGGTTGAAAGGTCTGATCATTTCTGGGCCTGGCATCGGAGGGGCCCCATGGAACCCTAAGCTGCCTCCTCCACCTCCTCCGACATCCATACGGGCAAACTTGGCTGTAACAAATAACATTATTTGATTTGTGTGTTTTTATGATAATATAATCTGATATTAACCAGGCAAATCTGATTGTTTTGTCTTCAAATACATAGGAAGCATATTTTCTATGAATGTCATTTCAAATCTTTCATCACTTGTCAATCCAGGTGTAACAATTAATATCATTTGATGAACTCTAGACATAATCTCTCTCTATCTTTTATAGGAATCTCTTGTGTAAATAAATATTGGTTTTTTTTCTCAATAATTTTGACATCAACAATATTTGAGTAATGTCTCAATTATACTTTATTGTAACCATGGTAACGAGTGCACAATAATTTCCTGTCACCTTGAAATAAGGTCAAGATAACTGACAAGTGAACTCAACTCAAGTCAGTTGCTATATGAAAAAGACTACCAGGTGAAATCAAGCAGTGGTCCCTTTCAGCCATGTCACTCCTATGTCAACTGCATGTCATCTGCAGGTCTTCTGCAGGTGCCATTCATTTGTACTGCATTGGTACACACAGGCAAAAGGATACCAGTGCTCTGTATTTGTGACATACCTAGAGGTCCCATGGGAACGGTGGCTCCTCGTTTGTGCTGCAGACGTTTATCAAAATATGGATCGAGTTTGACCTTGACCGTGACCCGCTTCCGGCCGAGTTTCTCTTCTACTTCCTTACATAACCTTTTCACAACAGGAACCTTGTCTGCTTTCTTCGGGATCACATCATTCTGTACCTGTTTGTGTAATTCTGGGTGTTTGGCTTTCTACAATCATAAAATATCATATTAAAGGGCTTGCAATGGATTATTTGCATGTCTGTATGGATTGATATATTCAATAATGTTGAACAGTATTATGGTTGGATCTCTTTAATACAATAATATACAGGTTGCCCCCGACCTGTTTAAGTAAGCTCAGAATAATTTATAGTGTAAATATTGAGTAACAAGGCCTACCAAGTATTTTATCCTGTGATTGAAACTGAGAATGTGGGTTTTGACATTTTTAGGCCTGAGTTTGTAGTCGCACAGCTCACAAATATAGCGTTCCTCCATCTCACGATCTTCTGTCTGGTATTCGATCACATACTCCACGCCTGAAAAATACACATAAAGAAAACATTACAATTCTACATCATGCTATACAAGTATAATTTTTAACATTATCAGTATTACTTCAAATTTTGTCCTAAACAATTGTACCTTTGCATAGAAACCCCCAAGGTATTCATGAAATCACAGAGGTCACAAGCAATTTTACAGAGGTTTGGGGTAGGTTTAAATGATATGTGGATGTGATACAAATAAGCTATCTCACTGAAATCAACGAAAATACACCGACCATAGTTATTGTGTTTTTCTGAAAGTGTCGAGCACTGGCCAACCTCTTTTGACCACTAGGTGGTCACATGGGTACAGTCATGTGACCTCTATTGTGGTCTGTAAGGGTGTTGGGCCTGTACCAATAGGCAAACATTAATGGACAAACAGGCCTCTGTTAGCCAAATCATTCCATTTTCCCAATCTGAAGGTGCCTCACTGTTAACTTTACTAAGCAGATATTTGATGATGTCTCAGGTCAGCTAAGCAAAGTGTGTTGACAAAGTGTCCAATGATTTGGATTTCAACAGAAGACTCATCTTCTTTTAAATGGCACAGAAATTTATGTAGCGGAAATATGATGGGTAATATAACATTTGATCACAAATTTGGTGTATAAACATTTTAAAAGTGTTTGAAAATCCAATTTCATGAATGCTTTAAGGACGCAATGTTTTCAAGGTTTACCTACCTACACATGAGTCCTCTGTTTTATCCACTATGACCTGCAGATTACTGCGGTATTTGTTGGTCTTCTTATTGAGCGTGCCAGTGATGAGTCTCTCTGCAATATCATTTTATTCTAATTAAGCCATATTGGTTACAAAATGGCAATCTTTAAAAGCTAAGAAACAATAAAAAAAGAAACAATAATGTTCTCTTAACATCTGAATTAGCTGTAAGCATGGCATAACCTGTAAAAATTATCTCTGTTTTGGTATTTTGATAACTTTTATAAAAATTAGCATTAAAATGTCAAAAGCTAAAAGCTTGAACTTTATGTGGGAAATCTCAAAGACAACTGTTTTAAAAATCCACCCAAAAAGTGGAAAAATTGGCCTTGAAATAATTTTAATAATTTTTTCAAGTATAATCAGAATTCTATGGCATGCAAATAGGCCCTAATGACCTTGTGAAATTGTTTAAGGTACACATTTAATGGTGCAAAGTATAAAGGGTTGTATTCCTTAATTTTCCAAAACATACTGGTATTTTTTTTTTTAAATACCATTTAAGATATACACAATATATGTTTCATGATGGAATAAAAAATAAAATAATAACAATAAATAAATAAATGTGAACAAGCACCATAATATGACCTTCATGGACAGAACTTACTTTTAAGCCCCTTTTAAAAAGAATAAGTCCATCTGGAACTTGAAATAGCTTTTAGGTAATTCAATTATATTTTCACTGTTACCTCTTGGCATTTTCTACCAACTTACAGATGAACTTGCAGTTTGCAAAAGTGTGCTGTTTTTATGGCCACCTTCCATACAATACCTGATATATTTAGGCATGTTAAAGGCTTTACCACATTTACCAGAGTTCTGGCACGTAATATGACTCTAGGATACCAAGCGGTTCTGGCATCCTCTTGATTGCTCCACTTACCACCCGTCTTTAAGCGACGCAAGTTCTAAAATATCAAAATTTGTTGGTGATTCTTTCATCATATGGCATTTAAAGGATATGGTATAACAAGGGATTATCATGATGAAATAAATAAAAAAAATGCCTTTGTCTTATAATCATTGTTAAAAAACCTATTGCCGAGTTTACATAAACTATATTACATGTTTCCACTCCAGCGTTCATCCAGAAACATTAACTTAGCTGGGACAATCAATGCAGATATTTCTCTTCATGAAATACTGTACTTGAATCAATTTTTTAATGTCACACAGCATAAATTATAATGTGATTATTAGATAATCAAGCGAGTAGTTCACATTTACCTCCTTATGTTTGTTTCCATTCATATGCTGATCAAAATCGTTCTGACTAGATGACTGACTTTTACACAACTGCAATTAAAACAGATGGCATTCAAATGACCAAACAGCAGAATGTTTTCAAGACTATCATTAGATGTCAATACTATACATAGCTCCTATAATGCTCTATGACTTTCATGTCTTTTTTCATTAGGATTGAACACTATATCTCACTTTATCACATGAAAAGAGTACTGATATCTGAAATCTTTCAGGAATCATTTAATAATTCTTTATCCTGAACTGACCATGGCCAGCGAGGTTTATCAAAGTAACAATTAGATACATACCTTGCAGAAGAACTCTGGCAGAAGACCTTTCTTTTCTGTTACTTTGTTGTCATCATCCTTAGGAGCAGGTCCTTCTTGTGCTCCGTGTTCCTCACCTTATAATATTAAAAAGTAATTACCACATCAGTTCCTCATTTCCATTAATTATTAATCTTAGATCTTGATTTTCATAAAGTAAATATATTTTATCATTATTGTGCATAAAACTAATGTTTACTGAATTAATCCATTGGGTTTTAGTGTGCTGTTTTCCTATCTTTTTCAAAGTTGTATTTTACTGTAACATACAACCTGGCATTGCTATTTTGGCGAATTACTCTCCTATTGTTCAAATCACTAAGTTGTAAATTACTATATTTCATTTAAAATATATTTATAGATGATGCATAAACAAGATTTTTCCCGGTTTACTGAGAAAAATAATTATCTTTCAACAAATGGCACAAACGCTAACCCATTTCTTCATTTGTCAATAAATCGTCCTGTTCTGTGTCTAAATTAATGTCCTCTATTTCTCCTTCATTTGGCACACCATCCTCACTTGCAGTTGCCATGGTTACTGTATCTTCTTCAGTGAAAGCATCTATAGCAGCTTCAGTCTCTGATGTCATCTGTAATTAATAAGTACATTTCACATGTGATTGAGAAAATAACAGTATATTTATAGTTATGTTATTTTCTTTCTGAATTGCACATTGAATAAAATAATAAAATATAAAATTTGAATTTATTTGATTTTATTCAAACCACTTTTGGTGGAATAAAATGTGGTCATTGTGAGGTCAATTTGAATTTATTGATGGAAGGAAATATCATAGATGTAAAGATGGAAGGTATTTACCTTGATTTCATATCCTGCAACATAAAACAAAACAATTTTTTATTTATTTTTCTTCTTTTTTTGTGGAAAGCCACATCAAGTGTAATTACATTCACAATAAGGATTAGAAGCTAACACTGTTATTTAATTCCAGTAAATGTTGAACCGTTAAATGTTTGACTGGTGCCATTTGGGATTTGTATCTATTTAGGGTTATCTGATTGTCAGGAAATGATGACCTCCAGTCATCAAAATGTCAGTAAATATGTGATCAGGTTCCAAAGATCTCTCTAAAGCCTTTGAGTCTCCTTTTGTGATGTCAGGTAACAGGTCATTGATTGCACCAATACTTCTATACCCATCTGTCCTGTGGACTTGAAATCTGTCTTTTTCAGAGATGCTGTTGTTTGCTTGTCTGTATTCAATGAAAAATGTTGATTTTCAAATTCATTGACCAATGAATTTAGGAATAAGCTATAAACAGTTGCCCAGCAATTATACAGATCAAACGGCCTCTTATCCCATATTAATCATTATTACTTGGGTGAAACGTAATGGTGCATAAATGTGACCAAATAGGGTCAAATGGGACCATTTGACTTCCATGTAAAACATATTTACGTAAAAAAAAGATAATTATAAAAGCATACATTTTTAAATTACTAGTTTTCTTCCTGCAGACAAATTCTCTCTTTTGAAAATTGTGGATAAAGTTGTGATTGTTGCACAGATTGCAAAACTGTTTATCTTCCCTTTTTTTACAAAGCCAAATTGATTCTTGGGATGACACACAGTACACACTCGTTTATCCAGTCTTATATTTATATACCCAATACCTCATAATATTAGAGCTAACAACCATAGGATTCGTGCAATCATAGGATTGGCTGATAATTTTGGAAATGTCTTGTGAACGCAAAATTAATAGAACGTTGATTTTTTTTGCACAGAAAAGTTTATTTGAATGGTTTGAATAAATTGTTATGAAAATTGCACCCATTGACCCCGATTTTGTCACAATGTGCACATGCGTGAGTTCCAGCTTGTTACAAAAGTAAACAATTTGGCACTGCTCAGTCAGTTCTTGGCCGATTTACATCATTGACAACTCAAAATTGAGCTATTGAACTCTTCTCTTCAAATATGTAAGTCATATGATCGATATAGTAATTTTCATCTTTTGGCATAGACAAAAGGTCAGTGCGCGAAGGCTATGATTGTATAATTTGTTTGCGCAAAGACGTGACTCGGACTTGTCAATCTTGTTAGAATTTAGCATCCGCACATCACTTTATAAGTTAAAGTAATGACAAGTCTTGCTGATGGATATACCCCACTATAGCACACATATTGAAAACTATTCATGTTATGTGAGTTTATTTATTTATTGACAAAGACCAAAATGCGCGAAATGGGCGGTTGTTAGCCCTACTCAGAGTATAATCTTGTTATACCCTGACTTGTATCTGCATTTCACTGTAAAAATTACCTGTGTCCATGTCTTCTCTGTGCATGGGATAACCATGCATGGGACTGAACTGTCTCTTATGGTACCTCCTCTTATATTTCTGCCTCCATAAATTTGAAGGAAATCAATCAAATCTGTTGAATTGAAAATTTCCCTACAGTTGCATGAGCTGACTTTCCTACCAGTCCTACCTCTTTTTTCGATGCCACGAAAGGGCTCTTGAATAATGGGAGGATGTGCTCAATGTCTCAGATATCTTTGGTGGGTCTCCTATCATTAGCTGCACACGATTGGCATCCGCCGATTAGCCATATGCGAGAGCGAGACTCCGAGACTACGCCGGTTGTTCCATTTTGTCCCGGTCATTTGTGCCGAGGGATGGGGGTCGACGCCCGCCACCTTCCGCCGCTGGCACCAGCCGGCTCAATCGTGGACAAACGGGCATGGTCCGGGCTAACTCACCGGACACAATCATATGGAGACAATTAATGAGACACCAGTCGAAGGGGTG
Source organism: Amphiduros pacificus (assembly GCA_949316495.1). Classification (NCBI taxonomy): domain Eukaryota; kingdom Metazoa; phylum Annelida; class Polychaeta; order Phyllodocida; family Hesionidae; genus Amphiduros; species Amphiduros pacificus. Next base: position 29,508,440 of record OX439004.1, on the reverse strand, counting down.
GACCATTATTTATTTGGAAGGAAAGGGGGTTAGGGAAAACAATTTCGAGAATGCCAACCTTGTGGAAGAAATAAATTGAGACTTGCACATCTGCAGAAGACAGTTTTTTTAAAAGATGGAGTTTCCCAGCTAACAATTTTACGTTAATTTCTACGTTGTGAGCATGTTGTGTTTTGGTCACGTCACAAGTTGTAACTTGCAATTGACGTTTGGACGTAGATCTGTGAACACCAGATAACGTTGAGAGCACTTTGCAGGGGCCCACCACTACCAACTTCCTTAAAAATTGAGATAGAGATGTGAAACTTTAGCAGAGTATGTTATAGAATGTTGTGAACAACATATCACTCAGCTGATTTTTTTTCCAATATGCATTTTTAATATTTTCTGGAAGGAAATATTTTAAAAATTACCAGCCAGCTACACTTTAGGATTTTGGCTGTCAGCTATTATTTTTTACCAGCTGGGAAAGTTGCCAGCTCAGAATTAAGCTCTCCACTTCACTTTGCAGAATATAGTTATTTATTTTTGTGGCTACCAATGGTGAAATTGTGAGTTGGCCGCGGTTAAAATTTACCCAATCTTAACACTATTCATATACCAGCCAGCCAATTAAATTATTCCATATGTCAGCTAGACCATTTTCAAATGTCAATCGTATTTTGAGCCAGTTGACTTATTCAAAAATAAGTTCCCAGCTGGTAAACATACCAGCTGGAACTAGATTGCGTCATTTACAAGCTGCCAGCCAGAAAAGTGTGCTCTTTTTGCATATCATATTGTGGTGGGCCCCTGACTTTGTTGTACAACGTTGTGAGCATGTGCTCAGCACGTTGTGAAGACGTGAACGCGTTGTAAACTGGCATTGTAAGGAATCTGTTCTGTGTACACCAGATGTTTTGAACATCTTGTGATAAAACGATGATAGAATGTGCTCAGCATTTTGCAGATTGGAAAGGGTAGGTCTGCCACTATAGGTGTCAGCGCGGTGCACCATCCAACTCAGACATGCAACTGTTGCAGATCAGCGATAAATAGTTTTGCATTTATTCAGTTTATTACACAAATTCTTCCATTATTGATGTCATTGATGTACGATTAACATAGATATGTGAAAAGTAAGTAGTTCTCGAAATAATTTCTTGCAAAAAAGACATTTATACAAAGTCTGTGAGTCCGTGAAGTCACACTTCTGAGATTTCAGAAGTCACACTTCTGAGATTTCAGAAGTACAGCTGAGATCTCAAATGATTCATAACAGATGCTGCTTGAATTTCAAAGAACACTTAACTGAGATATAAGGAAACTCTTTGTTGGATATATGACATTGGTCATGACATTTAACATTTGTATATTTCTCTAATTAAGGGAAACATCAATTTTTAACACTTCTGATATATCAGAAGTGACTTCTGAGATTTCAGAAGTCATCTGAGATTTCAGAAGTATCCAGCAGGAACCCTGAATAGATATACAATTTTATATTAATTCATATTGGAGCAATATTCACATTGGCAACAGTTCCTTGTCATGTATTTCAAGATTTGCCAGAACCAGAATTAAATTAAATCATATATTTTTATAGTCACACTTCTGAGATTTCAGAAGTCCTGCTGAAATCTCAGAAGCCATTCCTGAGATTTCATAAGTTAATCAGCGCCTGTGATTCAGTTCAGAAAGCAGATGTACCAGAAGTCAACCTATAATAGAAAATGACATGAAAAGCAGTATTAATGTATAAGTGGATTTAAATATAACAATAAGAACATCAAGTATTTATGATATGACATTGTTTTACTGGTAACCAGTTTGTCTACATCAGTTATATGGAATTGTACATATACTATTCACTTGTCAAATTATTTGTCAATAAATCTTTGAACTGTTAAGCTGTGTTTCCATATGTGCAGTGCGTGATGCAGTCCGTGATGCAGCGCGTCAAGCAGAGCGTCATGCGGTGTTCACATGTATGCGTCAGTTTTGTGATGTTTTCACGGTCAAACTTCCAATTTGGCGCCAAAATTAGGCTTGCAACCTATGGGAAACCTATGCGTCACTCTATGCGTCAGATTTTCATTCGCTACCCTATGCGAAAGGCTATGCGTCAATTTGCTTACGGACGTCATTACGGACGGCAATACGCATACATGGAAACACCTGCATTGTCCAGTGTGGTGTGCGAAAAAAATTGACGCCCTGTATGACGCTCTGCATGACGCGCTGCATGACGCACTGCACATATGGAAACACAGCCTTATTAGCGCTAGTGTTCTCCAATCACGCATCGGCAAAGCCCAGATAGGTGATCTGGAGAGGTCTGAGATTTTTGCTTTTTGGTTTTAATCTCGTTTAGATGTGATTTTTTAAATACCCAACTGTTTAAGTGATAATTCATATTTTATGTATGATTATGTCTAAAATCTCACAAAAAAGCTTGATTATTTTTTGGATAACATTAAATAAAGAAAATATAAATACTTGATAATAATCGCCAGCTGCAAAAATTGAATCAAACCCGTTTTAACGGCAGTTGAAACGGGTTCAATTTTGACGTTTAAACGGGTTTACCACAGTTTTTATAGCTGGCGATTTTTTACTTCGCTAGAGCTCAATCAACTCCACCAAACTTTTCTTTGGTTGGAGTTGGTAGAGATCATGGACGTTCGACAAACCCCTCCAGATCACCTATCTGGGCTTTGCCGATGGGTGATTGGAGAACACTATATTAGCGCGTCATTGTTTTGCCCTTTACCAGTCTGACATACGGAAAGGTAGTTCGTTACAATATCATAAAACTTCATTTCATGACGAAAATGACAAGAAAGTTGTAATGAATAAAGAGCTCTTTTTGACAGTTTTCCTGTACTTTTTCGAAAATGGTCTATTTTGGCATAAAAAGAAAGTAGTTCCATCAGAAAATCTGCCAACAGAGGACACTCACTACCTTTATGGTAACTAGGCAGAGAAAAACTGGCCGTGATGCAGTTGGTTAGAGCGCCAGCTTATTAGCACCAGTTCCTCTGTGATGATCCAAAGGTCGTGGGTTCGAACCCCGGCCATGCCGAGATTGAACTCATGAATCAATTTTCCATATGAGCTGAGGCATGTGCCAAAGGGCCAACCTGTTGTCCTTGTAAATCTGTGACTGGGTGGGTTGTCATGTCAAGGACCTGTGACATGACAATTCAGTGAGGCAGCACTATATCTGCCACAAGTAGGTCTCATCACGAAATGACTGAAATAATGTTAAAAGTGATGTAAAACCCCAAACAAACAAACAGAGAAAATACTTTGCCGATGGGAGTCAATTCATTAAAAATCATAACTATTTATTGATAATTTTAAGCTCCCCATGCCTGAACAGTGTGGGGGCTCTGTCTGTGTGTACATGGGTCTATGGGTACATGTGTCAACAAAAAAATCAACATTTTTGCTATCTTATCAGCTGTTTGAGATACAAATATTTAACATGTGCATCCTGTGAAGGCCTAAATATGATGACTTCAATCATGACCTTGACTTGTTTTTCAAGGTCACCCAAGTAAATAGTGATTAGGTCTACCCTTGGAGTAAAATGAATGGAGTTGTGATGTTGTGGATTGTGCACATGACGCCATAGCAACCCATTGTTTGGAACAATGGGATAGTTTCCCTTTGAAGCAATGTGTGTCACCGCCAATAAAGGGAGTTATTTTGAAATGTTTAGAATATTAAAAAAATTGTCATATCGTAATGAATAGGTTTTTGGCTATCTTATGGTGTACCTTTGGATAATGTAAATTTCATAATTACTTCCCTAAAATCCTTTGAAGTTGATATGTATAAAGGAGAGTTCAGTCACTACAAAGTCTATATGAAAATTATCTATAGATATAGTCAATAGAAGGGTGAGATTTTCACAGTATAGAAATTTTTAAAAAATTATTTATCAATATTTTCTTAATCTAACACAGCATTTTTGTAAAAAAAAAAAAAGAATTGTTTTTCAAGAAAGCAACAAGCTTTTTTGTTTGAATGTCAAACTCCTGCAGGTAAAAATGTTTCATCAATGTGAAATCACCTTGCTGGACGAATGCTATGTGAATGGAATGGATGCATACATTGGCAAATTTGAAAATAATATCAAAAGAAAGATATTTTCTCAACTAAAAAAACGATACATTGTATAGGCCTGCCAATGGATGCGTTGGTGGTATAAACTAAATGTGAACGTTGTGCTAGTTGACAGAATTGTGATATATTTCAGATAAATCTGTGCATTTGTATTGGGTTCTTTGCAGGAATGGTCTTACTGACAAGTTTCAATCAGCCTACAAAGAATATCACAGCACTGAAACCGCTTTGTTAAAAGTGCAAAATGATATCTTGGGTGCGCTTGACAATAGAAAGTCAGTTATCTTGCTGTTGCTTGACCTTTCCGCTGCCTTTGACACTATTGACCATCAAATCCTTTTGGACAGACTGAGGGATAGATGCAACGTCAAAGGTCATGCACTCTCCTGGATTCGGTCATACCTAATGGACAGGAAGCAATGTGTGAAGGTGGGGATCCATAGATCCCGTCTCAAATCCTTAAAATATGGGGTACCCCAAGGCTCAGTCCTGGGTCCTATACTGTTCACCATTTACATGACACCCCTATCTGATATACTTGCCAAATATGGTCTGAGCTATCACATTTATGCAGATGATACTCAGATCTACATCCCTGTTGACCAGGCTTCTCCCCATCATGTGGATATGAGCAGACACAAACTGGAGGAGTGTGTCAGTGAGGTCAGAAACTTCCTCATTACAAACAAGATGAAGATAAATGATGGAAAAACTGAGATGCTCATATGTACTGACAGGTACAGTACTACCACCCATAGCAGTATCCCAACCACAATCAGAGTGGGTGACTCTGATATTGCTCCTAGTCAGTCAGTGGTTGACCTTGGTATCACATTTGACTCCAACATGGACATGAAGGCCCAGATCAAGAAAATGTGTCAGAAAGGCTATTATCACATTAGGAACTTGGCGGCCATCAGACATTGTCTAGACGAGAAGACCGCGGTAACACTTACCCATGCTTTTGTTACATCTACCCTTGACTATGGTAATGGTCTTCTGGCAGGTCTTCCTAAAACTGACATCAGGAAACTGCAATACCTCCAAAACTCTGCAGCACGGGTAGTAGGAAAAATCAGGAAATTTGATCACATTTCAGGAAAATTACAGGAACTGCACTGGCTTCCTGTTCACGCGAGAATTGATTTTAAAATTCTTCTATTAACCTGGAAAGCCCTTAATGGTAAGGCTCCGCCTTACTTACGGGATCTACTCCTGATTAAAGAAGGTGAACGCTGTCTAAGATCCAATGATGGCACCCACCTACAAGTACCTAATACTAGGCTAAGAACAGTAGGTGACAGGGCCTTCTCATCTGTAGGTCCACGACTATGGAATTCCTTGCCTACTAATATTAGGACAAGTACTTCAGTCTCCTCGTTTAAGAATAGGCTGAAAACTCATCTCTTCAGGATGCATGTCCTGAGCTCAGCGCTATGAACAGACTTGTCTGGTATCAGCGCTATACAAATTTTATTATTATTATTATTATTGGGCGGGCAGTGTGGAAATCTCTGGCATGGACGTTTCTAAAACATTGTAGAATTGTCTACACTTGGAATAGAGAAATAAAATTTATATCTCCATAATCAATGAAGAAAGTAGAACATTTTACTCAATTATATGTTTTGCTCTAAATACTGTCTATGATGAGTCAAAATTGTCACAAAGTTGAATAACATCAGATTCTTCAAGTTTTCAGCTCTTCAAGTTTTCAGCTCATATTTTGAGTTTTTTTCACTGAATTTCACGATCCCCTCACGTCAGGACCCTTACAGCACAGAAAAGGTTCATAAGGGATGGTGAGGGCGTCAGATGCTTACACCGTCAGATAGCGTTTTGATTGAGATGTGATTTGTAAGTGCGTGGTAGAGTATGAAGGTTTTCTTTTTTTTCTTATTTATTTTGGGATTTTGCAAACGTACACGAGCTTGATTTTTTGAAAATCTACACTTGTTGCAGCTGGCGACTGATATCAAGTGTATATATTTTCTTTATTTAATGTCATCCAAAGAATAATCAGGCTTTTTGGGAGACTTTAGATATAATCATACGTAAAATATGAATCACCACTGAAAGATTTTTTAAAAATCTCATGCAAACAGGATTTGGCACACAAAGTACCAAAATCAGACCTCTCCAAAACATCTTTCTGTGCTTTGCCGATTGGTGATTGGAGAACATTAATATTAATCTATATGAATATTCTCCCTGAACCAATTTCACCATGGTGATGGTTACATGTTTAAAATAGGTGTATGCTCCATAGACTCACAGCTTAATCATGTAAAAAACAAATTGATCCTGTTTAAACGAAAGCTTTATCAACTATGGTTGAAATAGAAGAGACCCTACAATGTTCCACAACCTCCCCACCCCCCTCCCCCCAGTAAGAATAACAACACAGTATGGTTAATTGACTACCTAAAACTGGTTTTACATTTCCTTAATTTGTGAACGGCACCCAGCTTGGGGTTGAGGACCGTTTGTGCCAACTGGTGGTTTAGGAAGTCTGTGAATCTCTGTATGCCTTTATTGGTAAAGTGTAGGCCATCCTGAACACTGATTGCAAAGGTATAAGATCTCAGGCAGAGAACTCCCTGCTCTGCCGTCCAAGCCTGAAGCCACTTAATTGTCAAAACTACTTTGTTAGAAATGTGTTTGCCATCCCTTGGTCTGGGAAGGATACTATACCAGCATCACAGGTAGACCTAACGGCCTCCAGCAGGTCTTGGAATTTCTGTCTAATCTGAGATGTTGATTTAGAGTTGATATCATTTGTTCCTTTGTGTATCACAGTGACTAAGTTGTGTTGGAGCGACTCTTATATTCCTAAGAATGTGTCTGATATGGTCAATTCTCCTACCAGGATAACACCATAGGTTTGTGTTGTTTACCTCTGTTACAAACCTCAAAATGGAGTCACTCCTCCCTGGGATATATGCCCGCTATGGGTTATGGAAAAAGTAATATCGATACTCAATTCTCAAAACATATCGCTCTCATTTCTGCTGTTTCAATTAGATACTCTCCTGAATTTTTTCTGCCACTCTTAGCTTCAATTGTTTCTCAGTTATTTATTGATTTATTCTAAAAAAAAAGCCATCTATGCAATATTTGAAACTATCGATCATCAAATGCTTCTCTCTTGACTGGAAAATAAATGCATAGTAACTGGAAAGGATAGAGCCATATGTAATGGAAAGGAAGCAATGTGTTGACATAGGTACACATAAGGCATCCATGAAATTCACAAGATGTGTAGCACCACAAGAATTAGATCGGTTCTCTTCATTATTTACGTCCGGCCACTTGCTGACATAGTTGCAAGATTTGGACCGAGCTATCGAATTTATGCTGACGACACTCAGATCTATACTTTAAGCTAAGTAGACATCCAGACTTGAGCTTAGAAATTGCAGAAGGGATGACAGGGCCTTCCAAAGAGAATGAAGCCTAATCATGACATGACCGAAATGCCTTTCTGTGTCAGCAAATTTAAATTGATAGTTCTAATCGTAGAGATGACCTTTGCTCAATATAAATTGGCGAAAAAGAAAATCACATTTCTGCTGATGAAAGCAAATTCTATTTTCATTATCATGCATATTCTTTATGCATAAATAATATTCTGAATAATCTAAAAATTGTTTGTTGTGGCCATGCAGGTTTTGACCAATTACAAGATTTGGTGATCTAGACTAAAATAATAAGAATAAAATGCACCCCTGCTGCACTGTTACCTCAAGTAGTGAGTCTTCTGGTCAGTGGGTCTACCAGGCTCTGGGTCTACCGGCCAGTGGGTCTACCAGGCTCTGGGTCTACCGGCCAGTGGGTCTACCAGACTCTGGGTTTAATGGCCAGTGGGTCTAACAAGCTCTGGGTCTACTGGCCAGTGGGTCTACCAGGCTATGGGTCTACCGGCCAGTGGGTCTACCAGGCTCTGGGTCTACCGGCCAGTGGGTCTACCAGACTCTGGATCTACCGGCCAGTGGGTCTACCAGGCTATGGGTCTACCGGCCAGTGGATCTACCAGGCTCTGGGTCTATTGGCCAGTGGGTCTACCATGCTATGGGTCTACTGGCCAGTGGGTCTACCAGGTTATGGGTCTACTGGCCAGTGGGTCTACCAGGCTATGGATCTACCGGCCAGGGGATGTTATAGTTGGCATAACAAAAGTCTAAGGCAACATCATAAACAGACAGCTATTTTATGGAAATGAAACATGTTTTATTTCTCTAAGTTGATATACACATGTAAAAGTTATTTGTTATAACAAAGCTTTTTCTATGTGGCTAATTTCCTGTCATTTACGGCATCTAATCTTTTATCTGGTAAATACACTGCAAGCACCTCAATAAATGTGTTCAATAATAAACTGAATTAGAGTGAGTAAAATACTGTATAAGTAAGAAGCAGTTTACCAATTTTTACACCCATTAATCAGGGCCATGTGTTTTCAAAGTTTTACAGCTATCAAAATATACTACATGCAAACATATAACAATAGTTATAAATAAAAATGTATATGTGCTAGTTTGATAGTCTTCGATGTCCTGTTTCATAAGATATATAATAAGGATATAATTAGTGCTTCTGCAGTATTATAGTGAAGTATAATTAGTTTACCTAAGGTCCATCAAAAATGGAAATTAATTGTAAGTTGTGTAGTCCTCTAATATTATTGTCTCATTTTGTCATATCATTTGCCAGAACATCTTGTTTACGATAAACAAAATATTGAACATGACATCGCATTATGTATACATAAAAGCACTAACTTTAAATATATATTTATATATTCGAGTTTATAAAATGTAAATTTTGTTTATGAATACTGTGTACATTTTATAGTAAAAATGGAATAAGACATTTTCTGTTTTTAGGATATTCATCAAATTTCTTGATGTACCAGGAGTGGGTGTTGTAGGCAAGGAAGGTCTGATTGAGGGCGACGTATGCCGTCAGCAACCACCAGGGGGAGTAAGTGAGACCCAGAATGAGGCCGACAGCGATGTAGATCTCTATCTCAGCTAAGTAGTGAGGACTGGATACCAAGTTGAAGGCGTGACCATGAGGCACCTTGTAGCCAGAGGTGACGATGTGACCTAAAATATATATATTTAAAATGATAAATTCTTACCCTCAAAGTTGTTTGGACAAAATGGGAGCCATTTAAGATGCAAATAAGACTCCAAAATTGAGGTCCAAATGCTTGAAAGTTTTGGATCAATTTTTTTATTTGCATTATGAAATAACCGTGAATGTCCAAAATGTAATACATCCTACTATATTTTCTGTTATAATATTAAAGAGTTAAAAACCTTCTGAAATACATACAGATTTACCTTACATCATACAATAAGGAGTGAATAGGATATTAGAATACGTACCAGCCTTGTTGCGTCTGAGTCTGGCAAATGTTTTATGAGCCTTGTTGTGGAAGTAGGAGGCAATGAGAAATATCATCAAGGCGGCGCCATGATTCCACTTGAGGTTAGCACAGCTCAGAGCATCTGAAACCAAAATAAACACACTTTGAGACGTTTCTAGAGTAACAGAGTGTCATAGGAAAAACTATGACTTAATAGGAAAAAATATGACTTATTTTGGTAAAAGATATAATTTTTTAGCAATATGCAAGCTCCCATTGAGCAACATTTGTCATGTATATATCAAATCTACTGAAAAGAATGTGAAAATGTTAAAACCAAAATTGTTTTTTAAAAAATGTTCAAAAGATTATACAAATTATCTGCTTCATTATAGATGTAGAAATACCATGTTACCTTCATGGAGTGTAAGCGGAGGACTGGTGGCTACCAAGGTGATGCCTGCAGCTATGTAGAATGCAAACCTCATCACCAGGTCCAGGGGATTGAGGACCTGTCTCCGGGAGAATATCGACACTGCAGAGCATTCATACAGGCGGCGCAAGATGTGCGCAAAGAATATGCCCACAGCTAACATAGTCGATGTCGAGTCTGAAATGAAAAAGTCACTCTTTAAAATATAGTTAAAGGTGTCCTACTGATCGCATAGTACCTGTCACTAGTGCACTGCTATACTTAGTCAATTCTGATCAACTTGGCTAAATCTAAAATTGGTTTGCGATATAAATATAATTGATTTAAAATTATTTTCACAATTATTAAGTATGCATTAATATCATCAAAGAAAATAACAAATTTTGATTTGATATTTTTATGAAATAGTTCATTGATTAAATTATAAAAAAAACAATTGAAGTGGCCTGTGTATAAATAATGTGTTAGTCTTAATCTCTTATGTTAAAGAAATCAACAATATTCTACTTGGTCAATACATGACTTGCTTCATACATCTATTGATTTCGTAAAATGTGTTGTCCATATTGTACTTAAGGGACAAATGAATAAGTTTATCAATATTTTGATTGATTTTCATATTGGTCTCAAGCATGCCTTGGGTATCAAATACATGTTGGATATGATGATTTATAAAATTTGGTTACATATCCCTGCAGAATTCATTTATCGTACTAGTTGAGACCGAGAAAGTGTCCTAAACATACTTACAAGATTGTGGAACATTTGTGTCACTTTGTGCGGTACATGATAAAACAATTAGTTTGTTTGACCCTATGAGGATAAATGGATTCTCAGATAACCAAACACACAGCAGTGAAATGTCTTAAAATAACCAAATATAACTGGGACACAGTGCCCTGCTCCTCCTTATTTTTACTGGGAACCCTTAATTCATGATATTTGATAATGATTGATAACGATTTCTCGTTTAATATGTTTTATTCACCAATGGTACACTGTGATGTTTTAGATTCAACTCTAGTACCATCTTATCTGATCTTATCTGTTCACCAGACTGGTGTATTGTGTGATTTGATCTGTTCATTTGAGTTTTATCATTTAATCTGATATATTTGCCTGTTGTATCAGTTATCAGTTTTATTCACCTCGATGAGTGATATGATATGTTCATTTATAATATTTATTCACCAAAAGTGGGATCTGTTCTGTTTGCCTGTTGGGGTTTGTCTCACCTGTTGTCACATGTTTCGGTGTGGTCATGTAGTCTAGGACCTGTGTGATGAACTGCCCAGGCTCCCTGCCACTGATGTAGGCCCACACTACGTTCCATCCTATCCATAGCACCCACACAAAGGCCAACACATAGTAGTGAGATGTCCTGAAATAACCAAACACATTGTGAGATTCTTGAAATAACCAGACACATGGTGAGATGTCCTGAAATAACCAGACACATGGTGAGATGTCCTGAAATAACCAGACACATGGTGAGATGTCCTGAAATAGCCAGACACATGATGAGATGTCCTGAAATAACCAGACACATGGTGAGATGTCCTGAAATAACCAGACACATTGTGAGATGTCCTGAAATAACCAGACACATGGTGAGATGTCCTGAAATAACCAGACACATTGTGAGATGTCCTGAAATAACCAACCACATTGTGAGATGTCCTGAAATAACCAGACACATTGTGAGATGTCCTGAAATAACCAGATACATTGTGAGATTCCTGAAATAACCAACCACATTGTGAGATTCCTGAAATAATTAGACACATGGTGAGATGTCCTGAAATAACCAAACACATTGTGAGATGTCCTGAAATAACCAAACACATTGTGAGATGTCCTGAAATAACCAGACACATCATGGTCAAATGTCCTGTAATACCCAAACACATAGTGAGATGTCCTGTAATAACCAAACACAAAGAGAGATGTCCTGAAATAATGAGACACATGACGAGATATCCTGAAATAACCAACGCATAGTGAAATACCCTGATATAACTAAACACATCGTAAAATGTCCTAAAATAATTAAACACATAGTGAGATGTCCTAAAATAATTAAACACATAGTGAGATGTCCTGTAATAACCAAACACATTGTGAGATGTCCTAAAATAATTAAACACATAGTGAGATGTCCTGTAATAGCCAAACACATTGTGAGATGTCCTAAAATAATTAAACACATAGTGAGATGTCCTGTAATAACCAAACACATTGTGATATGTACTGTAATAACCAAACACATTGTGAGATGTCCTAAAATACCAAAACAATGGTTGTAAGATGTCCTAAGTCCTAAACATTAGTATGTTGGCTTATACATTCTTTTATAAAAATAATTATAAAACCAACAGAAAATGACAGATTAATTTTCCAGTTAATGTATAATGTTCACAATGTGTTTACAAACAGGCATATTGCATCACAAAGTTTAGATAAATGGTGAAAGCACCTTAACAAAGATAATTCCTGATTTTATTTTCTTGGGATATAAAAATGTAACATATCAGATAATAGCTCCAGGTCTTGCTACCATACACACACACACACACACACACATATAATATATATATATATATATATATATATATATATATATATATATATATATATATATATATATATATATATATATATATATATATATATCAAATGAAGTTAATACAACTGACGAGAAATGAAAATGAAGTTAATACAACTGACGAGAATTAGATCACAACTATTGATTTCGTATAGCAAACAATATTTTATATTATAAACTCATGTACTGCTTGCCATGCCCTTCTGGGTCATATGTAAATTAATCAAAGTTTGTTACTACTTTAAATCATAGGTCTGGATATGACTTTTATATCTATTAAAATGGGTCTTTTCATGCACATATTACACAAAGTACTTGGGAGATTGCCAAAACCGTGTCTGCAGTTTTTAAATACGTCTTGGAAATTTCAAAATTTCAGAAAGAATATTTTAATAATAATTTATTTCATCAAAGCTCTTCATTAATTCGACTGAAAATTCGTGTTTGAGTAAAGGGTGATGGTCCAAATATCATTAATACATGAACGGGGCAAGATGAGGGATGTTAAGTTACTCCTATACTGTAACACAGTCACTATCTAGAACATAGATGTTCAGAAAGCGTTGCAACATTTCTATTGCTGTTGAAATCCATCTGTGACTTGTCCCATATAAATAGGCATAGCTGACTGCAACAGGGTTCAGAAATTATTATACAGGAGTGCGAAAATTCTCAAGAACTTGATAAACAAGAAAGATTTCATTGATAAAGAATTGATACTGTGCTGTAAATTACACACTTATTACAAATTTGGTGCAAAAATAAGGTGCAAAAATAAGGCTACCATGTGCATACACACACACTGATAACATCGAGTGTGCTAAGATTTGGACAAGCAGTGACGCATAGCATGCCTCTAAATCTAGATCTTGAATAAATACCTTATTCTGAAAGTTTCAGTGAAATGACACAGTGTAAAAGGGTTTATATGCATGAATGTATTTATTGAGCCCAAATATTCTACCTCTTCAAATGATTTTTAATGTGAAAATAATGAAACCACATCCCTGCTTATTTTCTTATTTTTAGATTTTCATCAGAACAAATAATCCTTTGGATAATATGCAGTTTTAACAATTTCGGATTAACAATCTTTAATCCAGTCCAGTAAGGTACAAGTATAATGTATGCCGTTCCTGACATAAACAGGTCACTGAACAATTAAGTTGTTTGACACCACCTGAATATTTAAAATACAAATTCTTATGGTCTTTAATTCTCACTTAGAATGAATGATTTATGTGTTATATGCTTTGACATCCAGTGATTCCTTTTTACCCCCAGGATCCTTGCATGCCCTTTCTTATAACTGACAGCAATAATAAGTTATATTATTCATAATATAACTTATAATATAGCTTATAATATAACTTATAATATAGCTTATAAATATCTTGCATTATCCCTGGTTATATTGGTTAACAATTCCTTAAGTCTTACCGATTCTCAAAAAGTTATCAAAAAGATCTCCTGGTGATACATACATAATTATACCTATATTAATCATGAATAATCTTTACCTTTTCCTGAACTGCCAGAACCTGAGTCGTTCATCAGACGAACCCAGGCAAGCCTCTCCCGCAGATTTATCATACACCTGCCCCGCCACCATCACCATGATGAGGGAGGGGCCGACCATGATCAGGTGGCCTATCCACACCAACTCTATCCACGAGAAGCTGGACAAATCCATGATAGGGAATTAGTGGGTTTAGCCAGCACAAAATGTCAGCTTACGGGTATGCTATACCAGCTGAGCAGTGGCAGTGTGCAGCCAGTTGATGGTATGAATGTAGGCAATGGTTTGATGAATGTAGGCCAAGTTACCTGCGCTTTGTAAAGTCACCAGAGCATGAATATAGCTTTAAAAAATGTCCGCCACAACATACTACGGCTCTTGTGTTTGTGCAGAGGCTATTGACAAGTTACCTGCTGACCTAGATTATAGATTAAAGATGTTGCAATGGTCAAGGTTCACATTTGACTCAATACTATATATATCCATGACTTGTGGTAGCTTATGACGTAAGTATCATAAGCACAGATTTGCATTATTTTGTGTGTTAAAATTGTTAAGGCATGTACATGAGATATATTGAATTATTTGGTTTGAACTTGTAACCTGGTTGAGTTTAATGGTATTTATAAGCATTATTCCAGTTTCAAGATACATTTTTGTAAGAATTGTAAATACTGCTGAAAGATATGTGAAATCAATATACATGTGTGTGTATTGGCGTTGACAGATACAAATTGCCATCTTGTGCAAAAACGGCTGCAGTGTCATCTGGTGGTGAATATATATAAACAGGCTAAAGGAAGATGCATACAGGATTTTTTTAAAATTTTGTAGATGAATATGAGTTTTTAGTTCAGCGCATTACATCATAACAATAACTACCGAATAGCCACAAACGTGTAGACTGTCATGGTGCAGGTTATTTTGTGACGTCTCCCTGGTTGCAAAATGAATCTATTTCACCAGGAAGAACCTCTCTGTCTAGTTTTTTTATGGGCAACAGAGATAGTTTTCTTCGTCTTTGCACTTGTTTTTTGTTTGTGTGTTTGGGGTTTTTACATCACTTTCAACATTATGTCAGTCATTTCATGGTGAGACCTACTTGTAGCAGATATAGTGTTGCACTTGGTAGGCACTTGCATCTACAATCTCCGATGGAAAGATTCAGTGTCGCCAGTTATCATATCCCACAAGCCAACCATAACACCATTATGGTAATACTATATATTGCTACCCTGTTGTTCTGTTTCCTTTTTCTTCAGAGGTGACTTCAGAATTGGGTTGATATGCAAGGTTTCAAACTTTCAGGATTATGCACTTGGCAAACGTAGGTTAAGGCAACCATCCAATGTCAATGCATTCCTGGCACTAGCTCAAGGTATTGACAATTCTATGTAAATTTCTCCCACAGAGTAGCGTCTAAATCTTAGAAGCTTGAGACATCATTCAAAAAAGAATTCTTGAATCCGGTCTTCAAGTTGGATTCATCTTGTTGTGGAGAAAAGAGAAGACATGTATATTCTTTGTCTGTCTCTTTACTATGGCACCTTATTCTCCAAGCTGGAGAACCTTATTCTTCAGGTAAAGAGCTTCATCTCTTGGGTCATCTGCTCAGATTTTCTCTCTCTTTGCAACTGGCTTACCTTTAATTTCAGAGTGGCTGTCTTCAGTGATGTCTGTTTTCAGGAGTGATATAACGCAAGGCTTTCAGAGTGTCTGGGTTTGGCAGAACTCCAAACTTCCATCTGCTGGATGGCAACCTGATTATCTTTGACGCTGTCTTGTTTTAAGTTAGTTAAAATGACAGGAAAGCATCTGTGTTATCATTTCTCATAGAAGATGAAATGTTTCTCTAGATTGTCAGCTATTCACATTCTGACAACCTGCAAGGGCAACTGCGCCAAAACTCTGCAGTTTTTCTGGCAATCTTTTGAGTTTTGAATACCCCTTTAAACCATTTCGAAATCTGCATACCTTAACCCATAACAATTTTTATGCAGGGTTGACTGGTTCTCCAGTGGTGGAATTAACAAATGACCAGGAAAAGACAAGTTTCGTACGGGATTCCAATCTTCACAAGAATGAAAGGAAATTAACAGCAGAAAATACAACAAAAGCAATCTTAATTTAATGTAAAACTATTTAAGCGTCCCATTTAGCGTGGTTTAAAGGGCTTTGCAATTTGGACAAAATTGTTTGCAGCAAGTTCCAAACAATAAAAGGTTCACCAGGAAAATATAAAGGTCCATGTCCAATATTACACCATGAAAAAACGGTATTATATAGCATTCTCAGTGATTGGGCAGTTATTCAACACTATTTATTGAAATGTGAAAATATTCATGCATGTGACTCCTGTCAAAATGGATTATTCTCAAAATCATTAATTCAACTGTTTCTCTCACCCAATTCACCTGTTTCTGGAAAGGAACGTTATTAAAAAAAATGTCAACAACCTTCACCTTGGTTGTACAATGGGAAGTACCCTACCAGGTTTCACAAGAAGAAAATTGGCCATTGGCATTAGATAGAATTATAATAGATTAGATGGGAATAGATTAGATGGGAATAGATTAGATTGTAATAGTTTAGATTGGAATAGATTAGATTGGAATAGATTGCAATATATTATATTAGAATGGAATAGATAAGAATATGATAATAAAATATATATAATAAAAGGGCCTGATGGCATTGATTTAAACGGTTCTGAACAAGACGAAGATTCCTAAGAAATGGTCAGAGAAATCGTGCAGTGATGTGTTAATAATCAAAGAGTTTTCATTTGTACAAACTGACGATTTAAAAAATTGCTATCTATAGGAGCAGAGCGTTTGTGTGAGGAGTAAGCGTTTCCACTGGTCACATGGCACCAGTCATTTCCACCCGGGTACCCGAGCCTTCCACTCGAGCAGCCGCGTCTCGCCCGGCCCTGTCACCCATCCCAGGCCTAATTACACACGCACATTTATAATTGTCTTCATTTCCACCACCAGCCCCGGCAATGTAGGACTTCCATTATTTAGAAATACGTCTGCTTTTTCAGTAAGAGTAACAAACTTGTCCATTTTCATTTGAAGATGGCCTGAGAACATGTCTGGATCTATGTCTACCAATTACCTGAGGATACTACTCTGTAATAAATCTGCTTCCCAACCGGATGTTGGCACATGATGAAACTTTGATACTCATTAAGCATGGTGTCTATTCTTAGTTTAAAGCAAAGGCAGATTGGGAGAAGATAAGCAGGAAATGTGGCAAGTAATGTTAGCAAAGAAAATTGAGATTCCAAGACTCAATCCTGACCCCAGTCAATCTCTGATTGGATACCTCTACCTCTGTCTATGATTCGACTCAAACGATTCTGAATATTGACTTGATTTATATCTAGAACTTAAGTAATATTGAAATGTTTTATTATTCTATTTTGTCTCAAAACACAGAATTTGTAGGCCTAAAATTTACAGGCATTCAGAAATGAATCGCAGGTGATGAAATAGATCTATATAGCAATCAGATGAACAAATCGTGTGTAGGGTAGAAAGCTTAATCATTTGATGGTACATTCACTATGTCTAAAGCCTCACATGAGCTTTTTATATTTCTACATTTTGTTATTTCAACATTGGTAGTCAATATGTTTTTATGTGAAACTGACTTCCAGAAAATGCACAACCACACAAAGTTCAACCAAAGTTTAGGCATGGAACCTGAAGATTGCTATTGGATTTGACAGTCAACTTAAACACCAGCCTGCTAATTTCCTCTCTCAAATAGGTATAGGCGACACTTTGCTGGAGGGATTCTATGGCAAAGTAGTCTGTGTCACATAATTACTCTTGGTATTATACGTTCCAAGAAAGGGAAAGGTTCGCGGGATGATAATAACCCCATATAGAAGTAAGCAGAAGAAAGAACCCAATCCACTTTTTCAAAGGAGCAGGGCGCTATGTTCCAGTGGCAGCTTTTGAGTAGTCAAATATAATTGGTTCCTCTGCCCTAAGGAAGAACATGTTATATTTATTTGCATTAAACAACATCTACCTTCTTAATGACAAATCACTGTTCTCAATGCCCTGAAATGAGGAAGTTTACAGAAATCCATATGCACTACCTTTGTAAAATGACATATAAAAGAAAGAATACGAATCTATTTAGGACATTTGAAATCATATGTATGAAAACATGGTATTATTGCACACATATGATGCCTGATATCTACAGCATGTTTGTGACTGGTGATCCCCCCTCCCCTTGCCTCTACTGTTTGGATTCTATATAGAGTAATTACATAGGGTCGGTGGCAACGGAGAGGTATGTTGACAGGCTTCTGTGTTGATGATCTGACTGGTGCCATTGTCTGCAGCATAATGATGCCTATATGCCGCCCCACTAATGTGTCCTCTGTCACATCGCAAAAAGCTTTGCCAAGGTCCACGGCCAAGCCATAGTTTTTACACTGCTCACGTGTCTGCTGGTTAACATTACATGAATATTTGGCCTCCATTTCAGTAGCATAGTTTTGTTTCTGTTATCACATCTTGTAAGGCGTAACAAGTGTTGATTTTAAAAAATCAAGCTCGCGTAATTTTGCAAAATCCAAATGCAAAATCCAAAATCCTTGATAAAATCCGAGAAAATCTTCTTACTCTACTACGCACTCACAAATCACTTCTGAAACAAAAGCGCCATCTGACGGTGTAAGCAGAATTAATGTGCCAAAACATGGCCGTCATGGACCGATAATCGGGGTATGCTCCATAGACTTCCAGCTTATCATGTCAAAACCTCGAACATTCAGACCTAAAGTCAAAACAAACGCGAGCGAAAATAATGAAAGACGGTTTATGGTAAACCTGTATTTTAATATGCATTGAACTTAGTCATGGCGTTAATTAATATGGATAAATCAAAGATAAACTATTTAAAGGATTTTAGGATTAAACGTGATGTGTCTGGTGGAGACTTCCTCTTTACTTTAGGGCAGAAAATGAGGTTTGTGAAAAAATCCTTTAACACACTCCAAGAATGTATGATTTTATGTTTAATATCAGATTAAATTTAACCAATCGAATATGTAAATCTGAAGAAAAACAAGGGCATTTTCATATATATAAACCTAAATAGATAAAATTCTACTGCTGCCAATTCATTCCTTGCCTTCTTTCCTCATTATAGTGCACATTATCCACGTTATTGGGCCATTCTTTACCAGAATAATATAAGTCATTACAGACCAACAGAATTGATGAAGTTTAACATTTACCATTGGTCAGATTATTTCTCTCCTTATCCCAGGATTGATGTATACAAACCACAGTATATATATGCCACTGAAATCTTGATATTTTCCCACCTGTTGTGGTGAACTTCATTGATGGGAATATGTTATCAGATTATGAGCCTTCAACGATGGAGATATGATAATTTTGAGAACCGGTTATGAAACCTCCCACAACTTTATTATGAAACATCAGTGCCATGGTAAATCTATATTTTTATCTAAAAATGAAACAATTATCAAGTTTATTAGTTCAGACCATAAGAACCAGGTTGCACGAGAGAACGTATTTGTCAAACACATATCACAGTGTCTCATGTAAGGTTTCTGGCGACCTGCCAAATGGCTGAGAGGCAGAGACCGCCTCAGGCCTCCAAGATAAATGGATTCACCAATCTTCACCATAACCATGACTTGTTCCCAATATTGGTAGGTTCTAAATAACTCAACTGCTAATAAATGCAGAATTACAGCCATGTATCTGATCTGTGTTTTCCTGTCACACATTTCAACTCTATGAGGTCAGTGAAACACACGTGGTTAGTATTTATTCTGCATATTGTTCATGACGCTGGTAGATCACGTCGATAATCAGTTTACCATATGGTGCAATAAGAGAAAGGATCAAAACACATTTTTGAGACTCTCCTGACTCTGGTAATACAAGTTGATAAATTTAAATTTTCTATCTGGTGCAAACAAAATTTAAGAATTGACGTTCAATAGATTTTTAATCGCATAAATCTCTTTTTTTTCAAAATGAAGTATGATTTAAACAACTTCATTTTGAAAAAATTATGTTGTTACTTTTATCAGAAATAAACTAAATGAGTGTGCAAAGCACATAATATTCAGTATCATTTCTTTTTTAAAGAATTCTTTGAACTATTGTCGTAAAAATCTCACAGAATCAAGAAACCGATTTGTTCTGGCATTTGTACTACGAAAAAAAGTTAAAACAAGTTTCAAGCTATCATTTATTTCTCAAGGGATTTGTGAGAATTGACCGGTGTAATATGGGGAATCAGGGGGTGTTCGCAACGTCTTGATGTCCTGGGTTGGAGTCACTGCAGACTGGCTGCCGGGCTCCAGGTTCCAGTTAAGCCTGCATATTAAATCACGTGCTGCAGTCTATGAATGACTCCAGATGTTTCCCTCCTGATATTTCTAAATGCGTGTAAACATTGCAGTAACCGGGACATTTCTTCTGTAACCATGGTAAACAATCGAATAGAATACTGTGATGAGAGATATAGAGTAATTTGACATACCATTATTGCTATTTGGTATGGGTTCAGCACTTACCATGTCATTTCCCAATATTGGCTAATGGAATAAATAGGAAATTGTTAAAACACTCTATAACTGTTATTGCCCAGGGCGCAATTTTGAAATATCATTCTAAGATATAATCTGATGTTAAAAAATGGGTCCCTCCATATGGTGATATCGATTTTCAGTCTGTTTTCGAACATTGAACAGGGACGTCGATACTGACCAACTTTGTGGTGTTTTGTGAAGTGACCAGCTGGGGCCCCTGATTCAGTCGCCTCTAGACCAGTACCATCAAGTGTTTGATGCTTATTTTCCTCCCCAGTCCTCTCAGTGATTTGGGGCAGCATTGAGGCAGTAGTGGGTGGGTACGGTTACGCTTACCGGGGCCTGGTCGTAACATCACACCGGACCAGGGATGTCTTAAGGGCCGCCGAGGGGGGCCAAGGCGAGGTCTCATCCCTCCACTGTAAAAACGGCACAAATAGCTACTGCCACCGCCAGCATACTAAACACCGGCATCTCTAAAGGTGCAGGAGAGCCTGTCTGCACTGAGGGGAGTAGTTTAGCTGGATTCAGGTTCCCCAAAGGAATACCAACACACATCTCTTTATGGTCACACGGCAGGCACACTTCTTCTACCTCGGAGCGGCCCTTGGGCACTTTTGCAGGTTTTCTTTCTTATCACTTCGTTGGGAATGTATCTACATTGCCTGCAACTTCCAGGAGCCTGCGTGCATGGCAAGTTACTGCGCTAAATGGCACCATGGAAATGTACAATTGTGTCCAAATTGACTAAAAATATTTGGACAACCGACGGGCCGCTGTTGGAGAAATGTGATTATTATTAATTCGGCCGCCACACCGCAGGCTGAGGTATATGGAGGACCCCAATAAGTACAATTATATAGGCGCGTGTGATTCACTGAACTGACAGCAGCCAACAAGTGCGGTGTGCCTCCACATATAAAGTGGTGAAACCACAGAGAGACAAATAACACGAGAGTAACAAATGTCAGCACAGCTTTTGTATACAGATATGACTGACACGACACATGCAACCCACTTTCCAGCTTCAACTTAGACAATCGCAGAAACTCAGTATGACCTTTTTCACGTCTTCTGGGCCATGTTTGTGTACGTAAACTGCGGGAGATGTGTTACTAATGCCTGTACCGCCACACAGAAGAGGCGCAAACATCTCTTATATCTATATCTGCACAAAGACAGGAAAGTTTGATGAATGTATAGGAGCTGTTTGTGGATAAATACACGTATTATTCCTGGACCTCGACAGATCAAAAGGTCATCGAGGTAAACGTTTGGAATGATATGACATCAATACCTGTTTGCAGTTATATATGTGGAATTTCTAAGGGGAAAATTAATGATTGGCCATTCGGGACAGTTAAAGGCCATTTGTCGACTTGAATACAAAACACTTGGAAACCCCGTGCGTATACATTCACCACAGACGGTCTTGCTTGTCGGGGCTATCAAGATCAGAAAATATAAGATCAATTAAAAACGCATATATTTGTGTTAAGTGTACAGGAATAATATATTTGGAAACAGTTAAAGATCGGCTCTTGAATTTGGTCATATCTTCTGTTGACTTGTAACAACTAACAAAATGGATTATAATGTCTTTCTGGTGATTCTTGTTTACTTCTTCGGTAAGTAAAATAATATTTTACATTTTTCAACTTTATTTCATCTTATTATGTGCTATTTTCAATATCAGCAATATGTACAACAAAATAGTGATTTTTTTGTATGTAAAACCGCTTGACAGATATAACTTTACAAACTAAACATTTATAGACTGTGATATCTGTTCTCTGTATACGAGCATTTTGTTGTTTACTGGATCCGCTGTCGTTCCGCCTCGACATTTAAACCGAAAAATATGCTGCCAGATTTGAATATAGTTGTTGATATCACGGTAAACAATGGTATTTATGTTGTCTCTGAATTTATCAATGAATCCTATCAGGTTTTTAGTTCTGCACTTGTTACTCTCCACTCTAGGGCGGGGGACGTGTCTATATCTTCAATAACTGAATAGTTCTGCGGCACAAAAGCGCAAGAAAATCGTTTCGCAAGATACATGCCTTCGCTGTGGTTAATATTTTACAGGCATCTTCCATCACCTCGGTTTTTGCAAGAGGCCATTCCCCCTCCAATACCGTAGCCCAAAGGCCAAATGTTTCCCTTATTGTCAATATTAGACACAAAGCAGTAATGCGATTTTCCACTGTTCTAGTTTGTGAGGAAAACCAGATCTCTTTGAACATGACAACATTTCTTGAGTTCCTATACACCCTGATTTAATTAGTGTTCTTGGTGATGCAATTATCTCAAATGGCACGATTTCCCATCTTGAATGCCACATGACATTTCATGTTCGCAGGTTTGCTTTTTCATACCGATATTTATTTATTATATTTCGTCTTAAATAATGGCAAATGTTTCAATACAGAATGAGTACACGTTTAGTGTGCATCTGTGGGTCAGCTTTCACACAGAAAACATGTTCTAGTTCTTCATAAAATGATATAGGCATCAAAACAGTATCTTTTTTCTTGTCAACCTGATCATAATAAATAGCATTGTTTCTCAATTCTTTCATCAAATACATGAATAATTTCTTCTACTAAGGAGCAAAGTATCCCCCCACCCACATTTACACGGTGGATACACCTTGAGTGTGATAACCTTTCAAATGATATAAAATCTGGGTGAAGAGAAAGTCAGAAAAAGATATCTAAGGCATTGCGATTCCCATACACAAAAAGTTAAGTGAGTTACGAGGGAGATTTTAGTACAGACTGTTGGTATGTCGCCCTGTGTGACACCAGAGGAGAATCATACCATACCGAGGAGGATATTCACATAATATACATATAGATCCTACTATACTATAATATAGAGACTACTCTCTTCTTGCATTGGTATGAATAAAGTATGTTGTACTTTAAGGCATTCCCAACCAAGGACACCACTTTATATAGTGCTCACTCTTGAAACAATAAGAGAAAGTTTTTGTTGTTGTTTGTTTTACGTTGGAGACAAGAAGAGCTCATGATATGCCATGTGATATATCATTTTGGATTTAGGCACACACACAGAGACAGAGGGACACGTTGCCATGCTGTGACCTGATGGCTTTGTGGCCGGGATGTGTGGAGTGTGGAGCATCCAGCACATTCCCGCCAGGTGGCGTAACTCACGAGGTGTCCGTCATGGAGGCACTGCCCAGCTCTAATGGCTCTATGTGCCGGGTTCCCCTCAGTAATGGGAATGGGAAACGTGATAGTACTGCTGCTCACATCGCTGATAGTACTGCTACAGATACTGCAGAATAAGCTCACATCCTTCATATGAACCAAATCATCGGTATACATGTTCATTAGTATTGTTTGTCTTAGACAAAGATATATAAAGATGCGAAAATTCAAGGAACTTTTATTTCCGTGTTTGAAATATCGTAGTCATGATTCTCGTGTACTATTATACACCATTATGTTGGTGAACAGATCAAAATAAATATCCATCTCTTGCCTCTATGACTCACCAGAGCTAGATCAGTGATATCACACCATCGACCTCTATGACCCACCAAGGCTAGATAAGTGATACCACCATGCATCAGCCTCTATGACTCACCAGAGATAGATCAGTGATATCACACCATCGGCCTCTATGACTCACCAGAGCTCGATCAATGATATCACACCATCGGCCTCTATGACTCACCAAGGCTAGATCAGTGATAACACCATGCATCGGCCTCTATGACTCACCAGGGCTAGATCAGTGATAGCACCATGTATTGGCCTCTATGACTCACCAGGGCTAGATCAGTGATAGCACCATGCATTGGCCTCTATGACTCACCAGGGCTAGATCAGTGATATCACACCATCGGCCTCTATGTGTCACCAGAGCTAGATCAGTGATATCACACCATGGGTCTCTATGACCCACCAGAGCTAAATTAATGAAATCACATATTTAAGTCACATTACCAGTTGCTATGACTCACCAGGGCTAGATAAGTGATATCACGCTGCCGGTTGTTATGACTCACCAGGGCTAGATAAGTGAAATCACACATCTGGCCTCTTTGACTCAATGGAACTTGATTGGTGATATGACATTACTGTCGTCTCTTGCAAGATCCATGGAGCTTGATTGGTGATATGACATTACTATCTTCTCTTGTTCCCTAGACCATGATTGGTGATATGACATTACTATCTTCTTTTGTTCCCGAGAGCATGATTGGTGATATGACATTACTATCTTCTCTTGTTCCCTAGATCTTGATTGGTGATATGACATTACTATCTTCTCTTGTTCCCTAGATCTTGATTGGTGATATGACATTACTATCTTCTCTTGTTCCCGAGAGCATGATTGGTGATATGACATTACTATCTTCTTTTGTTCCCTAGAGCATGATTGGTGATATGACATTACTATCTTCTCTTGTTCCCTAGAGCATGATTAGTGATATGACATTACTGTCTTCTCTTGTTCCCTAGAGCATGATTGGTGATATGACATTACTGTCTTCTCTTGTTCCCTAGAGCATGATTAGTGAATGACGTTACTATCTTTTCTTACTTCTACCTTGAGCTTGATTGGTGATATGACATTACTATCTTCTTTTGTTCCCGAGAGCATGATTGGTGATATGACATTACTATCTTCTCTTGTTCCCTAGATCTTGATTGGTGATATGACATTACTATCTTCTCTTGTTCCCTAGAGCATGATTAGTGATATGACATTACTGTCTTCTCTTGTTCCCTAGAGCATGATTGGTGATATGACATTACTGTCTTCTCTTGTTCCCTAGATCTAGATTGGTGATATGACATTACTATCTTCTCTTGTTCCCTAGAGCATGATTAGTGATATAACTTTACTGTCTTCTCTTGTTCCCTAGAGCATGATTGGTGATATGACATTACTGTCTTCTCTTGTTCCCTAGAGCATGATTAGTGAATGACGTTACTATCTTTTCTTACTTCTACCTTGAGCTTGATTGGTGATATGACATTACTATCTTCTTTTGTTCCCGAGAGCATGATTGGTGATATGACATTACTATCTTCTCTTGTTCCCTAGATCTTGATTGGTGAAATGACATTACTATCTTCTCTTGTTCCCTAGAGCATGATTAGTGATATGACATTACTGTCTTCTCTTGTTCCCTAGAGCATGATTGGTGATATGACATTACTATCTTCTCTTGTTCCCTAGAGCATGATTAGTGATATGACATTACTGTCTTCTCTTGTTCCCTAGAGCATGATTAGTGATATGACATTACTATCTTCTCTTGTTCCCAAGAGCATGATTGGTGATATGACATTACTATCTTCTCTTGTTCCCTAGAGCATGATTAGTGAATGACGTTACTATCTTTTCTTACTTCTACCTTGAGCTTGATTGGTGATATGACATTACTATCTTCTTTTGTTCCCTCGAGCTTGATTGGTGATATGACATCACTATCTTCTCCTGTTCCCGAGAGCTTGATTGGGTATATGACATTACTATCTTCTCTTGTTCCCTAGAGCATGATTGGTGATATGACATTACTATCCTCTTTTGTTCCCGAGAGCTTGATTGGTGATATGACATTACTATCTTCTCTTGTTCCCTAGAGCATGATTGGTGATATGACATCACTATCCTCTTTTGTTCCTGAGAGCATGATTGGTGATATGACATTACTGTCTTCTCTTGTTCCCTAGAGCATGATTGGTGATATGATATTACTATCCTCTTTTGTTCCCGAGAGCATGATTGGTGATATGACATTACTGCCTCTCTTGTTCCCTAGAGCATGATTGGTGATATGACATTACTATCCTCTTTTGTTCCCGAGCGTGATTGGGTATATGACATTACTATCTTCTCTTGTTCCCTAGAGCATGATTGGTGATATGACATTTCTATCCTCTTTTGTTCCCGAGAGCATGATTGGTGATATGACATTACTGTCTTCTCTTGTTCCCTAGAGCATGATTGGTAATATGACATTACTATCCTCTTTTGTTCCCGAGAGCTTGATTGGGTATATGACATTACTATATTCTCCTGTTTCCAAGAGCATGATTGGTGATATGTCATTACTATCTTCTCTTGTTCCCGAGAGCATGATTGGTGATATGACATTACTATCTTCTCTTGTTCCCTAGAGCATGATTGGTTATATGACATTACTATCTTCTCTTGTTCCCGAGAGCATGATTGGTGATATTACATTACTATCTTCTCTTGTTCCCTAGAGCATGATTGGTGATATGACATTACTATCTTCTCTTGTTCCCTAGATCTTGATTAGTGATATGACATTACTATCTTCTCTTGTTCCCTAGATCTTGATTAGTGATATGACATTACTATCTTCTCTTGTTCCCTAGAGCATGATTGGTGATATGACATTATTATCCTCTTTTGTTCCCGAGAGCATGATTGGTGATATGACATTACTGTCTTCTCTTGTTCCCTAGAGCATGATTGGTGATATGACATTACTATCTTCTCTTGTTCCCTAGAGCATGATTGGTGATATGACTTTACTATCCTCTTTTGTTCCCGAGAGCATGATTGGTGATATGACGTTACTATCTTCTCTTGTTCCCTAGATCTTGATTAGTGATATGACATTACTATCTTCTCTTGTTCCCTAGAGCATGATTGGTGATATGACATTACTATCCTCTTTTGTTCCCGAGAGCATGATTGGTGATATGACATTACTGTCTTCTCTTGTTCCCTAGAGCATGATTGGTGATATGACATTACTATCTTCTCTTGTTCCCTAGAGCATGATTGGTGATATGACATTACTATCCTCTTTTGTTCCCGAGAGCATGATTGGTGATATGACGTTACTATCTTCTCTTGTTCCCTAGATCTTGATTGGCGATATGACATTACTATCTTCTCTTGTTCCCTAGAGCATGATTGGTGATATGACATTACTATCTTCTTTTGTTCCCTGGAGCATGATTGTTGATATGACATTACTATCTTCTCTTGTTCCCTAGAGCATGATTAGTGAATGACGTTACTATCTTTTCTTACTTCTACCTTGAGCTTGATTGGTGATATGACATTACTATCATCTCTTGTTCCCTAGAGCATGATTGGTGATATGACATTACTATCTTCTCTTGTTCCCTAGATCTTGATTGGTGATATGTCATTACTGTCTTCTTTTGTTCCCTAGAGCATGATTAGTGATATGACATTACTATCTTCTTTTGTTCCCTAGAGCTTGATTGGTGATATGACATTACTATCTTCTTTTGTTCCCTAGAGCTTGATTGGTGATATGACATTACTATATTCTCTTGTTCCCTGGAGCTTGATTGGTGATATGACATTACTATCTTCTCTTGTTCCCTACAGTTTGATCTTTTGATGATTATGGTTCAGTCAGAGCTAATTTATATTATTACCTCACTGAACTCTATTACTCACAAAATTAGATTGGTTATCTTATATCAGTCCCTTTTATGACTGACTAGAGCTCTATTCGTTGATAATATCACATCACTGGCCTTAAAGACTCATCAGATAATAGATTGTTGATATGACACCACGGTAACCTGAGCGATTGATTTTCACAGATATTTAACCTTAAAATATAATCCAATGAAAAATGGGGAGAAATGTATTAAGTTCGTAGCCCATGACAGACGCAGATATTAAGGCAGAATGCAGATGAGTCTGGAAGAAGTTGGTGTGTCCCGGATGCACAAAGACCAGTGGCTATATACGATCCCGGGGACAAGGGCACCTTGAGGTGGGGATGTAAGGCCGGATATGAAGGCACATTGGAAATGGCAGGAACATGTTTGCCAATATGAAGTCAAATGCCAGCTAATGTCTGGGATGGCACCGCCAGACAGGACAACACTTATTCATTCTATTTTAATGTTTTGCACACCAAGATGTAATGCTATGAATAATATACCGCTACAGTCTTAATATCTTTTTCAGTGCATTAGATTTTTTTCAAAGCAAAAGCATGCCCCAATCCCCTGTCGTTGAAGTTAATATTGTGACTGTTTTGGTTGCCTTAAACATAATGAGGAAGGCCGATTGCTGATAATTTCATGGTCAGTGCGTGGTAACTTTACCCAATTAAACAATCTGATTTTGACGCAAACAAAGAAATAATGATGGAGTTAAAATAAGACAAAAATCATCTTCTCCACACATAAATTACATCATGTTTCCAGAACAAGTGCGTTTTTGAACCTTTCTATTGATTCACACATTTATAGATTTAGTCTTAGAGTATTCCGCAACCTTACAATTTCACCATATATCGTCATATTAGATTTTGAAAAGATTAGATTGTCAAGTGCCGTTCATATCTCACCTTTCATGAATGAAGTATTCTAAAAGATCGTGATGGCACAGTATAAACTATGTATATATATTGGTGATATTTTTAGATATTCCCTGTGAAATCTAATCTCTTGAATTACGTTGGCTTCATGGAAAGATCAATCTTCATCTCACTGAACAATCTCAATTAACATGTCCCTTAATGGAACAGATATGAAATATTCATGGCATAATCTCTTATGATTTTGGTTCCTTTGACAACACAAAACGTCCCAGTAAAGATGCGCAAAGCATCATGGGAGAGGCAGATTGTGACAAGTGAGGCTTTCTTCTTTAGGTGATTAGAGGTATTTGTTACAATTCAAAAGGAATTATGACCAATTCTTATTTAATTTCGAGAATCAATTAGCTTAATGGGGTTCATTTTGGTAGTGTGGTAGACCTAAATGGAAATCATAGGATGGTAAGGATGGTTTGTGTGATCCATATTTTCTCAAGGACTATTCATATATATTCTAATCTTTACTTCTTATCTCTTACCAAACCTGAACCAGTTTAATTATTATTAGTTTTATTCCCCTTTTATGGTATCATTTTGCCCCATACTTCTCTTGATTCACACTACTAAGAGCGTTTCTGGTGATTTCATTCCAGGGCTGTACGTTGCTGGGCAACACTTAAAAATTAAAAACACGTGGGAATTGTTTGCAATTCACACATTCCTGCATCGACATCTTTACACAATCTCATCCTCCTTGATAATAAATTTATCCATCTTACCCTGTCAAATATGCCGACTTGATAATGAATACATCTATTTGATGTCTTGCTCTCAATTATAACATACATATCGTAGTCAAAAAACAAAATATTTCTAAAAGGAAAGCTTCTCCCTGGTGTGATCATACTTCACGGAGAACTGAAATGTACAAATAATTGTAACGGAATTATTTTTCCTTAAAAAATGCAAATATGAAATAAAGATAACAGCAGAATCATAGGTCAAGGAAGTGATTACTGTCAAAATCAACAGCTTTGCAATCTCTTGTCCATGCCATATAGTAAGCCCATAGACAACCTCCAGTTGGTAACAACTCAATAAAGGTGCGGCAATGGACAAGTATGAGGATGGTCCAAAGCAATAGCAGCCATACTATGTACTCAGGACCCCGGTCTGTCTGGCCCCAAGGTGACCATTTAGGTTATGAATGGGCCCGAGACATACACAGACCGGTTTTTAATTATTTCTCATACCTGAGCTGAGATAGCTGTGAACACCTCTCTCTCAGTATATGTGCCAGCTCCTGGGACAGAATGCCCTTTCCCGGATATGTCAATATAGACATATTGACCCATAGCCTGTAATGATTAAAGAATACAACCAGAGTGTTGTACCACAGCTGCCCAATGTTACATTGAATTATGAAGGAATCAGGACAGAAAATAGAATTCCCATATCAATCTGTGATGTTCCCATATCAATCTGCGATGTTCTACATCAGCATTATGTGGGTGACTTAGTACGGCCTCAGACGAGAACCGTCAGAGAGACCGGAGGAATGTCTGATCAGGTGATATTCAGCAATGCCATCTTCTGAATTGGTGGTCTCTTGTATCTGCAGATAATATAAATACGTACGCAGGACACATATCAAATAGCAGAGAAACTCTCTAAATTTCTAAACGAAATAATATCTGCACAGAAAGCCCAATGAGAAAATTAATAGAATTCATATTTTTTAAAATATTTATCAAAATGTGTGTGGTGAGGGTGATGGGGAGTAGAGTAACACAATGTGTGCCACTTGGAGGACATCCAGGCGGTGTGGGAGAGGTTGGAGGTGGCTTCAACATGTTTCTATGATAGATGGTGATGTCACAGTGGACCAGGCTTCTATGAGTTAAACACCCAGCAGGCACCAACCATAAATATCTTTTTTCCAGATTTCATCTAATGCTTTGGAATATATGCTGAATTGTATCACTCTCCTAACCATGTCAATAAATTTCTTACAAAATTGAACAGATTTACTGTTTCGATAATTTCCACATTCATTTTGCCATATATACATGAGTCATATCATATTCTCACATTTTTCACAAAATAACTACAGAATGTGTCTAGACGAGAGTGTTTTGATCACGGAAGGAATCCCAAAATAGCGTGTATGTCTTGGGACAGGTGACTGCCTTGTTTGGAGGTGTGAAGCCTGCATGGTACAGTTAAGTAGGTGGCGACAATTGTCCATGCAGACTCCCCTGAGCTACTCAACAAGGCAGCCATGATTTAGCATTGTGCCTCATCATTACAGACACACACAGATAAGTCATCAAGTAAGATTGGTCACGACATCGCAAAACATTTCTACCTTTGTTTATGGCATCGTCTAGCACGTATCAGGGAAATGGCTCGGGTGGGAGAGATTTGAATCACATCTCTCATACTGCATGGGAATTAACTCTTTGATCTTCCTTTGCCTCTCCTTATCAAAACTTAAATATATTTTATAACAAAATAACAATGACCACTATATTATATATATATATATATATATATATATATATATATATATATATATATATATATATATATATATATATATATATATATATATATATATATATATATATATTTGACATAGTTGATATATATATATTTTAGTATATATATATATTAGTGTCAAATATATATGTATATCTAAATATATGTATATACATATATTTGATATATAAGTGGTGTCTTGGTGTCTTGTTGAGTCCTCATAAATGTATGGACCTCTCAAACACGATATCTGAAAGTGTTTTCCTGTTTTTGTATAACAAAATCCGTGACAGCTGTGATTTACCAAAACATTTTAAAGCCACTCGCATGGATTTCTTTCACCGAAACTGGGTATGGAGAAGCAATTTAGTGGTTACAAGAATTTCAATACGGATTAAGTGAGAAGCAAAACAATCCAGCCATCTGCTTTGTGTGCGTATTGAGTTATTTGTTGGAAGTGAGAGGAATCTGTGTCTATCCTGCCACATAAACGTCTCTGCGGCCAGTAACAGGGCCTGTTGTGGGACCTAAGTGACAATGTGGTTGTCCCACTTAATCTCAGTAACTGACACATATGATTATGATAGATGTGTACAGCATGGTCACTATGCTGTGACTCTCAGGTTTGGTTGATAAACATTTTACAGATTTTCATCAATATTTCATGGGCTTTGGGAGACAAATGTGCATCCATCCAACTTTACTGCAGAGCAGATCCAGCGATATTACTTTTTTCACACAGTAAATAGTCTTCCAGCTTCTAACATCTTCATGACCGGAAAGATTCAATTCCTCCTGCTTCATATTGTCTCCATATTCTTGGTCTTGGAAAACAAAATGTTTGTAACAGACTTCCGGTGATGATTTCCAAGTTTATGAGTGAGAAACCTCCACATGGGACAACAAGAGATATATCCTCATCCCAGCCTCCACTTGGAATAAGGATCAGTATTGCAAATAACTTTAATGTGGACAATGAAATATAATATCTTGGCTTTGCTCAAATTCTCATAATCTAATCATGGGTTGCTGGTGACAGATTTTGTCAAGGGATTTTACTATCCCAGTCACATCGTTTAAGAGTAGCAGAAGTAATGTTCCCTCACATGCACGATACTATACAGATCAGCAGGTATATAAACCAAGATAACTCCTTGTCTGCATGCAATGGTTTTGTAATTTAATAACGTGACTTCAATATGTGTTTGGCATGGAAGGAATCAAAGAGAAATGCTCATATGATTGAATTACTCAAAAATTTAAAGAAGTAATCCATCTGAAACAAATTGGTTAGACTACTAAAGTAGAACATTGGATTTCTCAGACATAAGAGGAGACATTATATCTGAGCGCGTGTGTTTATCATGCAATTAAAACATGTATATTTGATACTGAAAACGAAAGATCCATGTCACTCTTCAAAAAGAGTAGGGCATTGAATGTCGATAACAGGCTTCAGCCTGACCCGAATTATTATGATGATGGTGATAAAAGTTTTATTTTGCACCCATTACAGATCTGCCCAATAGCACAATAAATAAATATACCTAAAATAATGTGGTCGTAAATACAAACAAAAGAATGAATCGACGGTAATGCTAGTTTCTGAAAATTTATTTTCTTCGAATTTCTGTGAAAATTGATTTAATTTTGGAAGTCGCCTATAAAAGTGAAAGTTGAAAGTCCTTGTCGTGTTAGCTGCTCGATTAATGATTTCATGGATGCTCAAATTTCAACTTGTAATAAGGTCTAAATTAAGTTTTAAGAATTGAATAACTTTGAAAAATAATCTTGTGAAGATTGTGAGAATACTACATTGACATTTTGTTTTCACAAACATACACACATATATATAAACATTTACCATTTTGATATTTGTGTGCAGACAATTATTCATAACATTACTGGTAAAATTATTTTTATGACATTGTTTACATGAATTTATCTTTAGTCATAAGAACACAATTTTCAATAAGGACATGATGGACAAGGTAGTTGGCAAAAGGTGATACGTTTTTAATACAGAAAGATGAAATATTGCACGGGATAAAAAAACAAACATTTTGTGGGAAATCATGTTCGTCATCGTCCTTCACCTTCAAAGTCTCATGAAAGTATCGCATTCAATATGAGGGTCCCCAGTGTGCAATAGTTGTGACCCCAGTCCTTATGCTCAGCCCAGGTTTCCTGTTTCATGAACAAAGCTACTTAGATGTCCATGTTTGGGTCTCTAAGGGGAATACAGGAGTATTATCTACATTAATACAGGTCAGGGACACATTAAACGTCTCCTAGGGTTACATAGATGAACATGCCACCAATAATTTGGTACCATCCAGGAGTAAAGATATGTTAGTCTTTTACGAATCGCACTTTTCTGTTCATCTTCACTGCATGAATGGCATGTAATTGCAACACAATATATATATAGAATTTGAATATTGTATTGACTACATTATCATCAAACTCATCCAAGCTTATATGAAGCACACCTTACTTTGTGTATAAATTTCTTTCTTGATGATTGAATATGTTATCTATTTAGATCGCTATCATGAGCCAGGCAGTGACTGGAAATGCTTAACGGAACGGATAAAGACATAAGAAAGAGATTCGTGCACAGAGTGATGAATTCTAAATCTTTTGTTAATTTTTTTGTCATATATGGTTATAATCTGTTATTCTACTGAAAAAGTCCTCATAAAACTTTTATCCTTACATGACTATTACTAGTTCAAATGAAGGCACGATTCTGTAAGATGTAAGTTTTATGAGTTCCTCTTTCTGCTTAGCGTACTATCTGGCATCTTATTGTGCCAGACCGTATAATTGTCTTGCAAGCTGCGGCGACATCCTGTTTTTGTTGGTGACATTGAGATCACGAAGTGACACCGTGGGTCACACGGCTGGAGTCAGTTTACAGATTTGTTCGGCAACAAAAACATGGACATAAGATATTGATGAACAAAAGGCTCGATATATTTGGTATGGTGGTCTGGTAAACTGACATAAAGAATATGTTTTATGAGGCAGAAAGATAATCCAATCGATATCAAAACCCAACAAAAGGCACCCATGGGTCAATACCAATGGGTCAATATCAATAGGTCAATACCAATGGGTCAATACCAATAGGGCAATACCAATGGGTCAATACCAATGGGTCAATACCAATAGGTCAATATCTTATCAGCGATTAATCAAATCGCTACTCTGCTAGACAGAAGCAGTCGATCCTCCACCTACCTCTGCTTATACCCTAGTCACATTTGCGCCGATATCAGTAAAGACGCCCGGCCGATCGGTATCTGTTACAAAATCGGCCAGCATCATCGGCCACAATTGGGCATCTTTAAGATGCGTACGGGTCATCCGGAACTGAGCTGCAACATAAAAGTTGCCGGCGTTTTCCCGATGTCTTCTTACCAAACCTCATCTTAAAGTACACGGCAGGGTCCCAGCAGTGTCCCGCGGGCATATCTTAAGATTATCTTAGGGCTGCCGGTGGCATCGTACGGTGAAAATAAGATTTTTAAAGTATTTGTCCCAGACAATCGTCAGATAATCCTCAGGGCTCCCTACGATATCCTACAGACGTCTGTTTCATTGATCAAACGTCTTATAATTAAGGATGTCCTAAAGACGTATGTGTCATGTCATCTTGCGCGTGCCGTGCGAAACCCGGTCGGCGTGTGTTATGTGACCACAGCGAGGGCATACCTTAATTTTCACTGATAAACTTCTTGGCGCCCGGGACCCTGTGACACCGGCAGATTTTTAATTCCTGGCCGTTGGGCGGCGCAAATTTGACTGGGGTATTAGCAGGACATCAAATTGTTTTGAAAAATATAAATCAGTTTGACCTTATTTTATAAACCAATCAGAAAGAAGCCGGCCATCCTTGTCTTGTGCTCAGCTCTTTACGAAGCTTACCGGATCTTACGTTTGCATTATCACACACACATACATTCATACACAAACACACACACACACACACATACATTCACACATAAACACACACACACACTCACTCACACTCACACCATTTGACTGAACTCTTTCTTCCCGAAGAGGAAGTTCCATTGAAATAAAAAAAATAGTGTCAAATAAAAGAAATGCTTATTTTGCATTCACAACCATAAACGAGAATTGATATTCTATCAACGTTAATACTAATAAAAAGCCAATGTTCACTGGAGTCTCAAACATCATAATACCGCTACGTTCTCTGAATTAATAATCTCAAAATTCCGAGCGGTCTAATGATATCAAGGAAGGAGGTTCACATAACAAACTGAGTATTCATTCAGAATTCTCTGAAAGAAAAGCAAGAGTTCACATTGACTGAAGGCCAGGTAATAGAGTTAGCAATCAGTACCATTTGATATGAAGTAAATTTCCTCCTAATGAAGTCTTTCACAACAGTGAGTATCAGAAAAAGTCGCTGAGCTTCATGGTGCCAGAGGATAATTGATTTGCGGGATCAGGGAAGCCACATAAACTGCATTAGGGTGCAGGAGGGGACCCGGATGAGACCCGTGATGAGCCTGTCTCATACTATTAGATGTGAGGTTGGTGTGTGGACACGCGGCCGTACACTTCCCAGATTCATCTCGTCCAATCTTGGTATTATGTCAATTATATTTGCTTTTGTGGGGATTTTTCACGGTTCTGTGTGTCATAAACAAGAACATCTTCTCCAGAATTAAACGGGCTGCGCCAAGGCAAAGTAGAAAGTTGGTTGGCACTCCATTGCATTATTCCACTGCTATTGGGAATATATTTTTGGTATTTGAACTCTTCCAAGAGCAATCTCTTATTTGCCAATGAAATAAGAACAGTATGGTTGAGCACTTAATAGTAAGTAATCCCAAGCTGGGTCAGGTTTAGTGAATCTGGCAAAATTAGTAATTTGGTCAAATGATATACCAAGGACATTGGACACAAATGGGTAAAGTTTATATCTTATATGCCAATTTGGATACTTTAATTTCTCATAACCTTGAAGCTGGGGGTATATATTCCTTTCCGGAACAAATATATATTTTCTTATATATAAAACCATAAAACTTATATAATATATAATATATAATATATTATAAAACTTATACAATATATAATATATAATATATATATATATATATATATTATATATATTATATAAGTTTTATGGCAAAGCAGAGATATAATATCCTTAATTTTAAATGTTGGGCCACTTGATTGTAATTTGCTTTAACCTCTTTCCATGTGGAAGCATTCATTCCTCATATTATAGAATATTTAATTCCGTATATCTAATGCAGTTTCTCCATTTCATCGTTTATCATGAACCTTTTAATACACCAATTCATTTCTCCTAACCTTGAACCAGTCCCTAGGGTGTCAGTGTGGCGCTGGTAATCCATTTAAAGACGAGTCTTGTATGAAGCTGATATTTTCTTCTTGAAGCGGGGTAATCACTCTGCTTTTTCTGTGTGGATGTATTCTGTGCATATTGTCTATGTGGTTATATTGCATGGCTACGTGCCTTGGGTCACTCATGAGACTGGTGGCATGATGTTAACACTTCATAGATTAGAATATTTTGCCATAAATTTCTAGTGCTCGGTAGATTAATCATAGTAGCACATTTATTCCAATCCGGCAAAAAATCCTATATCGCTAAGGCTGCATAAGATTTTATCATCACTTTATGTTTTTCATGCACCAAATTATGGATATTCTCTGTCAACATGATCATACGTTAAATTTTTATCTTAAAACTCAGAAGAGAGAGAAAGCATTTTCTCCAAGAACTGTTACCAAACATAGTCTGAAATTGCAATAGGCAAAGTATTTTTTTATCAGTAGTAGATGTTTGAGAACGAATTCCATCTATATCTTGTTGCCTTAGCTTTGATGTTGGAAAGAAACCTTGAAGCACAATACTGTATCACAAGATATCCTTGGAAGAAGGGTATCGTATTGACTAAGTTTCAGGCCCCCTCCTCGAGTCCATTACAGCATAAAAAGTTTCATAAGGGATGAAAGCAGTCATGGTGTCTTTTTTTACTATTTTAGTTTTATTCATGAATGGAGTACTATAATAGTGCGTTTCAACTCTCCTGTCATAGTAAAGGAAATGAACTTTAAATCCCTCTCAAGTCAAGTTTAAAAAAAAAACTTTATAAAAAATGAAATTGTAATCAAAACACATAGAGGAAGTATTTTGTGATACGATTAACAAGAATAGCTCTTATATCTGAACAAATTTTGAACTATGGTGACCAAGATTGATTTACAAAGTATGCCCAAAGTAATCCATTGTATAAAGACACATTCATTTGTTGTAGTATTTTGTCCTGAACCAAATGGCTAAGCTTGCACATGTTGCCTTTCTTGCTCTTTTTATGATAGGTGAAATAATATTCAATAGAATCATTCCCATTAAATTTGATATAAAAACAGAATGTTAATCAAGTTTAGTTACTAGTATCTAAGGATTTCCACAACATGTTATCACAAACTGAAATGTATACTTTATCATTAAGCCTCCATGTACTTCAGCCCATCTCCATCTACAAATGCACTGTATAAAGTCTGTTATAAATAATGAATATAAGAACTTGAAGGAGATGTATACGATATATGGCTAAGGCTAGGTCACTCAATTTCCCCTGAATCTTACAGGAGAAGCCTGATCTCTCAACAAGCCAATCCAAGGTCTCAGCAGGCATCTCATTAATATTCATGAGCTTACCTGTTTCTCCATCCCCTATGGGGTCGTGGTCAGACCATCCGTCGACCTGATACTGTACACAGCCCTGTCCCATTGGTCACCTTTGATTACGGATCAAACCGAGAACCACAAATCATTCTGTGACAACACCAAAGCTTAACATATAAGGTTGGTCAGACATGCCGCAAAGGACCACAGCTTACTATTACGACACCTGACTGTCGCAAAACCTACCCAAAGTGTGCTTGACTCTGTTTTTGTTGACTGTCATGGAACATCAGCAAAACTGCTCTCTATTGCTTTTTAAAGACGTATGGGTAATGGACAATGCAACTGTCCTACATTCTATGACTAGAATTAAATTTCAGAGGAGGGAACCGTTAAAATTTCATTTTTGAAAACGCAAAGTCTTATCATGCTTATTGTCATCTCAATATAGATTGAAAGATAAATCATATCTATTTCTTTGCAGGCGACAAACCAAGTGATATTTAAATGTCATTTTGAAGACTTATGAAGGTATTTTATAACAGGAATGTATGGAGAAATGGCAGCAGGATCATTTGTAGGCAGTTGCTTTTCAGGACCCATCGCTATCTGTCTGTTACACATCCACAACTCTCTAACAGCTCACATTGCCTGTATTATTATGAAGAAATGCTCTCCATCTTGAATCCCATTGTCACCTTAAACCTTATTAGATGAATAGCCATGAGGAACAGTCCCTATCAAACGTATCAAAGGCATAGGGAATACACAGAAAGCGCGGATGAAACATGGTAATATGGAACCTGTACATGTTCTGACACAACTTCATTATGAGGCACCTGATTTAAATGTGCCAAAATTATGATTGGTTTTATTTGTTGTCCTGTTTCTCTTGTATCAAGGACCCTAGAGTGATTGAATAATATGTGAAAATAATCACATCTGCTTCAAAATGTGGTCTGAATTTAGATATATTGACAGAATGAATTGTCTATGACTTTTATATTGAGTGTTTTGTGCCTGTAACTGAGGACTTGCATTTGGCCTCTAGCGTTTGCCTGAGTATGACCTAAATCATAAATTTAACATTTATATTGTAGCACTGTTATAATGTGACATTGGTATGACATTCATCAATCATGAACGATTTGTAGCTGGAAATATATATTTGATATTGCAATGACCTTGACCTTGCAGGTGTGGCAGTTGGTTTGGAATGCTGGCAATGTGTTGGCGATGAGTGTGACCAGGACCCATCGCTGGTAGAGAGAGCGGGAAGTAAGACATGTCGGCCCGGAGAATCTTGTGAGGTACACTAACAATATCGAAATATTTCACAGTGGAAAATATATGGTTTGGAATTTATATACTAAATATATGATTTTTTTCCCGCTTTTCAAGAGAAAAATATTCAAAATCAAGCTGGAATTTTAAATATAAAATAGTTCAAGATCTTCCTGATGACAATGTAATAACTGTAGTCACCCAGTCACTACTGACTCATATAATATGTGATAGACTTGGTGGTTAAATGGCTAACGGTATATATTGCCTTCCTCCTGATTGAGGCCTCAATCTAATTGTGACTGATCTATGCATAAGAAAAGGACGTCCACATTCTGCAATGAAGACCTTATTCTGGGTACTCATGGAGCAAATACTATTTGAAATCCGATTTGTATTTTTAAAAAAACATAAAAATATTAATGTTATTGAATTTATTGGGTAGATTTCATCGATAATATCAAACCTCCAAATTGTGACTCTTTGTTGAAAAAGACCATGTCATAAGTCCATGGCATAGTGTTTTAGGCACCACCACAAAGCATTAAAGTGTTCAAATTCTGAATGGTTGGTGTGAAGATAACATCTTTATGATGTTCTGCACATGCGCAGATATCATTCAGGGAGTACAACTATTCCCTGACAGATATTCCTGCTCACATGAAGCTTTTAACTCAATATTAACCTGCTGAGCACACGAAGCAAATCAAATTGAGTGTCTCGCTTATGTATGGACAGTTTGAATTATGCAATAAGTGTTACAGTTTAGAAGGGGCAGTTTCAGTTAAAGTACTAGCATTTCAAGAATGTAGGGACAGTTTCAGTTGTGCAGTGAGTGTTGCAGATATATTAGGAAAGTGATAGTTGTGCAGTTAGAGCTATAAGTATGAAAGGAAAGTTTCAGTTGTGCAGTAAGTGTTGCAGTTGCATCTGGACAGTGACAGTTATGCAGTGAGTGTTGCAGTTGTATTGCGACAGTGACAGTTATGCAGTGAGTGTTGCAGTTGCATCGGAACAGTGACAGTTATGCAGTGAGTGTTGCAGTTGCATGGGGACAGTGACAGTTATGCAGTGAGTGTTGCAGTTGTATTGCGACAGTGACAGTTGTGCAGTAAGTGTTGCAGTTGCATGGGGACAGTGACAGTTATGCAGTGAGTGTTGCAGTTGCATGGGGACAGTGACAGTTGTGCAGTGAGTGTTGCAGTTGTATTGCGACAGTGACAGTTGTGCAGTAAGTGTTGCAGTTGCATGGGGACAGTGACAGTTGTGCAGTGAGTGTTGCAGTTGCATTGCGACAGTGACAGTTGTGCAGTAAGTGTTGCAGTTGCATTGGGACAGTGACAGTTATGCAGTGAGTGTTGCAGTTGCATTGCGACAGTGACAGTTGTGCAGTAAGTGTTGCAGTTGCATTGGGACAGTGACAGTTATGCAGTGACAGTTATGCAGTGACAGTTATGCAGTGACAGTTATGCAGTGACAGTTATGCAGTGAGTGTTGCAGTTGCAGTTGTATTGGGACAATAAGAGTTACAGGTATGGGACAGTTTCAAATATACAATAAGAGTTCACAGTTGTATTGGGACAATTACAGTTGTAAGTAAGTATTGTTTGCAGTAAGTGTTGCAGATTTATCGGTACAGTTTCAGTAATACAGTTAGTGTTGCAGATGTATTGGTACAGTTTCAGTAATACAGTTAGTGTTGCAGATGTATTGGTACAGTTTCAGTAATACAGTTAGTGTTGCAGATGTATTGGTACAGTTTCAGTTGTACAGAGTCACAAGCATGAGGGGACAGATTCAGTTTTGCACCAAATGTTACAGTTGTGTTGGGACGGTTCTAGTTGAGCATTAAATGTTGCAGTTATGTCTGAACAGCCAGCACTGGGGAAAATGTCATAGAGTTAGTGCATTAGTTTGATGTAGGGAGATGACACCTCCTCTCTTTTATCACCATGTTAAATTCTCTGTGAATATTGCCTTAGAGCCGGAGCTGATCATGCACCAAGTGCTACTCCTGGCTATTACTCATTGTGCATAATCCTATCTATGTCTTGTGTATCACCTGGTATCATCAAGGTGATCGATGGTCTCCATTATCGTCACTCTTATCACCAACAAAAGTGTTGTCCGTGGAATAAGAACGCCACGATTTGTTTATGATAGCAAACTTGTCTTGGCTTTCTAAAAACCCACTCTAATTGCGAATCGCTTCTAGATCTATATGGCTTGCACATTTTCTCACTGAAAAGGAGGATGAGTAATGTTATAGTAAAAGCTGCCGGATTAATTGATATTTACATGCCTCAAGGAGAAAGTAGAGACATTCCCATTTTGCACCGTCATCTTTGGTAATTGGCCATATATAACACTGAGGCATCAATTAATTTCCCCTCCAAATGCAATTATGGCAGATCTATATAGTGCTGCGGGAATATGGCTGTTTTTGATTACATCTGTAAATAATGCAATATTTCCGTGAAACAAATCAAAATTTTATGTCATGCGGGCTCAACTATCATGAAAATAATTTTCCGTTAATGGATTTTAGAAGATATATTTCACGCCTACACACCCATTTTATCATTTCATCATTTTACCTCTCAAATGATGAGTCTTAAATGTATGTGTAAGATATCATTGATAGATCATAACATATGATAAGAGTATACAAAATATTTCTCTTTTGAGATACGAATACACACTATTTAAGATTCTTAAATTATAATCTAATTAGTAATTAATCGTAACCTTAAACTGAGGTTGGAACGTTTTCTCAATGATTCTTAAATTCTTTTGTATATTTTCAGAAAGTTTATTTCAGAGTGAAATCTAATAAAGGTGATGTTATATATGAATCCACAGTGAGGACCTGCTCGGCAGGAAAATGCATCTCGAGAAATGACTTTCTCAACTGCACCTCGGAT
This sequence comes from Amphiduros pacificus, assembly GCA_949316495.1. Classification (NCBI taxonomy): domain Eukaryota; kingdom Metazoa; phylum Annelida; class Polychaeta; order Phyllodocida; family Hesionidae; genus Amphiduros; species Amphiduros pacificus. The sequence goes on along the minus strand of OX439004.1, from coordinate 29,466,002 downwards.
ATGCTGGAAAATCCCGGATGTACACGTCGTTACTGTTGCTCTACAGACCACTGCAATTCCGCAGAAACCATTTCCCCTGTTGCACACCATATTCTGATTCTACTGATATTAACTTTCTGCGGAACTGCTCTCCAATATTTGCCATCAAGATGAAGTCTATAAAATAGATATTGCTATTTACATGTTTTTATATTCTGTTCTGAGTGACCAATCTTTTACCGTGATTAACGTAGTCTGACATGTTGTTATTTACACGGCCACATATACATTGTAGGTGTGACAAATTGGGATTGATATTGGTTTTCTCCACTTAAAAAGCTCAATTTGAAACTTATAGTGAAAACCAATTTATAACATAACATATACAAAATAATGTACGACTCCTGGATTTGATTAAAAGGTTTTTGGGGTGACGGATGTGAGATAGAGGCTTAAAATGGACAAGACAAACCAAGCCCAGCTTTGCCCAATAGCGTGTCCCTGCGTCGTGATGTAAAACTGGGCTGAAACATAATGAAGTGAAATGAGATGAAATGAGCCCGTGAAGAGGAGCGTATTTGCCAAAGACAAGATGTAAATGGGGTCTGACCTGAGTACTGTAGTGAGGCCACACACACCATGGCATCGTGGCTAGGGACCCGGAGATCACACACCCATACGGTGACAATCTGATGTCCACAGGAATGTGCCCGCCCTGGCGAGCAAGGCATTCTTCAAATCACGCCTGGACGCCCGGATGTATGCCTCTAATGCCAGGACAATGGGTATATAATGGGAATGTCAGGACCATGTGTAGACCGTGGGCACAATAATGGGAATATCAGGAACATTGGCACAATAATGGGAATATCAGGAACATTGGCACAATAATGGGAATGCCAAGATCATGTGTAGATAATATTTATGTCAGGACCATGGGCACAATAATGGGAATGTCAGGACCATGGGCACAATAATGGGAATGTCAGGACCGTGGCCACAATAATGAGAATGCTAGGGCCAAGGAACCATAATGTGGATCTCCATACAATAGATTCTAATCAGTTGAAATAAACCCATTTGGGTAATATCTAGGCTTTCACGGGATGTTCTTGTCGTGCATTATGGAATGGTAGGATCTGAGACGAGGATGTGAGGACAGCATAGCGCACTCTAGCAGCCTTCCTCACTCACATTGGTCACGGGATGCGCCGCATGGTGGGATTTCATAAAATATATTCTCCATATATATATATATATATTCTCCATATATATATATATATTCTCCATATATATATATATATATATATATATATTCTCCATATATATATATATATTCTCCATATATATATATATATATATATATATATATATATATATATATATATATATATATATATATATATATATCGGAAATAATGTGTGATACATTATTGAAGAAATGTGTTGTACCCTTTGTCAAATAGTTTATATATTGATCCTGATATGTTATTTTGAAATTGCCAATTGTGAAGTATTTCGTACAATGAATAAATATGATATTTTATATCTATGATGTATATTTGTTCATTTATTATACGATGCACACATGTCTTCACGTCACAGTGGTCTTATAATTTCAGTGCCACCTGGTGGACATATTTGAGACAATGCTTCATCATTCTGATATTTTCATGCATTTTCGCTGAGGCCTTGAAATTGGGATGAAGTAGATTTCATTATAATGGCTACTTGCGTGCACTGATCGTTGTGCTGGTCTTTTTACCCTTATATATTTTGTCATTGCCCGTGGCGTCTATCAATTGGTCTTTTATTTCATATCAAGAAGATTCCATTTTGAAATTGAATGGATTTTTCATACAAGCAACACATTTGTATGGGTTTGATGGAAAGTGACCATACATTTTCAATCATAGTCTGAGACTACTTGCTTTAGAAACTCTAAATAGGATAATACTTGATAAGAATAGAGTATTTATTCATCATTCAGGTTATATATGTAACATCTGTGATGTATATTTGAATTACATTGTGTCCTTTGATATTGATTAAAAAATCTCACCACATATTGGTCCATTGTTAAAATCATTTGCTCCAAGCAAGTAGCGATGTGCCCACTGGCCCTAGCCAAGGTTGAAGACCCGTATATTCCTGCGGCTAACAGTTCTCCGTATTTGTTTTCCACCACAAACGTATCAGATGAATGGAACACCTTTCTGTTCAACAGACCTCTTTGATCAAATTCGTCTATTCCAAACCCTTCCCTTTTCTCTGCAAACTGCCGCCACATCAGATTTACCTCCCGAGTCTCCGATGGTTTGATAGGTCGCATCATTATGGGTCTCATTGTTGTAGATATTTCCACACTTTTGTGTGTATTGGTAGATTTTTCTACAAAAACATCTAGCAATGGAGGGGGAAGTATATTTTTTGCATCCATAATAACCTAAAACAAGTGAAGTTATCGGAAAGGGATTATAACGTATTTTGGTATATTTTTAACGCAAAGAACATTATTATTTAAACAACAAATATATGTTTAAAATACAAAACAGTTATCATAAATGAGCCCAGTTCATTTTTCGCTTGTGAAAAAATATATATAAATATTAATCTCTACATCACTATTATAATTATTATATATACATATATGAATGTATTACAATTATCACGTTAATTAATATGTAAATTCTATAACGCTTTGGGACTTGTTTTTTATACACACTGTGTATTAGCTTGACAATGCTACAATGCTTTAAATATTACCTGATAAAACTGTGGATGAGAATGACGTAAATGTCCATCAAACCAGACTATGACGCAATCACCGCGACCAAATCATTTCATTGTCAAACAATTTAGTTTGACATCAAGCAAGGTCCCACACACACGCCAGGTGGAAAGGATACTGTAATTCATCTGTGTTGTTCTTCCTATACCTCCTACAAATGATATAAATCATTTAAGAAGTGATGAGAGAGTTGTATTTGAATCTCACAGCCACTAATGGTAATTTTAAGACTTGTTAAAGGCGCACGAAGGTCAAACTTATATGGCCTATAGGTCGTAAATACACAATTTCACATTTTTGTCGTTTCAGTAATTTAAGTTATGACCCTTTTCCATGAAAAAATGTACAGATTTACGCATGTCTAAAACACTGTTAAATGTACCAAAATGATATGCGAAGCCTGGGATATTTATCTCAGAAAAGGTATTAAAAACATTTTTACCAAGGAAACCATGTGACCTTCCTTCCATGACCCATAATCTATTAGGGTCATAAAGAACTCCTTTGCCTCTAAACTTGGGACCATTGGGTGCTCACTTCGTGCCCTATTTGTGTATCTGCCTATAACCATGCCAACCAATTCTCCTGTCGTTTGGACTGTGGCTTGAACCACATGGCTCACCTTGGCAGACAATAGTTTTATGACATTTTCTTCTTTCACTTCCTCCATGGAATAACCATCACCAGTCTGAGAAGCAGCTTTGAGGTAGGAGTGAACTTCATCAAAATACTTCATATCAAACTTATCAAACGCCATTGGGATGCCTTTGACAGTTGTGTAATAGGGTAAGAGAGATGGTGGTCTTGCTGATGACATTCTGAAAACAGACATCCGAAATTAGGCTTCTATTTTGGTCCTTACAAAAGGTTTATAAATGTTTATAAAAAGAGATGATTATGCCAGTGAAAAAGAAATGAATAACCCTGACGGCTGAATTTCACTAGGAACACGGGGTACTCTATCAGTGAGATAATTGGCCTCTATCCTTACAACAATGCCCTGATTGAGCGTGTATACAAAACCCTGCTCACACAATATCTTTTGGCTGCAGTGGAAATCTATGCCTAGGCCTATATGAACATTTATTGGGGGGGGGGGGGGTAGAGATTTATGCACCTTAGCTAATCCAAGATCATTGAACCCCTACATTTATTATTATTATTATTATTATTATTATTATTATTATTATTATTATTATTATTATTATTATTATTATTATTATTATTATTATTATTATTATTATAATTATAATTATTATTATTATTATTATTATTATTATTATTATTATTATTATTATTATTATTATTATTATTATTATTATTATTATTATTATTATTATTATTATTATTATTATTATTATTATTATTATTATTATTATTATTATTATTATTATTATTATTATTATTATTATTATTATTATTATTATTATTATTATTATTATTATTATTATTATTATTATTATTATTATTATTATTATTATTATTATTATTATGATGGTAATGAACCTACTCACTTGACCTGGGTTAGTAGGCTGTCTATGTGATTGTTTCCTGCATGCATCTCCTGCACACATATTCCTCCGATGTCTGTACTTATTTAACAGCTGATGTCCTTTCTTCTACACAAAAATTAACATTGAAAACATGATTAATGGCAAAACTTAGGGCTGTAAAATAGAGACCTGCATTTACATCAACTTCCCATCCCCAAATCCCTACTTTTATTGAAGAAAATAATCAAACATGAATTAACTGACTATAATGTCTGAAATATGGAACTCTCTGCTCTTATCACTTTATGACACTTATTAGCTAGCCTTTAAGACTAGCTAATAACTTGAAAAAAAAAAAACAGTTTTGAAAGCATTTCACATAATGTTAAATCTGTTTCATCCAGGAAATTATTTTGACTTGAGTTCTGCATATATCTTTATAATTTTATGCTATGCAGTTGTATATCAATGGCCATTTGAAATGTTTAGTTTTAGTTTGGTATCGGAATTTTGAATAAAAATGAAATTCTATAAAAATGATACTAAAATTTGAGATTAAAAATTAGAACCTTTCTTTTGTAACAAGGAAATGGTTTTTGCCATAACTTTAGGATAAATAGTAGTTCAGTCCCTTGGTGGATCTGAATAATCTCGATAGTGTGATGCAAATCTCAGCATATACTCAGATTTGAAGCCATACGTACCGAAGTTTGCTTCCAAATGTGAAGTATTTTTGATTTGTTTCATTATACTCAGATTGTCCTTACTTCACGGAGTATGTGATCAGACTTGAAGTACATACTTGACCCATATGACATTGGTGACATTTGAAACAAATTCTAACACTTTTTATTTGCATTATAATCCTTGTTTAAAACATCCGAGAAAATATCTTAAAAAGAAATACCTCAATTTATTAATAACTTTTATTAAAAGCTTTGGCATCTGTAAAATATTGAGTGACAAATATTAGTGACACACCATCATTAAAATTCAACTCTAAATTGCTTGCTTATGTTAATATCTGATACTGAAAATAGAATTCTGAACAAAATAATATATTATATATGCTATTCTATTTTATATAGTCCCAGCGTAACGTTGATTGCCTATAATAATTTAATTCCATCCCAATTTTCGCAACTGCTAAACATTTTGGGATCTGTATCAGACCTTGACAGAATCCGGATGCGGTGTATAATTAATATTGTGTGCGGCCACAGTCGCCCACAATATATACAGATTTCGTGCAGCCAATTTCGTTGAAACTTCAACCATCCAGGACTAAAGGTAAAACAAGCATGTACACTTCGACAAAGACTAATGAAGAAGCTGAAACAAACCTACTTGTAGGTATTTTACAAGCTCTTTGTGAAAATATTTGCATTCATTTTATCATGTGTATCTCTCTGGAAAATTAAGATAAATGTGTACAATTATTAATAGTTAAGATATTGGCAGAAAAAAAATTATATTAATAACCCAGAGATTAATTTTCAACCGATTGTCATTCATCTTGGTTCATTTCAAGACTATATAAATACTTTAACATGCGGAAGAGGTAAAATGGGCTGAAACATTCAACAAAGCCAGAATGATAATGGTATGTTTCTTTCCATGAGGGAGCAGAGTCTACCCTGAACTCCAAATGTATCTAATTCATTAAACAAATAATTGAATAACAGATAAACATTTAAGGTATTTGTAATACGATCATATTTTTATTTGGTAAAAATAATTCAAAATCTAAAATCAAAGCAAGTGACGTTATAATGAGCAAATTTATTATAGTAATCGAAAATGTTTTCGAAACTAAAGGGAAGATTTCCCTTTATTACCTCAACTGAATAGCCAGTTATGTTTATGTGGGAGACATATGCCATTGTACAAATTAAAAGGCTAAACCATATGCAAATTAATTATGTTCATGTCAGGAGCTATTTGTCATATTGAAAGTTAAATCAAATTATGTTTGATCAAAAGCAATAATACAATATATAAAAGTCACATAAAGGCTATCAGAAAATGTAAGCATCAATCAAAGACATTCAAGCACATGTGGAGGAAAAGTTAACAATTAAAAGAGGGGAGGAATATTATATCATTCCTTTTACTTAAAGTTGTATTTTCCGCCACTAGATAACATTGTGTAAATTTCGTATTTTGGAATTACAGACGCTGATAAATGACAACCTTAAAGTCTAGTTATTGTAGACAGTACAAATCAGACAGAAACTAGTCTACTAAAGGGGAACAGGTGACACACAGGTGAAACACACAGAAGCTAGTCACCACTAGAGACTAAAAACGTGGAGGTCAGCACTTAAATCAGTATGTAAGATTTGTTTGCTCCAGAAAAACTCATCTTCAATTCAATGGGCCATTAAATTGTCAGATATTATAGTGTAGATCATTTAAATGTTCTACTGTGTACATGATATTACAGCACAGACTTCAAATCAGTTTTGACTAAATCCTTTGTCATCAGCAAGCTGTGAGCAGGGCCCTTATTCTTCACATGAGCAGAGTATGGCAAACTTCCACATACATTAAATCCCATATCCCTGGCTATCTTCATCATAATATGACTTCCATCGGTATCCAGTATATCCAGCAATATTGAAAAGTAGCCCTCTGTTTGAGCCAAATCCACAAAGTACCTCAGGAGACGTGTGCCGATGCCTGTATTCCTGTGGCCTTGCTTCACACCAATGTAACACGTTGCTACGTTAGTTTTGTTTCTGGCCAGTGACGAAGGCCCAAACACCCCAGCACCAAGTAGATATCCTTTGGATTTTACTGTGAATGTTCTTGAATGATACATCATCTTTCTGCTAAAATAACCTTGCTCATTGAATTCATCGATTCCAAAACCATCCCCATTCTCTGCGAGATGGCGCCACATGTTTTCCACGTCTGAGATATCAGAGACTTCTGCAATGGTGATGCTAAATGTCCCAAAGGTGACCGCAATATACTGAGGTATGATGTGTGTGTCCTTTTTATAAAACATTTGATTTGTAGATTCCATCGTTTGAAAAGGTGGAAGTGGTGCATTTCTCTGCGCAATAATTTCCTGAAAATAAAAAAGCATGAAACGTAGAACTTTTTCACAATTTTGACATTTGTCATTTGACCTTTCTCAGGCGGTATGAAATTTACTTCATCGTTGGGCTTCAGACACTTTACATCTGAAAACTGTTCTTAAAGCTCCTTAATGTGTATTCAATCAATGAATTTCCCTTAAAATGAGTATCTGTGAGATGCTGATAACAATTTTTCTTTCAGTATCGGCTTGTTATATGATATGATAATGAGGAACACGTGTGCCAAGTATACCATCACAAATGATATGTGGAAACGGAACAACTTTGATTCCAATAAGCTATCTTACTGAAATCACCCAAAGTACACCTGCCATGAATGTTGTGTTTTGCTGAGGCCTCGGACCACTATTACAATGTCCCATTGAAAACCATAGTAAATGCCTCACCTTCAAAAATTCATAGAAAATATTCGTATCGACCTAGGGTATTTTGAAAAATACTTATAAGATGGCAAAAATATTTATCTTTCTAAAAGCAGAGTATGAAGTTAGGTTGACCATTGAAATTTTTTGCTAGGATCTGTTAAAGTGCCACCTACCTTGAAAACAAAGAACAGAACATGGCAATATAGAAATGAGCCCCTGATAGCAAAGATCAATATATAGTCCCTTCAATTATTCTCATTATTTTTCTAATAACTTTGACAAAACAAGCCATTATTGTGCTATTAAATATCACTATTCATTTTATGTCTAATGTGATCTGCATCTCGTTATTATCATGTATAATAAGGGGGAGTAGGAAATTATCAAGCACTACTTTCGTATGCCCTGGTCCCACATATCAAATAGTAGACTCAGGTCTAATAGAGATCAAATATAGACCTAAATGCAACTTTATGCCAATTATAGTCATCTATGATATTACCCTAATTAAGTGCCGGTGTTAAAACAAGCATGCATGCTTACCTATATACCATAGTGCCACCTATTGGCTCCCCTGGTCTTACCAGATTAGAGTACCATTCAGGGCATTTTGGTGCCACACAATAAGGGATGATTAAAATTAGTATTTCATTTTATATTGACTTCAAACTTTCAGAATCAAATTGTAAAGTAGGGATGCACATGTATAAATTTAAAATAACTACGCAAAAGAATTTTTTAACGCCAAAAAAAATCAAAAACTGTTTAAGAAATCATGAAAAAATGCTATTTTGTGCTGTAAAATGTTGTTTTGAGTCGATATTATAGGAACAAGAGTACCAAATGATACTTTATTATGCAAATTATTTAAATTTGAATGTTACCTTCTGATTTCATGCATAATTTATGAAATATTAAAAATAGAGATCCCTCTAAGAGCAATATATTAGGATGTTACACAGAAAACAGAGAGTCTGAGAGCATGCATTTTGCCTAATTGATGAGCATGAAGTTCACAATGGACATTTTATACAGTTTTTTCTTACACATCTTCACATTGTAAACTCTCTCTGCTGTGTATATTTATTATATAAAATACACCTATTGACTTGTGCAGCATGTGGTCCAGGTGCCAATAGAGCATGCACTTCAATATAGAGGTTTATAGGGGTTGTTGGCATTGTCATACATTATATCAGGCAAAAAGGGACCTGATATGGATTAAACTACACTGGATCTATTTCCTATTTACATAAATTTACTAAATTAATTGACAAATCACTGCTCAAAAGATTCACAGTTGAAAGTTAAACTCCATGCTGTTTGCCTATTAGGCCTCGGACCACTATTACAATGTCCCATTGAAAACCATAGTAAATGCCTCACCTTCAAAAATTCATAGAAAATATTCGTATCGACCTAGGGTATTTTGAAAAATACTTATAAGATGGCAAAAATATTTATCTTTCTAAAAGCAGAGTATGAAGTTAGGTTGACCATTGAAATTTTTTGCTAGGATCTGTTAAAGCGCCACCTACCTTGAAAACAAAGAACAGAACATGGCAATATAGAAATGAGCCCCTGATAGCAAAGATCAATATATAGTCCCTTCAATTATTCTCATTATTTTTCTAATAACTTTGACAAAACAAGCCATTATTGTGCTATTAAATATCACTATTCATTTTATGTCTAATGTGATCTGCATCTCGTTATTATCATGTATAATAAGGGGGAGTAGGAAATTATCAAGCACTACTTTCGTATGCCCTGGTCCCACATATCAAATAGTAGACTCAGGTCTGAAAGTGCAATGTACTGGTTGTACTTTTGTGACCACCAGGTGGCCACATGTATACAATCATATGACCTCTAGTGTGGTTTGTCAGGGTGTTAGGCCTGTGCCATTGGACAAACATTAATGGACAAACAGGGCCCTGTGAGCCAAATCAATCCATTATCCCATACTAAAGTGCCCCACAGTAAGCAAGACTTTACTAAGCAAGTGTTCAAGATCACGAGTCAGCTAAACAAAGTTTGTCGACAAAGTGTCCAATGGATGATCAGGTGGTAATGTATATAAAGCATGTGACCTCTATTGTGGTCTGTTAAGATGTTAGGCTTGTACCAATAAACATAAATAAACACTCGGAATCACTCCACTTCCCCAATTTTAGGATGACCCATTGCCAGCAAAACATTACCAAGCAGGTGCTTGAACTAGATCAGTGTCCACTGGATGATTTAGATGTTAGCAGTAGACTCTTCTTCTTTCAAATAGTACATAAATTGTTGGGAAAATAAATATGATTAGTAATAACATTTGATAGCAAAGTTTTGTAAAAAGTACGTAAAAACCTCATTTCATGAATATTTTAAGTAAATTGTAAGATAACCAATGAAGCCAGCCAAACATTACTCCACCCTTAAACGTCTTTTAAAATGATAAAATCAGTTTACTACCTGATAAAACTGTGGGAAATCTTCCTTTATATTGCCACCAAAGTATAAAATGAGGCAATCACAGCGGCCGTGTATTTCCAGGTTAATACAGTTGGGTATCATTCCTAGATATTGTGCACCAAGTCGTAGGTTGGACATTTTACCAGGATTTAGTAAGTCCACACGACCAATTCCCCCTACAAGATAGAAATAAAAGTAAATGGATTCTTAAACATCTCAAAAATTGTTTTTCAATATTTTTTATTATCCATCCGAAAGCATGCCCTCGCTTGGCACCAATTAGGTTGATTTTAAGATCAATTTGATCTGGAATACGTATGTAATAATTGGGTGTTTATATGTTTTTATTAAAATCTTTTCAAACAATCCAGGTCCAAAATATTTGCATTTGATACAGAAATTCAAACGTTAGTTAGAACAAATGCACAAGAAAGATAAGAGAAACCACAACTGAATCATATATTTAGTTGAGGAGATATATTTCAACTCGAGGTCACGATCAGTTTTACAAAGATGTTTAAATATAAGATAGTGACACAGGAAAGACAACAGTTAATCAGCTGGAATCGAGGTTAACCAGTTAGGCACAGATTTTTGGAACAAGGATCTGTTTACACTGAGAAAATTAGATTTTCAGGTCCACCAGGCTGATAGATATAGCATTAAATAGTTTCTTTACAAAGTGTTCAGTGGAAATTTTGGATTTTAGCAGAAGACTAATGTACTTTCAAATGGACATTATGGTTGGGGTAATATGATGAGTATAAACATTTGATCAATAAGTGTAAAGTATAAACATTTATATTGTGTATAAAGAAAGTGCTGAAAATCAGATTTTTTGAAAGTTTTTATGCCCATGAAACACGTGTTAATGTAATTCATTTTATCAATCCAATATCAACTAAATTGAATTCAAGATAGAATGCTTTGTCGCCTATTAGTTAAAAAAATAAAAAATAGTGGCCATATTATTAACAAAATATTTACCCAATCTGATAAAAAATGTTGCGGCGTGGTCTTCTGTGATGTGCAAAATAAAAATATTGAAATAAATGAAAAAAAGAACAGACGCACCCAAATAGCCACAAGCCATGGTATGTAGTAACCACAGTCGGTTGAGTTCATACAGAAGCCCCATGCCTCTGTATTTGCTTTTGACCAGACTCATCCCACCCAGGTTCATTGGTCGCTTGCTCCTTGCCAAGCTGGTCGGCTGTGCCAAGATGGTCGCGGCCAGCTCTCCGGTCCTCGCATCAGTAACTTGTATGCCAAAATATCTGTCAATCAGATTCTTCATGAATTTCTTTTCCACCTCTTGCTTAGAATATCCAATACCACTTTCATATGCATCCTGATAGAGCAAATGTACTTCGTCAAAGAATTTAGATTCTAGTAGATTGAAGTCAAATGGAACGCGTTTTAGTGTTTTGTGGTAAGGCAAAGGTGATGTTGGCCTTTTAACTCCAGTTGATACCATTTTTGTTTGAATCTGTAAATATAATAGTTTGACGTTATCCTTATATTAGAGTGACCCAAAGCTTGTTGGTTTGATTCCCGGCCATGCCGAGATTACAATTGCTCAAATGAGCTGAGGTCCATGTCTGAAGGGTTCACTCGTTGTTGTCCTGGCTGGGTTATCATTTCAAGGCCCTGCGAGTTTGGTGAGGCAGCACTAAATCTTCTACAAACTGAAGATATCAACAAAATATTGTTTGCAAAAACAAATCAAGAATTTGGCTATGTCAGTGCGCCCTGGAAATATAACAAGGTTTCAAACAATACCCTTGCAGAAATGCATTAAATGTTTGGGACCTTCATTTCAAATAAGTTATTGAATCAACGCAATGAAAAGCAGCTGGATTAATAACTGTAACGTGAAAGAGGGAAACTGGCACTGTAGCGAGAATCAAGACATGAAATGTGAAATAATTTCTGAAAGAAATGAGATTCTGAGGCTCATTTTAATGAAATAAATGGAGAAATATCTTTTAAACCATCACCCTGTTTTGACGTTGTTTGAAATCTGGACCACCATGTCCAGTCATGCATATGAGTCTCTCGCCCACCAAAATATCACACAATCAGAATCGACCAATTTTAGGTCATGACCGTTTAATTAGTTGGCTGATTGAGGCGCTCACCAATAGGAATCTGTATGAATAGTTATAAGGTCTGTCACCAATCTTGAATCGGCTCTAAGCCAGTCTTTGCCCTGTTTTTGAAGCAATTTGAAGCAATTGAGAACTATGATTTAATCTTCCCATTTGAGAATTTCTCGGCGTGGCGAGGTTGGGTCACATACTTCCTCCAGCTCAATAGGCATGAAAATGCCCCTATTTCTTTCCGCAGGGTTGTTTGCATAATCCACCGATAGATGCTCAGTTGGCACCCTCTTTCATGTCAAGGACGTGTCTTGTTAAGGACCTGCGACATCAGAATTCAGTGATGCAGCACTATATGTGCTTCAAGTAGGTCTCATTATGAAATGACTGAAATAATGTTTAAAGTGATGTAAAAAAAACCCAAACAAACAAAAAGGATAGATATAGTCCATATTTGTATTGAAATGTGGATTTTTGGAGAAAAAAATTGAGGTAGCAATCTTCTCATGAGTGAAAGTAAATGCATATAATCAGACCTGTGAAACACAAGCTTTATGCTAAAACATTTGAAACTATTGCATTGCATTGGACATATTCATAATTCATCTATAGTATGTGATTGACCATGTGTTGCAAAGTGAAAGGACTCTATGGAGTTGAAACTTTGCAGTAAAATCTCCTCTGTTGAGGCATAACATGGGATGAAATCGTCAACGCTTTGCTGTGAACAACCTATCCATGTTAACCTCTGCACATGAGAACGTCTTTAAGCTCATAACAAAACAAGGTCAATAGGTCATTTTATTAGAATAACACAAGCTGTGAGAAAAAGTCAAGATTTTCACTCTATCAAGTTATTTTATGAAGGGTGCCTTTCAGTAATCTCAAGTACCAGCTAGAGCAGCCTAAAGTTAAAATCTTAGTCCAAAAGTTTCTAAATATATCTGTCTAAGAAGGTATCACAATTAATGCGAAGATATTAAAAGAGGAAGAAGGTATGTACAATTCATGTTTCACATGTTTATTAAGACACCATTTTCCAGCTGATTCTCCGTAGACAGAAATATACGTGAAGCGTGGAAATGCTTGTATTGAGTATAAAGTGTATCATACAATGACCTGTTATATTTAACTTGAACTTAGTCTGAAAAATAGAGAATGATACTAAAACAAAGCAAGTAACTGTAGAAATATCACCATACAGGAAATTCTGTTGGAGTTCATGATGAAAGCTCTATAAGGCTCACGTTAATTGTTCAAATCAATTATTTGATTAATTTGGCAATGTTCAAATTTACGTTAAATTACATTGTAAATATGTAACTTTGTTACTACTTAATACTTAATTACGTAACTTTATTATGTATTAGTTATTACTTTATTACGTATTATTAGAGTTAAAGTTTAAAGTTAACGTATATAACTGTGCAAGTTACTCTTTTAAATATAAATTATAAAACACATATACAGTATAAAAACAAAAGTTCAGTTTTTATGTACATAAAAATGAATCATGACACACAAAGCTGTAAAAACGTTAGAGATAAGCATCTGACAAAACACTTCAACTGCAAAGTGTACACATTTTGTGAACCTCTTTTAAGTTATGCATGTACCCAATTATTATTAAATCCAAAGCAAATATATGATTTCACAGCTGTCATAGAAAGTTGATAAAAATCGACTATTTCTTGGAAATATTTATATCGATTTTAACAACATTTTATAACGGAACACCTATATTATTATTATTATTATTATTATTATTATTATTATTATTATTATTATTATTATTATTATTATTATTATTATTATTATTATTATTATTATTATTATTATTATTATTATTATTATTATTATTATTATTATTATTATTATTATTATTATTATTATTATTATTATTATTATTATTATTATTATTATTATTATTATTATTATTATTATTATTATTATTATTATTATTATTATTATTATTATTATTATTATTATTATTATTATTATTATTATTATTATTATTATTATTATTATTATTATTATTATTATTATTATTATTATTATTATTATTATTATTATTATTATTATTATTATTATTATTATTATTATTATTATTACAAGTGCCTTCGGCTGGGAAAGGATGCTGTCTTTCACTGTTGTAGCTATCTCTCACTTATGCAGTTGTCTCTCACATGTGCAGCTATCTCTCACTTATGCAGCTGCCTCTCACTTGTGCAGCTGCCTCTCACTTATGCAGCTGTATCACTGTTATAACTATCTCTCACTTGTGCAGCTATCTCACAGTGCTGTAACTATCTCACACGTGTGCAGCTATCTCTCAATGATGCAGCTGTCTATGTCTCATTGTTGTCTATGCAGCTGTCTCACTTATGTAGCTGCCTTTCACTTGTACAGCTATCTCTCACTTATGTAGCTGTATCTCACATGTGCAGCTATCTCTCTGTTGTAATTGTCTCTCACTTATGTAGCTGTCTCCCACTTGTGCAGCTATCTCTCACTGCTATTAATGTCTCACTTATGCAGCTGTCTCTACCTTGCAACTATCTCTCACTTATGTAGCTGTCTCACTTGTACAGCTATCTCTCACTTATGTATCTGTCTCTACCTTGTGCAGCTATCTCTCACTTATGCAGCTGTATCACTATTGTAACTCTCTCTCTCTCACCTGTGCAGCTATCTCTCACTGCTGTAAATATCTCACTGATGTAGCTGTCTATGTTCCATTGTTGTAACTGCCTCTCTAACTATCATCTATGCAGCTGTCTCACTTATGTAACTGCCTCTCACTTGTACAGCTATCTCCCTGAAGCTGTCTGTTTCATTATTGTAACTGTCTCTTACTGTAACTATCATGTATGCAGCTTTCTCACTTATGTAGCTGAATTGCGCTTGTACAGCTATCTCTCACTTATGTATCTGTATCTCACATGTGTAGCTATCTCTCACTCATGCAGTTGTCTATGTCTCATTTTGTGAATCTCTTACTGTAACTATCATCTATGCAGCTATCTCACTTATATAGCTGCCTCTCACTTGTACAGCTATCTCTCACTTATGTAGCTGTATCTCACGTGCAGCTATCTCTCACTTATGTAGCTGTATCTCACGTGCAGCTATCTCTCTGTTGTAACTGTCTCTCACTGTTGTAACTATATCTCACCTATGCAACTGTCTCTCCCTTGTGCAGCTTTCTCTCACTTATGCAGCTATCTATCACTGTTGTAACTGGCTCTCACTTGTGCAGCTGTCTCACAATCATAACTGTCTCTGTAATTATCTCTCACATGTGCAGCTCTCTCTCTCACCTATGCAGCTGTCTCTCACCTGTGCAGCTGTCTCACACATGTGCAGCTGTCTCTCATTTATGCAGCTGTCGCTCACTGTTGTAACTACGTTTTGGCCCCTTTGTGCAAAACCTTGTGGGACCTCCACTGACACAATAAATAGGTCAATAATTAGGTCAAATTGCCGATGGTTGAAAACAAAGCTCTAATACAGAAATGTATGCATATTGTGGGCAATATTTCACATCTAACATAATTCTGACAAAAAATAAATGAAAACTACTCTATTCATTACACACATATTGCTCAAGCCATCGCATAAACATGCAAAGTAAAAGTGAAGTGGGGACTAGTTTAGTCATCATCATCATCATCATCATCATCATCATCATCATCATCATCATCATCATCATCATCATCATCATCATGATTACTGGCTATTGGCTTTATTATTATGATAATATAGGTATGCAGTTATAAAAGGTTGATAATAATCGACTAAAACATTTCTAGGAAAAACTTATCAACTTATCTGCAAATCTTCATGCAACTTAATACTTCAGCAAAAATACACAAAAATAGCTATATATGTCGAACCTCCATATTATACGCTAGAATTCAAGTGTCCCTTCAGATAGAACTTTTCAGGTCTGCATGAAATCCACTGTAGTAGGTTTTCTAATGTTTTATAATTCATAATGTCTTGTCACTTATATGTGTGCACTTTTATCTGATCAATAAATATATCAATATTTAGAAGGGGAGGCTTGGTGAAATTAAATGTTTGTTCTGGGCATGAAACCAATTGGCAGGGTAAAATATTGAGAATGCCAACACTGACGGGAAAATTTAGAACTTTTTCATCTGAAGAAATAATGGTTGAAATTGAAAAAAAGGACTATTTGAATTTACCCTGTAAAAGACTATTTGAATTAACCCAGGGCCTCTAAAAGGTAACTTTACAGATCAAAAGGCAACCATGAAAAAAAATAGCTCATCTATTTGTACAATCTATCCAATGCATTTTGGGTTGAAATTTCTTTTTGCATGAACAACATATAATCAACAACATACCTTTCAAGCCAACACACACCCTCTTCCTTATACGTTTAAAAACGTTTTCTTACCTGAGTTGCGACATTTCCTTAAAGCATTCATGAAACCACAGAGGTCACAGGCAATTTTACAGAGGTTTTGGGTATGCTTAAATGATATGCTTAAAAGCTATCTCACTAAAATCAACAAAAATACACTGACCATGGTTATTGTGTTTTGATGAAAGTGCCAAGTACTGCCAGTACTCTTTTGGCCACCAGGTGGCCACATGTATACAACTTCATTATAAGCAGACATAGTCAATTTAACATATATATCATTTATAACTTTGAAAAATATTTGGAGCACAAATATATATATTTGTGTGTGTGTGTGTGTGTGTGTGTGTGTGTGTGTGTGTGTGTGTGTGTGTGTGTGTGTGTGTGTGTGTGTGTGTGTGTAATGAATGACTTCTGGAAATAGTTGTGATGATTGTAAATTAGTGTAAGTAAAGCACTTTATAGCTTCATGTTAAATGATATGTCCTTGAACGTACAGATAATAAAGATATAAGGACGTGTGCGCTAAGGGAAAAAATTGGTGATCCAACAGACTGGGGGAAATGTAGAGATATGATTTGGTTGCAGAGAAAAACATAGAGAATGCCTCACACGGGGTAAACGTGTTTACTTACGAATATGGATAAACACCATACAAACACAAATACAATTTAAGATATAAATGACAAATATATAATATCCTTTTCTCGCTTCCTGAGGAGTCACAATCATATTTTCCTCACCAATTAATAGATCATATCTATTTGACGAAGAAAACCCCAAGTTAATAATAATTTGTTTGGTTGACCCATAAACATCCAAATTTCAATCTCATCCAATCCACAAACTTGGATATCAATACCTAGCATTACTACCCCTGCTTCAGCTGTCCATGCATAGACCTAGGGATGGGCCCCGCTACTGACGAGTCCCGGGAACCCGCCGGTTTCTAATGTATTGGAACCGTCCTGGTTCTTTCTTCTTGGTACTGTACTAACCTACAGTATTATCTATTATAATCAGTGTTGAGCCCTGAGGTTCCCCCACATGACCACATGCCTGTAGGGTAATTAACCAATTAAGTTATAATGTGAAATTGAGAAATATTTGCCACAAACATTACAAGGGGTGTATGTTTTCTTTGATATGTTTGAATGCATATTGCAAGTGAAGTTGTGAGTACTGTTTGTATATTAATTACTGAGATAGCAAGCCCCTGTGGATTGTAAGTCTGCAGCTCCACTACCCTAGTCACCAAGGCTTGGTCTGCAGATAGGTTTGTTTGTTTGGGGTTTTACGTATACATCACTTTCAACATTATTTTAGTCATTTCGTGATGAGACCTACTTGTAGCAGATATAGTGCTGCCTCACTGAATTGTCATGTCGCAGGTCCTTGACATGACAACCCACCCGGTCACAGATTTACAAGGACAACGGGTTAACCCTTTAGGCACGGGCCTCAGCTCATATGAGAAATTGTATCATAAATTCAATCCCAACACAGCCAGGGTTCGAACCCACGACCTTTGGATCACCACAGAGGAATTGGTGCTAATAAGCTGGCGCTCTAACCAACTGCGCCACGGCCCATGGCCTGGTCTGCAGATAGGCTTCAGACAGGACTATTAGGGATAATACGGTATTCTTTATTGAGTTCAACAAGGTTTTTTTTGCACTTTCAATTTCGTTTGTGAAGTTCAGGTGTGTTGTTTTCAATGGGACAGTATGGCAGCCCTATTGTCAGGTATCAGTATCGGTATCGTTCAAGTATTGGTATCGTTTATAAAGTATCGGTATCGGTATCGTCCCGCTAAATTATTAACGGGGCCCATCCCTATATAGACCCAGCGACAAAGATGTTATCAATCTGTGTAACCAAACTGACTGGTCTATAATATTCATAAATTGATAGGTGACTAACACGCTGTCTTGTCTTTTTTCTCCCCATGTCACAAGCAGGTAGATACATATGTTAATTAGATGACGCTGACGTACCCCTGACATATAAACAACTCACATGCTAATTTCTGACCCAGGGAATGTGCAGCCTCATTGAATGATATCACATTACATCTCCACCAGATGTCACACAAAAAACAACCACTTTCAGGGGGCGCTGTTCAAAGTGATGAGATATTCCTTGCAATGATCTGACAATAAATTTTCGTATTCTTTCTTTATGTAAGTCAATAATAATTAAAATTGAAATAGCTTTTATAGTATTTTAAATTATCTGTATAATAACAAGATATATCTCTTCGAAAAATTAAACCAAAATAAGTGAACTAATTTCGCAGGAGATTTTGCCCAAAAAGGAAAATATTTGGTGCAGGACCTTTTTGGTGCATTTTTGACGCAAATGCATGACTTACGTGCAAGTACATTTAGGGTCATTTGACACATGTGCAATATTATGTTTGTACTAAAAGATTTGTCAGATACCAATGGAACAATTTAAGATATTTGGAACTTTTCACAATAGTAGGTACAATATCCAGTCCCGATGACAGCAGAACAAAGCATAATTTAAAAAACCTGAGAGCAATAATAGTAGTTTTATTGCTCTCAGAAAAAACTAAAAGGATCAATTTTAAATATAAGAAGAAAATGTCAACTTAAATATAACATCAACATCATCTTTAATTCTAAATAAAGAAAAACAAAAACATTTGGCCAATGTAATGTTTTATTGGAGAATGTTTAAGGAGAACAAACTATAAATACAATGGGGATAATAACAAGATTATATATATAAATATATTTTAGAGATATATTCCTATAAGCAAATGTAACATGATAAAATTCAACGTGCTTCTGAGGAGTATAAAGTAGAGCAACGCTCTCATATCAAATTTATCTATTTATGATATATTTATGGATTATATTCATGAATTTTGAGTAATAAAGCATGAATGATTCAAATGTGATATCCCAAGAATAAACGGTCTAATATTTCTATCTTAATCCGTATCACTATCACTGAACAAATGTGTTAACATTCAAAATCCGTGTCACTGTTATTAAAAAGTTGTGTTTAAATTCAAAATATATTACGAGGCTAACAAAAATTCTGAATTTGATATGTGCAGTGTTTAATTAGTTATACATCACAATGATTTTATTCTTTTCGTACACTTTAAAAAACACATATTAAATTTAATATTTTAAAATCATCATTCTCGATAATATATGGGTATATTAAACTCGATGAGAAGATACTATGTTGAACAGAGAACATATATCAATCATTAAATATAGAATATACATAAAATTATTTTTATTTTCACTTGCACGTCTGGTCAGGTATTGAACTAAACTTCAAAACGCCATGATTTCTTTCATCTCATTTGGGACATAGTTATAAATTAAATTCCTTAAAGCAGTATTTCAATATGAACATATTTTACAATTTATTTCACAAAGAATGATTCAGAAGAAACTATGTATATATTGTAGTATATGGGATTCGTTGAGAAAAAATGAAAAAGATTGATAGATTATAATGACAATTAATGGTTACAACAATCCAAGAGGGAAACAAAGTATGTTTACACATGATTCGATCACATAGCACCGTTATTAGATGTCAGTATCACCATGACGATGGACAGTTAACATTAACCTCTGGGCACTCATCCCAGCATTACTCGAGTGTCAGCATTCACATTGTCAGCATTCACAGTATCACCATGACGATGGACAGTTAACATTAATCTCTGGGCACTCATCCCAGCATTACTCGAGTTTCAGCATTCACAGTGTCAGCATTCACAGTATCACCATGACGATGGACAGTTAACATTAACCTCTGGGCACCCATCCCAGCATTACTCGAGTGTCAGCATTCACATTGTCAGCATTCACAGTATCACCATGACGATGGACAGTTAACATTAACCTCTGGGCACTCATCCCAGCATTATTCGAGTGTCAGCATTCACATTGTCAGCATTCACATTGTCAGCATTCACAGTATCACCATGACGATGGACAGTTAACATTACCCTCTGGGCACCCATCCCAGCAGTACTCGAGTGTCAGCATTCACAGTGTCAGCATTCACATTGTCAGCATTCACAGTATCACCATGACGATGGACAGTTAACATTAACCTCTGGGCACCCATCCGTGCATTACTCGAGTGTCAGCATTCACAGTATCACCATGACGATGGACAGTCAACATTAACCTCTGGGCACCCATCCCGGCATTACTCGAGTGTCAGCATTCACAGTGTCAGCATTCACATTGTCAGCATTCACAGTATCACCATGACGATGGACAGTTAACATTAACCTCTGGGCACCCATCCCAGCATTACTCGAGTGTCAGCATTCACAGTATCACCATAACGATGGACAGTCAACATTAACCTGTGGGCACTCATCCCAGCATTACTCGAGTGTCAGCATTCACAGTGTCAGCATTCACAGTATCACCATGACGATGGACAGTTAACATTAACCTCTGGGCACCCATCCCGGCATTACTCGAGTGTCAGCATTCACATTGTCAGCATTCACAGTATCACCATGACGATGGACAGTTAACATTAACCTCTGGGCACCCATCCCGGCATTACTCGAGTGTCAGCATTCACATTGTCAGCATTCACAGTGTCAGCATTCACAGTGCCAGCATTCACAGTATCACCATGACGATGGACAGTTAACATTAACCTCTGGGCACTCATCCCAGCATTACTCGAGTGGAAGTAAAATTACATATTTTCTTACCTTATCTTTCTTTACTTGGATTGTGTTTTACCTTTACCATTGCATTGCTTCTGGTTGGTCTATTATTGCCATATTATGTTCACAAATGACATAATTTAACCCAAGAATTATAAAGGGCTTAAACAGTACCATGTGTCATTTAATCAGCGTTAAATGTATGATGAAATATCAGCATTTCACCCCGGTCAGAATAATCCAAAATGTATTGTGATGGAATATTGACACCACCCTCAACATTACACTCAAATCCATTCACAGTGTCAGCATTCACAGTGTCAGCATTCACAGTGTCAGCATTCACAGTGTCAGCATTCAAAGTGTCAGCATTCACAGTGTCAGCATTCAAAGTGTCAGCATTCACAGTGTCAGCATTCACAGTGTCAGCATTCACAGTGTCAGCATTCACAGTGTCAGCATTCAAAGTGTCAGCATTCACAGTGTCAGCATTCACAGTGTCAGCATTCACAGTGTCAGCATTCACAGTGTCAGCATTCATGGATAGTGTCAGCATTCATGGATAGTGTCAGCATTCACAGTGTCAGCATTCACAGTGTCAGCTTTCACAGTGTCAGCATTCACAGTGTCAGCATTCACAGTGTCAGCATTCATGGATAGTGTCAGCATTCATGGATATTGTCAGCATTCATGGATAGTGTCAGCATTCACAGTGTCAGCATTCACAGTGTCAGCATTCACAGTGTCAGCATTCACAGTGTCAGCATTCACAGTGTCAGCATTCACAGTGTCAGCATTCACAGTGTCAGCATTCACAGTGTCAGCATTCACAGTGTCAGCATTCACAGTGTCAGCATTCACAGTGTCAGCATTCACAGTGTCAGCATTCACAGTGTCAGCATTCACAGTGTCAGCATTTACAGTGTCAGCATTCATGGATAACATTCAGCACTGTGGTTTGTCTTGTTTCCTTCACTCCTGTGTGGTTTTTGAAGAAGTTTTTTTTTACATTTATCAAACATGAAGGAAGACAATGGTTTATATGTGTGCATGGGGTTGCCGGGGAATAGCAATATACATGTCAGTCCAATATCACATTTGGACACGAATTGTTACAAAACGAAACGAACACATATCAGACGCGTTCTAGATATTCTTTTAGCAGTCAGACTATATTGATTATAACCACCTATGTACATCAGCATTTTGCAATCCTGGACAGTTCTGTGGGTTATGATGTGATACTCATTCCTTCTTTATCACGCGCTTGAACTCATCCCAGGTTAAGGTATTGTCATAATTCTTGTCCAGTTCCGCGATGACTTGCTGGAAAAAAATATTCTTCATTATATTTTTGTTCGTTGTTATCTGCGTTCTTCGTACATGATTTTAGATTTTAGTGCGTATATTTTGTCCTAAACTACCTGCATTTATAAAAGAAATAAATCACAATGATATGGGCAAGGCCTGGGACAAAATCGGTATACAGACAGATAAGTTATAATTCTAATTTTCTGGATGTTATCCTTCTGAAAATAGGAATATTCCTTTCTTAATAGATTGAATAAAAGGCTGGTTTACAATCTGATAGACAGGTCTACCATTGAAACTGTTCTGGTAAATGGTTAAAATGAAGGTGTCTGATTGAAAAATAGATGGTTGATTTGAAATACTTGTCTGAGGGTTGTGCCTTTTGAGACTGTGAGGATTTATATGTATCAATCATTTGGGATAGGGTGAAATATATGGAGAATGTATAATGGGTGTATATAAGGCATGTTAAATCTCACCTCGGCAGCCCACTTGGCAGTGTCCGGCGGGTCCCCCATCTTGCGGAAGAGATTCTCCAGCTCTCCACAGCTCAGCTCTCCATTGGAGTCCTTGTCAATGCTTTCAAAGCAAGACTTCAGTTCCTCTTCTGTGTAAGTGGACATAATTACCACACCTTATCTTCCGATATCACAGAGAAATATTAAAATCCTGGTTCAGAAAATCTATTTGTGCTGTCCGTGGTTTACAAGTACAAGGCACGGCGCAGCAGCTGGTATCAGGGTATATAAGAGGGAAGCAGGTCCCTGATGCTCTGGGGTAGACCAGCAAGCTGCCTTCCTCAATCGATATATTCAGCATGCTCAGGGGGCTGTGGGAAATCATTATTACCTTAGAGTCATAGCAATATATAAAATACATAAAACAACCAATCATATTTGATTACCTTTTCCTTGGATTTTTATTTTGAATAATATTTTATTTTGAATTGAATGAATTAAAAGAAACACTTATTCTGACTTCCGGCTTCGCAATGACTGATGACTCCAACCAAATGTCATATTTATATACAATTATAGTTCATTGCCAAATGATTACATTGTCGGTACAATAAATGTTCTCTTTTTTGTTAACTGTTATTTATTGTTGTATTAAAAAGTTGCGTGGTTTGCATAGGTTTTCTGATATGTTCCAATAATGTTTAGCATATTTCATTGCACTGAAGTAAATTGTATAATTATGTGTTTGGTGATGGATATGGCATTTGATCATGGACGTAATGTGATTTCACCTTAGCGCAGGAATAATCAATCAACATCGGATTTCGTATATGAATATGAAACTTTTACATGATTACTGAACGAATTAAGAAAAGTCGATAACACTTCCAGACCCGACAATAAAACAAACTGGAGAAAATAGTGAAGATTGAACCTACCAGACTCCACATCACCCTCCCAATAAGACACTACATATTGTACTTACCAGACTCCACATCACCCACCCAATAAGACACTACCGATTGCACTTACCAGACTCCATATTACCCACCCAATAAGACACTACGGATTGTACTTACCAGACTCCACATTACACAACCAGTAGACACTACATATTGTACTTACCAGACTCCACATTACCCAACCAGTAAGACACTGCAGATTGCACTTACCAGACTCAACATCACCCACCCAATGAGACACTACATACTGTACTTATCAGACTCCATATCACCCATCCAAAAAGACACTACGGATTGTGCTTACCAGACTCCACATCGCCCACCTAGTAGACCCTACATATTGTACTTACCAGACTCCACATCACCCACCCAATGAAACACTACATACTGTACTTACCAGACTCCATATCACCCACCTAATAAGACACTACATATTGTACTTACCAGACTCCACATCACCCACCTAGGAGACCCTACATATTGTACTTACCAGACTCCACATCACCCACCCAGTAGACACTACAAATTGCACTTACCAGACTCCACATTACCCACCCAGTAGACACTACATATTGTACTTACCAGACTCCACATCACCCACCTAGTAGACCCTACATATTGTACTTACCAGATATCACCCACCCAGTAGACACTACAAATTGCACTTAACAGACTCCACATTACCCACCCAGTAAGACACTGCAGATTGCACTTACCAGACTCCACATCACCCACCTAGTAGACCCTACATATTGTACTTACCAGACTCCACATCACCCACCCAGTAAGACACTGCAGATTGCACTTACCAGACTCCACATCACCCACCCAGTAGACACTACGGATTGCACTTACCAGACTCCAAATTACCCAACCAGTAAGACACTACATATTGTACTTACCAGACTTCCCATCCCCCACCCAATAAGACACTACAGATAGTACTTACCAGACTCCACATCACCCACCTAGTAGACCCTACATATTGTACTTACCAGACTCCACATCACCCACCCAGTAGACACTACAAATTTCACTTACCAGACTCCACCTTACCCACCCAGTAGACACTACGGATTGTACTTACCAGACTCCACATCACCCACCCAATAAGACCCTACAGATTGTCCTTACCAGACTCCATATCACCCACCCAGTAGACACTACACATTGTACTTACCAGACTCCACATCACCCACCCAGTAGACACTACACATTGTACTTACCAGACTCCACATCACCCACCCAATGAGACACTACATACTGTACTTACCAGACTCCATATCACCTACCCAATAAGACACTACGGATTGTACTTACCAGACTCCACATCACCCACCTAGTAGACACTACATATTGTACTTACGAGACTCCACAGCACCTACCCAGTAGACACTACATAGTGTACTTACTAGACTTCACGTCACCCACCCAATAAGACACTACAGATAGTATTTACCAGACTCCACATCACTAACCCAGTAGACAGTACATATTGTACTTACCAGACTCCACATCACCCACCCAATAAGACACTACATATTGTACTTACCAGACTCCACATCACCCACCCAATGAGACACTACATACTATACTTACCAGACTCCATATCACCTA
This sequence comes from Amphiduros pacificus, assembly GCA_949316495.1. Classification (NCBI taxonomy): domain Eukaryota; kingdom Metazoa; phylum Annelida; class Polychaeta; order Phyllodocida; family Hesionidae; genus Amphiduros; species Amphiduros pacificus. Next base: position 29,440,268 of record OX439004.1, on the reverse strand, counting down.
CCCAATAAGACACTACGGATTGTACTTACCAGACTTCCCATCACTCACCCAATAAGACACTACATATTGTACTTACCAGACTCCACATCACCCACCCAATAAGACACTACAGATAGTAATTACCATACTCCACATCACCCACCCAGTAGACACTACAAATTGCACTTACCAGACGCCACATTACCCACCCAGTAGACATTACATATTGTACTTACCAGACTCCACATCACCCACCCAATAAGAACCTACAGATTGCACTTACCCGACTCCACATTACCCACCCAGTAGACACTACGGATTGTACTTACCAGACTCCACATCACCCACCCAGTAGACACTACAAATTGCACTTACCAGACGCCACATTACCCACCCAGTAGACATTACATATTGTACTTACCAGACTCCACATCACCCACCCAATAAGAACCTACAGATTGACCTTACCAGACTCCACATTACCCACCCAGTAGACACTACGGATTGTACTTACTAGACTCCACATTACCCACCCAGTAGACACTACGGATTGTATTTACCAGACTCCACATCACCCATCCAGTAGACACTACATATTGTACTTACCAGACTCCACATCACCCACCCAGTAGACACTACATATTGTACTTACCAGACTTCACATCACCCACCCAATGGGACACTACATACTGTACTTACCAGACTCCATATCACCTACCCAATAAGACACTACGGATTGTACTTACCAGACTCCACATCACCCACCTAGTAGACCCTACATATTGTACTTACCAGACTCCACATCACGCACCCAATAAGACACTACATACTGTATTTACCAGACTCCATATCACCCACCCAATAACCCACTACGGATTGTACTTCCCAGACTCCACGTCACCCACCCAATAAGACACTACGTTGTACTTCCCAGACTCCACATCACCCACCCAATAAGACACTACAGGTTGTATTTCCCAGACTCCACATCACCCACCCAATAAGACACTACAGATTGTACTTCCCAGACTCCACATCACCCACCCATTAAGACACTACGGATTGTACTTACCAGACTCCATATAACCCACCTAATAAGACACTACATATTGTACTTACCAGACTCCACATCGCCCACCCAATGAGACATGAGTGACCAAACTATGTACTCTGGGAAATGTGAAATGGTACATTTTCAATGTTGAAATGTACTCCCTGGAATAAGTATATCATCAATGAATTCAGTCACTATTTAAGCATTGTTATATTTGAATTATTTGATATGACCACAAATCAAAATGGTATTATTGTCCTTGAAAAGGTTAGGTAAGAAATGAACAAGCAAATTAGTTCTGAGAAATTTATCTTTGTAATAGAAAAATAATGGAAATGGAATCATCAAGCATATATGTAGAGAAAGCCTGGATGAAGACAAAAGATGTTATTTATATGTGCCAAGAAGTAATCATACAAGTTCCATAAAGCAAAGAAACAATTTACAATAAGGTAAAATATTTCAACTGACTGGTCAGTCCTCAAGGGTTGGGGAGAACTTCACAAAGAAGACAAGCGAAATATATTATTTTATGACATACTGTCAGTATAATGAATATGTCAATCAATCAATCAATCAATCAATCAATCAATCAATCAATCGACCAATCAACCAATCAATCATAATTTTGATTTATTTTAATTATAAAGTTAAAGAGATTCAATTACAAAGTTCCAAAACCAATGGCTCTTTCAAAGTGTCCATTCAGTTTTAGTATTTTGCACTTCATACACCAGATGTCACTACTGAGCTAGCCCAGCAGTCTCAAACTTGACACAGACTCGCTCGATGGACAAATGATTCTTGGATCTTGTGCAATTACTTGCGAAAATGGCGTAATAAAAGATCTTACAACTTTTAGGGAAAATACCAAAAAATTAAAATAAATAAATTTTTGGATGGGGACGTTTTAGTTTTATTCATGTATTGGGAAAGAAATTATTTGGTACATTTGAGAGTGATATCTTTTCAACAGTGTTAGATAATTGCTTCACCACCCAGGTAAAGAATCGATTACCTCTGCATTGCAAAATAGATACTTACGTCAACTTTAGATACCAACCGAAAGCGGTGCGTGTCCTCCGTATATTCTGAATATATCTGCACTTCTTTAGTGATATAGAACTGACCATGTGCTCGTGACAAACATGATAATTACAATATTGCTAATTATAACGGTTCTATTATATATTGAATAGTTTATTTGGCTGGTATGAATGCATTTTGGTTATGAAAGCATCTTTTGATAAGGATCATAATTTATGTTTTCATGGGGGTGTGGGTCTCAACAGAGGACAACGAGCTTTTGATGGTCCCTCTTGTTACGAAATAAGAAGGTAATTATTTTATTGTTACCATCCCTTATGAACCTTTTCATGCTGTGAGGGTCCATACATGTAGAGGGGGCTAGAAACTCGGTCAAGATAATTTTAGAAATTTCTTGTATAATTTTCGAATAGAAAAACATAAACATTATACCACAAATTGATTTTATATAACTTTTGTAATCACTTTTTGAAACAAATGATTGTAAAACTTACATTGCCATGTTTTGTGTGCGAATAAAGATATAACATTACAAGGTGAAGAAAACACAGTACCAAGCTACCAAGAAAGAAAACATGTTTGTAAACAAGGAAGGTTAAGAATGGGAATTATATCTACGCTATCCAGGGTATGGCCTTATATGGCAAGGACTTTATGTTAAGTTCCACAACACTTTGGCATTAAAAAGTGGTATCGTGGAGTGACGTGGTTGTCCCAATAGTTGATCTGAAACTATTTGGCAAATGGCCAAGTCATGGGTGTATGTGTGTGTGTATGACGTTTTTGCCACGCGGTCAGGGAGCTGTGAATAATCGTAAGAGTAAACACAATATCATGATTATATGGGGTGACTGACACACGCTGTAATCACAACCTTGACTAAATACTCCAATCATGAACTTACCATGATTAATGCTCCCGGGGGGGGTACTCTCATGATTTTAACCCGCGGAGGCTGGGATGGAACTGAAAACCCCAGAGCCTGAATTAGGGAAATATTCTATCATTATTGGTACCCTGATTTAGGACTAGCTGAATTTTTTATACCCTCATTTAGGGATGACGCAGAAGGGGGAGATTTAGAAAGGGGGATTGTGATCCCTGTTTTAGGGAGAAATTTGAAAAATAGTACCCTGTTTTAGGGAAAATGATGAAATATCTTAACCTGTTTTAGCGAAAATGACCCTATTTAGCCCAGCTTCCCCGGTAACGCTGACTATGAGAGTACCCCCCCCGGGTTAATGCTGCCTGAACAATAATATATTTACACATTTGAGTAAAAGGTCATAATATCTTTAAGCTTTTTTTTCAGATTTATAAAACTGTTTCACGACCAGACAGACTGAATATACAAATTAAATATAAAAGGTAGATTACAACGCTAAATATTGACTCAAAACAAATTAGCATGACACAATCACAGAAACGTGATAGGGGGATGGTTGAGAGTTCAAAGTGTATGGCATGACATTAGACTTATTGTTGGTGAGCTGACTGTTTGTGTACAGTGCTGACTGTTTGGGTACAGTGGCACTGAAGCTTATTCAAGTCAACGAATTTATCATAGGATGATCCTGAGGTCTGCAAGGTGAACTGGGCGATGGCCAATGCAATGGATCATTTCTAATCTGCCTTGTATTGCGCACCTACCACTGTGACTGGGTGTGTTGACAAACAATCCACAATGTAGCAGGATTAACTAATCCATATTTGCAACGATTTCTCTACAATAAAATGGGTCAGGTTATGAAATCAAGTGACAGCCATGGGCAAAATAACTTAATATGGCATCACCTTGATATTAAGAATACATTAATTTTGACATATGTAAATATACATATAGCTACTTGTTCATAAGGTCATTTTATATACCAATGCTATTTGAAAAATTTTCATTCCGCAACTGGTTCGTATTAGTAAATTACTGTTAAATTCGGGGATCTTACTAGAATTCCCTCACAATAACTTTTTCATTTAAAATTCTTTATGTGTGTGTTATTTCCAAAACATAACACCATTGAGAAACTGGTCATTGAGAAACTGGTCATTGATGCTGACCAATACATCTCGGAGATGTATTGGTCAGCATTATGAAATATGTATGAGTCCCGAGGATGTATTGGTCAGCATTATGAAATATGTCTGAATCCCGAGGATGTATTGGTCAGCATTATGAAACATGTCTGAATCCCGAGGATGTATTGGTCAGCATTATGAAACATGTCTGAATCCCGAGGATGTATTGGTCAGCATTATGAAACATGTCTGAATCCCGAGGATGTATTGGTCAGCATTATGAAACATGTATGAGTCCCGAGGATGTATTGGTCAGCATTATGAAACATGTCTGAATCCCGAGGATGTATTGGTCAGCATTATGAGATATGTCTGAATCCCGAGGATGTATTGGTCAGCATTATGAAACATGTCTGAATCCCGAGGATGTATTGGTCAGCATTATGAGACATGTCTGAATCCCGAGGATGTATTGGTCAGCATTATGAAACATGTCTGAATCCCGAGGATGTATTGGTCAGCATTATGAAACATGTCTGAATCCCGAGGATGTATTGGTCAGCATTATGAAACATGTCTGAATCCCGAGGATGTATTGGTCAGCATTATGAAACATGTCTGAATCCCGAGGATGTATTGGTCAGCATTATGAAACATGTCTGAATCCCGAGGATGTATTGGTCAGCATTATGAAACATGTCTGAATCCCGAGGATGTATTGGTCAGCATTATGAAACATGTCTGAATCCCGAGGATGTATTGGTCAGCATTATGAAACATGTCTGAATCCCGAGGATGTATTGGTCAGCATTATGAAACATGTCTGAATCCCGAGGATGTATTGGTCAGCATTATGAAACATGTCTGAATCCCGAGGATGTATTGGTCAGCATTATGAAACATGTCTGAATCCCGAGGATGTATTGGTCAGCATTATGAAACATGTCTGAATCCCGAGGATGTATTGGTCAGCATTATGAAACATGTCTGAATCCCGAGGATGTATTGGTCAGCATTATGAAATATGTATGAGTCCCGAGGATGTATTGGTCAGCATTATGAAACATGTCTGAATCCCGAGGATGTATTGGTCAGCATTATGAAACATGTCTGAATCCCGAGGATGTATTGGTCAGCATTATGAAACATGTCTGAATCCCGAGGATGTATTGGTCAGCATTATGAAACATGTATGAGTCCCGAGGATGTATTGGTCAGCATTATGAAACATGTCTGAATCCCGAGGATGTATTGGTCAGCATTATGAAACATGTCTGAATCCCGAGGATGTATTGGTCAGCATTATGAAACATGTCTGAATCCCGAGGATGTATTGGTCAGCATTATGAAACATGTCTGAATCCCGAGGATGTATTGGTCAGCATTATGAAACATGTCTGAATCCCGAGGATGTATTGGTCAGCATTATGAAATATGTCTGAATCCTGAGGATGAGTAGCTGACGTAAATATAGATAAATATGACATTCACTTTTCATTTTAACCTCTGAGTCATAAAACACTCAGATGTGGTCAGTGTACACGTGTCTGATATTTGTTTGATATTCATACACATACTTATGTAAATCTTGATTTTACATTTTGAATATACCAAAGAATGAAATTGTTTATCTTTTAAATATTAATTTCCTAAATTGATTTGTGTAGTCTCATTAGTGTCAAGATTTAAGTCAACCATATCATTCACAAAATGGTACCTGTTTGTCTGATTAGGTGCAATGGGGGAGAGAAGCCTATCTGCATATGTATTAATAACCTGGGGTATTTCATAATCCTTGTGAAAACAATAATAGGGTTTGTGGAGGCAGACGTTTGCAGAGAATCAACTACTTCTGTTTCGCACAGTAAAACAATAAATGCAAACCAAATTCACCCTGAATCAGACCTTGTAATTGTTGGCATTTACTTAATTAAAAAAATATCACTTCTATGATACTGTGGACTTGTGTTGTATGGTGTGATAACAAATCTTCCTTTATCAGTTTATTCCTGTCATTTTGATGTCAATTATATACATTATATTGTGTATGTTATCTTAATTGTGTTGTTCTCAGAGGATAATTGCACTTCGTGTATCCGTTAACAATCATCATCAAGGAAATTTCGACATTAAAAACCATGAAATCCCCCTTCCTAAAATAACTGAGAAAAAATCCCAATTTTGAAAGTATATTTTAAATCCCTCATACTTATTTATTTCAAACAAATTAATTCCTTAATCAAAAAGAATGTTCAGATATTTTTGATAATTTGGATGAAATACTTTATTATTATGTGATACAGATTATATATATATATATATATATATATATATATATATATATATATATATATATATATATATATATATATATATATATATATATATATATATATATATATATATATATATATATATATATATATATATATATATATATATATATATATATATATATATATATATATACACACACAACAGACCAAGGATTATTTAACATACGATAGGAAAACTAGCTGGCATCATCACTTATATAAATGGATGTGACTTGGCGGAGTAGGAAGATAAATGGGAAGAAGGAAGTGTAAGCTGTGGGCGAGAGCAGCTCTGAGATGTATTTATAGACCACGCCAACTGCTCAAAAAGACAGCTGAAAAAAATTAGGTGATAGGATGTCCCCTGAATACGGGCGTTAATTTACGACCTCCCCACGCTTAAAGAGTCCATTGCTTCGTCTGTGTGTTCTGAGAGCAATATAACTAACTATTTATTATTGCTCTCAGGTGTGTTCAATCAAATATAATATATTGTAATGTGGAATAAATACAAAATGTCGATATTTAATGAAGGTTTCTATGCTAAGAAGTTTTGTGAATGTTTAGGCATCATTTTCTTGCGTGACAATTCGAGATCTGAATGTAAATCGTTTAGATTGATTTATTTACAAAAATCCATTGAGTTGTCTTGAATAGTCGTCACCCTATTTCAGGTGAATTGCTCTCATTTTATTTTCTTGAATCAATTGCGTAATTTTTATTTATTTATTCATTTATTTATATTTTTTATGGTTGGAGCATTTGGGAACAAGTTTTGATTCATTTCCCAACAATATTATTTTTTTTTAATCATGAAACATGGAGAGATGAATCCTCGATGAAGATGCTGCATAGGAGGTACATGTTATTCCATGGGATCACATGATGTGTGTGGGAATATGCTGAGTCCACACAATCGCGGATCTCCCCAGTAGAAGGATGTAAAAATATCAGAGAAGGCCGCCTGGGGGTGGAAGTCTCTCATCTTATGTGTAGGGTGCCATTCAATAGAGACGTCCTGTGAGACAGATGCGGTGTATAATGAATGCAATTGATTACGTTTCTTGCACAGCTTAGCAGTATAAGATGTACGTCAGTGAGTGGGAAGGCTTTACGTGTAATTATTCATTTTGTCAGGAAATGTCACGCCGAGTCATGTGTCAACAAGGTACTCGTATTATCCATATTTATATTTCACCCAGGTACAGTGTCACCCAGATACAGTGTCACCCAGGTAGAGAGTCACCCAGGTACAGTGTCACCCAAGTACAGTGTCACCCAGGTACAGTGTCACCCAAATACAGTGTCACCCAGGTACAGTGTCACCCAGATACAGTGTCACCCAGATACAGTGTCACCCAGGTAGAGTGTCACCCAGGTACAGTGTCACCCAGGTACAGTGTCACCCAGATACACTGTCACCCCAATACAGTGTCACCCAGATACAGCGTCACCCAGGTACAGTGTCACCCAGGTACAGTGCCTCCCAGGTACAGTGTCGCCCAGGCAGAGTGTCACCCAGGTACAGTGTCACCCAGGTACAGTGTCGCCCAGGTACAGTGTCGCCCAGGTACAGTGTCACCCAGGTACAGTGTCACCCAGGTAGAGAGTCACCCAGGTACAGTGTCACCCAGGTAGAGAGTCACTCAGGTACAGTGTTACCCAGGTACAGTGTCACCCAGGTACAGTGTCACCCAGTTACAGTGTCATCCAGGTACAGCGTCAACCAGGTACAGTGTCACCCAGGTACAGTGTCACCCCGATACAGTGTCCCCCAGATACAGTGTCACCCAGAAACAGTGTCACCCAGGTACAGTGTCACCCAGGTACAGTGTCACCCAGGTACAGTGTCACCCAGGTACAGTGTCACCCAGGTACAGTGTCACCCAGGTACAGTGTCACCCAGGTACAGTGTCACCCAGGTACAGTGTCACCCAGGTACAGTGTCACCCAGGTACAGTGTCACCCAGGTACAGTGTCACCCAGGTACAGTGTCACCCAGGTACAGTGTCACCCAGGTACAGTGTCACCCAGGTACAGTGTCACCATGCAGGCAGAGCTAATATCGCTAATTATTTCTCAGCTACAAATTGTTGCCATGGCTATGTACATATGTTCTGTTATTATCTATTGATAATTAACAGAGAAGATACCAATCTATATAAAGGTGTGAATGACATTCGAGATCCGATGTAGGGGACAGGTGAGTTGTTATTCTGGAAACCAAGGAAGTGTATAGCATGTGGAATTTCACAAAACAGGAAGTTATACAATAAAATAGAATATTTCCTTTCGCTGCTGACAGCTCTAACGTATTTGCGATGAGCTTGATTTGAGTTTCCCAATGGGTTTTTTCATTATCATCCATATATGAATAACCATCTTGAATTGTTTCTATTCTAAAACAGATGGACTATACATGCATATATAAGTTCCAGTGCAACTCAAATAACATTGGGAAAATATCCTAATTACAGAATATATATGTTTTAAATAGGAGGATTTCTTTGTCTCTGGTGTATATCCTGATATTTTATTGTTCTCTATTACTATTCTATTTCATTGTGTGGACAACATCCACATAGGCAATTCCCCATATCTAAAATTGACGTCTGAATAAAACATTCACTTTATATAGCTTGCCAAAATATATCCAAGTTGTCGGGAAATAAGCTAAAAAAATGCAGAATTGTCTCATCAAAATTTGAGTTATGTTATTTTAATGAGCCGTGGAATGAGATTTTGGTTATATAAACTAACTAAGTCTATAAACATGTCATGTACATAAATCGCTATATTTAGCTTTCACCTGAAAATGTAAATATGTTTAGAGTTATAAGGACAATATCAAAGTGTATAAAACATATAGGACATCTAAGGGTGTAACGTGAACCACCCCATTGCACCATACCTTCTTTTCACCTTTTTGGTCCTTGACCTTTAATATTTCCATTAATTGCATACTTTTCCTCATATAACCTGACTAAAAATATGGTCCAGATATAATATGTAAGAATGCAATAAAACTGACTGAATGTGATATGAAAAACATTCCTGAATGAGAGGTATGGCCGTTCTATTGGAACAAATTAAGAGTAGTATATGTATACATAGCTAGCTTTTAGTTTTCATGATACCAAACCCAAAGGTACTTTATGATGTTATAAAAGTTTGTCTTTTATATTCATCATGTTGTCTGTATGTTCACAAATAGCGTTGTTGCCTTAACTTGGCAAGAACAATGAGTTCGGCCTTGAAATAAGACAAAATGTCAGAGAGGGTCATAGCTTCGGAACACTGAAACTTTATTACAGTAAGAGCTTGATTCCCAGAATTGTATGACGTATTTCAAGGGCAGCCTGAAATGTGCTGAAGTCAAGGCCAGTCCATACATCAATATTTTAGACTCCCAACTGAAATGTGCTGAAGTCAAGCCCAGTCAATACATCAGGATTTTAGTGCCCGGATCTGATTACATCATGACGTAGTTGGACAAGGCTGGGTGGTAGAGTATCTGTCTTTCATTTGAGTTAACTGTCAGAGCTTTAGGATGTAAAAGAAAGATCCTCGGAGCTGGTCACAATGACCTGAAAGGACTGCATTGAAAAGGTTGTATATATAAGCAGGCACGGTGGTGACCTCTGTCGGAGGTGTAGTACAGTAGTCTATTTCTATCCTGTGATCGGGATCAGCAGGCCATGGTATGCTGGATCAATGCTAACATTTTTTATCGGATGCTTGTCCTTTATGATCTTGATCGGTTCCCATATGTTAATGTGTACTTGTGCAATGTGTCTTTAGTATGTCCTGGTTTTTATCACTAACAGTGTCATCCACAGTACAATGGAAATACTTGAAGATGTTGCAATGCCATTGTTAATACATATCTATTCCCAGTCAGACAAAACGTGTTGTCACACATGCGCGACACTCTCTCATTCATTTATTCATATCCCTCAATGTCCCCCCTACCCATGTTTCTCGATCCCATCCTTGGTGCCTTACGCCATGTTCTTACTTCACCGCACTTCAAACAACCTCATATTTCTGTCTCATCGTGCTTATTTTTTATGAACTTAGTGTACAAGACATTGTATAATGATATGGTGGTTTTGTACTCTATTAATCTTATTGAACTTACTAATAAAATCATGTATCTGTATGTGTATTAACATTGGACCAAAGCCAATTGTTCTGACTAAAATTGGAATGCAATTCATATTCATTGGTTTATATAGTTGGAGATTATATCAATTTTAATGATATCCACTACCCTTGACTTAAATATTTCCACAAAGCAAATCCACCATCGTGTCGGTCCGCTGGCTAGTTCTATTTACAGACCTGTAATTGGCCCAAAAACCAATAAATGTGTCAGAAAATGACAGACAATTAAACATCCTCAGAAATGTTTTTATTTCTTTAAAATCAATTCTTATCCACACATTGTTTATTAATCAGCAAATTATGTAACAACGTATTTCAGTCCATCTGTCACTTCTGCACTATGTATTTTAAGAAATGATCCCAGAAATTGACAATTATTAATGGTGCTGATGTTGTAACCAGAGACATTTAAAATGTGTTTAAATGTCTCTGGTTGTAACAAACACATCAAAGAATCGCTTGTCAATCTGATTATGACACCAATATATATTTTCAAAAAAGAAACAACTTAATTGTGTCATTCCTTTTAGTATAAATATGTTCACTGTCCCATTCCCTTCATATAAAGCATTCTGGTAAATATCATTACTTGTATGTCAAATTTTCCCGCTTAAACCTCAGTTGTCATTCTGTTACCATGGCGACGCGTCTTTATCAGCGTGGGTTTGACATCCGCACAAAGGCACGGCGTCACGTCCGAGCAAGCTGACCGGAACGTGACATGTCCGGGGTGACACGCTAAGTGCGGGCCTGGCTAAATCTTTTTTAACTATCATCGCACTGTAAGCTTAAGAGCACTGAACATAATAAAATGTATTCTAGAATTGAACGAGAATTCACTAAAGTTTAGATAAAGAGTTAACTGTTGAGTCGTGTGGGGTGAGATTGAGAGGAGTGATTGTGGAGTCACAGAGATTCAGCGAGCGGGTGAATATTGGGTCATGTGGTGTCAGAAAGAGAAGGAATGTGGAGTCATGTGATGCCAGAAAGAGGGCGAATGTGGAGTCATGTGGTGTCAGAAAGAGGGGGAATGTGGAGTCATGTGGTGTCAGAAAGAGGGGGAATGTGGAGTCATGTGATGTCAGAAAGAGGGGGGAATGTGGAGTCATGTGATGCCAGAAAGAGAAGGAATGTGGAGTCATGTGGTGTCAGAAAGAGGGGGAATGTGGAGTCATGTGATGTCAGAAAGAGGGGGGAATGTGGAGTCATGTGATGTCAGAAAGAGGGGGGAATGTGGAGTCATGTGGTGTCAGAAAGAGAAGGAATGTGGAGTCATGTGATGCCAGGAAGAGGGGGAATGTGGAGTCATGTGATGTCAGAAAGAGGGGGAATGTGGAGTCATGTGGTGTCAGAAAGAGAAGGAATGTGGAGTCATGTGATGCCAGGAAGAGGGGGAATGTGGAGTCATGTGATGTCAGAAAGAGGGGGAATGTGGAGTCATGTGATGCCAGAAAGAGGGGGAATGTCGAGTCATGTGATGTCAGAAAGAGGGGGGAATGTGGAGTAACTATTGCAGGGTGAGAAAGAGGGGTGAATGCTGGGGAGGCATAGGGTGAGATAGAGGGGTGAATGTGGATTCATATGGGATGAGATAGAATCGTGAATGTGGAGTCATATAGGGTGAGATAGAAGGGTGAACGTGAAGTCATATTATAGAGTAAGATAGAGGGGTGAATGTGGAGTCAATCGGTCAATATTGAGTCATGTGGGGTAAGATAGAGGGGTGAATGTGGAGTATTGCTGAGTTATATTGCTCTCAGCTTTATAATGGTAGCTTTCGGTGATAAACCTCATCATATAATGATCCATTGCAAAATGAATATTTGGGATTTAAACGTTAGAAAAACATGAATCTGTGATCAAATGGCGCAGATGAATCTGATATTCAGAGCACCATATAGAGTTACTTAATAATTCTAAATCTACTGATCAATTAATGGTAAGCGACCTCCACAAGATAATTAGATGTGGAGATTGAACAAATGCAAGAAACTGAGAGGAAACGGATGTCGTGGGTTGTGGTCTAGTTATGAAAGGAATGCACAGAGATCACAATGACCTTCATGTAGATCTTTTCCCAAAAGTTAAGTGTTCAACTCGCATCATTTCCGATGTTGTCCTTATATGGTTCACATGGCCTTAAAAAGCAGAGGCACTTGAACTTTGGCCCGCCTTATATGGCAAATGATCTCTGACCCGGAAAACCACACTATCCTACGTTCTGCATATAGCACTACATCGGGCAAAGCTATACAATACCAAACAGGTGGAATGCGGCTAATTTTAATGACCACGGATGTGGCGAGCAAGGACATATTATATTCAGCTTGTATTGAAGTTTCCGACATATATCATGTTTAATTATATTTTTAAATCCATGAATCTTACAAAAACATATTATGATATATTCCGACAACACAACAACACAAAAGAGAATTGCCCTCGATAAACGGATTTTATCACCTGCTTGTAGAATGCGAGGCGAATTTATGTTGAAATTTATGTTTAAAACTATCAAAGCAATGCGATTGAGCAGCACATTTGTAAATAATTATCACCAAAATATGAATTACATATTAATAATTTTAATATTGTGTCTAGACATGTTATTCATGTCATCTTGAACTACAATAAACTGCAATCTGTTCCGGAAAATGAAAAAAAAATGATTTTGTGATACCGATGTCTAGTTTTACATAATCGTGATGTTTATGGTTTCCTCTCATACTTTATTGATGATTCATGTATTAATTTATAAGATATCCATATGCTCGACCCAGCATGCAGTGATAGAGGGTGAATATCTTACAATGTGCATGAATTATGTATTTTCAGCTTTGTATATACATTTATCGTGAAGTATGAGATATTGATCTTTTTGTAATTTAAATCGTTGAAAGTAACATGTTTAAACGTGTCATGGCCTTAAATGTTGGCATGGGGCTGGGACTTGTTATGAACAAATGGCGATATTTATGTATAAAATTGAAGTGTTTTAAATAAACATCAAAATGACCCTTTGTTCCCTTTTAAATGAAGTAAAAACACGATTCTTCTCCATGTAACAAATGAAACAACATATTTACATCCCATAATCTCTCAACCACCAGCTCCACTCAGCATTTCTTATGCATTGCTTTAAATCATTTTGCCATTGATTAGTGGATGGTTTTTAGATTGGCAGCATCTCCAGGGTTGGTGCCGTTTTGTTGTCCTACCCTAGATGGCAAATATGCTGGTGCGGGATGCTGCAGCCGGCTCCGGCTATTCTACCCGGGGATGCTCGCACGGCAGTGTTAACCTGGGCACTGTCTCATCACATCCTCTGACATCCATATTAAGAAGCGATATGCTAAAGCATAGCAACAACATGCCTCGTCTCCTTACTATTGCCGCTTTTGGCTGTCTTTCCTTTCCTTTTGTTGTTATTATTGTTGTTGTTCTTGATATTCTAGGTATTGCTGACGAGATACTGAATAATAAGATTGAATATAAATTGTGTTGAACTGTTACATTGCAGACGCTGTTGGACTTTTTATAAAGAACAAAATATTATTGAAGATTTCACAAATCAACTTCATTTCTCACCACACATAAACATGCACATATTGATATGCAGCATCTCACCCTATTTATTGGCGTCGCCGACCTATTAAACAATCAAATATATTAAAGAAATACTCTGATTTTATTTAGAACTATGGTGAATTGATATATGACATAATAGATATATATTTTGACCCGTGTTATGCAATTTCTGCCTCTCTGTTGAGACGTGAATGGCTATATATATCTATGTTCCAATATAACCTATCCAGGGAGGCCTACTCAGGTATGGTGTCCGCGCGGTGACCTTTTGCTGCATTTCTTTCGCTCAGAGGAAAGAATCGACTTTCACATAGAATGTCATTCCATTTGTACTACGCCTCCATGGTTTGATGAACAACTATATTAGCCTATTCCACCTCCTTCCTGATAAATACATATTCTTGCCAAATACATATTTCTCTTGCTATTGTTTAAAGCACCAAATGCATGTGAACACAAATCGATATATTTATGTGATCGGTACTATATAATAGCGTGTATGTGGCGGATAGCGAGCAGGCTTATGCGATGCCCGGGTGTACGGTGAGGTCCTGGCACGACGCCATACACTCGCAGCACCAGGTGACCCAGGCACAGACAATCAACAGATGTACTCTCCCTCTCCTGTGTCCACTCAGTTGTTCGTATCGTTCTGTTTCCTGTCGAATCCTTGTTTTATTTGTTCCTCTGGCGTTCTATTTTACCCAGCATGATATCGGGTTCATTAAGTATTTATTCCAAGTCAAAGCATCAAATTTTTGCTATTTTTGATACAAATGACGTTGCAAAATTTGTTGGTGACTTTCCTGCTCAAGTGACCCATATCCAATATCAAACGTTTATTAAATGTTCGACGTTCACATTTATATTTGTTCAAAAATCTTTAAATTTGAACACGAATACAAAACTTTAAGAATGTACCATATAATTCAACAAATGTATTGTTACAAGGGTAACTTGCTAATCGTTCATCCTTTTAGTTGAAAAAGGGCATTTTATTCAGGGAAATATATGGGTTTGGGCAAGAAGGAAAACAAGCTGGGTATTCAAAAGTGAGTTGAAAGAAGGGATAATTTGATAGTAATCTGGTGAATTTAGGAAGAGAGGAATGGTATGGTATCTACAGAGGGTACACGGTTACTCAGGGGAGTTTAAGAGGAATGGCAGGTACTCAGTTACTCAGGTGAGTGAGTATAGGAAGACAGAAGTTGGGAGTACTCAGTTACTCAGGTGAGTGAGTATAGGAAGACAGAAGTTGGGAGTACTCAGTTACTCAGGTGAGTGAGTATAGGAAGACAGAAGTTGGGAGTACTCAGTTACTCAGGTGAGTATAGGAAGACAGAAGTTGGGAGTACTCAGTTACTCAGGTGAGTATAGGAAGACAGAAGTGGGGAGTACTCAGTTACTCAGGTGAGTACAGGAAGACAGAAGTTGGGAGTACTCAGTTACTCAGGTGAGTGAGTATAGGAAGACAGAAGTTGGGAGTACTCAGTTACTCAGGTGAGTGAGTATAGGAAGACAGAAGTTGGGAGTACTCAGTTACTCAGGTGAGTTTAGGAGAAATGGAGGGCACTCAGCTACTCAGGTGTGTTTGGGAAAAATGGAAGGTAAATAGGGGGGTTATCAGGTGAATAGTTAAAGAAGAGGGCTGATTTGAGTTGATAAAGGAAGTTGTATGGAAGGTTGGGTAATTGTTTTGGTGTCTGATATATGATGAATATAACATGTTCCACAATACTCAGTTAAGACCAGAGGCACTGCGGTCAATATTGCCTCACAACATCAGCGATTTATTCAGCATGCCAACAGACTTGTTATTATCCCAAGAGAATATCCTCAGGATCAAAGATATTTACACGACAAAATACCTGAAGCAGATTTTATCAGTGGAATTGTATATCGTTGCTTTAGTTATTTATTAAGACTTTTTAATGACTGAATCCAAGAATTCATTTTAAAATTAATATGATTCCCTATGAAATAAATAATTATAACTGCCAAGACAACGCAAACGGCATCGAGAAACATCTCGAGCTCTTTATTGCAAATTTGTTTATTGTGGCAACAAGAATATAGTATAATTAAAAACAAAATTAAAGAACTTCGCATAAACCCCACGAACGGGTTTTGACTATTTGGTATTAAAACCTACCAAAACATGTTTGGTTTCCATGACTTTTGTTACTTGGTGACGACAAAAAATAATAAAAGCCATCGGAAATACTTTTTGCATTTCCACAAAACATTTCTAATACAAAAAAGATACTTGGATGTTCACTGATATCGAAATAAATATTGGGACTGTCATCAAGTGTTAGATTGTGATGCCATATTCGACCAACTTTCGGCCATCTTGGTTTTGGCGCTTTAGGCTTTAATAGCTTGGCTTGCGCTTATCAGAAATGATTTTGACTGTAACATAAAAGGTGCGCATTCTTTCACCTCTCTCCCCTGTCCAGGTTTTTTTATTCCCCACATTTGTTCCATATGAAGGACTTTCCTCTCAATGTTAAGTATTTTCTCTTCAGGAAATAACATTTAATGAAAAGCATAAGAAATGTTTATATTCAGCTTTGGAAGATTTTGTATTGAAGAGCCTTGGTAATATGCAGGTATTTGAGGAATTTGAAAGCATCACCTCGCATGTTTGAGAATACAGCTTGTGAGTGATACTAGGATGTGTCTGTCCATATTTCTCATCAGTAAACCTTTGAAATGTTTAATTTGGCCATCTGAACTATTGACACAGTGACTGTGTTTATTGTTTACCTGTTGAGTCCTTCATCATGCTCAGGGGCGGATCCATTATTTTTTACCCCGGGGGCTCAAATGTGTTAAAGTAAGGGGCTCCAGTACCATAAAGTAAGGGGCTCCAGTCCCATAAAGTAAGGCGCTCCAGTTCCCAAAAGCCCCCTAGCCACAGACCCCCGGGGGTCTTCAGCCCTCAAAGCCCCCTCCTGGATCCGCCACTGGTGCTTTTGTCATACTTTTGTCTGTTGTGTTATACGATTATATCATTCCTCAAATAAGATTAAACCATTCCTTTGTCCATTCTTTTTAATAAGAAATATTACTGATCAATCTAATAATGACAATTGATTCCCATGAGAGCGGTTGGGAGTTGGGAGTTGGGAGTACTCAGTTACTCAGGTGAGTATAGGAAGACAGAAGTTGGGAGTACTCAGTTACTCAGGTGAGTATAGGAAGACAGAAGTTGGGAGTACTCAGTTACTCAGGTGAGTGAGTATAGGAAGACAGAAGTTGGGAGTACTCAGTTACTCAGGTGAGTATAGGAAGACAGAAGTGGGGAGTACTCAGTTACTCAGGTGAGTACAGGAAGACAGAAGTTGGGAGTACTCAGTTACTCAGGTGAGTGAGTATAGGAAGACAGAAGTTGGGAGTACTCAGTTACTCAGGTGAGTGAGTATAGGAAGACAGAAGTTGGGAGTACTCAGTTACTCAGGTGAGTTTAGGAGAAATGGAGGGCACTCAGCTACTCAGGTGTGTTTGGGAAAAATGGAAGGTAAATAGGGGGGTTATCAGGTGAATAGTTAAAGAAGAGGGCTGATTTGAGTTGATAAAGGAAGTTGTATGGAAGGTTGGGTAATTGTTTTGGTGTCTGATATATGATGAATATAACATGTTCCACAATACTCAGTTAAGACCAGAGGCACTGCGGTCAATATTGCCTCACAACATCAGCGATTTATTCAGCATGCCAACAGACTTGTTATTATCCCAAGAGAATATCCTCAGGATCAAAGATATTTACACGACAAAATACCTGAAGCAGATTTTATCAGTGGAATTGTATATCGTTGCTTTAGTTATTTATTAAGACTTTTTAATGACTGAATCCAAGAATTCATTTTAAAATTAATATGATTCCCTATGAAATAAATAATTATAACTGCCAAGACAACGCAAACGGCATCGAGAAACATCTCGAGCTCTTTATTGCAAATTTGTTTATTGTGGCAACAAGAATATAGTATAATTAAAAACAAAATTAAAGAACTTCGCATAAACCCCACGAACGGGTTTTGACTATTTGGTATTAAAACCTACCAAAACATGTTTGGTTTCCATGACTTTTGTTACTTGGTGACGACAAAAAATAATAAAAGCCATCGGAAATACTTTTTGCATTTCCACAAAACATTTCTAATACAAAAAAGATACTTGGATGTTCACTGATATCGAAATAAATATTGGGACTGTCATCAAGTGTTAGATTGTGATGCCATATTCGACCAACTTTCGGCCATCTTGGTTTTGGCGCTTTAGGCTTTAATAGCTTGGCTTGCGCTTATCAGAAATGATTTTGACTGTAACATAAAAGGTGCGCATTCTTTCACCTCTCTCCCCTGTCCAGGTTTTTTTATTCCCCACATTTGTTCCATATGAAGGACTTTCCTCTCAATGTTAAGTATTTTCTCTTCAGGAAATAACATTTAATGAAAAGCATAAGAAATGTTTATATTCAGCTTTGGAAGATTTTGTATTGAAGAGCCTTGGTAATATGCAGGTATTTGAGGAATTTGAAAGCATCACCTCGCATGTTTGAGAATACAGCTTGTGAGTGATACTAGGATGTGTCTGTCCATATTTCTCATCAGTAAACCTTTGAAATGTTTAATTTGGCCATCTGAACTATTGACACAGTGACTGTGTTTATTGTTTACCTGTTGAGTCCTTCATCATGCTCAGGGGCGGATCCATTATTTTTTACCCCGGGGGCTCAAATGTGTTAAAGTAAGGGGCTCCAGTACCATAAAGTAAGGGGCTCCAGTCCCATAAAGTAAGGCGCTCCAGTTCCCAAAAGCCCCCTAGCCACAGACCCCCGGGGGTCTTCAGCCCTCAAAGCCCCCTCCTGGATCCGCCACTGGTGCTTTTGTCATACTTTTGTCTGTTGTGTTATACGATTATATCATTCCTCAAATAAGATTAAACCATTCCTTTGTCCATTCTTTTTAATAAGAAATATTACTGATCAATCTAATAATGACAATTGATTCCCATGAGAGCGGGTAATTGGCGCCATTGGGTGACTGATATGTGATCTGTATATCATGATTATCATCTAAATAGGTTTTAGGGGAATATTTAAAGCTTGAATCAGAACTTTAAGACAGGGAAAAGGTCGTATAACTAAAAATAGAATGAGAAGACTATTGATGACAATTAGATGTGGGCCATGTGACATGTTGTGAAGCATATCCAATTCACATTGAGTAGAGTAGTAGGTTGAGTTTACGTCAACCGCCCACAGGAAACATTCACTTCTCATAAAGACACAAGTATATCGCTCACAGAGCACTCATCTGTTCCCACACCAACTGCTGACTGTTATCTTTGCTCTGTATACATTAAGCCTAGACACCTGCTGCTGACTGCTGACATCCCCTGCTGATAGCCACTCCGCCCACACTCCAACTGCTAACTATCCTCACTGCTTTCTACCCACTTAGCCTAGACATCCACTGCTCGCAACTGATATTTACTAAAACTAGACACCCGCTATTGATTTCTACAGAGGTAAGACATCCACTACTGACTGCTGACTGCTGACTGCTGATATTTCCTAGACACCCACTGCTGACTGCTGACTGCTCACTGCTGATATCTACTAAATACCCACTGCTGACTGCTCACTGCTGATATCTCCTAGACACCCACTGCTGACTGCTGACTGCTGACTGCTCACTGCTGATATCTACAAGACATCCACTGCTGACTGCTCACTGCTGATATCTACAAGACATCCACTGCTGACTACTCACTGCTGATATCTCCTAGACACCCATTGCTCACTGCTCACTGCTGATATCTCATAGACACCCACTGCTCACTGCTGATATCTACTAGACATCCACTACTAACTGCTCACTGCTGATATCTACTAGACACCCACCACTGACTGCTGACTGCTGATATCTACTAGACACCCACTGTTGACTTCTCACTGCTGATATCTCATAGACACCCACTGCTCACCGCTCACTGCTGATATCTACTAGACACCCACCACTGACTGCTCACTGCTGATATCTACTAGACACCCACCACTGACTGATCACTGCTAATATCTCCTAGATACCCACTGCTGATATCGACTTAGATTAGAAACCCACTACTGACTGCTCACTGCTGATATCTACTAGACACCCACCACTGACTGCTCACTGCTGATATCTCATAGACACCCACTGTTGACTACTCACTGCTGATATCTACTAGACACCCACCACTGACTACTGACTGCTGACTGCTGATATCTCCTAGACACCCATTGCTGACTACTCACTGCTGATATCTCATAGACACCCACTGCTCACTGCTCACTGCTGATATCTACTAGACACCCACTACTGACTGCTCACTGCTGATATCTACTAGACATCCACTGCTCACTGCTCACTGCTGATATCTACTAGACACCCACCACTGACTGCTCACTGCTGATATCTACTAGACACCCACCACTGACTGCTCACTGCTGATATCTACTAGACACCCACCACTGACTGCTGATATCTACTAGACACCCACCACTGACTGATCACTGCTAATATCTCCTAGATACCCACTGCTGATATCGACTTAGATTAGAAACCCACTACTGACTGCTCACTTCTGATATCTACTCAAATTAGACACCCATTACTGACTGCTAACTCCTGATATCTAACCAAATCAAAGCACCTACTGCTTCCGGTTAGTATCCACGCAGCCTTGTCACCTGATGATTGAAGTCTACTGACTGTGGAGACCTTTAGTCTCTGTGTCACAGTCACATTTTAACGCATATGGTCACGTTATTGGCTCTGTCATGGCTGGATATAACTATTGCCAAATAGCTATTGAAGTGGGATGGAATGTTTACCGACAATATCACGCAATTATGACAGATGTTGGTGAGGCACATCTGCTCATATGTGTCAACATGTTATGAATAGTCTTAAGGGATGGTCAATAGATTTCTTTGATGGTGTTTACAGCATCCACTGCTTTGTATTTACTGCTTTGTATGGTTTTATCATATAGAAACCATTGGTCTAAATTATATAAACCACTGGTTTGAATTACTTAAACCTCTGGTTTGAATGAATTATATAAACCCATGATTTGGATTATATAAATCCCTGATCTGGATCATATTCAATATGATCCCTGGTAAGCATTGTGGGTTGCATTATATATTGTACACTGCCTCGTCTCTCTTCATTAATAAAATGTGAAATTGTATAGGCAATTATAACAGATGCACAGATTGCACAGATGATAGTGAGTCACTGGTACATACATACTTACATACTTACATATATATATATATATATATATATATATATATATATATATATATATATATATATATATATATCTGTGTGTGTGTGTGTGTGTGTGTGTATGTATGTAGTTATATATATCCTCTTTTAAATCTTTATTCGATCCAAGAATATAAAAATGACACCTAAGGTTATGATTATTCTATATGATATTTATGACAATCCACATTCGGTCCAGATTGGCATCTTCTGCCTTGCAATTTGATGGGAAAAGGGGGAAAAACATCTTGACAAAGTACTTAACTGGTCTATTTGGTTTGTCAGTGAGTAGGCGTATATCGCTGGCCGGGGCTTTACATCCTGTGTTATGAGAAGAGATCTCCCGGCCCACTCCTGTGTGTAGACAGATGCGGCAGCCTGCGTACCTGGCTTGCCTGCATACCCATCCATCCACACGTGCAACACGAGCTGCATCCTCCGCGGCCATCCCCAGGGTTATTTGGGATCTGGCTACTTGTGTACATCTAATTATCAATACATTAACTCCTTGTGTCGATGAAAAAATGTCAAATGCTATTTTAAAATACTCAGGGTTAATTAAAAAAATATATGTAAAGGTGTTAGTTAAGATTTAGGGGCATTTCAAAGGAATAAATTCTGGTTTCTATACAACCGTTAAAATGTCAAATTATACATATTTGTGGGGAAAAACGATTTAATATATTAATAAGTGCAGCATCCCTGTTGCACACCTGCAAGACCAGGAGATAAACATGTTTACTCCATATGTACCAAGCAGGCTTCATCGTCGAATGTGACTCGCTAAATTATCAATTATTATAATGGCAAAGCAATGGTCAGATGTCTTACACATTGCCAAGCCATATATGACTTCTGCGATCTACATAAATGAATCAATTCATGTTTCATGAAAAACAACTCATATATTTATATTGAAATATCTGTCTAATTTTATCGCCTTTTTATTGTTGTTCAATTATTAACCATGGAGAAAAGGAAGGCTATATAAAGCGATTACTTAATAGATGCACATCATTTGGAGACAATAAACGCTCTGCTCGCGGACTAATTTGTTTAATCTGGATCCGGATGATCGCGGTGTATTCTGGGAAATGCCAGTACCAGGTATAGAGGACAGGATATCCCATCACAGGAATGCCATGCTATTTATAGTTCTTAGAGCAGCGATCCCCATCACGATCAATAATGGCGCTTGAATCTATTCCTGTATCCACACTTCGCAACCTTCATGCACACAGTCTGTCTATCTTCATGTTTAATCGGGGCGTAGGTGTGATTTGTGTTTCTATATATAATAAATCTACCCCTACCAGATTAAGTCTTGACCTTTCAATGTTGATTTCCATTCCATGTTATGTTTATTTAGACAAATGCTTTGCCATCTCTTCAAGGTCTATATAATCAATACCTCATATTCTTGTGAGGTATTGATATAATGCATACTGGAGTGTATATTATCTTTGAGATCTTAATATACTTCTCTTATCAAATCATGACTGACAGCTATTCATCGTACATCAAAATTGTATACTTATCGCTACTGAATTCGAGTTCTTTTTGCAATTGTATGACTGGATAATATATTCAACAAAAGCTATGATTAATAATTAAAATGTCAACGTTTGAAACTTTTATTGGTGTCTGGCTAGTGATATGGTCAGATGCACTCCAGGTTTTCATATAATAATTAAAATCTTAATAAGGTTTTACTTCATAAATAACCCGGGATAAATAAATACTCAATTCTCAAATTGAAAACGGGTATTAACCTGGGGAGTAGATGATGTGTTTAAAGTTTTATAGCATGATTTGTGACATTTAGTTCCACGCGGAAAACAAAGCGCTGGGTTTCCCCGACTCACGACGCCTGGAATATCCACGGCCGCACAAGAAAGGATCCGAAAATGTAGGTCAAGCTGATGGGGGGGGGGGGGGGGGGGGGGGGGAGCGCACGCGGCATGTGGGGGTGACTCACGGCCCAAGCTGTCTGCTTTATCCACGCAGGCAGCCACCGTGGCAGGCAGGGTGACACAGGCATATCAATAGCACTTGCTTTGAAATTGTCCCTTTGTGAAAGTGCAAGAGATGTATGTTTCTCAATATATTGATATGAATTGAATGCCTGAGGTCTGAACAAAAATAATTGGGTTACATGCTTGTACCTTTATCATTCAGCCATTTCGGTCTTGCATTTGTGCCCACCAGATCCAAATTCAGACTCACAATTGACCTATTAACAAAATGTTCTTATTTCTTGTTTCAACAAGATCAACAGGTTGACAAACAATAGAAGGATGGGTCCCTATCATGCATGCCTCTGCACCTAAGCCTATATTTAGAATTTATAGGATATGGCTGTCATATATTTATAAAAACACATTGACCCAGGATAAAATTGTCCAAGCTTCTCTTCAATTGTGTTGATTACATATGTTTAATATATTTGACAATCACAGTATTGGTTATGAACATATATTTCCATTTGATATCAACAGGATATGATGATGTCATATATTAATGTGGATTGAAGGCATGTTCAATGAACTTGCAAGAGTGATATTCTGTACAAGGAATGGCATCAGTTTGGACCAAACCTACTTTAAGATGTAAATAAACAGGTCATGTATGACATTTTTTTACATGGCTCTGTTATTGCGGTTTTGTACTTGTTTTTGTTATTTGCTTATTCACAGTATGCCAAAAATAACAACATCACAACACTTAAGAGATCTGCCTTACTGTGCAAGATTCTGACAAATATCTTTGTTTATCATATTGATTGATACACTCTAACAACAAACTGTGTCACCCCAAGGCCCCCAGAACAAAGATTAGAGATCCCTCCAGGCAGTGGGTATGACCCCTAGATGAAGACACTGGAGGCCAGACATGGCAAAAGCTCATATTACCTTATTGGCAATGATCAATGTTAATCTCAGGCCACCATTAAACAAATTATAAGTATGATGTCATCCACACTTCTTGGTAATCTGCTTGGCATTTAGGGAAGCCTGCGTAGTAGTGTGAACCAACACGGCAACATCCTTGACTAGGAGGATCTAGTAAGCAGCAGCACCGGCTGACCCCTCCAAATGGTGCAATACATCTATAGACAGCCATCCTGTTGCCATCAATGACACTGCCTCATGTTTACTGCCATAAGAAAACAGTCACTTGCAGCAGGATATTAATCATGAAAATTGATCTCACTAAAGTATAACTCAGATTCTTGGTACCTGTTCGACAAGATTTTAACAAGAGACTTTTCATTAGTAAAATGCACCGGACACCTCATTCTAAATCTGGAAATATTTGCTTTGTCAGCTCAGTCTTTCGCAATAACAACATCAATAGCAGGGGCAATTTTTAAAAGGAACACAGCAATAGATAAGGAAATGTTTTGCAATGATCACAGTATGTTTTCTAATTAGGATGTAATATGGCAATATTATATGTGCAGTGTTTTGCATCATAATATACAAATTATTACTAATGCATACCTTGTATGAGCTGAACATATTAATATGATTATATGGGTCATCACACCATGTTTCGTAAGCACTTGACTAGGAGTCATGTGAGTTTGATGATGAGGTCAGTGTAGGCGACCTCCAGACACTGCCAGGCCCTGAGTTAACCTTGCCTGGGGCCAGTCGACACCGCAACATACCTCACATGCTCCTCAAATTATCATACATCCACTGCATATCACTGTGGGTCACCTATGAGCTACACTGGAGCATGAATGATGTCAAGGTGTGTCCTTGACTCACCCTAAAGTACGGCCAACCTACGCATTTCTGCTTTGGCTGTGGCATGAAATTTCAAACAATCACACAGCATCAAAGTCCTTAAACAACCCCAGTACACTAAGCCACTCTCCTGCCTACACTCTACTACCTTACATTCTACTGCTTGGCCATTCTCTGCCCTCTCAACAAAGCATGCCCCACAAAGCATGAACCCAGTAATCATAACCAAATATACACACTAGCAGCAAGCAACCTACTCACAGGCCAGATCACCTCATCAAAGCCTCCAATGTCATTAACATGCTTGGATCCATACCTGGTGAACCAGGTGTATGGACAGGTAACTATACATTCATCAATGTCTTCAAGGCATTATCAAATCAAATATGGGCGTTCACCATTCTACACTTCCTGTAACAATAGACTACATATGAATAACATTATCTACGAGGAAGTCACAATGATTCAAACTGTACACAGAAGTGATAAACAACTTTCCCAAGCGTCCATATCAACATTATTGTGGTAACCATATGTACACACACCATCATGTGGACTGACAATGGCCCAATTTTGGCTGAGGAGCGGCCCCTGATGAGGCATATGACCCATACTATTCAGTGAATCACTCCACATTCCACTCTAACAAGTATCACTTCTTCTCTCCCATCCTGTTTACTTCTTAAAACTATGATTTACTCTCGATGACCTAAACAACACATCTCAAGGTTTTATCTAAACATGATCCCACTTATGTTTTGAGTTTCTTTTGTATTCACCCATGAAATTAAGAACATTCCATGAAAAGCTATACACATTATCATTTTGTGATTTATGATACAGTGAATGGTTGTAGTTACTGAGAATTATATTGTCTCATTATCAACTTATCTAGAAATAGTGCTGAGGGGGTCCTAGATTATCATCAAGGATATTACACACTTCCTAGTACTACCATCTCATTGTATGAACAGCCTGCTACTGGAAGTTTAAACTACATCCTGCTCTTGGCAAGCAGAGTTGCACTGGATGACATTGGTTCACGTCTTTCATATTTAATACACATGCCACTCTAACTTCAGATGATTTGAGTACATTAGCAGTACACACGTAAAACTGAGCCTACTTGGTCAATGAATGAACTCATAAAACCCTTTGCTATGTGAAAAAATGACAACAAAATGTCTGGTACAGAACAATCCATATCATTCAAGATGAATGCAACAATTACCATTCCTTTCATATAGATTTAACATATTTTCCAAATCTAAAATCAGACAATTTTTTGTCATTTTTCACAATCCAGATATGTAAAAATAAAACAATGCATGATTTTTATATTTCAACATTTATTCCCAGACCTGCATAGCAAGCCCTTTAAATAACATTAGATCCATTATGCAACTTTCACAGATCCATTTAACATATTTACAACTATCTCTTCCATTTTTTCCCCTATCATTCATCCTTAATTTACAAAAATAAATAGCAGTTATTTCATTTCTTTTAAAAAATAAATATCTGGCAAACCAGATGTTTTGCAAATGTCTGTTAAATAGTCACAAAATACTGGCTAGTGTCTTTTGACTTGGAAATGTTGACTTCTTATAAATTATCAGTGGCAAGCATTCACTGATCAAAATCTTTTGGAAGGAAAGTAGGTCAAAATGTGCATTATGAAATTGCTGTCCATATGGGGTGATAGTCTGATGTGTCATTGTTTGCTTCGATTGTCCTGGGACTGAATAGGAGCAAGCGATGATTAATGTATGATGCTCACAGCACCTGTTCCTGAATTGCAGATCAACCCATGAAAATAGAGATCTATAAAATTCAATCGATAAGATTACATCAGCCTGGTTATATAAGATCCAGGGTCCCACGGGCCATGCGGTGGTCAGGAGTTTCAAGGTGGTTACACATGTGCAAGTTTTGTAATCGCTATTATAGCATCTCTCTCAGACACCTGGCTTCGAATGTCAGATTTGTCTTTGTCTATTGTTTCCGGCTGAATAAAAAGTCCCTGGGTACAACTCCTTCCCAGTCTTTGTTGGCTGGTTTGTCACCGAGCCAAGCGAGGCGTTGCAAGGTCATCTGGTGACGTGCCGCTCCACTGAATAAAACCCGCCCAAAACCAGCATGGTAGTATGGGTAGTTTAACTGTTCACTCGTCACCAGTTATCACATACCAGGGTGAGTCAAGGTTCACATCCTTGTGATGTATTTGGCACTGCCAAATCATCTTGTCTGGTTTAAAACAAAAAGGTTACACCCTTGAATAGAGTCACACTGTTAGTGCAATCACTGGCCTCGATAACGTGTCAACAAAGCTATCCTTTGGCTTGGTCACTAAATTCTTCATCTGGGTGGAGCAAGATGAAGGCTTAATGCTGTCAGCGTGACCTTGACCTTGTCCATTTAAACGGTCCATGTCCGACTCGGCGTGCTTTCCGCTTTTAGCACTCATGTGGCCGGAGTTTGAACCCAAAAAGTTAGACAATCCTGAATTGAATCTCTGTACCAGACTAGAGATTTGAGAGTCTTGTGTTTGCATGGGTTCCACATTAACGTTAGAGTCACATTTATTTTCAGAGTCACAAGATTTTGCACGTTTTGCTTGTGAACTTTCATTTGGGTCGCGGGCATCAGTGAGTCTTCTCTTCACGCATTTGGCACAGTCTTTAGTAATCACAGAGTCATTTTCGTCAGATTTGTTTTGTTTCTCGGAAATCACAAGTTTGTTTGACATGACCTGAGAATCTTGACAATCCTTCTTGGGTGGAGGCGGACTGTTTTCTTTATCGTCGTCCTGTGGTGTTTTGCGTGGCTCAGTCCGGGCACGCTTGGCGGGTGACTCGGGATTTCCCGGGGTTGAGGCAGGTGCAGCGGGAGAGGAAGATTCTTGTCCCGGCCGGATCATAACCGGGGCCTCGCACTGACCTTGTTCAGAAGTTTGTCCCAATGCCTGTTCTGCTTGTCTTCTTACCATCATGGCATGGAAATTCTCCATCATGTAAGTCGTCCTGGCCTTGTGTAATACAGTTGACACCAGTAAACTCCGGTGTAAACTTGGTCCGCCACGTTGTTGTCTGGATGCAGCGATTTTGCCGAGAGAAACGGTTATCAATTTCTGTACTTCCACTGCCATTTTCTCAATTAATTGGTGGATATAATGTTCTAAACTAAAGTTGAGTGCTCGTTGGATCCTCACAGACCGATCACAACTAGTCGAGTGGATTAATCAGCCGATCTCCACTGGTACAAGTCCTGTTTACAGTATGCTGACTTAACCACGTAATGACTCGCTGGCTTCAACGTTTGCTAGTTTCTTTGTCACATTTTGAAATTTCCATGACGTCAATTGTCGAAATTGACCAATCAGCATTCGGTGTGTGGGAAAGCCCCTTTATGATTCGCAGGTGCGCGCCGGGTCATTTAAAACAGACCAATCAGGTTGCGAGGTCAAAGTTCGGCTTTCTGACCGAGGCGAACCCGCGAATGCTATTTTTGGAACAAACAAAAGCAGTTCATGCGAAGTCCGAGGTTGCTACGTCTGAGTCATGAATGGGGCTGACGTGGTTGGACGCTCCATGCAGTGCAAACGGCAAGTATATTCTGCGGGTCAGATGATTCATAGGAGCGTGTTGTATCAGCTTGTTGTAAACAGAAACCAACACAACACAGTCAGTGGCATGTCTAGACGGGAAATTCCCCCCATTTATGGCGCATACCACGCGGGCTTTCCCAAGCTCCTCAACCCAAATCTGAACCACTTTCATTTTCGCTCGCGTTTGTTTTGCCTTTAGGGCTAGATGTTCGAGGTTTTGACTGATTAAGCTGTAAGTCTATGGAGCATACCCCGATTATCGGTCCATGGCAGCCATGTTTTGCCTCAGTAGTTCATGTATTCACCAATAGATGGCAGTGGAGCATTGATAACATCGTCGATTAAAAAGTGATTTGGATTTGTTGGAAGAGCTGAAATCTCGTTTAGCTTCGAGATTTTGCTGAGAATTATTTGTTTTCAATCGAGGAGTAATTTATGCACGAGGATTTCCTTATTTGAAGTATGACATCATTTTCGCTAGCGTTTGTTTTGACTTTAGGTCTGAATGTTCGAGGTTTTGATATGTTTAAGCTGATTTTGCAAACTTACGCGAGCTTGATTTTTTAAAATCAACACTTGTTAAAGATAACATGTGTTGCAAGGATTTGTTGAGCCTTGATTTGACCCGAATGATGAGGACAATTAAAGTTCATCTGTGGAATTCACGTGGCTGACAATGCTTTTTTCCTGGCACAACTACAACATAATATTGAGCTTAAAACATGTGTTATTCCAAGATTGGTTGTTTTATGAGATCACTTTCAGACTGGTTGGTCCATACAAACAATGTAATTGTTTAGTTTTTACTATTTAATTGCAACTTTACCATTTCACAGCTGTGCTATATGTAAGAAAACTGTGATAATCCTGTATTTTCCAGTTTGTGACAAAATCCCAAATTATCATTATGAGGGTGTAATACATGGGCTCAAACCTGCATAGATTCCAGGCTTTATTTATTGCAACTTAGAGTGACACACTTATTGCACTGTGTTTTTCACCTGAGAAACCTGGAGAATCATAATAAACAATCCACCAATAAAGTTCACAGTACAGTACACCCCCAGGACATAAAAAATATATGACCAAGTCAAATTGAAACAGAAACAAAAACTTTTGGTGGGGTATAACAATGATTTCATCATTTTTTTCCTTAGCAATGACTAATCAAAAGTCCAATTCTAGAAGCAAATCTCATCATATGATGAACTCACTGATCATGTGCTGACAAGTTAGATTATAGTGAAGATTATGACAGCACTGCAACTACTGTGGGAAAGGTGATAGCTGTGAGTAAGTAGGCAGAATTACCTGGTGACATCAAACCCGTGGAATGTCACCGTGACATGTGCGTCATCCTGCAGATCTCCATCATGGCTATTTCTGAGAAACACACGCCAATCACACATTCAATTGACTAATCACGATGACCTTAATTTATTGGTATATTGGTCAATGGTTAATCAGCTTCTTTCAATAATGTTGACCTGTGAAAATTAGGTAATCCAAGTTAAACGTTAATCATACCAGGAAATAAAGGTACACCAGATGGCAGCACTTTATGATAACTATTTTGAGATCTTCATTCACCTTTTGGAGATTTTCAGAAGTTAAGTATTCACAGCGCAACCACCAGTTGAGAAGGTAAAATATTTCCTAATGACAATTAATATTGGGTATTACCTTCAATTGTACATGACCAGATATTCAATTAAAAAACTCTTTTATTTAAAAAAAAAATCTGGATAAATTTATTCAGGGACCCACAAATAAAATTCAGTGCAAGCTTATTCAATGCAAAAATAACAATGGACAAATAAAGTTTCATTATTTATTGCTCTATTTGTATAAAATAATGTACACATTTTAATTGTAAAAAAGATCCCTTTAAAGCACTGTCATATATTAAGGCTTGTTACATTCAAAATATGACAATATTTTCATAATTCACTACTAAGGCAATAACGTCTATCCATTGTATGAGTTTTGGGGATAAAGAAAAGTTATCCAGTTAACTTTAAAATGACCTGTCATTCTATCTAAAAGCTCTTAAGAAAGGTGTCATGAGAAATTAGTGTTGTATTAGCACCCATGTCAGTATTCTCTCAGGAATGAGTCTTGTATTACTTTATCTTGTCATTGAGGTGTGCATATAAAATCCATCAGTTTGGAAAATCACTCAAGAAAACACCAAAAGTGAACAGAAACACAACTAATAACATGGGACATTCAAAACATTAAGAAGAAAACATAAAATCATTGAAGCACCACAGATCCTTCTATAAATGGAATCACAGTTGCTTTGTGTCATTTTGTCACTTACAAAACTAATCTCATAGATACTGAAATACACATTAAAATCAATAATATACACTACTACACCTGGGACAGGGTAATGATGTAGTTCTGTCATGGAACATATCAACTATTCTGATGAGTGAGGTTTTATATGGCGAAAAATATATTATTTCTGTTGAAGTGGCGCCTTCGCATTGAAGGTATGGGGGGGGGGGCTAAATAGATCTTATCAATTGGTGTCAATTATATTAAAATGTGACTCATATGGTTGTCTTTAGCTTTGGCATGGCTCCATTGGGTCACGCATGGCTCATACGTAGCCACATTGGGACCCTATTTAACCTCATTTTAAGCATGACTAAGTAGATGGTCAAATCCAGAGCGTAAAATACATTATAATTATTTTGGTAATTTTTTCAACAGCATCTATTCAATTTCATATATTTTCAACAGCATCTTTTCATTTTGAAAATCCAAAATCATGGTTTATGTTAACAATTAATAAATAAATGATACATCATTAATAACAAATATATCTCTCACTAATCCCACAAATTTTATTAATTGGTGTGTTTCTTATTAAACATGAATACAAACCCAGGTGGACATTAGGACTATGCGATAGCTAGTTCTATATACGTCAATAAAAATAAACATTTTGGACTCGCCCTCCTGCCACCGACGGCGGCGCCACCATCGCCTGCCCAGTTTCCCGCTCAACCTCGCTTGAGAACCACTTTGATCAAAATTAAATTTGACGCCTAAGCGGGGAGGTCGGGTGGGAAAGCACAGTCCACCTGGGTTTGTATTCATGTTTAATAAGAAACACACCAATTAATAAAATTTGTGGGGTTTCTATTAAAATGAGAATACAACCCCAGGTGGACATTAGGACAGAATTACTAGTTAGGAGGAGGGTCTCCAACCAACAATTTCAACTGAAACTCAGGGCGATAGGTGGCAATAGTAGTCCAAAACCTCTTCATAGTTAAAAACCATGTTAGGTCTGACCACTTGTATGTCTGATACTAGAGACTGAGGACTATTGCTGAGATTCCCTTCTCTTATATCCAGACAATACTTTATAGAGCCATGCATCATTGGAGGGCTAATTTCTATAGTGTAGCAACTAGGTTTCCTCTGGTAGGTACTACTAGCTCACACTAAGCACCAATCTTTAACGAGTCCACTCTTTTCACTTACCATCTAGTATAGCAAACTTATCCCGTGGGAGGTATTGTTTGCTTTACTAGTGCACCCTCAGAGGTCTTTGTTATGTGTGCATTTTCTGAGTATACTCTGCCAACCTGTTGATGGATTCCCAGAGTTGATACTACTGCACTACAAGATTTGGTTTCTATTAGTAGCGCTACTAAGTCCAATTGCCTAGTAACTTCACTACTAGGGTGCAAGGTGCTATGATGCATACTAATCAGTCTAGTCCTACTCTCATGGGCTTGAGGAGTTTCACTGACTAATTAAGGCTCTTGTAACTGACTCTGACCTCTAATTTATGCACAAACTCACAAAGACCATCCTGTTGAGATCCTCTTCTAAGACTCTCAAACCCCTTGAAATCAATCCATTGTTACTACAGAAGAACCAACATTTCATCCAAATACCATTAGTTCATCCCTGCTACATCCTTGGAGACATCCTCCTCTTCTTCCAGCACTTGTGAGTTATGTGTACATTTTAGTCAGTTACCTTCTGTTGTGACTGGGCAACTGACTGAATGGCACCCATCAGAACTTGAGAGTTATGACCCGTACCACCAGTCAGCCAGCTACCTTCCATCATGTCATACCACAACAGGACCGAGTCTTTTC
Organism: Amphiduros pacificus; assembly: GCA_949316495.1. Classification (NCBI taxonomy): domain Eukaryota; kingdom Metazoa; phylum Annelida; class Polychaeta; order Phyllodocida; family Hesionidae; genus Amphiduros; species Amphiduros pacificus. The sequence goes on along the minus strand of OX439004.1, from coordinate 29,407,285 downwards.
CAACTGTCCAGACCTTGACTGCCAACTCTGATGAATAACTTGAAGGTGGACAGTTAGGCCCATCAGCATATGAGTAGCTACCTGGGTCAGTACTCGGAATTCCATACATCCTCATGACCATTCTTCCAGATCTGACTATGAGTAACAGCCATGAAGATATCTTCTTCCACCCAGCTTTCTGTTTCTATTGTATATATATAACATCCAGCTGTGCGAGGTTTCCTCTGATACCGTTGTTTGTCTAGATATCTGAGGATCTGCCCAATTAGGTCCCAGCCTTTACTTCCGTCCCAACCTCAATTGTATATCTGGAATATTACTTGAAGTTGGACTGTTTTGACCCATCTTACATCCAGCTGTGTGAGGTCTCCTCTGATACCGCTGTTTGTCAAGATATCTGAGGGTCTACCAAATAAGTTCTAGTCTTTACTTTTGTCCCAACCTTACCTTGTAATCTGGGATATTACTTGAAGGTGGACTGTTATGACCCATATTGCAGTTAACCATACACCATCCATGTCCCCTTTAGCCAAATTAGCCTTATGGACCATTGTATGGACTTCTTGGTATTCAGTGGAATTGACTTCCTTCAGCTTAAATGGTTTGACTGAATCTTTGAGCCCTGATGAACACCCACAGCTTTCCTTACTGTTTGGATACGGACAGAAATCTGGGTAGTTTCTTTAACGAGATCTATATCTGAACCAGTGCTTAGACTTTAAGGAACTTCCCCTGATGAGATTCCCCATCTTCTTATCAAGCATCATGGTCTTCTTACTGAGAGCTTTATTTAGCCATACTGATGTTGTGCTCTGCTACACATCTTTTCGTTTCTTGTTTGGAACTAAGGAATCTGAGTTATCCATACTGATATCTTTGTTCCTTCCAATTAGTATCTAAGCTGTACACAGTATATATAGCAGCTTGGCCTCTTTATTTACGTCTGGCCCAAGCTGGAGCTTTGGTGCTTCAACTTTGAGTCCCATATATTTCCAATATTCTCTCCTTTAGATTAACAACTTAACCAAGAATTTGGATCTTGAGGCCGTATAAAGAAAATTTTCCCGTCTGTGAGCATGTAGGGAGATTTTCAGTCCCAAAAGGCATACACTGGGAGTCACTGATATAATAACACAGGATATTTACATTTCCTTCACGTTATCATTAGATGCGCCCACTATTGATTGCATATTATTTGCAATACATCTTCTCCCCAGAACTTCAAATCCAACGAGATTCCACCTTTCACTGCTGGGAATGTGGTGCTTTACAGTAACAGTGTCCCTATCTCAGGAACCAATGACCATATCCTTTTGAAGCATGTTTTGTACTATTGTACTGGAATGATCCAACCGTTCCAAACCCTAAACACACTGTAACTTAAGATACCTCCAGTGTCGCTTTCAGAATTTGCTCTCTGGTAGAAGTCATTCAATGACCTTTTACGGCATATCTATAATCTTTATATAACTATGTCCGATGGAGCCTCTCTGTAGAATAAAGGCGTCCCCATACTTGATTCTTAGCCCTCTTCTGGAGTCCTCTGTCACTACTCCCATATCACAGAAACCTCCTTTGAGAATCCTTCCATCACAACTGCAGTCCTATAAAACTGCCAGAATAGAAGAATCACTACTCACATATGAAACACTGACCTGATCAATTGTTTCAGTAGTCTTTCCTCTTAGGTAACTGTATTGGACGATTCATGTATAAATTGAACAACTCTGGATACAGCCCTTCTCAATCTAATGATCTCTGGACTGTCCCAAAAGTATGTACATCTAATCCTGCCCATACCATGCTCACTGCATCCACTATCCACTCGCATCTATCCAGAACCACTGAACACGAAAGATGTGAGTTTAGAATAATTCCTTTTAGCAATCCACTTCAAGAATGGATATTTCCACTTCAGCCACAGGTCCTTAGACCCCCTTCCAAGTGTATAAGCCACACTGCTGCAAGTAGTCGATCTTTTTCCTCAGTCCCTCACTATGCTGGCACATAGAAATTGCCAAGGATGTCGGGTCATTTTCACACCTCTGGGATTGAATACAACTTTGGAAAACACTTGAGTCTCTTTCCAAAAACTTCTGACCTGGTCTCTTCTAGGAGCTGACATACGCCAGTACTTTTAAGTTGATCATTGCTGTCATTATGAACTTGTTCAGTAAATCATCTGATAGCTAGATCATTGTGCTAGTTCTCTACTCTCCAGATCTATTCCTTCCAGATCCAACACACACATGCCCCCAACCCTCCTTGGAGGCACCTATGAAGGTCTGGAGATCTGTTAAGAGAATCCACTAGTGGTACTCCCACTATGGTACTCTCTAGCTGAAGCCATCACTGCAGTCTAGTCTAAGGCAGATAGTACTTATCACTGCAGTCTTGTCTCTGGCTCCTGAGATTTATCTGGCTCCTACTTCTGGTCTCTTGGGACCTTGAGCATCCAGCTTTACCGCATATTCACTCGATCCCTCCTCAGATCCTTTGATCCTCTGGTAACCAAAACTGAACTGAACTGGGATCTCAACCTCACTCTCAAAGTGAGCATTGCAACCACTGAGTTGTTGAGTACCAACTTGAAACTCCTACATCTCAGCATTGACTCATGTTGTTTTGATTCTCTTGTATACACAACATATTATTCAGCAGAATTTCATTTTACATGAGCAACCCCATTCTACAGACTTTCCTGCATTCCTGCTATGTATGCTCATTACACCAGCACAGTTCTCCATATGCCAGCCTACCAAAGAACTGCTGATTACTTAACAGAAGAACTTCAACTGAAACTGAGTTGTTATTCCTCCTGTTTTCATAGCATAGTATCCAGCAAACCTTGTCTGCTCATTATGCATATACATGTACTGGACCGAGAACCTTCCTCTGAGCTGACGTGCACTCTACGGAATCCGAACTGTTCTCGTTTCCGTTGATGTTCACTTACAAGAAGCTCAGTTTTGGGTTAGGTTATCATATTCTGTTACTTGTAAGTCTTAGTACAACAACCCACTAATATCTCATTCTATTTCAAAGTGTTGAAAGAACCAATTGCTTACTGATTCACCACACTTATTACTTCATTGCTTCCATATCATAACATTTTGGATAAAATATTTATCCCGATGTTACCAATCTTAACCTTCAGGTTTGCATTGCTTCAACTAACGATAAATTAATACCATTTATTCGTTTCATGTACTCTTCACAGTACCATATGAATCTTGGCAACGCATGTAACATCTGACAAGAAACTTCTGATGCACTTCTGAAACTTGACCCCAAGTATCAGGCCAGAATTGTTACTACTTATGATTGAAAAACTCATTAATGAGTAATTTGAACCATATTTCATATCAGCAATGGCTTTTCATCATTTGATGATCACTTGTGGATCACCCAAACTTTATTTAATTTCATAACCAGTCCTTTCCAGTTATAGAAGTTAAATTCCATCTGTATGAATTGAACTTCATGCCTCAATCCTTTACTCTTGAAGGAGCAACACTTAATCAATCAACTGGACTTCAGTTTTGTATCAGCAGAAAACCTAGCCTGACACACCTGCGTGGTAGGCTAGCATTCTGCCACTGAGCCACCGATGCTTCCATTTAAGTTTCTCAGTGCATCTTTTCCTTCCTCAGAGCAAACATAAATACATCCAATCTAGACTATTCCATGGAATATAGAAAAGGATACCAACATTCTGTACTGTTCCCTTTCCTACAATTCAGATAGCTAGCTCGGCTCTTTCTTTGAACGGTTTAGTGGCTGCTTGTTTAGCAATCTCCTTCAGATGACCTTCCTTCACTTGTTGCCCTGAAGCTATCTTAGTTACTGCCTTCATCAACAAGTTAACTTTCTTCCTAGTCATACCATATTCAATCTCTTCTGATTCATCCTCAGAAGCCTTCCGAGGAGCTTCTGTCCAATCATCATACTCAGAATCTGACTGATACGTCGGATATCTAATCAGCTGTAAAGGACTATTCTCCTCATTCTCTTCAGACCAAACATCAGATCTCTCCTGTGATCTATTCGCTAGATGATATCTGTCAAGAGTTCTATCGGACTTGGTGACACTGGATCCTTCCTGAGATCTACCCTGTGATCTTTCCCGATCTCTACCATGGTCTCCAAACTGTGATCTACCCCTGGATCTGTCCTGATAACTGACATAGGATCTATCCCGGGATCTACCATGGTGTCTAACAGGGGACCTGTCCCTAGATCTATCCTGAACCCAACTAATGGATCTTTCCTGGGATCTATCACGAGATCTACTGCGAAAGCTGTCACGGGATCTATAGTGGGAAACCTCCGGAGATCTACCACTGGATCTACCCCTTCTATCGGACCTGCTTCTCTCCTGATTATAGCTGTTCCACCCAGGAGGCACCTCTGGTCCTTCATAACCGTAACTTAGGCCCTTACGGTATTCCCGTTCACTCATGATGGCCAAGATTTTCTACAATTATAGACTACATCAAAGGCTTTTCATACTCCAATCCAAGATTTATTGAATTTATTTAATTTATCTGAAAAAATTAAAATTCAACTTCTCACATTGAACACTCAAGCGGTCACCCATCCCAGTATTAACCGGGCTCAATGATGCTTAACCTCAGTGATCAAAAGAAATTTGGAACGCGCCCAACTTGTGGCTACAAGATCCTCATTTCTTTCAAATATTACATATTTTACTTCTAACCATCCAAATTAACAAAATATTCAAAATGACAAGCATTCGAGTCATGTTTTGTTCATAATTCTTTTTAATTCTTTATCATAAAATTCCTCGCTCACTACCGTTCTCGTATTTCTACTTCCGGTGAGCGTTTTTACGCAGAAAACAAAGAATTAACCTCCGAGAAAGTCTCGTACTATAATACTATATCGCTCGTCACCTTGTGAGCGATAATACATTAATCATAACAAATACGCAGTAAATTTCTTTCTTTTACATCCCAAACCAGCCAAAATACCTGGCGGGATGTTCTCCGAAGCAATTTTAAGAATTTACAAACTAAAATCGTCAGAAATTTTGTTGTTCTCGTCCCGCGAGAGCCGGCTACGAGATTTCACCTCGAGCTGCTCCGTGAACGATAATACAACTACTTTACCTCAACGTATTTATTTTCTTTCTTTTTGTTATAAATACGAGCCAAATATTATGGCGGAATGCTCTATGACGTCTATTAAGCAGAAATAAAGGAGAATTTACCTTTACACGGACCAATTTGTCAACAAACCCAACAACTACGTCTTTCCGATTGATTGACAGTCACGTCTTGGTCGTAAGCTCTCTCCTTTCTTCACGTAAGCGTCTTTCTTCCTACTGCAAAGAAAAATAGCTTAATCTTCATAAATAACCAGCTTATTCTAGAAATATCTCGCATAAAAATCGCCAACCGTCCTGTTGGTTGGCGTCAAATTTTAAAAGTGGTTCTCAAGCGAGGTTGAGCGGGAAACTGGGCAGGCGATGGTGGCGCCGCCGTCGGTGGCAGGAGGGCGAGTCCAAAATGTTTATTTTTATTGACGTATATAGAACTAGCTATCGCATAGTCCTAATGTCCACCTGGGGTTGTATTCTCATTTTAATAGAAACATTTTTGTTATGTATCAATTAAAAATTGTATCCTTTCACCCAGCCTAATAATGGTGGACACTAATTATGTCCCACCAGAATGTGGAACATATTACTCCTTTCCACCTACCTGGTATCGAAAAAGGCAAGACATAATCATGTTCCAATGTTAACATTTCGTCATATTTGGTTCACACCAAATTACATTTTTGTTCTAGGTGTTCTATGCAACCCACAGATGTGCACTGTCAAACAACAATGTCATTCCATCCGAAAAACGTCTTTGGAACCCATCACCGTTTTTCGAAATTCCTATGTATTTATTCTCCAGCCCTTCAATGTGTGCACCTCAATTGATTGCTTACCAATCAGAATTCAACAAGTTTTAATTTCATGATTTCAATATGGCAGACTATGTTCATTGTACAGCAAATGCTCACTTCTTTGTCTTCTCCAAGTAAATCATAATTTTATATCTTTTAATATTGAGGTAGATTGACCCAAAACAACCAAAACATTGTCACCAAATTTCAATATGGCAGACAAAGTCTTTTTGTATCATGTTGTGTACAGGGTGGGATATTTTGCAATCTTTGACTGGTGTTTAATTTTTTTGGTGGGAAATTGTTAAAATGGCATATAAAATACAAATGTACAAGTTATTGACAGAAAAAATCTTATAAATCAAATCTACCTGACTAGTAGGTGTTTATCACTGAAGATAATCATGAGAAGACAACATTAACAAAATGGTTTCACAACGAAACAAAGTGTACAGCAATAAACACAAAAAATACATCAAGGCCAACATTTGTAATGACCCCTTAATATCACAAGGCACGCTCCCAGAGCAAAACTAGACACTTAGATGGACAAAATATTTGCTTCAAGATACAAAGGAAGAAGATATAACAGGCCTCTTAATCAAGATGCCAATGTAGGAGAGTTTCTTCAAAGGCCCAGATTATGGGATTGATCACTTGACTATACATATATGTATCCTGTAATCTTGAATATGTAAGTTGTATATGAACATATGCAGAAGCCATATATGCTTTCCTGTGTTGAAACATCTGCTCTCAGTCCCAGGCTTCTGTCATGAACTTGTCAGAAACAAAATGCATACTTAGCATGTGGCATTTTTTCCTGTTCTGGTTGATTGTGTTTTTCTCAGAAGATGTAGAATATATACTGATGAATTTATTCCAGTTTCAAGTGAATTCAGCATAATTAAACAAACAGTCACTGTTTTTTTATCACAACCTTAAGAGGCACTTGGGTTATATAACAAAAACCAAGGCACATGAGTTGATTGAAATCTTCCAATATAACATTATTCAACAAGTTCTTTTTGAAAGAGATAGTGTTCTCATGATGTAGGGCCTTTCTCAGGGATATCCGAGTCCGAGGGATGCCTGCTTCTCTGTTGGCTGTGTCTGTTGGGGCTGTATGCCCTCTTGGCCCTGGTCGGGGATAGCTTCCTCGGTGGGGATCTCTCTCTAGGCTGGGCGCGGGTTAGGGTGATAGATTTGTACTGAGTAGAATCCGACAGATGGTCATTCAATGGGTCTAAGTGGGCTGTCTCACTTTTTGATAAAACCTGAAAAATTGAAATATTGCATAAAACTTACAAATATCTATACTTGAATATTTGTGTGTGTGTGTGTAGATACTCTACTAAACTTTTATATTTGATACTGAGAATTGAAATTGAAAGAAAAGATGATGTGAATATTTGATATATATATATATTATTCTCACCTGTTCGAGGTTGGAGAGCTTCTGCTGCAGTTTGCGTATGTTGTCTTGTGATGTTTGACGCTGACTCTGCATCACCTCTGCATGCTGGGTCATCTTGGCCAGCAACTGACGCTGAAATAAGACAACAATATTTCAAATATCATAAACATTATCAAATATTCATATGCTAAATGATTTACTGACTTAACATACAAAAATAGCTGAACCAATTTAATAATAATAAATAAATAAATAAATAATAATAATAATAATAAATTCCTTTATTTATCCTCGGTAACACAGATTAGATACAATCTAGTTTTCACCATGGCCGAGTCAATAATTATTTAATGCTAATGTCTGGTGTAACAAATGTAAGTGAATGATTTTGAGGAAAATTTTTATTTTGGCAAATTAAATTCTTTTGGCCATATTTTGAGCAATTCCATGTGACTACATTTGATATACCTTGAGGAGATCTTGCTGTAAAGCAAACTGGTCCGTCATATGGTTGCTGGGTTCCACAGAGCCATGCCGGATCTGTAACAAAAACATATCTCCTGATATTAATACTGCCCATGTTGCTTTTACCATTAGTTTGGATGGATTACATTTGGAAACTGGATTTAAAATATTAGAAGCTCTTGCTTAAAAAAATTCTAAAATTTATAAATAAATGCTATTAAGACATCTTTATAAGATATAATTATTTATATTTAATAGGTTTGACAAACATGACAAATGCACAACTTTAGAGTGATGACACCTGGTGGGAATGTCTTATTATGTGATGGTGGCGCCTTGGTTTGGGCATGGTTTGCATAAAACTCTCTTCAGATTGAGATATAAAATTCTAGCTTTCTGCCGGAGAGTTGTGCTAATCCTGGGTGTTTGTAATGTTTGTGAACATTACTTGCAAATTCCTCTCTAAAAGGAAATTTTCTAGTATTTGCCAAAAACAGTATGTGTAGTAAACAGTTAATTCGCCCAAAATAATGCATCCTATTTGGTGGTGGATCCATTTGGCAAACAAATCTATCTTTGACAAACAAATTCCAAACAGTACTTTGACAAACAAAACATTCAGAAAATAAGGGTAAGAGTACTGACCACAGAAAGGTTATGTTTTAGGTTGTCTAGTTTGTACTCAAGATGGTCCTTCTGGTCATGTAACTGTTCCAGTTCACCCATGGCTTCCTGGCGGGACTTGTCCAGGTCAGAAATTCCCTCCGAGACCTCCTATAATCCCATATATCATCAATCAACTTAATGAGGTAAATCTATATAAATAATCAAAACCCCTCATAAATTACTCAAACTGGATAATCCCAATCTTATCAACAAAAAAATATCTTTACTTTCAGAACTCCTGGAGTTTAACCCTCTCAAAAATTCCCTCCGAGACCTCCTATAATCCCATATATCATCAATCAACTTAATGAGGTAAATCTATATAAATAATCAAAACCCCTCATAAATTACTCAAACTGGATAATCCCAATCTTATCAACAAAAAAATATCTTTACTTTCAGAACTCCTGGAGTTTAACCCTCTCAGATCTATGATTGCATATCGCAAGAACAACCTAATTTGCATAATTGAATTTCAAGGGTGGTATTTTGAGGCAATGTAGATTGGTTTCCAATAAAAATATTTGATTTTATGAAAAATATTTGGAACATTTCATTTCTGTTATTTGTATTAAAAGATATTTACGAGCATGAAATAAAATTTAAGAGCATGAAAAAAAATAGGTGAACATACATTCTTGATATCTGCCTTCAGGTCATGGAGAGTTTCCTCCAATTTTCTCTCTCTTTCTTCAACCTCTTGCTGCGATTGCAACTGAAACAGAATAAAATGCAGACATGAACTATTGAAATAAATATCATTATGAACCATCATACCATCATTGCTCACTTCACTGTAAATCTTACAGCAACAAAAATGCAAATCCTGGCATATTGTCTCCATTTGTCTGAATATTTCAATCGTCTCTATATTTAAATGTTTCTGTGAACATTTCCACACAACATTCTTTCATGATGCTATTTTAATTCTCCCTTATATCATAGATATTTAAACAGAGATTGGAAAGAGCAGGTCTGCCACCAAGTGTCAGCACGGTGCACCATCAAACTCAGACATGCAACTGTTGCGGATCAACTATAAATAGTTTTGCATTTATTACACATATTCTTCCATTCTTGATGTCATTGATGTACGATTAAGGTCTATAATCCGCAATGAAAAACTGGGACAGACTTATTTTTTTTTGGCTTAAATGTGTTCAAAGTAATGTTATTTGTTAATTTAGCACAGAAAAAGTACACTTAACCAGCTAGTCTTAAATTTTTATTATTTTAATTGAACCTGTTTTAACGGTAGTTAAAACGGGCTTGACTCTGGCTACTTATATGAAGTATTTATATTTTCTTTATTTAATGCCATCCAAAGAATAATCAAGCTTTTTTGGGACATTTTAGATATAATCATGGCATAAAATATGAATTATCACTAAAAGATTTGTGCCGAAGGCAGTTATGTAAATACACGAGACCACACGAAGTTCTCTCCAGATGCTTCAAACTGATTGTGGATTATAGACCTTAATATAGATATGTGAAAAGTAAGTAGTTCTCATAATAATTTCTTGCAAAAAAGACATATTTTATACAAGTCCGCGAGTCTATGAATTGGGATCCTGGTCCGTGTTATAGGTCTACATGTAGTATTTACCATGAATATTCATGGTGACGGTGATGCCACCACAAGATCGGTTCGCCTGAGCGATAATGCAGAACTTCAGCTTGTTTCCAATCTCTGTGTTAAATGTCTCTGCTTATATAAAAAGGTCCTGAGCACAAATATATTTGTGTACCTGTCTTTTGACATCCAGGTAGTCTGCTCTGAGATAATTGAGTTCATCGCTGAGTCTGTTAGCTCTGCTGTAGTGAGCCTGGGCTATACCCTCCAGGTCGGCTATCTCGGCAGCTGATTTCTCCCGGTAGCTTGTCAGCTCCTGTAAATACAACAGAGTCTCTATGTGGAAAATGTACCTTTCATAATGAATGTATCAATCATGCAGTTTGTAATGTCTATGGAGGTTTGTAGGGTCATTGAGCATTAATGAATTATACCTTGATTCTGGTTCACCAAATCACAAATTATTTGCAGGGCATAGTTGGTAGTTCAGAGATTTAAAATTGATGAAAAATAACTGGTTGAAGACTCTATTCTTGTTTCTTGTTTAAATAACATTTTCTGAGTCAACTATTTTAATAGCAGCACTGGAATTCTCATATTTCCTTCAGGCAAAACCCATGTAATACAGCAAACAATGTCTTCTGCCCAGTGAAAGTCAGACCATTACCGATAGTTCCTAAACATAGTAAGAGAAGTTTGATCTCACCGTGGCCCTGTCCTGCAGTTCTTGGCGGAGTGCCGTGACTTCTGTCTCTAACTGTCTGATCCGTTTAGACATATCCTCCCGCTCCTGAAACACATATAATTTATTTTAGGAATATCATCTTGCTGCTATAACACACCACAATAAAGACATATTCAACTGCTTGTGAAACAAATCATAATCATTAGATATATACCCCTGCTCCTGAAACATATCACAAATAATAGACATAACCTGGTATGTGAAACATGCCACAAATAATAGACATAACCTGGTATGTGAAACATGCCACAAATAATAGACATAACCTGGTATGTGAAACATGCCACAAATAATAGACATAACCTGGAATGTGAAACATGCCACAAATAATAGACATATCCTGCCACTCCTAAACCATGCCATAATTATTAAATATATCCTGCCACTCCCAAACCATACAATAATCAATAAATATATCCTTCCACTCCTAAAACATTCCACAATTATTAAATATATCTTGCAACTCCTAAAACATGTAATAATGAAATATATCATCTTCCCCATGCTAACACCAGGATTCAAACCCGAATCCCCAATTATATGTGCAAAGTGGATGTTTTAGGCACAATTCCACTCAGAGAATAATCCCCAGATCTGGTTATTCTTATGCAACATCACTGTCAGATATCAAACTGTTACCAAAAATATTTATTAATATATTTAATTTAGCTTTTATCCTATGCCCTTAGAATTGCCATATTATGTTGCAAAAGCATAAAATAATTTTGTTTACCTCTGAGACAGAAGTTCTGAGATTCTGTAGCTCTTCGCAGGATCTGTTGAGTGCAGCAGCCAGCTGCTCTTTCTCCTCATTACGCTCCTCTATCTCATGAGCTACACAATAGAAAACATATGAGCTACACAATAGAAAAACATCTATCTCATGAGCTGTACAATGGAAAACAGCTATCTCATGAGCTACACAATGCAAAAGGTCTAAGCTTTATGTTCAGGGTAGGCCTTAGTTTTATGAATGCATGCAGACTCACCAAGCTCTTGTCCTCTGTGTCCATGGGAGGCCTAAGTTTTATGAATGCATGCAGACTCACCAAGCTCTTGTCCTCTGTGTCCATGGAAGGCCTAAGTTTTATGAATGCATGCAGACTCACCAAGCTCTTGTCCTCTGTGTCCATGGAAGGCCTAAGTTTTATGAATGCATGCAGACTCACCAAGCTCTTGTCCTCTGTGTCCATGGAAGGTCTAAGTTTTATGAATGCATGCAGACTCACCGAGTTCTTGCCCTTTATGTTCAGGGGAGGCATTAGTTTTATGAATGCATGCAGACTCACCAAGTTCTTGCACTCTATGTTCAGGGGAGGCCTAAGTTTTATGAATGCATGCAGACATACCAAGCTCTTGCCCTCTATGTTCAGGGGAGGTCTAAGCTTTATACTGCATGCAGACTTACCAAGTTCTTGCACTCTATGTTCATGGAAGGTCTAAGTTTTATGAATGCATGCAGACTCACCAAGCTCTTGCCCTCTATGTTCAGGGGAGGCATTAGTTTTATGAATTGCCTGTAGACATACCAAATTCTTGCCCTCTATGTTCAGGGGAGGCCTAAGTTTTATGAATTGCCTGCAGACTCACCAAGCTCTTGCACTCTATGTTCAGGGGAGGCCTAAGTTTTATGAATGCATGCAGACTCACCAAGTTCTTGCACTCTATGTTCCAGGTTTTCAAACTTTTCCTCTGTGTGTTGCCTCCTCTCAGCGTCAAGCTGCAAATATAAAAGCAACAAAATCATGAAGAACTCCCAAACAAAACAAAAAAACACAATTTATAAATATATGTTTGCAATCAATTACAACCACCCTGTTTAGTCTTACCAGTTGTAAATGATCCTTCAGCTCATGAATGTGTCTATATGTTTACTTACTGGTTTGTTTTCTTTTGGTCCAAAATAATGTGCATTCTGGTATTTGGTATTAGAAACAGAAAACCATTTTTCCAATATTTCCTTACAACTGTAGAAACTTTCATGTTAATTGTACCATGTATAATTTATATGTATTTCTATTAAATAATGCCAATCACAAATAATATACTGGTAAACAAATATTGAAAAAAAAAATTGAAGTTTGAAAAATATGAAAATATTATAGGCTTTCTATAATATCAGTAATAAATCACCTAATTAAAACAAAAATGAAAAAAAGTCTATTGCCTTGTCAATTAGGACATGTGAAACAAAGTTTCAACAGTAATAACCGGATATCATAAACAAATATTACAATTTTGCCATATTATTTGTAAAAATCAATGATAATCTTATAGGTTGGTACAGATTGGCACTAGTATTTGGGATCAAGATGCTTATTGGATGTTGACTGAATGAAAGGTCTAATCATTTTTGGAGAGGATGGTTTGCTACCGTTGACTGATTTTACATTTACTTTTTTGGTTGGATGGTTTGTCATAATTGATTGGTATCAATTCTTTGTTGATTGGATGGTTTGTTGCGAATGATCAATTTCAATTCTTGATTGATTGGACAGCTTATTACAGTCTGTTGGGATTAATATCTTAATGGCTGTTTTCTAATGTCAAGTCAAGACACTCTCACAGCAAATCAGTTCTCACACTTTTTTAAAAGTGTCAATATAAAAAAATCACATATATAATCAATCAGATAATATTTCTTCATATTTTCTCAAAACCTAGTTAGAATCGTCACTACATATTGGAAACCACAAACTTGATGGATATCATTAGAGCTTGTTATGTCTGTAATATAAGTGAGGGAAATTTCTTATAGGTAATGTTATCAATGCAAATCAAAACTTGATAATCCAATAATCAAAATAGTGTGATTATAAAATGACAGTCCAGATGGAGTATATGATAAACGAAGAAGGTGCAAGGATTAAAAAAAACCCTAACAACACAAGCAGGCATGATGTCCAGATGTCGGGAGGGTTTAAAAAAAAAATTTTTTTTACTAACATTTAAGAAGTTGCACCTTCCTCTCTAATATGCCAGCAAATAAAACTCTTGTCTCTCGTCAGCTTTACTATTTATTCTAACTCGAACTAGTTTGCATTACAAAATTGTTAAAATACGAAAATATTTTTCCAAGATACAACATAAAAATTTGGTGTACATTTGAGTACCTTTGATTTCTGGCAGGAGAAACAAGAGAGTATTTGTTTTGGCATGATATATTATGAATTAGTGTGTATTGTGTGATTTTCAGTTTGTTTTGTGGTACCTTCATGCGCTCTATCTGTGTTTTGATGGTGAGGAGCTCTGAGCGTTTAGACAGAACATCACTGTTTGTTTTATCAAGGTCTTCATGGCTGGATGAAACATGCTGAAATACCGACACCCTGTTACTTTACCATATCTAATACCATAATTCATATAGCATTTTTGTAACACCCTGTGTGTTATACCCTCCCCAATAATCTCACCCATTTGGGAGATAAAATAGGATAAGACAAACAAATACAATTTGTGGTCACAGATGATCCTGTTATGAATTAGCTGCTAATGACTGATATTGTTGACATTCTTTAAAATTCATAGTAGTTCCATCTCAGATTCCAAATTATTTAAAGATATTTCAAGATTAAATAGAAATGGGGTGAATATATGCGAAAGGAAACTGAAAAATAAAAACATAATATTTAAATTCCAGATAAGTGTTGAAACTTCATTCAGAATAACCTGAATATAATTAATGACTGTTGACTATATACTTGTATATATGTGTAATATTTGAACTAACTACTGGTATATTTTAGTGACAAAATCATTTGCAAGCAAGTACACTGTATACTTATTGCTATCTCTCACTATAATGATAATATCATTTCATCAGCATAACTTAAGTTGGTTTACTGATATTCTTAAGGGGTAACTTAATGAGAAGACCAGAGAAAGAAAGCATTCTCACTGCTTGAGTTGGCCATACTGCCACCTTGTATATTAAAATCTGACATGAATGGGGAATCTTTGTATATTTGCAATCTTTGTTCATGGTAGTAAAAAATGTTGATTAACTGATCATTTAATTTCCATCAGTTTATCACACCTATGACTGACATTCTTTTTTTTTCTTTCAAGATTCACAAATGTTGAAACTCAAGCAGTTTTGCTATTTAGGGTGCAGTCTGTCTGACCATTTATTCTATAAAGATATATCCATTGAATTAGCTTAATTATGAAATATAAAAGCTTTAACTTGTAAATATAATTTATAGTAATACTTAATTAAATCAGAGAGTCTTACATAAAGCCTATGGAAAGCTAATTAGGACTCGAAATTTTCATGATAGAAAATAGAGAAAGTTATTGTGATAAATTATATGGTATACTTATTTAAGAGGGATATACGCATATAGTATATAGATGACTATTATTGAGTTATAATGGCTTTTGGTTAAGTGGTGTTTCTATGGCTATCTCTACATCCTACTTTGAGGGCTGCCTCCTTCTTTTCCTCAAGGTGGCATGTTTCTCGTTCGAGGCTACGAAGTCGTGCAGCCTCAAATTTCTGCCGATCCAAAATGGCGGACTGAGCCTGCTCAGCTTGCTTCAGACTTTGTCGAAATAATCTTAACTCCCTCTCTGTGTCTTGCTTTTCAGATTTGACATTCTTCAAATCCTGGCCACCAAGCATTCCAAACATTTAAACATAGGCATCAGAGATGCATCAACCCTCAGCCCTGGTAACTCATTGCACAACATTCGCTCCACACAATATTTGTGAACAAAACATCACTGCACCAAGGCAAATTGATGCAGGGGTAAAAAAACCCATAACATCTACTTCCTTTGATAGTTTAGGTGTGTCAAGTATCATGAAACTGTCATCATTTACTCTAGAATTATTGATATGGCCCGGTGACCTTGAAAAGCAGGTTAAGGTCACCATCCATCAAACTCATCTGGAGTCATCCCAGATTCTTATGTGTGTCAATTTTCATGAAGCTGCCATCATTTGTTCTTGAGTTATCACGATGACAAGGATGATTTCACATAATTGTCCCTGTGACCTTGAAAAGTAGGTGAAGGTCATGTTTCATAGAAAAAATTCTGAGGTCTTCACCAGATGCTTGTGTGTGTCAAATCTCATAAAGCTGCCATCATTCGTTCTTGAGTTATTGCGATTCTTGGGATTTCACATAATTGTCCGTGACCTTGAAAAATAGGTCAAGGTCGCCGTCCATTGAACTCGTCCGAGGTTTTCACCAGATACATATGTGTGTCAAGTTTCATGAAGCTGCCATCATTTGTTCTTGAGTTATCGCGATGACAAGGATGTTCGCTACAGACATACATACAGACATACATACATACATACCCACGCCAGGAGTACTGCAATACCCTCAGCCTGATTACATCAGGGGCTGAGGGTAAAAACAATGTCAAGATATATTGCATGGTGTGAATGTTAACTTAGTAAATAGAAACAAAACTGATATGACCAAAAGAGGAACAAATTTTTTTTTCTGAAATAGTCATTGATATTTACAAACATAGCCTATGGGCAGCCAAGCAAGCATTCTTTTTTTATGATGTGTCTGCAACTGACCTGCTGCATCATGGTCATGTGACCCTCCGCATCCTCCAGCTCATTATGCACACGCTCCACCTCACTACGACCATCTGGAGACACAGCGGAAACATCGGGTAAGAACAAATTCAATTCCACATTAATACTGATTTATCAAAAGTACTTCCGAAAAGAAATTTCTCTATTTTGATTTAATGTCAAGAAGTGAATATTTTCATTCCGATTTTAATTTGGATTACACATGTAAACATTTCTTGTGATCTAGTTTTCAAACAAGGAGTTTTAAGAAGTAAATGGACCAGAAAATATAAGCTAAGAGGGTTAAGTAGGAGTATACCGTGTATCTGTGCCCGAATGGTAAGCATCTCCTGTTGTAGGGAGGACTTCTCCTTGCGAGCACTCTCCAGCTCCGACTCCACATCCTTCACCTCACGCTCCAGCTTGGCTTGTCGCAGCTGTGTGGAGCGTACACTGTCCTCGGTCTGCGACTGAGTCCTGAATGCAAACATTATTCATACGTCTGACAAACTGATCACAGGAGGTTTCTACAGATATATTATCCCATTTAGCAATGACTATGGATAATTAATAATGATCAAGAAAGGTGTATGTAAACTTTATATTTTATCAACATTTAAAATTGTGTATCAATTTTGTCAACCCCCATGGCAGACATCTTACAGTGAAAAAACCACCTGCAGATATTTGAGAAATGCTACCAAATCAACACATCTCTTGCTCATTTCACAACAAAATTCAATCCATGAGCTGGATGACTTGTCTGAAAGATCTGACTTATTCTTGGAGCAGTTTGAATCATTTTTACAGCCCAACTCTTGAGCTGACTGACTCATTTCTACCAGCTGACTCAATTCATGAGCTGGTTGACTCATCTTACATCCCCAACTGACCTCTTGAGCTGGTTGACTCTCTTTTCTATGGCTTTGTGGAGGTCGTCCATGGTGGCTTTCTCCTTGCGGATGCCCTCGGCAGCATCCTCCAGCGTATGCTGCTGGTTACGTAGGGCCCCCAGTTCATCATTTGTCTCCTCTATTCTTTCCTTTAGACTTTCCAACTCACGCAACTTCTGGGCATTCTCTGACTGCAATCTTTTTGTCTCATGCTCCTCCTGTAATCAATTTCAAACTTGTTTAATCTCCACATTAATACACACACATATATATTTATATCAATAAATACTTATTTCCTAGCAGCAACAAATCAAAATTTCTGTTTTGATGGAAATGAAAGAGATAAATAAATCATTTACATAACAATTAATCTTTTTTTGATGCACTATTTATTCCTTAACAGTAACATTAACAGATATTCTTACAATGGAAACAAACAGAGCAAATATAGCATTCATATGGTATGTAATTGTTTTTGTGTGGAATGTGTCATTAGGTTATTGTGTGTGCCTTGGATTCAAATTGTGTTAATTGTGATTTAGTCTGTATGATTTCATGCAATACAATGGTGTCCCATAACAAGTGTGCTTGTGCCAAACATTATGTAAAGTGTGGACAAATTAAAACATTCAACATTGAACATGCACATATCAAAGATTAAATTGGGTCGTCTGAAAGTATAATAAATCATGCATTATTGCTAAAAAAAATCAAATGATTTTCATTTAACATTTTTTTCTAATTGCACCATGTATCAGAAGTTACTTTAAAACATCGCTGTGTTACAATATTAGTGAAAACTGTCCAATTGCAGATGTCTGATTGTGATTTAAATCAGATATTTCATGAAATTTTCACTGTTGCCAAAGAATGCCAAACACAGGGAAGTATTCCTAAAGATCTCATGCAGGAACTGACTTTAACTTTATTATGAGAGTCTGAATTGCAAATTTCAATCAATATTTTGGGTTGGAATAGAAATCCATTTTGCACAAACTATATCGAAAGAGAATAATTTGTTTGGCCAGGGAGACTAGCAGGTACTTTGATCATGATATAAGCAATGGCAATTATTCATGAGATGAAAATCACTTGGCGTATATAACATGCAGTCTATCTAGTAACATTTAAACATTGTATCAGTGGAATATGGATTAGTAAAACTGTCAGAAAATCTCTGTATTTGATGAGGTTTCTCTTTAACATTTAATGACTTTTATCTGTAAAAATGTTAAAATATAACACAATATAAATAAAATCTGTGGAAAATATATAAATGTATAAAGAATATTAAATAAGGTTTCTTTCTCATGAATCTTTTTGTCAGTATTTGATTACAAAAATTAAAATAATTTTTATCATAAATAAGCCTCTTAAATATTTTAACTTAAAATATGTACTGTGTTCTCATTCAAATATAAAGAGAAACCTGTCTGTTTGAGTCTTGGATGGTCTCATTTTGTCAAGATGAGTAATACATCAGTTTTTCTAGGATTATTCTAGCTAGTGGGATCTAGTCGTTACCTCTCGCTTTTTAGTTTGTATTTTGTCTAACTCAGCCTTTCTACTGACAGTCTCAGTTTCCAGACTTTCTAACTGGGACTTTTTGTCGCTCAGTATGCTATCTAATTGCTTCAACTCTGAGCGCTGTTTATTGGTTGTCGTGGCAAGGTTCTCCAGAACTGCCTCCTCCCGGTCCAGCTCTTCTTGTACCTGAAACATCGGGGGAAGGTGGCGCCACAGTCAGTAACATCACTCACACACAGCATACATTCAGTGACATAGAAGCAACATGTACATAGCACAATAGCACATATACCATTTATACATTGTCATGGAAGATTTTGTCATCAATATGTCCACATAGAGCATCACATGAACTGTGCCATATTTCAAACCATTTCTATGAGATTTCAACTTCCAGTTTTGACATCTAAGAAAATACCAAATATCCATTGTATTTCTGTACAACGTGACTGCCTCAATAAAAATAAATGGAACTTTTTCAAACACTCATGACAAGAAATAACGATATACCGGTAGCCAAGATAAGTCTCCAAAGATTGTACACTTCTAATAATTTAGCAAAATTGAAAACTCTGGAAAGAGGAGACAAAATACAAAATGTACACTTTTCCAAAAAATGTATCCAAATGAAAGAATTAAAACTATCACTAATCTTAGAGAAAAGGAGGTGGTCAAAATTTTGCACCAATGAATAAAACTGGTAAATATTCTATGGATGTTTTCTTCATAAACCAGCAATATTGGTTATGTCTGATGATATTTGATGATTCCTGTATTCATACTATCTTTAAATGAATGATTGGCCAGTAATGTGAGCTTCAATCCTCCTCAAATATAAACAGATTCAAAACATCACTTGACTGCCATTGTGTGAAGTATTTCTGACATAACAACAAAGGTGAATGACATACATCAAAGAGGCTGGGGTCAAATGTCATTCAATTATTTTAAATTACCTTTCTAAGACGTTCTTCTTGTTCATCTAGGTCATCTTCAGCCTTTCTCTTCTCTTTTCGTAAACTATCTATTTGGATTTCTACCTCCTGAAAAACAAATCAAAACTCTCAACTTTTAATCAGTATAAGCACCATGAGCAAATCTGATCTAGTATTGCGATGAATAAAAAAATTAAACAATTTTTAAAAAACATCTGCTGATATAATTTCATTCTTAAAAAAACCCAGAAAAACCTTGTGCATGTATGGCAGATTGTAGAGCTTAAAAGTGTTCAATTTATTAACTTTATCATTATAGTGGACCTTAATTTCTCTTCTCCTGTTGTTGATCTCGGCTTCCACCTCTCTGTCCAAGGCGTCTAGCTGGGAGTGGCGTTTCTGGATTGTGTCCTGCAGTAGCTGTAACTCTGCCTTGCCCTTACCTAACTCCCGGTCTAATAGCTCCAACTCCTGTCTCCCAAGATCCAACTGTATAATATAAAGACAAAGATTACTGCAATATCACTAATATTGCACTGATATAATATAATACCCAAAGATCTACCGGTAATATATGCATGTGAAACGTTTATTTGATTTAATATCCAAAATTCTATATTTTTCAATTTTGTATTATCCAAATCTATGTAAGATCATAAACAAACATTAACCAGAGACTGACTATACTTTCAATATTACAGCAATGGAAACCAAGGTCTTCTGGCAAACTTTGATAAGTCTTTCAATTCATCGTTTTTGACCTATTGGGTAGGTTTACCTGGTCATTAAGACTTTCCAGATCTTTGCGGCGATCTTGCACCACTTTAGTGTTTTCCTGGGCTTGGGTTAACTTTTCCATCTGCTGAGATTCCGTCTGATAAAGGTTGCCTTCAACTTCACACAATCTACAAATATTTATAAATATAACAAATATATTAAATGGCATTCTTAATTTGTAATGCTTCTGTCAAATCTTAGCCAAATATAATTATTCTTGTTGCATTCTGCCCTTATTTCTTTGTAAGAAAACATCTGCTCATACCTTTGTGTCGCGTCTTTGACCTTGTTATCAATGGTGTGGAATTCTGTATCCTTGGCAGTGATGACCTTGTCAATGTCTTTCAACATCTCCTCCTGCTGTGCCCTCATATTCTTGAGTTCAGAAATCTGTTCATTCAGTGCTGCCACCTGTTCAGTTGCCTTGACTAGTTCTACTCCAGCATCATGAGCCCTCTTCTCTATCTCATCAGAATCTCCCATGGTTTGACTGTACCCAGATTTGGCATCCTTGTATTGCTTCATCATTCTCTGTGCCTGCATACAAAGAACATTTCCTTATTAATCAAATAACATCTTTATTGATGATTTGACACTCACTACCAATGGGTACCTAAACTATTACCTTAACAATTCAGCTTAAATTCAGATACACTCCAACCTGTTTTTTTTACATTATGAGTTCTACCATTTTTATAGGTCTCTGCTTATAGGGCAAACTAATATTTTATTTCAAGGCAGAAAATTCGACTGTACTAATAATCCCGACTCTTTCCTTTACTACTCTGGGATGATTCTTAAATTAGACAGTACGAGCACTCCTAGAAGACTCTTGCTTTGAGAAATACTAGTAAGAATAATGCTAGTAGGTGACCTCCTTCCTGGCGTCCTGAAGGTCCGCCTCACATTCGGTGAGCAGCTGGTCTGCATGCCTCAGCTCTGCCCTTCTCTTGGCAAGCGTCTCCTCCAGGCAAGCTACCTCCTCTGTCAGGTAGTCCCGCCGAGAAATGTGGGATCTTGGGTTGTACTCATAGTCATAGTCTGACTCTACCATGTCATAGTCACTGCGATCCTCAGCCAAAAATGCTCTGAAATGGAACCAGTCATTTCAATTAAAAATAAATCATTCTTATCCTTAGATTTTACACTTACTTGCAAAACATCTAAAAGTAAAATAAATAAATAAAAAAAAAACAGAAAAAAAACAAAACAAAAAAAAACAGATTCTCTTTGCCTTGGATTACAAACATTCAGGTTTACTAACTGTGGCAGACATAACAGGAAGTTGTTGTGTACTCACTTCCTGTTCTTTGGCTTGCGGTCCTGTCTGAGAGACTGCAGCTCTTGGTGTGCTGTCTGCCTCTCTGCTAGCAGGACCTTCTCTGTCTCCCGCATCTGGCTGAGGCTGGACTTCTGACGCTCTATGGCCAGGTCCAGGCCTTCCAGCTCTGCTCTGCGATCCTTTAACAAACATAGCCTCTCATTAAATATTCAGAGAACCTATAATTAAATAGTACTGGTCTATTTATGCATTAACCAATTTATATACTATCCCTATCAGACATAAATCTAGTTTTAGAATCATAATACTTTATTTAAATATATATGAGCTGGCAATGCCTGGTTGGGCGCTATACAAATGTTCTATTATATTATAATATTTGATATATATATATGTGCATATTACCTTTGCAAGTGCCATTTCATTGCAGAATATCAATTTAATTTCATATACATCAATACTCAAATGATATCAAATGTGAACCAGTTTCAGAGAAGAAGAAAGAGTTTGTGGGAATGCAACATGCTAAATGATTGATACAAATATTTACATATTACCCTTATTATCAACCATCATTTAATTTCCATAGATCAAAAGGCATTCTAGTTATCTCTAGTTCCCATAGGTAAACATCTTAATTCCCTCTTGTTATAGTTACCCCGTACCTTTTATAAACATTACCTCCAGTTTTACCCAGAGCCCCTTGATGGACTGTTTCTCCATTAACTTCTCTCAATAGTCACTATAGTTAACTTTAATTGTCAAAGGAGTCTATAGTCACTCTTGTTACCTCTAGTTCTACAGGCAGTCTATTCTTGGCCTGTCTCTCAATATACTTCAATTTGTAGCCACTTAATTTACCAAGAATCTCTCAATTTACTTCTATTAATAGTCACTCCAGTTACCTCTAGTTATACCGGCAGTCTATTCATGGCCTGTATCTCAATATACTTCCATTTACAGCCACTTAAGTTACCAAGAATCTCTCAATTTACTTCCATTAATAGTCACTTTTGTTACCTCTAGTTCTACCCGCAGTCTTTTGATGGCTTGTCTCTCCACGTCATCTTCAAACAGCACTCGTCTGCTCTCTTCCTCCGAAGCATCCTGTCAATCACCACACCCAGCAAGGACATATTAATGCTCTACTACACCCGGATGCAACATACTGGGAAGGATCTCACATTACCAATTTTCACATGTGCACCTTTGGCTTTAAGTGAATCTCCAATTTTGAAATCTGAGCCATGGAGTTTGCTAATATTGTTTAATGTTTTTACCAAATATATACCAGTAAGAGATTGAAGGGGCATATATGTGTCTAAAAGCTTAATTAATGTTCAATAATTGGATGATTAAAGTCATACAAAAAAAGGCATTTTCCCAGTCAAATGTCAGCTGTATTGTATTTTGGAATATGGATATCCTTTAAGATTAATATTGAAGTCGGGGGGTTAAAAGTGCCTTTGAAAAGACCACATTATTGAGAAATTTCTTGGAGATATATCACTTTTCATTGTTGCATGTATAGACAGATAGACAAACAGACAAACATTTTTGGCTGACTATATATATACATGCAAATCATGAAAGCTGGTGTATGTGAAAATATCCAGTATAAAACAGTTAATTTAGACAAAACCAAGGATATGTTGCCAAGACTGACATATAACAAATACCTAAGATATAACAGTACAAAAAGATATATGCAGAGAAACTGTCACTTTCCTTGTTCATGGGAAGGAAAAATATGTGTCAAAGTGAGATATGTGCTAGATAATTTGTTTCAGATATACAGATGCCACAAACATTATATAACCAGGAAGAAACAAAATTTAAAAAGATTTGACCCATTGCAGGGCAATAGATACAAAATAGGTATATATGATTATAAATGTGATAGAATATGTGCACTTACTCTTTGGCTTTGGTCCTTGAGTTTGGCTTTGAGTTTCTTGAGTTTGGCCTGCAGTTTGGCAATGTAATCTTCGAGGTCGTGGTGCTCCGGTACGTTACATAGCATCTCCTCCTCCAGGTCTCCTCCTCCAGCCGCATTCTTCAGGATTCCCTTCAATCCTGCAGCAAAACAACAGCCATTGGTCAACAACTATAATTCAGTGGTATCTATATAACCTGAGAGCAATATATAATTTATTATTGCTCTCAGATATAAATGAATGTAAACAGCATGGTTCACGGAAGCTCGCAACAATATTTTTTTAAATAAATGGTTGTGGAGGTATTTTGCAAACAATAAATTACTAACTAGGGCTGTATTTAAATTAAAAATTAAGATATAAATTCTACAAAGAGACAAAAATAATTTTCTTATTCGCATTTTCACAAATTTTCTTCAACTCAATCAGACTACATGCCATAGATATCTGTTTAATTAAATTACTTTCCTTGTTTTAACTTATTATCACTTTAATACACACAGAAAATTATTTTGGGTTCAAATTAAATTGGTTCATTCTTTCAATTTAAAGACTTTCGCATGATTAATGCAACCTGCATGTCAAAACTGTTCTGACATTTTCAACATTAATATCTTTTGAAAATAGCCTACCTTTGCCAGGTGACACATTGGGTGTGCTGACCATAATGGGGTTAGGGGTGCCTGGCATGGACACGATATGATGTCCCATCAGGGATCCCGCGATCGGTGTGGTGGGCTGGGACATGCCACTCTGGTCAGCAAAGACGCCCTGGCTGGGGCGTATGGGTGTCGAGTGCATGGAGGGTACCGGAGCCTGGACCTGGGGCGCTACCACTGGAACGGTACCTGCTGGGGCATACATCACCCCACCACCACCAGGAGGCACTTGAGAGAAACCACCATCACCAGCGCCACCTTGTGGTACAGCACCGCCACCTTGTGGATATCCCCCAAAACTGGGCACTGGACGACCTTGGTAATATCCTGCCGCGCCACTAGGGGCTGCCACCTGTCCTCCGAGATTGATCGCTGGACCTAGACGAACATAAGAGGTTCCGTCGCATTCAGAGTCGGCAACTTGCACATATCGCTTCCAACCCATCGTCTACACACCGACTTGCACTTCAGGCTTATCCCGTAAAATCCTGTGAAAGTGAGCCTATATTGTCTAGATTATCACTATGTTCATAACATTCCCACTAAATATTTCATGTAATCCAATTATTACATAGAATACTATGTATATGAATATTTAAGCAGCAGATCCGTGTAAATCTCTGTGTTCCATCTAATTTCTACATAATGTAATATTCATGATCTGTACAGAAATGCCTGGTACATCAAGTATTCTCCAATCTACATTATAATCATGCTATGCTCATCAAATAGGAATTTTGTAATATTATGTCATGAGGTAATTCTATTTGGATCATTATTGTTCGCACCATACATCATGGCTTGTCACACCATCCCTGTATTAATGCTCTCAATTTTAAACTGTAACATCAAAATAAATCCAATCTGCTCATTAAAAAAAATCCATAATCTGTTCAGGATTAATGAAACTGACTAACTATGTCAGGTTAAAGACCTGGTGACAGCTGGTCGAGCAAGGAAGTCTGATAAGAGACCCTCACAGCCCTGCAGGACATTCACATGTATCACCGCTTCTTGCTTGTAAGTCTCCCAGAGGAAGGCACATTCTAATGCTTTAATACAGCTGCCAGTGACAATATCTCAATTTAAGTCTCATAAACTCAAACCTGGTTAACACATTTCACTTCTATAGCATTGACTTATTCCTTTTTAACTAATGTTCCTTTACTGGACCAATGCACATGTGTATTATGGCAGTAGGTGGCATGAAATTAAAATTCATGTATTAATATATTCCAATAACGAGACCATTAACAATCACAGACAACCACCGTCACTAATAATGGTATGTAAATCCTCAATATGAATACAGTCTTTGGAGGTGTTTTAAAGCACACCTGGTAAGGAGATTCTGCCTTCTTGCAGGCAAGGTATCCCCCAGGACAAGCAGCCTTGACCGTATTGATTCCACTATCTCCTTTGTTAATTCTTTAATTAATCCTGACCTGCATAGTTGGCATATACAGGCAGCCAAGTGGTAGACTCTACCATTAATTCATGCATCAAGTATGGCAGTGTGTTTAAATATGATGTACAAGATCCACATGAAAAATTTCTCCCTCTGTTTCTGAAATCTCATGCCAGTTCAGGTTAGCACTGCCAAAAAAACAACTGCCATATACAATGCCTATTCTCAGTCTCAGGGATGGACAAACTTTCACTGCACTGGTTCTCAATAACGACTCGACAATCAATCATTATATGTTCTGGTCTCATTCAAAATTCCTCAAAGGATTAATAATATAAGAATAAAACTTCACTTTTTAGATATATGATCAATTGTTCAGGCCGTTCACAGATTGTATGTTGTTTGTTCAAAACAGCATGTAATGGATGTAATAACACTGAAGTATTGGCCATCCCTGTTTTCAGTGTCAAGTCTCAACTTGGCCACTAATCCTGACCTAGCAATCCCGCCACACCAGACAGGGAAACTACCTTATAGTGATTAAGCCCCCTAAGTACCCCAGGCCCTCATTCAACAGATGTAAATAAAGGTGCATTAACATGCCCCATAGGCACCCCAATCTTGACAAAAATCAGAATGAGTTCACATTCTGACATGCTTAATCTTGTGTGTATAAATTTGTGTGTATAAATTTGTATAAGATGGCTTTTACTTTCTGAACTACCAACAGGGTGACGATTACATATTTAATGACCTGGTCAACCAATCTACTTGCGAATGAAATAATATGAATAAACAAAATATTTGACCATGGAGGAATTATTCTCATAATATATAATACAAGTTATTCATATGACAAATGTACATCTACCAAATGAATCCTTTTTAAATGTTTATCAATTTCATCTAAAATACTAGTTTATATGAAATATATGACTTTTCAACCAAAGGTTGTTTTATTGTGTTCATCTCTATGCATGTATATTGGAGGTCTGCCAAATCTCTGTTCCCTTATCATGCTTATCTAATGAACATATCCACGGCCTCCTCCACCACAACTGCTAGAAATAGTCATGTTATAATGTCTCCGAAAATATATGGTTAATACATGGTTAATATTGTTTAAAATCAACTTCTGTTACAGGACCTTATTGCTGTCAAAACCTCTATGTTTAATGAGGAAACAACTTATTTGGTCACCACAATATAACACCTTGGCCAGAAAATGCACTGACTTTATTTACTGTTCAAACTTGACATAAATCTTGATGCCTTTGAGACCAGTCTATGCCACCAAGGAGGTTTTCTTCCTTGATGTAACTGAGGGCCAGATTCAAGTGTTCAAAAATACAATATCATTCTTGCAATGACTTTAGCATAATTTGTATTATGTTTTTTTTATTCAAAACTTGTTCAGAAATCTTTTAAAATCTGCCTCTGAAGAGTACCGGTAATACATGCTGACTTTTTATTCCTGACAATACCATGTAACTGCCTGTGGTCAGATGAAAAGTCCATAAAGCTTATACTTAATCCCTGACCAAACTACTTAACTGGTAACTGCTCATTTTCTATTCATTATTGCCTAACACACACTACTTGTAGACTGGTCCGTTCTTTGTTTGCTTTATAAACAAACCATAATGAGGTGTGTTATTGACTTATTTGGTAAACCCTACATGGAATATAAATGGAAATGTGATAATGGTTCTTGAGGTTGAGTGTAAATAATCTGCTTGAATAAATCACTCAAATCTTTCAAACAACTAATTTTGTTATTATTTTTTTGTAGAAAAAAAGACAATTAGGAATTTATTTACTTTTTTTCTCATTGTGGTAATGATTAAGGAATTAAGCAGTCCACATTATGTGCTGATATCTTGTGTGTATTCAGTTCCCACTTCATTGACAAGTTCAGACATATTCTAACACCTGAAATAAAAGTGTCGTCACAACTGCCACCTGGTGTCAACATACTTGAAAATTCAAAAACTAGTTTATCATTATTCTGGAAAAATTATTTCTATCAACAACTTTTTATCAGCTCAGCCCCCCATCCCTACCTCCTCGAAAAAGGGTTGTGTTTACCCTTTCCTGATCAACCTTGAATGAAACCCCAGGCCCAAAATATTTTATGAACTTGCTAAAATACCAAATTTTATATGTTGATGGATAGCAAATTTTTATTCATGTTATTGCAAGCTTCTTGAAATATCATTGGTGATTGGGATCCATCATTATTGTACAAGAGTATATCCCTGCAGTGAATTGTGTGTAATTTCCTACCGAAAATTAATAGATTATCCCTGCACCTCCTATATCTATCAAGGTTTGTTTGTTGTGTTTTGCTTCTGCAGGCTTAAAGATTGCTAAGCTTTCTTCACTGAACTCTTGGATGATGTACATTTATGAAGCAATTGTGGACATGCAGGAGAATATTTTTAGATGTATGATAAGATACAAATCAATAATGTAAGCTTTCAAAACCCATCAAAATCAAGCATCATGTTGAAAATAAAAGAAATATTAAAAAACATATATATATTTACCCAATGGCTATTGCCAGTGCAAACTCACAAATATTTCTTTGCTTCAGACAGAATCTTAACACCAAGACCCTATGTCCTACTCTTCTCAACATCACTTTAATATTGTGCACAGGTGTCAAATAATTATTTTTTTCATTTTGAAAACTAAAATTATATTGCAAAATCATATTTAACATGAAAAGGAATATGCATGTGATACGGTTCTCAAGATATTTAACAGACATGGTAATAGATTAATCTTTTTAAAAGGAAATCAAAATGGCATGATTGATAAAATGCAAAAACATACAAATATATCTAAACAAGAAATAATTTACTGTATTTAGTCGAATATAAGATGACCCTGTTTATAAGATGACCCCAAATTGATGTGATTTTGCTTGAAAAGGCCAATTTCTGATTATAGGACGTGTCAGGTTTTCTCGAGACATCAGATTTTAATTATATCACTGTTGGGGGAGTTTGGCCAGTATGAGCGAAGTTTATTAGTTCACAGTCCACAGGTTGCCCTTGTGTATAAGACGACGACCCCCCATACATTAACTAAAGGTTTGGGTCAGAAAATCTCGTCCTATATTTGAGTGAATATGGTAGTTTAAAATGGACAAGATGGACCTTGTGTAACAATTTAACTTGAATTAAAATAACAAAATTAAGTATGGTCCACCAACCTGTTTGTTGAGGTGGAGCAACTTGCGGTGCTTGATAAGCGGGTTGGTAGAGTGCTGGACCTGCTCCGGGTCTGACTGCAGTGCCCCCTGCTGCTGAAACACCTGCTGATGGAACATGAGGTGGTGCAACAACAGGACCTCCAACTGAACTGACATGGGCGCCAGAGGGGGTGTAACCTGGATCAACTGGCTGGTTTCCTTGGTAACCATTAACATGGTGTGGGTATCCATGGTGATATGGGTCCGATTGTTGATGGTTGTCATGGGGATGTGAAAGAGGAGGTCCTCCAGGGCTGGGATTATCTACATAATCCACCTACAATAGTTCATGTGCCAGTTTAAAACATGCAAATGACTTTGCATATTCTTCATTTTATTCTGATAGCTATTGATTTTTTTTTAAAACCATAATAAGATACTTTCTCATGAAAGTACACCACCTCACCTCTGAATAGCTCAGAACACTGACCAGTAATTTAAGAGGAGAAGATCCAAGTTGATGGATGGACAGAATGACAGACCATTTCCACCCTTACTACAGAATCGTCATATGCATTTTTAAATACTTGTATGCATAAGACTCACTCACACTGGGAAATTGTATGCAAAGGGTCAGTCTTAAAAACTGTCCCCTTCATAATTGGAATCTACTGATAATTTCTATATCATCCAAACCAAAGCTCAATATATTTGTAACCAATGGCTACTTTTAATGTAATCTTGTCTGAATGATAATATAAAACAAAGATATTTAGCCATAAATTTGAAAAGATAATCAGACTTTGTCCATGGACAAACCAAATAACATCACAATTTCAATGGAAAAGCCTCAGTTTTACATAGAAAACCAAGGATATTGTTGTATAAAAATGGTGACAAGCTGTGAGCCTAATAAATGCAGCTATTTCCCAAGGACTATGACTGACTGATTTCCCCCTGATTTACTACATTGGAAACTGGAAGCTTTAGTATCTTTTAGGAACTCCCTTGCCAGAGTGTAAAGGCTTGTGTCAGCAGCTGGTATGCTCCAGCTGCACCCCTGTTGCAATCTGGCACTCTTGCGGGATGCCAATTGGTTTTGCCAAGTAAACTTATAGATGTAGAAAATGATCTAAGCTAAAAGTTATTTCCATATTTTCATCAGTATTTATGTCATCAGAGAGTCCTGATAATATTATATGCAGTTATATTAACATGTGACAGTGTGGCACTCACAGTTCTGGCATTGTAGGGATCTCTGGCCATGTGGGGAGTGTGCCTGTCAGTCAGTACTGGCTCTCGGCCTGCCGGGGCGGTGCTCGGGTAGTAGGAGTGAGCCCCAAAGTTCTGTATTCCCGGTCTGTGTGCCGCTACTGAGCTCCGGACATCAGCTGCACCTTGGCGCAATCTCTGTAGATCCTCATCATAGCCTGCATGGGCATCTGTTAACAAATAATCTGTGTCATATATCAATATCATTTTTAATTATTTCTTGATATCATTTGCAAATAATATGCCTGACTGAAACAGTAACCATTTAGATTAGATTACAAACAACAAAATTTAATGTCTATAGAATTTAATTGAAGCCAATCTTTTATTGCCACTTTTCTCTTTCTTTTGTCCAGATAAAAATAATCCTTTCACCACAGATCATGAACTTGAAGGAAATTGAATTTGATAGGCATGGGGTATCAAATATGATGCAAAATTATTAAAAATATATTAATCATGTGGAAATAATGCACATTTCAAGTGATCAGTGCAATTATTGTGCAGAATGCCAAATGACTTGAATGTGCAGGATAAGAATATCACAACAAAATATAATAGAAATAGCAAATATACATGTAATGTTTTGCAAATCCTAAAAATTATCTTGCCACTCATGACTTGTGATCCCAGCAAATAGGGTGCCAATAGGTAAACATATCTCTTGGAATTACTGCATACTGTTCAGGATCTTTATTATTATATGTAATTCTTAAATGCCCCAGTTATAATTTCCTATATCTTGTGTACCAGCTGTGATTCCCCATACCTCGAGGACCAGCTGTGATTCCCCATACCTTGAGTACCCGCTGTGATTCCCCATACCTCGAGTACCAGCTATGATTCCCCATACCTCGAGTACCAGCTGTGATTCCCCATACCTCGAGTACCAGCTGTGATTCCCCATACCTCGAGTACCAGCTGTGATTCCCCATACCTCGAGTACCAGCTATGATTCCCCATACTTTGAGTACCAGCTGTGATTCCCCCATACCTTGAGTACCAGCTGTGATTCCCCCATACTTTGAGTACCAGCTGTGATTCCCCCATACCTTGAGTACCAGCTGTGATTCCCCCATACTTTGAGTACCAGCTGTGTTTCCCCATACCTTGAGTACCAGCTGTGATTCCCCATACCTTGAGTACCAGCTGTGATTCCCCCATACCTCGAGTACCAGCTGTGATTCCCCATACCTTGAGTACCAGCTGTGATTCCCCATACCTTGAGTACCAGCTGTGATTCCCCCATACCTTGAGTACCAGCTGTGATGCGTTCCATCTGGTCAACAAGTCTTGTAATCTCTTCCTTCTGTTCCTCCAGAATGTTTGTCAATCTGTCCATCTCCTCTTGCTGAGCCACTACACAGTGCCAACAATGAGTTATAATCCACAACAACAAAAACTACACTACTCTCATTATATCCAGTCAAAACAAATAGGAAAATAGGGATAAAATGCTTTCAAAATAAACAAAATCAGTGTTTGTATTGACATGCTCCATCTTCATGCTAAATATGTGATTTAAACAGTGATATTATGAAATTGTACTTTTTTCTCAATATAATTGTGCAGGGACAAAATATATGGGGGAAAAAAAAATAATAAAAAAAATAGCTCGTGTCACATGTGCATATTAAGCGTTGCCTCACCGATGGTGTGCTGTGAGCGGTCGGCTTGCCGGGCCTCCTCCCGAACTTGTCTGTCCTTGTGTTTGAGTTCATCATGCAGCATGCTTATCTCATCCTGGGCTCTCGCTAGGTCCTCCGCTGCGTGAGCCAACCGTGGGTCACCACGAGCCTGCAATTTTACCAAATTATTTCATGATCTAAAACAAAGAATACCTGACATTTAGAAAAAGAACTGAATTTTCTGTTCATATTTTTTTTGAGAGCAGAATATTCACAAGTTAAATAATCAAAATTATCAAGACAGAAAACTTGAAAGTTCCCATAAACTTGAAAGCAACGATTCTCTTCTTGGGAAATGGTAGTTTATTTTGGTTTTCATTTTTTACATGGCTAATATATCCTGGTCAGAGAATAACAGTACTCACCCTGGAGTCTTAGATAATTAAAGCACTCACCCTGGAGACTTTGGTGACACGGTTACTCACCTCAGAGACTTAGGTGACTCAGGTTCTCACCCTAGAGACTTAGGTGACTCAGGTGCTCACCCTGGAGGCCTAAATGACCCAGGTACTCACCCTGAAGACTTAGATGACTCAAGTACTCACTCTGAAGACTTAGATGACTCAAGTACTCACCCTGGAGACTTAGATGACTCAAGTACTCACCCTGAAGACTTAGATGACTCAGGTACTCACCCTGAAGACTTAGGTGACTCAGGTACTCATCCTGGAGACTTAAGTGACTCGGGTACTCACCCTTGAGACATAGGTGACTCAGGTACTCACCCTGGAGACTTAGGTGACTCGGGTACTCACCCTTGAGACATAGGTGACTCAGGTACTCACCCTGGAGACTGAGATGACTCAAGTACTCACCCTGGAGACTTAGGTGACTCAGGTATTCACCCTGGAGACATAGGTGACTCAGGTACTCACCCTGGAGACTTAGGTGACTCGGGTACTCACCCTTGAGACATAGGTGACTCAGGTACTCACCCTGGAGACTTAGGTGACTCGGGTACTCACCCTTGAGACATAGGTGACTCAGGTACTCACCCTGGAGACTGAGATGACTCAAGTACTCACCCTGGAGACTTAGGTGACTCAGGTATTCACCCTGGAGACATAGGTGACTCAGGTACTCACCCTGGAGACTTAGGTGACTCGGGTACTCACCCTTGAGACTAAGGTGACTCAGGTACTCACCCTGGAGGCCTAAATGATGCATGTACTCACTCTGAAGGCTTAGGTGACTCAGGTACTCACCCTGGAGGCTTAGGTGACTCAGGTACTCACCCTGGAGGCTTGTGTGGAGGCAGGCCTTCTCTCGCTGCGACTTTCACGGTCGCTGCCTCTTAGCTGTGTTCCCTTCTCGCTCCCCTGTTTCCTCCGTCCAGAGATCATGTCCCTTAGCTTGGCTGCTGTGTTCTCTGCTTGCTTTGCCTATTTAAACAGATCAGTTCCTTACTTGTGAAACATGGTATGAATTCTTTGTACTGTTTATTCATTTTCACAATATAAATGCATGGTTGGTTTCTTTA
The DNA here is from genome assembly GCA_949316495.1 of Amphiduros pacificus. Classification (NCBI taxonomy): domain Eukaryota; kingdom Metazoa; phylum Annelida; class Polychaeta; order Phyllodocida; family Hesionidae; genus Amphiduros; species Amphiduros pacificus. The sequence goes on along the minus strand of OX439004.1, from coordinate 29,373,901 downwards.
TCATTAATATCAGTTTTAAATCTGGAGTAATCATATGCTTTCCTCAAATAAAATCAGAGAATTAAGTTTTATAATTTTCACATTTTTTGGTTGCAAACTGTAAAATTGTCTCAGGTTATGTATTTCAAAAGACTCTCTCCACATATGTACATGTAAATGAGATTTGTGACATAAATATATGAAGAAATCAATGTCACATCAACAAATATTAGATACCAAATTAGGTACTTGTAACCTGATTGAGTACATTATTCGACTGACCTTGCCAGCAGCATCTCTGTCCCTCATTCCTAGCAGCTTTCTCAGTTCCTCTATTTCACTTTGTAATTCATCAAATAGGTCCTGCTCCTCTGGGGTCATGTCCTCGTACATCTGTGCCTTCCTTTGTGACCACTGAGACGAGGGCACTGTGGACTCCTCTGAGCTGGAGGTGGCGCCACTAGTGACTGATCTCGGCCCCTGAGTGGTGGGCTCCAGCAGGTGAGTGGGAATAGGCCGCTCCTTAGATGCCTCCTGGGCAAATATTAGAAAAGAAATTTTTTGTGTTTATTTGGACTTGACAAAATTAAAAGATAAAAATTAAAACACCAAAGAACATCGGTCATGGAGAATATCATCTAAGGTCATCCAATATATGAAATATGAACTATCTACTTAATATTAACTATTGCTGAAGAAAATTGCTGAAGGAAATTTCTTGCAAGTCCAGTCCATTATTGCCACACTAAGGTTAAAGTTCATTCAAAATGACACTACCCATCTCCATCCTAAAATCATCTTCTCCACCGAGAATGAAGTTACTCAAATTTAAAGCTGCTGAGAAAAAACTAAGAAAAACTATGCAGCCGATGCCAACTTAACACAGCCAATATCAATAACGCATTCAGGTGAAGGGCTATCGGATGATAATTCCCCTATTTCACTTCAACTCATAATGCAAAAAAGAAGTTAAAGTTACCCTCTCTCTTTCAAGCTCTGCCCGCAACAAGTCAAGTTCTCTTTTGAGTTTCTCCATTTCTTGTGTCTCATCCTCTAACTGAAATGAAATAAATCATATCTACATAAGCTGTAATTAAACAAATGCATTTAAATGATAAAATGATACACCAAATAAGAAACATCATTAGGTAAAGATGACAATATATTTGCCCAGGAAAATCTATGAGAATTTGCATTCACTTTTTAAAATGTTTTTTTTGGGGCAATGGAGTTTTTAACTGTTATTTATTTCCTTCCATTGCATGAGGCAATACAATAAACATTTAATTTTGTGCATGGTGAGAAGGGCAGTCCCGAGTACATGATAAAATGGGACCTTCAGGACTGACCTGTGCCTGCACAGCTTGCTCTGCTTTGACTCTCTCCTTCCTCTCTGACAATGCTAACTGGTCCTTGAGGGCATCTATCTCTGCCTCCGCCTACAAACACATTCAAACTTTCCAATTTTAATGCTGTATAAAAAGATATTTTTATTTGATACATATACAAGTCAATTTAAGCTTTCATTTTATCTGAAGATATCAAAATTTCTATTTTTCATTGATTGAAATAAATGATGATATCTGGCAACTGACCTTGGCGTGTGCTCGGCGTGCACGGTCAAGGTCATGGTGGCTGCGGTTTAGTTCATGTTGGATCTTATCTTGGAGGTTGCCGAGTGCATGCCCGACATGGTCATCTGTGCCACGGGTTTCTACTCCGCCCTAGAACATCATATTGCATATATAACAACTTAAACATATCTGAATTAAAATGTGCTCAGAGAGCGCAGAACAATGCCCTCCTCCTGCATACCCCTGTGGCCAGTGCCGCCTTGTGGCCAGTTTGCTCCGCACCTCAAATTCACAGAATCAGCATCCATTATGTAGAATCAAACCCCAATGTCCTGCAGCATTGAAATGAGGCCACTCCAAATACTGACACGGATGGACAGTGCTGGCCATTTCAATGTCCCTGCACAAACAAAGTTTGGCAGGGACAAAATGGCATGTGTGCTTAGGAATTAGGCGGTCATGATATAGTTAAAAATTCCAACACTCTCAAAATACCCGTCAGTATCATTTTTTGACATTTTATATCATGTGATGTATATACACTGACTTGCAATTGTATTCAAGCCAGATTTCACACTGTATTTGAGCATAGGATATTGCTTCCAAATTTTGATGAAAAACTGAAATTTATACCTGAAAAGTAGGTCACACATTTTTGCAGCTTATACCAATTGATAATAAGTAATAATGTTTGATATAAGTGTATTCTCAAAAGAATTCACAAAATCTGCACGTCGGCCATTTTGAAAAATGGCCGCCATGACTTCAAAATTTGGTCAGTATCGCCCATCATCGAACTTAGCCTAGCCCCTCATAAAATACACCTGTACACCAACTTGTGTCAAAATTGAAACATTTTTATAGAAGTTAGAGCGCTCACGGCCAAAGTTGACCCGATGGTCACTGCGACCTTGACCTTTGACCTAGGTCACCAAACTTTCATGGAAAATGTTAACTTGGACTATATTGTTGTAGGCATATGTAGTATCATCCCTGTGGTCCAGCCACTTTCGAGTGTTGGCCATTCCAAATATTGTGACGGACGCACGGATACACGGACACACGGACGGAAAAGTGATTACTATATGCCCTCCCTCGGAGGAGGAGGGCATAATTACATAGCAAGACATATTCACTGGCTAGACACAAGCCATATCTGAAGAGACCTCAGGGTTCATTTAATTCCTCAAGCATCCCCATGTATTGCAAAAAAATGTCTTAAGGTCTTAGAGCTGTGATAATGCTTAAAGCTGTGATGACTCTTGCTATTTGGTGAAGCTTTTGAAATGCCTGCAAATTGCTTTTTGTGTAATAATTTTTAGTATCTAACCATCTGTGCAGATTGAAAACAGTCAGTGTAGTAAAAATACTTAAACTGCTTTTTTACTGAGGTCTCAAACTGAGGCTATATCTAGTTTACCAGAACAAGACACTCGGTGTTGCAGGTGAGAGACAATTCACTGTTTGCATTTGTACTTTAAATTATTTTTTTTTTCTTAAATGTGAAAAATATGATTGAGGCTCATTGAAAATAAACAGGATTGAAATTCATCAACTGAAAATATTTTTTTGCTGTTATATTTTTGGCAGGTCTTAGACTAAAATTGTAAGCTTCCACATTTATCTTAATAAAAGAAAACTGCTATAATGAAATTGTTGTTTCTACCTTTCCAGTGCGGATCCCCCTGATGACATCATCAAGCCTCCTTCTGAGTTCATCTGGGTTGACTGCCTCCTTTTTCTGATCCTTGGCCTTCTGCTTTTCTCTGTAAAGCTGGTCTTGAAGGTCAGTGTTTGCAGACTAAGTAATAAATAAGACAAGATTATATATAAATCTATTTCCTGTGCACATGATGGCCAATCAATATTAGTGACATGAACTTTCAAATGTATGCACAGTGAAAACCCCTTTGCAGTGGGAAATATGTATGATGAGGAATTCAAATATTTAGAGAAATGCTAATAGAATCAACATGGATCAGTACCAGTATGGACTGGCATCAGAAGCAGAATGGAACCAGCAGGATTAGTACCAGTTAGAACCAGTAGCAGAATGCAATCAGTAAGAACCAGTGGCAAAATGGAACCAGTGAGAACAAGCACCAGTCAGAACCAGTAGCAGAATGGAACCAGTGAGAACAAGCACCAGTCAGAACCAGTAGCAGAATGGAACCAGTAAGAACAAGCATCAGTCAGGGCCAGTAGCAGAATGGAACTAGTGAGAACAAGCACCAGTCAGAACCAGTAGCAGAATGGAACCCGTAAGAACAAGCATCAGTCAGGGCCAGTAGCAGAATGGAACCAGTGAGAACTGGCACCAGTTAGAACTAGTAGCAGAATGGAACCAGTAAGAACTGGCACCAGTTAGAACCAGTAGCAGAATGGAACCAGTGAGAACAAGCACCAGTCAGAACCAGTAGCAGAATGGAACCTGTAAGAACAAGCATCAGTCAGGGCCAGTAGCAGAATGGAACCCGTAAGAACTGGCACCAGTTAGAACCAGTAGCAGAATGGAACCAGTGAGAACAAGCACCAGTCAGAACCAGTAGCAGAATGGAACCTATAAGAACAAGCACCAGTCAGAACCAATAGCAGAATTGAACCAGTGAGAACAAGCACCAGTCAGGGCCAGTAGCAGAATGAAACCAGTAAGAACTACCTGCCAGGTATATGCTAGATAACATTTTGAAGGTTTGCTTTGGCAAGATCACAATTCAGAAAAGATTGGAAATCCAGTTCCATTGATGAAGGAATGTGTTCATGGAGTTGAGTGTTTGGTTCCATTCTGCTATTGGTACCATGTCTCTACAACCAAGTCATGTAGTCTCTTACATCTGTGATCGATGACCACCACACTCAAATATATGTATATAATTGCTAATATATGGAAATATATATATCTCTCACATCATACTGAGAATTTAACTGCTCAAAGTGAATTCTAGTGCACTGTCAACACAGTTATTGGCAATCAATCATTAAAGCTGATGCAGCTGTCATGATGACAAGTACACCTGAATAGATACTTGTCAAATGGTTGAGTACACCTATGTTGATACCAACACAAACTCTACTAAATAATGATAATATTCTCCATGATTTATTGGAAACATTTCTCGCACACCATGTTTCCTGGAGTGAATGCTTCTCTGAAAGAGATTCACTCCTTCTTTTTTCTGGTAATATACAAATAACTGTAATATGTATATATTTTCAAATATACAACTAAACGTACAGGGATACAAGTATATGCTAAATTATAAATAAACCTTTAAAAAAATGTTCTAATAATGTCTTTCTGAAGAGTGTTTTGAGTACAAACCTGTGGGTTAAGAGGAAGCCAGGTGATACATAAAATACAGGTAACTCCTGGAGAAGGTGTGATCAGAAGTGCACATATCAATGTTCTAATCTCATCAAGCTTCTGTGGGCTCAACAAATTACACTAACAAACCCTGACTTTGCACAACACTGCAGCCAGCAGGGGCTTATTGTTGACTTTGTCAATACAGCTAACATTGGGATTAGGTAAAAAACCAAACATGTTAAGAAAACACAAACATGTGTATATATCCTCTATTTGAATCAATGAAAACATTCAACATACCACGGCCAATTAATTTAGATTGCAGTTCTATTAACAATTTTTCTCATTAAGTTTACATATGGAAACATGTTCAACTGTTCTTTTTTTCTTCTGATTCAAAGGTAAATTATTGTTATGTACAAATAAGAACATGTACATGTGGTTTCTCTAACCAGGGCAGACTGTAATTATTACTACCTCATATATGTATGAACTGGTTGCATTCTTCTATAGTTTAATACAGATTAATTGTTCCCCCCAGACTGTAGCTTGCAGTGAACTTGACAGGTTATGACAGGACTTCTAACCTGACCCTCAGGGAGCAATTACCAGTGAAAGTGCAATACCATACAACCCCAAACAGCACAACAGTGGAAAAAAACACCAATATCATACTGAACCAAACAGATATGTCATCCTTTTGTTATCCCTTTTAAAATCATGCAATATTATTAAGTGCCAGAATGAACATTATATGGGTTTTTTTACTAAGCATAATATTGGATATGACAAATTAAATTTGAAAACAATCTACCGACACTTTCTTTTCACAATACATGTACTTTTGAAGACCTTTGAACCACAGTTGTAATTTTAGGATATTGGCCAAGTTCAATATACAGCAATGGGATATGTGAGACTGATATCATTGACCAAACAAATTAGCATTTAGCTGCATAACACTCTCTGTGGATTATTGGGTTAATCCTATTCTTTTCAATAGGCACATTCCTGGCCACAATGCTGTCCCACAATTCCATTTAAAGCACAACAATCCTATTTGTTGTAGTCAAAGATTTCGTCAATGTAAAAACACAACTATGATATATTTTCTACCCTTACCATTCATGCCTTTGTCCACAGGTAGAGATTTATACTAAATAAAAATTATACTTTAAAGTTGGGAGAGTGTGTTACAGTGTTTCCAATATGAAAAATATCAAGTTTCCTACCTCGATTGGGATTGTACTTTTATTTCTACCATTTCTCAAATTTCATGAATTTGTTCATTCATAATTGGGTATAAAGATGATTCCTTTAGTTCAGGAAAAGAATTGTTGAGTGCAATGCACTCTTAATGAATTCCTATTGGAGCATCAAGTTTGTTTGAGTTATATTCATTCAATTTCAACATGGATTGAAAAACGACCTTCATATTTGAGGATCAATGTGTCTGTGTGAAGGACAAATTGTGTCCTTTTCTGAGGAGAATATATGGCATTGCCAATCTGTATGGTAAATATCCTATATCCTTTCTCAGGCCAAAAATCAAAAAAATAAATTCAAGTCAAGGTCACTGTGTGAACTGAGCTACCACAACAAACAATAAAAGAATTGTGGCAATTCTATGCGGAAGGATTCCAATTAACTTGATTTCCTTTTGGATAAATAGTGCTTTGCATAAAATAAATCTTCATGACAAAACACTTTTAAAAGTACAATTAAATTTTGTAGTGGTTAATCATTAGCTAACACGATTAACAGATCTAGGTTGCTACCACAGATTAATATGACAGCCAACAGCAAAATGTCGTATACTTCTTGTGTACATCAAGATCAAATATATTCCAATTGTTTTATTGCTATACATATGGATAGCTCAGTCTGGCCTCTTCTCTTCCCAAAATGTTACTCTCCTGAACCAAAACCATTATTTCAATAAGATTCTGGCAGATCAAAAGAAGTATAACTTGAGCAAGCATTGTATGATATCTTAATATTCCATGAACATTAAAATTTGTTGCATGATGAGATATATAAAAGGACAGATGCAAAGAAACATAATTATGAAAAAATATTATCGTTATAATTATTTGGAAATTTTCTATTGAGGTTTCAGATATTCTGTCAATAAAGTACTATTCTAATAGAAAGGGATGTTTAAGTTCACTCATACAAAGGCTTATTTGGTGAACACCACTTAAGGTCTATAATCCACAATGAAACACTGGGACAGACTTATGTTTTTTTGGCTTAAATGTGTTCAAAGTCATGTTATTTGTTAATTTAGCACAGAAAAAGTAAACTTAACCAGCTAGTCTTAAACTTTTATTATTTAAATTGAACCCGTTTTAACTACCGTTAAAACGGGTTCGACTCAGTTATTGCAGCTGGACACCATGTGTGCTGTATGAGAAATACCCCCCACTGACGTCATAGCCTCACTCTCATCCTGGAATCCCCCAGAGCATGCAGAGCCGAAGGCAGTTACGTAAATACACGAGACCACACGAAGTTCTCTCCCGATGCTTCAAACTGATTGTGGATTATAGACCTTAAGAGCTACTTTTCTAAAGAAAACCATTAATACATGGATTATTTATACAACTTATTTGTCTTGTACATAAATGATATTGTAAAGGTGATTGATAGGTGTAAGATTGGTCTTTATGCAGATGATACTGTCATATACATATCCACAAGTAACCCTGACTACATGAAAACTGCACTCCAACATGACATAACTAAGCTTCAGCATTGGCTTGATCACAACAAACTTACATTGAATGTAAACAAGACTAAACTACTAGTTGTCTCATCTGAACAAAAAGAAGCTGAATTTGATGAGGTAGAAATTAAAATACGAAATGAATCTGTTGAAAAAGTCAAAACATTCAAATATCTGGGTGTATGGTTTGATTCAAACTTGAAATTCTCACAGCACATTAGTCAAATGTGTACTAAAGTCAACAAACGGCTAAGCCTATTACATAGAATAAGGCCTATCATAACCAGAAAAACTGCCTTGATGTTGTTTAAAAGCCTGATTGTTCCAGTAATGGAGTACTGTGATGTAGTGTGGGATTCATGTGGCTGCTCATTAAAAGACCAGGTACAGAAAATGCAGAATAGGGCATGTAGAATTGTCCTTATGGCACATAGACGAGCTCATATTCTTGACATGCATAACAAGTTATGTTTGGACCGATTGTCCACAAGAAGGCAGATTCACTGTGCAACAATGACTTATCAGTGTATAAATGGGTCAGTACCAGCATACCTACAGACAATGTTCAGACCAGCAACAGACATACACCAATACCATACACGGGGTGCAACCTCAGGTAATATGTTTATCAGAGGAAATAATAGGGAATTTGGTAAAAGAACCTTTGGATATAGATCCAGCCTTCTGTGGAATGCAATACCAGATGAAATCAAACAAAAACCTTCAAAAGAATCATTCAAGTGGGCATACAGATCTTGGCTCACTCAATCTGTCACAAACCAAATGTAACAATTTGTATATTTGTTCTAAATATTCTACAATGTAATCTGCATATCTCTATGTGGGAAACCAATTATGTAAAAATTTAAATAATATTTCAAATAATGTTAACTCATAATAGCTATACTACTATGTTGAAATGGTAATGTACCATCATTGAATTATGTTATATGAATAAATGGTATACGTAAAAGCAGGGTCCCATGGGAGACCAGTACATCAGTACTGAATGGGTTCCCCTGTATAAAGAACGTATATCTTATCTTATCTTAATCTTTTTTTGCTATAAAATATGTCAGTTGTTTCAGTGAAATCTTGTTTTTGTCTAATACCAATTCAGAACAGGAAACAACCTTGATTGTAATGGTGTTCAGGTAATGAAATAGCAATTTTGTATAATGCTCATTAATGAAATTAAACCCACCATATTTGCCAAAACAAAAGGATTCTCTGTTTCTATGTCATGTGTATCATGATATTACTATGTTTTGACTGATTTGAGTCATTCCATCATATAGAGACAAGGACTCTCAATTATTGATTTCGAAACACACTGAACACAAGTCAATTCAGATATGAGCTTCTAAACAATCTGCATTCAGATATCATTCTCCTTTAACACCAGGAAAAGTTCAGTTCTCATATCATTCAAACAAAATATCACAAACAATATAATAATATATCACATATGGATACCTCTTGAGACACATATCATAAACAAGTTTGAAACATATATCAATAAAATGATCTGGGTTTCGGTATCATTCATGCTACATATCAATGAACATCGTGGTTTTTGATAACTTATGTGCCATTCTAAAAAAACAGGCGGTTCCAGGAAAATGGTTAACAAAGTGAATGTATATCTATATATATATAAATTACTTTCAAGTTCAGTTCTTCATGATTACTTTTGGATGCATTATTTGAGCATTGATTTTTGAAAATGCTCCTGTCATCTAACAAATTTTACAGATGACACAGTCAATAATTTCATTTTTGATTTCCCTGTGACACTAAAAGATATAAAAAGCAATCAGGATTAGGTGATCATTCAGATCTAAACATTAAGTGTAGATAAGCTGATAGAACTCACATGCAGGTTATTGAGTTGTTGATGCAGGTTGTGTATTTCATTCTCCAGGTTGGAGAGATCCTTGGCTTTGTCAGAGAGACCCTGGGCACGCCTCTCCGCCTCTTTCAGCCGAGTCTCGTAGTGTTCTTTATCAGTCTACAAAGCAGAAACAATCCTGGTTTAACCAAATATCAGATTAAATCTAATGATGTTTAAAAATGCATGAAATACATGAAGGGATATTTGAGTCATATGTGGTTATCGTAGAGTCAATGCTTTTCTGATTGAGGCCCTGAGATAATACTAATTTGACCAGTCCAGATAGTTCCTGATATAATTCTTTTTTCAGTCCAGAGGTAATGGTTTTCTGACAAGCCCCGATCAAAGAAAAGATTTGAGTTATTCAAGTCTTGAGTTAATGGTTGAGTTGTGACCTGAGCTCTCTTGTCCTGGTCTCTCATCTCTCTGCGCAGCTGGTTCAGCTGTTCCTCAGCATCATGCAGCTGTCCTGATAACTCAGCATCCTCTGTTTCCCGTAGTCTCGTCTCATCAAGCTGCACACGTAGGGATTTATTCATATCTCTCTGCTCCTCCAGGGAATCCTCTATCTCAGCCAGTCTCTGTAGCATAATACCAAGTTATTATTTATAGACCTAAACCTTTCAGAAACAGAAAAAGTGTCTATCATTACCTGATGAACAACAAAATATCAGTGAAAATTCAGAAATTAAAAAAAAAATCATTGAGTATGTCTGATCATTTTTGCTATTTTATCCGATATACACAAATATTTGCCCACCTGGTGTAAGCGTGATAATTCTCCATCTTTTAGGGCCAGTTTCTGATTCTCTGTTTCTATGTCATTCATGTGGTGCAGTAGTTCCTCCCTCTCCCGCAAGAGGGCGTTATAATCCTGCTTCTGCTTGTCTGCTCTGTCCTGCACGTCAGCCAGGTAGCTCTGCATGTTGTTAATGATACTCTGTAGTTCCTCCTTTATCTCATCATTCTGAGCAGCCTGACCTAAAAATATAAAATATTAATTAATATAGTACTTCACATCTGCTACAGTAGACTGACTTATAAAGTATGAGGTTTATATATTTCATTCATCTCAGTTGGGAACCATATTGACTGTTACCATCCCTTATGAACCTTTTTATGCTGAGAGGGTCCTTTTCTTGATGGAGGGGGCTGTAACTCAGTCCAGGAAACATATCTCATCATGCATAATTTTTTAATCCACTTGCATCCAACCAGCTGTCTGTTCATCATGAGCATTGTTAGTTTTGTGTTGCCCATTAGAATTAGTGACAATTTTGCACTGGAGGAAAATAGTTGATGTCTACAAACTATATTAATTCTCATCTATCTTGTCCTTTCAATTGCATTTGAGTTTAGTTTTTATAAATAAAGCAAAAGGATATTTGGAAACGGCATTTTTTCTTTCAAGGTGTCCATTTCTACGTAAATATTGTTATGCACACATTTTTTTAATGAGATTATGGTGATATTTTGTTTTGAAGAGGACATTTTAATGTCTTTGTAATGCATGAATGGAAAAAAAACGTTTTTTAAAGTGAAATATTATTCAAATTATTGAGAAAATGCCAGAATTTGGTGTAAAAATTAACAAAATCTTTGTTATTGCTGTTTCATTTTCCACAAAGATCTTGTTTGAGCAAGCCTGATATAAAAAGGGGTGTTTACTACTATCTGATATTTGCTTATTTTGTTTATTAAACATCTTTGACTTGATATTTTGAGATGTAGATGAGTGATACAGACCAGATGAATGAGATTCTTTATCCTCGACATACACTTGTTGGCGTTATGCAAATCCATTATTTTTCTCCCATGGCATTATCTAACCCATCCGTTATACATTATAACTGCTAGATACACCCCATAAACATAATTTTACACTTAGAGGTAGACATTATTCAGGAAAAAGTACTGCTTTTGATTGTATCGTGAATGATAAGAAGAAGTTCAGCTTCTGAATCTGGCATAATTATTGTTGAAAAAATGATGTATTCTCCATAGCCCCAGTTGTTTATTCAAGGAATCAGCAGCCCTTTGATTAGTAATACCATGATAGATTTGGCATTGATAGGCCATCAAGGTTTACTGCTACAGAAATACTGCAGCTTATTTAACTATTTGATAGAGCACCAAAAAAACAAATGTATTCTCCGTAGCCCCTGTATTCTCCGTAGCCCCTGTATTTTCCACAGCCCCAGTTGTAATCAAGGAATCAGCAGTCCTTTGATTAATAATACCATGATAGGTTTGGCATTGATAGGCCATCAAGGTTTACTGCAACAGAGATACTGCAGCTTATTTAACTATTTGATGGAGCACCAGAAGGACAAATGTATTCTCCGTAGCCCCTGTATTCTCTGTAGCCCCCATTAAACATTGTCATCAAATAAATTTTACCACATGTTCTGGTATACAAATCTTTGGCCTAACCACACTATATAGGTGTGTATAATTGGTTTGATATTTTTTTTTTACCAGAAATTATATGTACTGGTAGATGTATGATATGAGACTTGCAAGTAAAATATGAAAGAAAATGCACTGAAGGGCAAATTTTGGTATCACAATCAGTTTGAGGTGAAACCGATAGATTATTTTGATGCCACAACAAGAGCTATAAGTGTATTATGTTGTAGAACCTGTCTAAATTGTGAAATGGTGTGGTATAATTTGTTCATGGTAAAGTTTAAATAATAGAAGAGGGCTACGGCGAATACAATATCTATCTGAAAATTTTCTATCGAGTCAGTGGAGCATTTTCGCAAACTCAACAATGTTATGAAGATTTCTAGGTTTTCCAGGTTATAAACATGTGAATAAAAACTAAGATGCCTTGACAAAAGACACTGAGTGAGGAGGAGAAGCAAAGGCCGACCAAAAAGAAGAGGTTAAAGATGAGGAGATACAGATTATTTTTTAAATGCTGTAACTCGAAAACTAGATGAGGATACTTCATGAAATTTTCACATCTGATTTTAAATACACTGAATTTTCCAGGTCAAACTTACTTAACATTTTACAGAAGATTGAATTTTTTACCATATTGAAATGCACATTGACACCTTGAAAGTAAAAATGCCGAAAACATAATATACTCGCCTATCTAAATTTTATTGATTGGCTGGACTAACCAAGTTTTTTCTGGACTGGTGTATCTGCATGCTAAATTGATAAAATTTATAACCATGGTTATATGCTCAATAAAGTCCTGGAGCCAAAAGTACATGATACTCAACAAAGTACTGGAGCCAAAAGAACATGATGCAAGCTGTCTGAAGCCCAACAAAATGTTACAAAATGACATCATCAAGCCAGAACAATGGGAACACTAATGTCCTTCCCACCTGTTCCCGGTGGTGGATGCTGATGTCCTTTCAATCCATTAGGGGTTAAAGAGATGTTTTCTCAGAATTTAAATCTAAATGCTGCAATAATGTTACGAATGGCCAATGACAGCACATGAGAATCAGCTTTAAGCATACCCTCTCTGAGTTCCTGTTCCAGTTTGCGTATCTCTTCAGCTTCCCGTGCGATGGTGGCAAACATGTTCTGCAGTTCCTGCTGCAGGGCTTGATACTGCTGGTTGGACATTTCTAGTTGTACTTCTTTATCTGCCACTTCTTTCTGCACAGAATTCTGGAAACATAAAAGACTAATAATGTAAATATTGAAAGGCTAAAGAGCAATATAATTTTCACAAATTGGGGCTGCAATATTAAAGCTGTCTCACTACAAACGTACATAGATTGAGTCCTTGCTGCTGGTGCGCCTCAGAATGGCCTTGAGTTTTCCAATGTTTTTCTCCTGTTGATGGACCTCATTCTGTACATGATCCATCTCCTGATGAATCTTTTCCACCTCTCCTTGTAAATGGTGCACCTACAATTGGCAAACACCAAACATTAGCATTTAATGTGTTTTACAGATTCAAACAAAGACTCAGTCTTTGATATATATCCAGTTAATCAAGACTGCCTTACTCGGTTCTTTTTCTTTGTGAGTCTGCTGCGTATTTGCTGTTTGTCGTCCTCAGTGAGAGACCTGCGGGGGTCAGACTGTAGTTTCTGCAGCTCATCACTGGCCCGAATCATCTGCTCCTCTGTGTGCAGCAACTCATCCTGCAGATTACGCAGCCGGTCCTGAGCTAGATCCACAGCAAAACATGAATGTCACTCCATACATTTATATGGTCATGCAATTCAAACAAGAAAAAAAGATATTTTACAAAGGACAAATTTAAGTTAAATTCTAAGAAATATTATAGGACTTTAGATCTACATCTCATAGGATGTGTTTTTTACCCTGTGTTATGGCAAGTCGTTTTTCTTCAAGTTCATCGTCGAGTGCAGCATGCATTCGCTCTCTTGTCTCTGAGTCCATGTATGAACCTGATCCACTGCCACTTGGACTACGGGGGCGAGATGCTGGTGACCTTTGACCCCTACTGTATTCATTCTGTTTAAATCGGCCTCGACCAATGTATGGGCTCTCCCCTATAAGTCCCTCATCATCCAAGCTCATCTGTGCATAATTTGAAAAGAGGACATTTTTTAATTTGTGGACATGTTTTAAATTTCAATAACTTGACCCCTCAATACCCATGTAATCTGAAATCTATATAAGTGTTTCAAAGATTTTTATCTTTCTACCCATAACATTAATACATTTTCCTTTAACATTGCTTAATCAAATGCAAATGCTCTATTAGTAAAGACTTACCCCATTCTCTGGAGTTGGTAATTTCCCTAATTTTTCAAATTTATGATCAATTTTATAGAAAGCCAACTCTTGTTCCAAAGTATAATGTTTCTCACAGGCATTGGTCAGTTCAGAAGTCTTTCTTTTAAGCTGAAACGGCAAGAAAATCTCATAAATAAACAGTAATATTGTGTAAGATATATTTAAAAATAATATGTCATTCCTGATTGATCAATAAAAATAACTTACTCTTGTGTAGTCTGATAATGACAAAATACCAATCAGTTATTGTTACTCATGAGATGTTGGCTTTTATATTTGACATCTGAAACCTTATATTACATCAGATAGGTGCATTCCTTTCATTGCACAGTCAGACCAAGGGACAGCTGCCACAATGAGAAATTTGGCTGAGGGATAGCAATTGCATAAACATAGGCCAATGGCCTCAGAGCTATGCTGATCATTGCTTTTCTAGAAATTGCTTCATAAATGATCATTTAAACCCTTTCTCAGAGCAGACTTGAGTAGATAATTTTGATCAATAAAATGCATGTTACATATTGAAATTGGGCCAAACTTGTTATCTCAATTCTTATTGGCTTATAATTGTCATGTTATTCAAAATGGCAGCATCTCTAACACCTCAGAGATAGCTATTAAATTTCAGATAAAAAAAAATCACAACAAAATGGAAAAAACAGAATTGATCCCCTGAAAATACAACATCTTCCCTACTTACAGCTGAGAACTCTGACCAGTGACGCTGACCATAAGACCAGTAAGTAGATTCAGAAGAAAAGATCAAAGTTGATGGAGAGAATCACTGAATAGTTCCCCCATCACAACATAAACGATGTTACACAAAGCAAAACAAATATTTCACAAATATATCTAAAACTCACCAGATCATTCTTTGTGTTGAGTTCCCTGGTGAGTTCTCTAATCTGCTCCTCATTCTCAGCCAATCTTTCCAGATTCACCTGAGCATTTATTGACTGTTCGTTGACTTCATGCTGCGATCTGTCATGGGCTTCCTGCAGCTGACGAATCTCGTTGTCTCTCTGTTCCAGTTGCTGCTCTAACTCTTCAATGGCATCTGAAGTCAAGCCATTTCGTTTTCAATATACAATATCCTTGTTTTTCCTATATAAAATATAATCTGTTCAATGTTTGCCTACTTTACCATGTTCTACTAAACAGTAAAAAAAATTATTCTTCATATTTCATTAAAAATTATTATTACCCTTTTCTTCCAGACTAAAGTTTAATTTGCTCAAATTTGCTCAAACATTGCTATGTATGGGGTAATAATAAAACATATATGATGATATTTGTTATCAGTAAAAGTTTACATTTTACAACTAGAATACATAATTGGTACTGACCTTGTGAAAACCTCTCATTAGCTTGCTGTCTCTCCTGCCACTCTATTGCCTGGCCATCAAGTGTGGACAAAGTGCGCAAGTAGAAGACTGAATAGTGGCGGTAGTGGGGTATCTGAGTGACCGGGTTCTCGGCACATATCAATGTTGTGAGATCCTTCAACGGTCTCAGTTTAGACAACTCATGGAGCTACAAAATATATTCAAAAATGTGTAATTATCCATTGCAATAACACTGAAATCTTCTCTTCATATCTGCTTTAAAATCTGTCTTATTGTGTCTTAATTACATTTTAAAAAGTAAAATTTAATTGAAAAATGGAATCTCTATCAAGAAAAATCTTAAATTTCTAGACCTTCCAGTCTGTACTTTTGAAATATCATTAGGAAGATCTTGTGAAACAGCATTTTGAGTTCACCTTCTTAAATAATATTTCCCAAGGTAAGAGACTTAATTTTTGTGATTGGGAAAAATAACTTGACTGTAAGTGGAGGTGTTTTTTCATAATTTTCAGCAAACACTGGACTCATTAAGGGCAATACTCACAGATTTTATCTGATTCTTTGCGATCTTGAATACTCTCAAGGCTTTTAACTTTTTGCCCACCCAGATTGGTATATTTTCAATGCTATTTCCTGTTATATTGAGAACCTGTGAAAAAGTAAGATGAATACATATTATGATTCATATATTAATTATGATTAAAGGATGAATAGAGAATAAACAAGTTATTGACAGATCTAATTCTGGCAAGAAACTCAAGATAAAAAGAAATAAAACGAGACACCTTGTGACAAATGTCACAAAAAGATACTGTTATAATCTGTGGTGTCAATAATAATAACAGACATGGTTACAATCAGATTCCTTTACACTATATACATTACACTGCAATTGCTATATCAAGAGGTTGGTATCTGATCCAATGACCCAGATTTTGTACTTTGTCTATCTATCATTTCCACTCTTCATATTAAATTAGCTTCCGAAATGAGTAATCACAGATCAAAGCATCAATCCCCAACTGTCCCTGATTTTACATAACCTTGAGTAACCTGCAAACAATGGTTCAAAGGAACATTTTCTGGAACATTTCAAGATTTTCAAGAAGAGATATTTTGTGACAAATGTCACAAAAGGTACTTTACACATGACAGATAGGGTGATGACTCTGTGGTGTCAACAATAATAGTATACATGGTTACAATTTATTAAATTGAAGCCATACATGATATAAATTTACCCCTGGTGGGGAAGATTTTTTCCATGCGGTAACAGCAATGCACAAGAAAAAAACATTACACCACCCTGGGAAAAATTCGCAATATCAATCTTACTTCATACATTCCTATGTTTTGTCGAAATAACTCATTAAATAATTCAGATTGATGACAAAAAGGTTTTGTAAAATATCTAAATAAATCATTTAATGACTCTAAATTTGTTGCATATGGCCTAACATAGCTCATTATCTGATGGATGCTCAGATGCCTCATACGTAAATAAACTCAGAACCTTATGTAACTTTTCTATTGAAGGGGACAAACAAACAAACAAACAAAAGAGGTATTAAACACAAAAAAACACACACAAGTAGACAGGATGGACAGACTTATTACTAAAAGGTACTGGAAAGTACCTTCCAGTACCTCAATAAATCCAGAACACTGAAGAGCATGGGCACATTTCAGCAAATTAAGTGAAGGATAGAAGGAAGGAAGGAAAGAAGGATACAGGATAGATGATCACTCAATGAATGAGCAATATTTAAATACAAATATACATTATTTCAAGAAAAATGGATCTAAGGCCTAAGAATTCTACTGAACATTGCTTTTTTTTGTTATTTTTTGTGAACATTTCCTGGGAATGCCTACAATTAGCTTACAAATGATAATTTTAAATATTTATCGAGCATTGAAGGTTGAGAATAGTCAATGTAGCAAAAGCAATGTATATCATTGTGCAAAGTATGGCAGTCTGACTCCAACATCCCAATATTGCTTTTCAACGAAATTTGCAAACTCTAGCTAAATTTATATTAACAAAAGGAGGCACTGGATGTTCCATGTTTCCAGGTTGCATAAACTTTGATGTAAAGGTCAGCATAGCTTAAAATATATTAAATAACTCCATACCTGCAAGTTTGTCAGCATGTCAATATTCTCCAGTTTACTCAGATTGTTGTAAGAAAGATTGAGCTCCCGGAGACGGGTCAATTTGTCCAACTTCTCTATTTTCTCAATCACATTACAACTCAGGTTCAACACTGTCAGCTTCTTACATTTTTCAAGGTTTTCAATAAACTGCAAAATAAAAATAAAAAAATTCCTTCTTTGTGACACAGATTTATGATTGGCACCAAAGAAGCAATGCCATTTTAAGTGATTTTAGATATTATGTGGTATATTCTAATTAATTTGTTTATTATACATCAAACTCTAAGTTTTTTTTAGAAAAAACTTGATAAGTGACAAACTTTTATTTTCTTTCCCCCTTCCTTTGAAAGTGCCAAGTTGAGCGAGGTAACAGAGTCGAGAACGTTCTTCTTTGATACTTTTCGGATGAGATCATCTGTGATATAGCGTACTCCTGTCAGAGCTGTAAAATAACATATCTTCTTCATCTATTTTGCCCTTGAAATTATTTTCCAATGATATAAAAGTTTACACTGAATAAATTAAAATTAATTATTTGTCTGATAAAATAAAATATCATTCAGTTTGAGGAGCTGGAAAACTGCATTTCTATATTTTGAAATTTTAATGCTTATTTACACATCAAAGAAAAATATATTTGGCACTTATTAAATGAACATCTGAGCAATCCGACTTACACCTATCTCTGGCAAGCTGCGCCTCACGCACACCTCCTGGCCCTCTCTGATACATTATGAAAATGTTGTCCCTCAGCTATTAAGTTTTCTTGCCATTTACTTCATCTGAAACATCAAAAGGAATTCCAATTGAAATCCCCATAATTCTACTGAAATGTATGGCTGCAATAAGTGTGTAAATCTGTGGAGAATGTGCTGTTGGTTGTAATTCTCACTGCTTAAGTGAGCCCTGTTGCCATCTGGTGTCTTTGAATCTGTCTTGCATTGGTGAACTTCGAAAATTGCAAGTCTATTTATCTCTCCATTACGGGGATGAGACTAGGGCTTTTGATAATATTGTGCACAATGAAACAAAATAAATATATAAATCCTGGGAACTAATATTTGAACTGTAACCATTTCATGGTACATCTGTGATTGATCCCTTAAATGGTTCCCTAAATCCATAATCTGTGAGAGTACAGAGTAGGTCACTGTGACTCACAGATTGAGATTGAAAGGATGCATATTTGGAATAAGGTTGGCCCTTATTGGGAATGGATGACATAGAGTAGGGATGAGGTCACAGATTGAGGATGAAAGGATGCATATTAGGGATGAGGTCAGCACATATTTGGATGAAAAGACACAAATTTAGAGCAAGTTTACAGATTGGAGCTAGAGACGACATATTTAAGATGGCGGACATAGATTAATGATGGGTCACAGATTGGGACAGTATGCAGTGCAACAGTACCATTGAGCCTCACAAACACTGACAAAAAATATACAACACATCAAAACACACATCACCTAGTTAAGCTTCTAAGATTGGCTCAATGGTGAAGTCATGTGTGTTCTAAACTGTAAGGTATGTCCATGTTGATAAAATAATTATGACATGATTAGTATAAATGAATCATTATGACCTCGCCTACATCACAATGTACATGTATGCAAGCAGGATACCTACTTGTTGCAACAACATACAGTTTTGGCAAGTGGTTCTCATGCATAGTGCCCAGAAGCAAAATCTGATGTTTAAGTGTTTACTATGTTACTGTACATGGGCAGGGAGAAAGCTGATGTGATTATCTCGGTTTTATTTGTGGCGCCATGGGGCTGTGACGCAGCACACTGTGGTGTAAAATGGGTTCATTTTTAGTGTGTGAACACCTTTCCTGTGATGATAAAACACTCATTTAAAGGTTTCTATATATATCTGAAAATAACATGGGTGGCTCAAAGCAGATGAATGGATCTGTCATATATTGATGAACTTGACAATCACTTAAATTTAATGCCAGGCTAGTAGTTCTTTAGGGGTTTTATATTGTGAGTTTCAAAAGCATTTAATCTAATCAATCAATGGTTGGTGACTGGCTGTTTTGCACAGGCCCATATTCAACCGTTCACTGTTTGACCATGAATGTACGACTGAACGATTTCAATGAAATTACCTACATTCTCTTTTCCCAATGCAAAAATGCCAGCAACAAAATTTGTCCCTGCTGAGGGATTCCATAGCCATGTAAATACTCTTTACGGATCAGAGATGACAAATCACGACTACTCTTGTCACATTATATTTCAGCTGTTTAATCACTTATTCTGAGCCAGAAAATCTGTCAAAATTTACCTGTGTTGATTTTTCCGTCTAATTATTTGGACATTTGACATATTGGACACACAGAGTCACTCAATCCCACAATCTGGAAACCTGAAGAATTGTTGTTTTCTTTTTAATCTTGAATGTTGTGGTGTCGCGAGTAGTAGCAGGACTGAGCTGCTCATAACTGCCACCTTCATATGCTGGCCAGTTAATTGGTGTCACAGATAACTATCCAACTTTTCAAAGCCCATCGGTATTAGTTGCGAGGAATGGACGGCCAAACGTCCCAAACACGGATGACAAGTCCAGACAAGCACCTTGGGCCTGGCTGGCCATTGCATTTCTCTGTTTACAAACTTTTATGGGGCCAAAAACATCTACGATCTCTTGTTTAGTGATGAGAATTAAACTTTAAAACTCTTTAGATATTATCTGGCATTTATTCATATCAAAGCTAAGTCAACTATATGGTCAATAATCTACAAACCTTCGATGTTTAGTCAATATTTCATAAATTAATAGCACAACTTTGAATCTTCCCTCCATTTGCCGCCATATTTGTTTATCATTGGGCTGACGATATTTCTGTCTGCTGATTGGCTGAAAAAAGTGAAGTCACATCGCCATTTTTTCCGGCTCCATCGGCCCATGACCCTACCTTGGACTTTGATGCTTGTACATGATCTGACAGTGCCAAGTAAAGGGCTTTCTCATTTTGTAAAGAACTACCAGTTTTAAATATGGCTTCTAAAGTGTTCAAGATCCCATCTGTGTATAGGAAGTTGGTTGTTCAAAAGGTGACACAGAAGTTTAGAGAAGCAATAAGGATAGACACAGTGGCCACTCCAAAACCTGGCCCACAACAAATTCTAGTGAGGAACAGGTTTGTTGGAATCAATGCCTCAGATATAAACTACACTGCAGGGAGGTATGACCCTTCAGTACGCCCTCCATTTGACGCAGGCTTTGAAGCAGTCGGCGAAGTGGTGGCGACTGGCGAGGAGTGTCCAATGAAAACTGGGCAGGCAGTGGCTTACATGCAGAATGGGGCTTTCTCTGAATATATTGTGATTCCAGCAAAGCAGGCGATTCCACTACCAGACGTGAAACCAGAATATGTACCACTGATGGTCAGTGGATTAACAGCATCCATTGCACTGGATAAAGTGGGAGAGATCAAAGCAGGAGAGACTGTCTTGATTACAGCTGCAGCTGGCGGAACTGGACAGTTTGCTGTGCAATGGGCAAAAGCAGCTGGTTGTCATGTAATAGGCACATGCTCCACTGACGAAAAGGTAGATTTTCTTAAGAGCATTGGATGTGACCGACCCATCAATCATAGCAAGGAGAATTTGGATGAGGTACTCAAAAAAGAATATCCCAGCGGAATTGATGTAATCTATGAATCTGTTGGTGGCAATGTTTTCGACACATGCCTAAACCGTTTAGCTCTCAAGGGACGCTTGATTATTATTGGTTACATATCTGGATATGAATCATCTATGGGTTTAGCCAAAAATAAGGGGGCAACTATTCCTGCAAAAATGCTCAACAAATCAGCAAGCGTGAGAGGCTTCTTTTTGTTCCATTTTGTTCAGGATTTCAAAACTTATGTACCCAAATTGGTTCAGCAGATTGCCTCAGGGAAGATAAAGAGCAACACAGATAATGGCATAAACTCAGACAAGGGACCTTTCAACAAGGGAGTGGATTCCATTGAGGATGCTGTAGATTATCTATACAGCCGACAAAGTAAAGGCAAAATTGTTGTGGAAATACCTGATGAAGTTCCAAGTAAATTGTAATTTTTTTCTGTACACATTGCTTGAGGAATTTTGAAAGTATATTTTTCTTGAATGTATTTTCTAATGGAGATCAAATGCAAATAATTAGATACACCTGTCAATATAAAAATAATTTATTTCATAAAACAATAATCCTAACAATAGATATTTACAATAATATAACTTACAAAGCAATTTACAACAAAAGAATTTTAAAATAAACAATGTTGAATAAACAATGTTGATTTTCAATGCTAATAAATCTTATTATCAAATTTTGTGTTTTTTTGTGTTCTTATTTCAAAATAACACCAATGAATTATTGTATGTCCATTTAAACATGTCTAATCCATCACTATTGCTACAATACATGAACAATTAAGGTGCCCATCATGTGAACATAAAAAATATGATTTTTTTTGGTTTCAGATAACAATCAGTTTAAAATGAAAGACAAAAACCTTATGATTTTTTTTTGCTGAATGTGATATTAATTTATAACATATTGTGTTGATGTCATGTTTAATGTATTACTATCAATAAAACCACTGCCAGTTATGTGGTTTACAAAAAGTATACCCATCTGCTTATGCAAGATGTACGTCATCTCATTCAACAAGATAAACATGAAGTTATAAAATAATCTGAAGTCTATTTTAAATACTGATTGAAATATCTACATTATGGTGATAGAATCTATGATGTATTATGTACAAAATAGGTGTAAACATACAATTATTGATGATCAGGACCATATTATCCAAAATGAAACCTGATTTAGAAATATATATTAACCTTAAATATGCCGTTTAACTCTTGATAAAATTATTGTCTTCAACACTAATCAGCTGCTTATTTATTTTGTCATTATTTTGGATAAACAGAGAAGCATTTCAAAATGAAGTGCATGTAATAATGCCACCAACATGGTGCAGATAAAATGTCCTTTTCATTTGTCACAAGATATGAATGAATCGATTATAAAATAAATTAAAGCACTTAGTACTCTGCACATATCTTTGTCTTTTGAAAATATATTGATTCTAGGCCTGTTAAGCAACCAGACATAAAGCAATGGTTCTTTCTGGGCTTTGATATAGATATCAAATGAGCGTGAACTTTCAGAACCAGCTTGAAAAGATGTAATCCTCAATGCATTATTTAATTTTGAAAAATAAATACCTGATTGATGGTCTTTTGATACTGATGATCATACCATAAGGAACAGGCAATCAATTTAATGAAATTCTATAATAAAATTCTATCCATACTAAAATGTCTATTTTCCTTCATTATGTGACCTTTATGCTCATCAAGGATCCAAATAAGAAATGTTGTATAACTGGAAACTTAGCCAAAACCTAGAAGAAAAATTAACAAATAATAAAGATAATCAAATGGCATTTATTTTTTATATATTTAATAAAATATGTATAATTATTAAAATCGGGAAATTATAAACTTGAATATATTCAAAGAGTGTAATCAAAGATATTACTTTGGTGTAAGTGATAAAATAATGAAAAAGCAAGTGTACCTCAGCTTTGTACATTTTAATGAGACCACTATTAACTTTGCTCCACTGCTGCACACCACTGATGTTCCACAGTTGGTTGGAATGCTCAGCAAATGGGCCAGTTTTTACCTGAAGAGAAACAAAATCACCATATTATATTATTAAAGTAAAATTAGAGAATGGTTAATTTTGGCCCAATATCCTATATCAGAAACATACCATCCAAGACTGTTACAATATTTGTTTTGAAAATTCTAGAAATGATTATGTTACAGCATACATTTTTATCAGGCTGAGGATATTGAAGTAAGTATTTTGTATGGGTTGATAGATGAATGGATTTCTGGAAGGGGTGTCTGTGTCAAATTTTTTCACACATTATAATCTACCATTGCTATATCAGAAAATCATCATTCATCAAACTTGTTGTGTTGATACTTCTTAAGAAAAGCTTTGATGAGTTTGCTTGTGGATATATTAGGCCTGAATGCTTTGGATCCTTGCATACCTGAAGCTTTTTTTTTAATATTGAAGATTTCATTATTATTTAAAAACTAATGGACCAGGCCAGTTTCTATTAAATATATGTGGTTCGAAAACGTGTGCAAAAAGGTATATGGCACATGAAAAATAATTGTATAAATTTACACTCACCTTATGAATATAGCTAATGGCTGCCAGAAACATATAATCTTTGCTAAATGAAATGCATATATCCTCATCTGGGAATGACTTGGGGTGTATTCTCTTGTGATCTGAAGATATTAAAAAATATTCATAATTTTTAACAATATCACAATATTGGTCCATAAAAAAGAAAGCATAGAAATGGAAGTGATCTAGGCTCCACTTACCTAACAACTGGGCACTTCCCCAGAGGAAAGGTAGAAACTGGTAGTCATCTAAGCTCCACACTCCCTGGCTCCCTGCTGGTTCCATCCTGTATGTTAGTTGTAAGTGGCGAGTCAACTCTATATATCTACAAACATAGAAATAATTACTTAATGCTTTACAGATCAGCAAATGATGTAATCCCCCAAAAGCCATGGATATCTATATTTACGAGTAATATTACATTTCTACTTATTCTAAAACCCTAAAGTCAACTGATTCCAGTTACATCAGGTACCGGTATTTTAAAGAATAGTTTAGATATTGAATTGAAAAATCAATGAAAATACAAATATGATTGGGCTCCGGGAACAAATAAATTAATCTCATAGCTGCAGAGCACCTCCTTAAAACACGTATTATGAGCCCTATATCTTAAAACAATTACCTATTGAAAATTTTAAATATAGCAGCCACTGAATCTTCTTGTTTGAGAGCACCAATTTTAAACAAACAGCAGAGAAAGGCAGCAAAGGACATTTCGTGGCCTGAAATACATAAATTGATTATCAATCTTTAACAAATATGCAAGAGGGCCAATATTTCTTTTTTTTTCTGCAAACCAATCAAATCATTTCACATTTATGTCAAATGTCATAAGTTTGTGAAACACTTCCTCAGACAATTTTTGTGTACAATAATCAACTGGTATAATTAATAATCAACTGGTATAATTGACTGATATTAT
Organism: Amphiduros pacificus; assembly: GCA_949316495.1. Taxonomy (NCBI): domain Eukaryota; kingdom Metazoa; phylum Annelida; class Polychaeta; order Phyllodocida; family Hesionidae; genus Amphiduros; species Amphiduros pacificus. Next base: position 29,349,026 of record OX439004.1, on the reverse strand, counting down.
TTTTATATAATATTATTCAGTTTTTCTTTCTGAAAGGAAACATGTGAAACCTCTGTCTGATTTTAAAAGAATTCTGAAAATTGATTCATATTTGAAACAATATGAATTTTTCAGAGAAAGAATTTCCCACCCAAAAAATTTGGTGTTGGAGAACATGTCCAGTTCTAAAGAAAGATTTTAACCATAAAAAAAATATTTTATTTTATGCCTAAAACTATCTCTTCTTTTTTCAAATAGAATATAAACAGCAAAACCAGTGAAAAATAATTATGGTCTAAGTTTATTATTTATTGGAAAGAACCTGATATATCACCTGTTCCATAGTCTATCCGGACCGAGTTTCCAACACTTTCCTTCAGATATACAAAAACCTCTGGCACAGCCCTAATGTACTCGTCACCAAGTGCCACGGTTAACAGCTTCTCCCCTTCCTGGTAATTAAAAATGTTAAACATATTGGTCAACAAAAATCACTTGACATCCAAATAAAAGAAAAATTATTTATTTTTTTCATTTCACATCCACTTTTACATTTTAATGCCAAATTTTGGTTGTGATGATTTATTCTGTTGTGCCAAGTAGAAAAGTAAGTTGTATTTCATCATTTAATTCCTCAACAAGAGCATGGAATCTGAGCCCCATGGCAAAAAGAACTGGTTCCCTGAAATAGCATCTTCCCTATGGACAGGCCAAAATTTCACTTAACAGTTTAACAGAAGATCAAAATTGATGGATGGATAGAATGATAAATAGAACCCTGTTTTTGATTTATCTCCTAATGATATGCAAGTTTTCAATATTAGTAATTCATATTCATTATTTCTCAATGAAAGAATGCACTCACCTCTTTCAGCTTTTCAAACCATGTTTTGAAAGCTTTGTTGCCAAACCGCTGTGGTTGGTCTATGGGTGGAAATTCCTCAACCCAAGTATATAATGTATCCAACATTTCCACCAATCTTTTCACCTCCTTCAAAGTTATAAACATTATACTTCAATTTTGACAAAGACAATTTTCATAGCAATCTAAATGGCATATGTCTCCAATACTATTTTCAAAAGATTAGACAAGATATAATGTGTAGCTAAATGCTTTCTTCTGTTTGACTTTGACATCTATTTCTGGTTTTGACTACTGTATACAGAGAAAAATTCGCACCTAATTATTTTCGCGCCATCGCCGTTTCCGACGGGTTCGCGCCGTTTTATTTTCATGAATTTTGGATTTCTAAAATCTATGGATTTCACAGAATCTGCACACGAAATCCGCTTGTTGATATCTTGTTTAGAAGCAGAGAAAATCGTGTTTGAAATCTGCTAAAATTTTTGAATTACAGTGAAATGATCCTAAAACATCGATTATCTCAGCTGTCACTGGGTCAATATGGTCATGCTTGGTATCAAAATGACCGGGAGAGTCCCCTCTTCAATTTCGCGTCCATTTAATTTCGCCAATGACGTCCTGGCGCGAATTAACGCGAAAATAAAAAGGTCGCGAAAATTTGTCTGTATACAGTATACCAATTGCATTTTCGGGACATGCTACTTAATTGAAGAAGCAGTCATAATTACCTCTGAAACAGGGTACTGATCTCTGAGCTTTTTGTTTTTTATAGCTTCATTCATGGCAATCAGAAAACCAACAAGATCTCTGTAAGCCTGTAAATATAGAAGGTTTCATTTTGCAGGCCATTTCACACTTTCATACATATGATACCCGAACAAGTTTATTTTTAGCTATTAAAATAAGTTGTTTTTTTTCAAATGTGTAAGTATACCCAAAAATGTATATATTATTATAACCATGAATATTTACCTCAGACTTCTCCCATTTTGTCTGAACATCACTTATGCAAGCTATTTCTTTGCTCGGAATTTTAAATTCCCATGTCTCTAGATCAAGGGTTCCAGTTGAAGGAGTGGCATCATCTAAATTAAAAAAAAATAACAATGATAATTACAAAGTTTGTCCTTGATTTAATTTGTGAGTGCTATATTCATTGAAAATACATTATTTCCCATTTAAGCTTATTGCTGTTATAAAATTAACAAAAAAAGACTACTGTTAGGTTTTTCAGCACACATAATCCTGTTTTTCTCACTATTCAGTGGGGGAAATTTACATTTTTATATTGAAAGTTGAATTTTATGAATGGAAAGAAGAGAAATGCATATTTGGTCAGTCCAATTTCCGTTGTCCCTATTATTAACACTGGCTCTGCAGCATTGAGCTCCTTTTTGAGCCTCAAGGATAATACCTTTTAAGATTTTTAGATGTGTCAGTAGTTAAGATGAGATATCAATTAAAACATAATTCATGTGAGGCTCCAACTTTAATTCCTGCCACATAAAATAAGATCCTTCATTGTCCATTTTATATTGCATCTGCATGTTTACATTTTGGGTTCATATACATTCATTCTTTTGACTTCTTGATACTATCTATAAAGAAAATATTGTTGAATGTGGACTCATCGCAGAAGCTTTTTACATGTAGAAATAGATGAACACATTATGTCAATAATAGTTTCAACAACAATTTTGCATTCAGCTTAATTTACATTATATTTAAAAAGCTTAACATGTCAAATTTGGGCCAATAATTTTCTTACAACCCTGCAAAATATTGGTCTTTCTGGTCTAAAGTTGGGTCAGTGCTATCAAACCTTAATGTTGATGTCAGCAGTGCTCAAGGAATTTATTTGCAGGTTTATATAAAGTGTGATTGTGATTGCAGTGATGCTTTCACTTTCGGCAGTGGTATTTCTAGACAGGGAGTTGTTTTAGCATTAGTAAATGCCAATATGCGGCAGTGCTGACTGTAACTGATTCAGTTCCTACATTTCGTCATAAACGGAACTCACGTCTGACATATTTCTGTGATTCTCACTTTACACTGAGGCCTCAACATTAGCACTATCATTCAAGTTTGGTGGCCATTTTGAATCTTTAAAAAATGTAAATATGAGGACTTTGGGATCTTCATTAATGTAAACAAGTTACTTATACCTCAGTGATGCGCGTATCGACGAGATTTCCAATGACTACGAGCATGCCGAATATTCTTGGCGTATTCAGGATGTGCAAACTATTTTCCGTCAGCCATCTTTAGACTGGTCTCCCGCTGAGTGTCAAGAACTTCGTGTATACACAGACGGCGGCAACCAGTCTATGATTGTACGCACTATTTTCGGGTCACGTGACGGGGTCAAATGAGGTGGTATATTCATGCGCTTTGTTTACAATTATAAAAAAACGTTTTTTAATGATAAATATCTTGTTTCATTTTTTAAAAGATACAGTAGTTTTCTGAGGTATAAAATCAAAACATGCCTCGTCGGGTCATCTGGGTGAGCGTATTCAGTTCGTTGGTGATGGCGGACGGATACCCTGAGCCGAAGGCGAAGGGTATCCTTCCGCCATCACCAACTCACTTCATACGCTCACACAGATTCCCCGACTCGGTATGTTTTGTTATATCATGCCAAACTCAACTCATTTCTGTTGGTACCAATCACTGCTGATTACAGCAGTTAAGCTGGGGAGCCAGTGCTGGCAGTGGCAGTCACGGTCTACTTCATGGACACTGGTCACTGACAAGCCGTGTAATATTATGATGCTATTTTCAACAAATTCAAGGTAAGACATATGGTATCAGGACACTCCGCACCCGTCATTCCGCACCCAAAACTACAACGCACCCGAGACAGACCGACCCCGCTAAATTTACTCAATATAATCAAGCCAAATCTTAATAAAATATAGCTATTTCTCTTCCTTGTGCAAAAATTGCTTCAATTCATTTTGGAAACGTAATATTTTGCGAGATTTTGCAGGGACCATCACATGTACAGATGTTGCTCCGCCATTTTAAAAGTCGCAGGAGGAAATAACATAAGAAAGGTGAAGCAAATGTGAACTATAATCAATGCCAAGAAGGCAAAACCTTGACAAAACTTACTAAAAGTGTATGAAACATCAAACAAAACTTTTCATCTTGTTTATTTGTGCCAAGAATGGATCCCGCTCAGCATTACTTCCCGCCATTTTGAAGATAACATTCCAGCTCACGAGATTTCAGAAAGCAAGAAATGGCCACTTAAGTTTTGGTTACTTGTAAATAAAAGACGATTTAACAATGTTTTAGCATCATTACATGTTAATATATGGCGGCGGATGATACATAATGATAATTGCAGGTCAGTCAGGGTACGGTCAGTGTTGGGTGCGGATTGTCTTGGGTGCGGTTTGACTCGGGTGCGGTTGTGTGAAGGGTGCGGAGTGTCTGGAAAACAGACATATAAACCCACCCAACCACAACACCTGGGTTATGTCTAAACTTCGGCCAAATGTATCACTGCCAAAACCCTTATCGCCAAAATAACTCCTCGCCAACCTTGCTTGAAGTTGATAAGAGTTCTGCCAAATTAGGCCGAATGTGATCATTGCTGAAATGACCAAAGTGAAAATCCAATGACAATGCCTAAATTTGTTGATGGTTACCATCCCCTATGGACCTTTTAAGCTGGCACTGGGATGATAGGAATCCTGATGATAGAGACTTGAGGGGATACTCAGTCATGCACTGTCATCTGGGTCATAATGTCCTTCAGTGTTGTAATTTATAAATGTAAAGCTAGTAATGGTTGCTCCCTCATCATATCTATGCAAATATCTCCTGACATAACGTTCACAATTGATAAAATATAACTCATTTACAAACCGGTAGTACTCTGGTCCGCCATGCTGGGGAAAAAATGACCTCTTAACTATCCCCAGGAAAATAAAAGAAATATATAAAATCAGTTCTGATGAATATTTTATTCAAAATTATTTAGTTATCAATACATATATAATTATATATTTATTTGATCCATATTCATTTAAAACAACATTTCTTTACTGGTAAACTATTTATTTCAACCGCAAATAATGGCATTCAGTTGTGAGGTCGATATGAACTTTTGATCACCTTGACCTGACTTGACCCAGTAATACCGGAAGTTGTCATGCCAGGCAGTTTTTCTCGCTGAGCAGCAGAGTTAGCTGAATTCCCCTTGCAGCATTTGATATTCAACAAAATAGAGCACCAGTGTAGATCGAAAAAGCCAGCCATGTTTCGGATCCTCGCTAGAAGTATGGTATGTACTCGAAGTATAACGGAGAAAGGTTGGCACCAGTCTTCATTCTAAAATTGCGGTTTCAGTGATGTCACACTCACACTCACAGGTTGAAGTGTGACAGAGGGCACTACAAAGATTGCCAACTGAGCTGAGACAGCCCTCCTTAAGTTATCTGTTACACGACCCAGGTTCATTGTCAAGTGTGAGTGACATCTTCTAAACACTAACACACTCACCCTGTCATGCTATACGCAAACTGTGCTTGAGGATTCTCTTTTAAAACAACCCAGGTGAAAGCAAAGCAATCATGTGTTCATGTCTCCCGTTCCTTGCCAGGAGAGGGCAGATGACAGTCAGCAAGAACGAGAAAAAATCTGAGAAAAAGGTTGAAAATGGAATACAGTCAACACCCTCAGTGAGTGAGAGGATTTTTTCACTCTTATTTACACCTTGTAATGATGCTGTCAAATATTACTTAGGTTTTGCTTCCAGTGTCCATTGCATGCGTGCACACACCTTATGATACTTGATTTGATCAATGTAATGTGGAGTTGAAATTTCAATGATTCACTTTAGAGATATTTATTTGATTGTGTGCTTAATGTTAAACTTTGTGTGAATTATATATGTTTGTTGTCAAATAGTCTTATCCATGAGAGAATAAAATTAAATTACATGTCTGTGTATATTAGTTTTACGTAAGTTATTTCCCCCCCCCCCCAAAAAAAAAAGCAAAACAAAAAACAAAAATCAATATACTATTTTTGCTTATGAAAGTTATGCAAAGGCCATCATTTTTCAATACCTTATAAGCTTCGTGCATATTAAGCAAATTTAATTTAAGACATTGAATTATCCTTTTGAAATATCAGTTTAATTATATATTCTTATTTCAACGTTTTCAAGATCAATTCTGACACACCTCAAACAAAAAGTAGAGGACCCCTTAAACTGAAAATTGTAAGTACATCACATCAGGCACATTTTGGGAATCTGTATCGATTGTATTGGCACTTCGCTCTATTTACCTGATGCAAGATTGCTTGTCTGATTTTTATCATAACAAATATGAAAAAATATTTTACACTATATATTCCAGAAAGGATGGTTATGGTGCTAACAATATAATTAGTTGCTGTAGAGGGTTTGGCTGTACCTGTAACTTTGTTGATAAATTTATTGATGAAAAATATTTATCATTCCTTATCATATTTATCTCTCAGATCCATAACTTTGATGATTTAACCTATTTATCTAACCTCTTAATTTATTCAAGAGTTTAAAGAAGACTTCAAGATGTTCATTTCAATATCATAGATATATCATACATTCATATCAAGTATAAACAACAGAAATGAAAAAGACAGATCTTACAAAAAAGATTGCATATAATTATTTTGTTAATACTCATTAAAAGTAACTGACATGCATCAATTTTTCAGTGGGAAAGACCTGGGCTTGAACAAATGGATAATGTGCATGTTTATAGATTATGGAGGTATATGTCAGATAGATTGATGTGTGATCTTTATCTTGATTTTTACTGATAGTCATAACAAGGACAAGAGAAGTTAAAGGGGAAGGAAACCTTCACTAAATATCAATGAGCATTTTAAATGTTATAAATGAGAATTATAAACATGGAAAGAAGATTTTTTTATGTAGTTTTCAAAATAATTTGTTGTTTTCAAATTTTCTGAACATATGATCATCATTTCCTGATGACAGCCTTCTTGTTAAAAGGATTATAGTCGTGCAAGCCAATAAGAAGAAACAAGTTTTATTTTTTTTTTCAAATTACAAGAAAAAAAAGTTGCTTGGAAAATATATATCTGTAACATTGTTTACTGCAAATTATTATCTAAGTCACATTTCCCTTTCAAACTGAGGTTAATAAAGGCTTTGATGCTTTCAAAGGTGGGCATCTTAACAGGTAGAAACCTCTCCCACTGGACATACAGACATGCAACAACATGAGGCATACAAAACATTAAATTTCTTTACTCTTTTTTGAAAAATATAATCAAAATTTACAAACTTTTGACAATTACAAATAAAACATGCTTTTATGATAGTCATGATACCTTCATTCCTTATGCAGATCACAAGAAGTCATAAAAATGTGCATTATTTTTTGGTACCATTTTTTTCTACAAATTGGAGATCATGCTTTCATTGCAGTCAATTTGAGACTTTTTTGACCACCATGTAAAAAAATTGCCATCAAAATTGAGAAGACTATATTGAATTTTAAGACTAGATTGACATTTAAGTGCACAACAGAATGAGAATGGGTTTGTGACAATGATGTCATGAATGGACTTTGAAATAGGGGTTTTATTGGTCCTCAAATTGTTAATATTCTGAGGTGACACACCTAATTTGGACATTCATTAATCTTAGTAGTGACACAAGAAAGCATGTAGTGTATGTAAATAGCAACATGTGATAAGTATTTTATGTTTTTTGATCCTTTGGTTTGTTATAATTTCCTTTAGTTAAACACATTTATGTAATTGTAAGTAGCAAAGTGGTCTCTGGTTTTTGTTATGGAAGAGTGAGCCCTGGTCACCTGAAAGAAAATGCGCCTTAGCTTGAACAGATTTAGTAAATAAAGTGCGGGAGCAGGACCTCATGGTATTATGTATAATTTAGATCATTAGGTCAGCAGTTAAAGGTATGAAGCATTAATCCTATAGTTTAGTATGTCAAAAGTGCACAAAATGACTTATTTAATCTTATATTTGGGACAAAAAGGGAAATACCTAGGAGTCACAGGTTGCGATATTTGCAGAGATCTTTGTCAGCCCATAACTGCACATAACTTCACATAATGGGTAAACACTGGTAGCATATTGTTCTAAACTATATTTAACATTATTTTAAATATAAGAATAACATTCAAATATACAATTCTTTTACTCTTCTCAAAAGTCAGTTTCCACAGTAACAATTGACAGAACTTTAACTATCTGTAGTAATCATAATTATCTTCACAAGTAAGTCAGAGATTATTTAAAGCTGTTAAATCTTTGTGACCCAGATGAGGTTCAAAGTAGGTCAGCACAGTTTGACGTCATTCTGTTACCATTCAAAGTTAAATGCCTTTGATCATGTCATAAGCATATTGCCATATTTGCTCAATATCATTTTAACTTTCAATCCCTCCATCATATCACTCCGCCTAAGAATGATACCAACAAGGAATGTGCTTTTGAAAGTGGACAATTAATTACCGTATTTACTCGTGTATAAGTCGAGGTTTTTGTCCACAAATCCTTAGTTAATGTTAGGGGGGTCGTCTTATACACGAGAGCAACCTGTGGACGAGGATTTACGCCCAAAAATTACGACACTACGAGTTTTCATTACGAACATTCTTATTTTCGAAATAACGATTATCGGATATAAAGGATCAATTTAGCAGTCTTATACTCGAGTAATTACGGTAAAATGTAAATACGATGTTCATATTTTCGAAATAACGAATATCAGACGCAGCAGATTGATTTTAATTGCATTTTAAATGATAAAGAAAGGTATTTACCCAATATTATTGGTCTATTATTTCGAAACGCTTTGTTTTGACTTTGTTCTCACTGATTCCAATTATCAGTGTTAGTTTTGCGTTTCATCATTGTCTCCACTGCTTTGAGTCGTGTCTTCCCTTTTTGACAGAAATGCTTTCACACGTGGATCGATTTTAATTGCGTTTTAAATGATAAATAAAGGTATTTACCCAATATTATCACAAATTGTTCGAGAACAGAACAAAGCCATCAATCCATTTAAAATGCAATTAAAATCGATCCACTGGGAATCCCGATGACGGCAGACTGACTCAAGACTGCCGGCATCAGGGCTGCTTAAAAGGGCCCTGCATCCAAACCCAAAGTTAGTCAGTTTTGGATTCAGTTTTGGAGTTAGTTTTGGAATCACAGTTTAGTCTTCAGAAACTAATATGAAACAGATTTGGTACTGACAAATATTGTACATGACTTACTTTCACACTCTGTATCACAGACACTTTATGTATTTGGATTAAGATAAGAAAATGCAACTCAAAACTCTACGACCAGCGTTGTCATTCACTTAACCCTTATTGCCATGGCTAGATCCCCAGGCCACGGTGATAATTGGTGGAGAATCCGTAATTGGTGGAGTCTCCGTGTTTAAAATCTCCGGACCGACAAGAAAGATCAACATCTAAGGCAAGTAGTCATTTTCAATGAACCCTGTAAATGACGAATTAAGTGCTACAGAGGGTTATTCTCTTCGATCACGAATCACAACACACCCTATTGACACAGAGCGGGCAGCCCCAGAAAACAAATCAATATCTGAGGCATCCTCAACTCAGCCACCCCAAAGTGGTGCAGCGAACACTTTAGACTTACGTCGAATTACAGCACCCAGTGACTTGCTAGCAGACCTTCACTCAAGTCAGCATTCAAGTGAAAGTACAGACAGTGATAGTGCCACAGATAGTGGCAGCGACACAGAAGACATGGCATGCAAAACAAGCCTTACCCCAGAAATATATTTTGCATAGGATGCATTGGCATTCATAGACAAATTTAAGTGTTATGTTACGTTCAATGCCCTATCAGAGGACAAGCAAAAGGGAAGTTTCCCCTTATTATTAAAAGGTACCGCCTTTGCGTGGTACATGGCTTTGTCAGCCACACAGAAAGCTGGCACCATGGCCACCATTCTTGACCTTTTCATAAAGAGATTTGGCCCAGAAGACCTGCTTCAATGGGCACAAGTCAAAGACATTTTCTCCAGAAAACAGGAGAAATCACAAAATGTACAAGAGTACATCACTATAATACAGCGGCAGGCGAATATTGCCAGCTTGCCACCAGCACAAACAATTCAGGCCATCATCAATGGCCTATTGCCACCAATAAGACAATTCGTGGTCCAGAATGACCCAAAGGACATGGAGAATCTGCTAAAGTTTGCAAAGATAGCAGGAGTCAACAGACCATACCCAATCTGCAGTCCTCAATGCACTTGCAGATCTGGAGCGGAAAGTGACAGAGATGTCACTTAATAACATCAATACAACAGACACCTCTACTTCTCCCAGGCATAGATCGCGCGACCGAAGCCACAGCCGGGACAGACGTGTCTCCTTCAGCGATGAACGTCCCACCAGAGGAGAACGACACCCCTCCCAATACAGGCCAACAGAGCGGCACAACACAGATCAGAGACATGGGCGCAGCAGACACCCACGGCAATACACACGCGACACGCTTGATCAAGGTCAACGTCAAAGTAAGGTTGAAGGTCAAGGTAGGCCGAATTACAATTACCGATCTTGTACAGCTTGTGGTGATAACTCGCATCAAAAAGAAAGGTGTTATTACAGGTCATTTACCTGTAACTATTGCAGAAAGCCAGGTCATATTTTTCGTGCATGCTTTCAGGCCAAGAAAAATAATGTAAAATAGGCCAGAAAGCCTGTCAGAAAGTCATGGAAAACTGACAGGCAACAACAAGAAAAATCAAATGTTTGTTGCCGGTACAACTGCAAGTCACATAACCAAACCACTATGTCACAATCAGTCAGTGCTATGCATAAATTAGAAACACCACTTGAGAAAAATATGATCAAAGTTACAATCAAAAACAAAACTGAAAGATTTCTCATAGACTCAGGTGCTCACATTTCATGTATCAGCCAAAGTTTTTTGAGGAAAGTTATGGGCAAAAACATGGGCATGCAAGAATCTGATATTAAAAAAGTAGTAGGTGTATGCTCCGAAATTCACTCTATTTTGGGCACAGCTTACATTCCTATTCAACTTGGTGAAACCACCATTCATCAGAAATTTTATGTATTTGAAAGATTACATGTAGATGCACTCCTAGGCATTGACTTCCTACAGGAACAAAAGGCAGAATTGAATTTTTACAAACGAATTCTGTCCATACCTTCAGTGAATGTCACTGTCCCACTTGCATCCTCAATCCAACCAATTGGCTTTGGGAAATCCACATATAGAGTCAAAATTAACCCAAGATCAGAAGTATGGTTACCTATCAAAATTTCAAATGTCAACCCCAAACACACAATCCAAGCTCTCCTGGAACCATCTTTAGAATTACAAAACAAAACACCGCTTTTTGGTTCAAGGAGTGTGGTTACTATAAGAAATGGTCAGTGTATGTATCGATTACTCAACCCACATGACCAAACAATAACCATAACTCAGAATGTCACACTAGCCAAAGCGCAGCCACTTGCCGCATATTCAATAAGCCCATTCACAGAAAACCAGCCATCAGCTGATTCACCCAGCGTGTCTACTATGCAGAATTGTGCTGCACAAATGGAAAAAACTGGTGCAGAGAAATCTGATGAAGAATATATCGCCATTGCTAAAGAACTCAATTTAAACCTATCACAAAGCTCGTTATCTGAAGAAAACTTAAAACGGTTGCTCATTCTGATAGGCAAGAAAAGAAAAGCCTTTGCAATGAATCTTTTAGAACTTGGGCGAACAGAGAAAATTTTCCACCATATTGATACAGGTGATGCACCCCCTAAACGACACTCCTTCTATAGAACGACACCAGAAAAACAGAAAGCTATTGAAAAAGAATTAGACAAATTTGAGAAAGCAGGTATCATTGAACCATCAGTTAGCAATTGGACAAGTCCCCTACTGATTTTAGAAAAACGAAATCAGCCAGGTCAATACCGCATCGCAATCGACTTCAAGCATATCAATAAGGTTGTCAAACCTATGTTCTTCCCACTACCAACCTTAGAAACTGTTGTGGACAGCATTGCTCACAGTCACCCTACTATCTTCTCAACACTTGATCTCATTCAGGCTTCTTGCAAATACCCCTCACTCCAGAGAGCAGAGAAAAGAGTGCATTCACTACCCATTTAGGAGCATACCAATTCACAAGAATGCCAAATGGTTTGAGAAATGCACCAGCAACATATCAACTCTGCATGAGTGAAGTGTTCAGGGGCCTCAATCACCAAATTATGCTAATTTATATGGATGATTTGATCATCTTTTCCAAATCCTATGGTAAATATCTCACAGCAAGCATGACATTGGGTACAAAGCAATCAGTAGTACAAAGTCATTTGTTAAGATGCAGGCAACCTGGAACCCTATTGACTAAACACTGGGAATCCCGATGACGGCAGACTGACTCAAGACTGCCGGCATCAGGGCTGCTTAAAAGGGCCCTGCATCCAAACCCAAAGTTAGTCAGTTTTGGAGTCAGTCTTGGATTCAGTTTTGGAGTTAGTTTTGGAATCACAGTTTAGGAATCACAGTTTAGTCTTCAGAAACTAATATGAAACAGATTTGGTACTGACAAATATTGTACATGACTTACTTTCACACTCTGTATCACAGACACTTTATGTATTTGGATTAAGATAAGAAAATGCAACTCGAAACTCTACGACCAGCGTTGTCATTCACTTGGTATCAGTGAAATTTTACTAATTTTCACACCACTGAATGGGAAGACATCAAAGGCAGAATTGAATTGTGCGATATATTTAAATAATAATTTTAATAGACATAACAGTAAAAGTAAAACGTAAATACGATGTCCGTGACGTAGCGGATCGATTGGCCACGTGACTCGCAAGTCATGTGATCATTGACTTTGCAGATTTGCCAGAGAATTGCGTTTTAAATGATAAAGAAAGGTATTTACCCAATATTATTGGTCTATTATTTCGAAATGCTTTGTTTTGACTTTGTTCTCACTGATTCCAATTATCAGCGTTCACAGTTTTGCATTTCGTCTTTGTTTTCACTGCTTTGAGTCGTGTCTTCCCTGTTGACAGAAATGCTTTCACACGTGGATCGATTTTAATTGCATTTTAAATGATAAATAAAGGTATATACATAATATTATCACAAATTACGCTTTGCAGGTCGAGAACAGAACAAAACCATCCATTATTGCGCAATATATTAACAATCGTTTTCGCGCTAAAAACAAGAGCCTCTTCTCGTCACTTCCGCCTTTCAAAATTGCGACCACGTGTTGCGTTGAGTCGTGTCTTCCCTTCTTGACAGAAATGCCTTCACACGTGGATCGATTTTAATTGCGTTTTAAATGATAAATAAAGGTATTCACCCAATATTATCACAAATTATGCTTCGCAGGTCGAGAATTTATCCATGAAGTAAAACGTAAATATCATGTACATGACGTCGCGTTAATTCACGTCCGCAACACGAGGAGAAGCCAGGGATCCATCATTGCACAATATATTAATACTTCAATGCGTGTTAAGTAGGCTCTGATCGTTTTCGCGCCAAAAATAAGAGCTTGTCCCCGTCACTCCAGCTTTTTAAAATGACGACCTCGTATTGCGTAATGCATGTTAAATGAATGGATGGTTTTGTTCTGTTCTTGACCTGCAAAGCGAATTTGTGATAATATTCGGTAAATACCTTTATTTATCATTTAAAACGCAATTAAAATAGATCCGCTACGTCTGATGTCCGTTATTTCGAAAATACGAACATCGTATTTACGTTTTACCGTATATACTCGTGTATAAGACCGCTTAGATCTTATATCGTAAGCATATTTAAGTTTCACTTTTAAAATGACCGCCAAGCTTCAGCTGAAGCTTGCATGGTAGCAGAGCCGATATGTCAAGAAAAACCAACTCGTCTTATATTCGGAAATTGTTTTTTTTTAAGCAAAATAACCTCAATTTCGGGGGTTCGTCTTATACACGAGTCGTCTTATACACGAGTAAATATGGTAGGTTCTTGTTCAAATAGGTTTCACAGACACTTATTTGAGTACATCAACATAAAAATTAAGTAGCCATGAAAAGTAAATACGTTCATCACCCATTTATGATTTTTATACATTTCTTTTCAAAACCACTATATAATATAAAATCCTTTAATATTATCCATCACACATAACACTTACCAGTTGGTACCAAATAAGAATTTCATTTTTTACATAATTTGTTCTTTTTTTCAGTTTTAAACAGTTATAGTTAAACAGTTATAGTATACAGGGCACACATACATTATCTTAAAACATATGTGCAAAATTGGTTAAAGATTTGAAAGATTTACAAAAAAACATTACAATTTTTGTGAGAGTTATCACAGAGTCATGTACTTTTTAAATTTGTAAACTAAAAGAAAATTAAAAAATTCTGTCAATTGATTATGCACCCTGCATAATATTTTGTCTTTTGATTAGTTACATTTGAAGTGTTAATGTGAGCATCAGAGAACCATGACTATGCTGTGGGTCAATAGTCAATCAGCCGATATTTCACAGATGCACCTTTGCACCTTTTCCACTCAAATTTCCATGATATATTACTTTGTCTAAAGAAAAAAGAAAAAAGGCTGATGTTTCATATGAGATAAATATTTGATTTATGTATTTTAGTGTTTAAATCATTCAGACAATGTTGATATCTCAGATGTAAATAGGACAATCAACGATTAATGGTTATTTATTCATTTAAACTTGAGCATTTTTCACTTCAGTGAGTTTATATTTTTCCGGTCTACCTACCTGTAAAATGGGCTTATCCTAGTACAAGGTTTTTCAGTGAGAATTTTTGAAACAAAAAGGACAATTTTTAACCTCTGTTTGCCATATTGCACGCAATTAGCAAATCTTGATAACAGAACTCATAAGTATATCCTTTACGTCATAAATCACATCAAGTGAGTGATAAGTAAGAGATATTTAATCATTCTCTTCGCACATAAAAGACCATGACAAGAGGGTGCTTCACATAACGCTGATTAAGATTGCAGATAATTACTTACAACACAGAATTTGCCTGGACCATTTTCTTTTAATAAGGTTCTCACCCAGCTGAACTTTGCCTCTATAAATAAGCTGATAAGGGGTAGACCACTCAAGAATTGTGATAATGCTTGTGTCTGAAATATTGCTCAAAAGGTTGCTGACCATAATCCTGCTTTAAGCAGTCAGAGATTAAAAAATATGAGAAAAAGAATGGTTGAATTTGCTTGCCAATTTTCAACAATGCATAATGCTGGATCTATGCCGATGCTGCTAATAATTTACCACAAATCTTAAAATGATTTTAACATTTCATGTTGTTTACTCATATGAACAATATGATATGTGGAAATGTTTAATATTTTTCTGCAATTAGCCAGGATAGACACACTAAAAAATATAGCAGTTAAATTCAAGAGACAAACCAGGAAAAACAAAACAAACACTGGTCTTTTTTGTATACAGCTGTGATAGCTGTGAAGTTCAGATGAGCATGACCAATTCATACATGGATGATGAATCAGCAATTTCGACTTGAAACTTTGGCAAAACACTTGTCCCTATACTTTGAACTGAATGTACCGGTATATATATTTGTGCATTTAAGGTCATGGAAAATATATAAGGAAATCTTTTGAATGTTTTTCCTTTACCGTATTTACTCAAATATAGGATGATCCTGTGTATAAGATGAACCCCCAAATTGATGTTATTTTGCTTGAAAGGCCAATTTCCGATTATAGGATGAGTCAGTTCTTCCTGAAAAGTCAGGAAATCTCAAGACATCGGCATTGCTACTATTGACAAGTTTGGCGGCTATTTTAAAAGTAAAACGTAAATACGTAGTGACAGGGATCCATAATTGCGCAATATATTAATATTTTAATGTGAGCTAATAAACTGTGGTGCTCCGATCATTTTTGCACCAAAAAGAGTTTCTCCCTATCACTTCCGCTTTTCAAAATGGCGACCTCGTGTTGTAACATTTCTCTGATTTGTGCGTAATTTACACTTCTAAATGAAAGTGGACTACTGTTGACACGTGGTAGAATATTTCTATGTGTATGAGATTTTAACTTTATTGCTGTATGGGGAAGCTTGTACCTGGACAGTATGAGTGAAGTTTGTTACCCCCAAGGAGCCCCAGGTTACCCTTGTGTATGAGACGACCCCCCAAACATTGACTAAATGTTTGGATCCTACTTTCTCGTCCTATATTCGAGTAAATACGGTAATAGCCATCAGTAAATAATGCAATTTATTGATGTTGTTAGCATTAATGGCATTTTTACTTTCAAGGTGTCGATTTGCGTTTCAATATGGTAAAAAATTAAATCTTCTGTAGAACATTAAGTAAGTTTGACCTGGAAAATTCAGTTTATTCAAAATCAGATGTGAAAATTTCATGAAGTATCCTCATCTAGTTTTCAACTTACAGCATTTTAAAAATAATCTGTGTCTTCTCATCTGCAACCTCTTCTTTTCTCTCTTCTCCTCCTCACTCAGTGTCTTTTGTCAAGGCATCTTAGTTTTCATTCACATTTTTACAACCTGGAAAATCTAGAAATCTTCATAACATTGTTGAGTTTGCGAAAATGCTCCACTGACTTGATAGAAAATTTTCAGATAGATATTGTATTCTCCGCAGCCCTCTTCTATTATTTAAACTTTACCATTAACAAATTATACCACACCATTTCACAATTTAGACAGGTTCTACAACATAATATACTTATAGCTCTTGTTGTGGCATCAAAATAATCTCTTGGTTTCACCTCAAACTGATCGTGATACTAAAATTTGCCCTTCAGTGTATTTTCTTTCATATTTTACTCATATCATATCATGTACCAGTACATATAATTTCTGGTAAAAAAAAACTATCAAACCTATATGGTGTGGTTAGACCAAAGATTTGTATACCAGAACCTGTGGTAAAATTTATTTGATGACAATGTCTAATGGGGGCTACGGAGAAAACAGGGGCTACGGAGAATACATTTGTCTTTTTGGTGCTCTATCAAATAGTGTCAAATTGTTTTTCTCTGCTACTTGTATATCAGATACAATTTTCCCGGGTTTTAAATGCATTGGATAAGTGTTCATGATCAGATGAAAAAATTGAAGCAAAAATCCAAGAAATACAGTATCTTGATAACAGGAGTATGATAAGATATTGTTGTGAATATAATACCTTTGCACCTGTACCATTTACACTGAGCCAGGGTCCTTCATTTGTTTTGGTGTATGATGAATAAATCTTGTGCAACAACTAAATTATATATACACTTCTTAGCTATTCTCTGATTGGTTGAAATGATTGTCTCCCACCATTGTCTCATCTGCGGTGATTGGTCAGCAAACTGGATGCTCATAGTTATATTATCAACGAAACCAATAAATAGTTCTGAGCAAACACTGAGTATAACATTGTAAATACTGCCTTTTTTGGAAACCCATTTTGATTAATATGTTAAGCCAAAATAACATTTTATATATATATATATTGGAGGCATCTGGATATGTGTTGATCACCACTTTTCCCAATTGTTACTATGAACACTTTTCATAGTTGTCTATAAGCTGCTCTCTGATTGGTCCAAATAATTGCCATTTTCTCCCACTATCATCTCGGCTGCCATATTTGATAAGCAAACTGGATGTTTATGCAGCGCTCAAAGTATTATCATTATTAAAATATATGAAAGTTTATATCTCACTAGATGTCAACATTCCTGACAGCCATTGTGCCAAATATGCAAGCATTAATATTGTAAACTTTGCTTATATTTCAACATTACTGGGATATTTCTTGAGCTCCCCTTGAGTGCATCTGTTAGGCTTATGAGAGAATACTAATTTATATACTATCGCCATGATGTTTTGGCAAAGTTCCCAATAGTTGGTGAGAATCTGTCACCCAGTTCAAAGACCCACATAATCAGTGATAAAAGCTGAATATGAAGAGAAAGGCCATTATATAGTGACTTCAGTGTGGATCTGTAATATAGAGGTCCATTCATGGACTCAGTGGGCAGTCCAAAGGGCAAATTAAACACAGTCCATGTTAAATATGCTTTAATTAGACTGTTGTTTTTGGACAAGAAACGTGATTTAAATACATTCTTTTATTTATAATTGGAAATATGTGTGATGCATCGAGACAAGAAAGATTTAAAATCTTATTTAGACAGGTACGTCAGGGCTTGTTTATATTTATTATCCTGTTAAAATAAGATTTTCTGTGAATTTTAGTGGATAAAGAAGTGATTCTCTGATTCCCAAAATTGGATATTGCTTATTTTGCCCAGCTTTGTATTGAATAATTCATATCAATAGCAGAATATATATATATATATATATATATATATATATCTGATATGCATTTGTATAAAGTTCGGCGATCTTTCACCTATTACCGCTCAAACGCTAGAGAGCACCTTCTTTTCACCACTTCCGGGAGTAATGTTTGTTGTGGTCAATTATACATATTTTCGCCCATGTAAACAAGGCCTTTAAACTGTGTTTTCAAGTAAAATAATCACCAAGAGACATTAATAATACATGCAAACTGTGAATAATAGTTTGTTTTCTCAACGGGACATACAAAAATGTTTTAATGTCGAACATTTCCCCATTGAATGTGCATTTGAAATATTCTCTGTTTTGTTCAACAACTTAAATTCAATATGGCGGCTAGTAAGCAGGAAGTTCATGTTCTTCACATGCTCAGTTCAAAGAACAGCAGAAGGGTTGTGAACTGTATTGGATGAAGAAATAGGTGCATATCAATCAAATTAAATTTTATCAGATATACGTTTGTACATCTGATTATATACTGCAAGATTTAATATTATATTATGGACTGCTAAAGTAACGTTCAGATCGGTACACTGAGTTCAGTTGAGGTTATTGGCATGCAAATCAAGATAAGTATCTCAGCTCCTCAGTCATCACAGACCATGAAAAGAAGACTGACAGGCTATTTTCACTTTCATAATCACTCAAGCAAGATTATTGGGGTTTATCACCTGATGCAGCAGTGAATCATGAGGTTTATATATGCAGGTGTCAGCACCTATACATGCAACATATAGGTGTTATCCTTTCTATATTTTCTTTTGTCAACTCACAATAGTTCATTTAAGCATGATAAATATATTTACCACAGAAAAGAATCGGATGATTGAAGCTTTTATCATAGATTTCTTAAACCTGCTTCTCTCAACAAAATACCCTGGCCACAATATCATAAATATGGCCAAGTGTAGTGTATAAAAGATACAAGTTGAGGCCAGAAGAAAAAATATTGTTTCTCATCACACACCAAAAAAAATGGTAGCTCTTTCTGTTAATCAATGATATACATTATATTGAAAAGAATCTGGCACTGCTCAGGTGGCAAACACACTTCAGCAAGTAGTGGCAGTTGCATGTATACATTTATTGCAAGCTGTAGGTAAAAATATTATCAAATTACATTGTTTTAAAATCATCATTTGTAAATTTTCTGGATAATTTAAAATTAGATGGTGAATTATTGAGTGAATTTGCTATTTTTTATATATTCACAGATTTATACATTACATATGGGATCAGTGTGAATTAAAGTAAATACATTTAGTCAACAAACAATAAAATATTCCAAAAAGATTATATTAGATGTTATACTAAAGATTGTTATGGTGAATGTGGCTTTCATTTTGCTGCTTTTGAGATTAATTTAGACTCTTTGTATTCCCCATGTAAATATTTTTGTTGTATTATCTTTTATAAGCATGTATTTGTTTTAATTTTGCTACAAGGTTGGTAAGTTCTCTTAAAGATTGGATTTTTTATTTAATTTTTAAAAATAAACATTTAGTGTCATGATAAATATTTGTAAAATTCAATATAGTTAACTTGATACCTTGCCTTGGTTAGCGATTATGAATGGAGGCACAACAACAAAAGATCAAAAGGAACGCCATAGTTACCACAATGGGCATTGTTATGACGACACCATATTAGTGCAAGATATGAAAGTCTCAACAAAATTTTATTTCCAGACCTATTTTAATTCGTCGAAACCATGATTTAGAGCTACACATATCGAAAATGAATTTTTTGTTTATTTATGCATAACATGGGGATATACATTTTATTTCTCTGCTCCAAATTAAGACGATTTTATGAAGAGATTTGTACATTCATATCATAGTTAGGAAAATGAGTTTAAAATTACTGTTATCACCTCAGATACTGAGGAAACCAATTTAATTTTTTTAAATGTAAATATTAAATTTTTTACCATTTTGAAGTCGGCAACTCAGATAGGACCAAAGGATTTTGAATCTTATGTGTAAAATGATGCGTTGACATGACATCATATCTCATATAATGGACATCACACCTCCATACATAATTACTCCAAGGTTAGGATGACCTTGTGAGCAGCATAGAATAGCTTTCTGACCATTGTGTAACAAGAACAAGTATGAAAATAAGACCTTACTTCATTTGCCCTCCCCTGCCCTATCATATACATGTTGGTAAATATTGGATCCACTTGCTGTCGTGCAATTGTGGACAAGTTGCTTTAAAATTTACTCTATTTTTCCCATTTGCACCTTTGGCCAAGTTGTCTCAAGAATAGCTTTCAAATTTATAGAAATCTTTTCAACATCAATTCAAGAACATGATAAGGTTTCTTTGATAATTGTGAAACAAGAAATTACTTTTTGTAAGAATATGAGTTATTAGTAGGCATCACAGTTTTGGTCTTTGTGTGAAATTGGTCATGCGACTTTGCCAAGTTCACTAATAAGACCACTAATTGCTTACAAAAATAAGAAAATGAAAATATGTATAAAATAATTTCTCATTCACCTACATAATTAGAAAGGGGGATCCTTATTCTTAAAAAAGAACATCATTTAATCATTAAAGTAATATGTGTGTGTTTTTTATTTGTGTGTAGGTGCGGCAGAGCAGTATTGGATCATGGGGAATACGTACAATCCCATCCCCCGTAGTGGCACTGACGAGCTCGCCTGGGCGTATGTTCTCCCTGCAGCAGAGTCTGCCACGACTGCCTGTACCTGTCCTACAAAGCACACTTAACAAATGGCTCCAATGTGTGGAGCCCACGCTCTCAGATGAGGACTACCAAAGAGCTGAAGAGGTAGATGGCAGCACCATTTAGATTAACTATTTGCTTACTGAAACACTTCACAGGTAGAGGGCACCACCACAAAGAATGATTCTAGTTTATGTTTTTTAGCATTGAATTGCAGAGGGAGGGGACACAACTCTGTATCATGATTGGTTAAAACTGCTAAAACCCCCCAAAAAAATATTTAATCTTAAATGTCATGTAGAACCATTTCTTGACCATATTTTGCCTTTTTGAGATAATGCCACATGATTGCAATTCACCTTATTTGACCTAAATTTACCTTATTTGACATTATTTTAACATATCTACATTAAATGATTGGTATAGAGCTGTAGAAGTAGAAGATACCACTACATATCATGATTTGAGTCAGGTTTTTGGCAAAGAAGTACAGAAATATCGGCAACAATTATGTGGTGATTTGTGAAGAGGAGAAATTAAATATACAGAATAAAACAGTGATAAGATAGGGCCTAAATAACTGCTGCCTCCAAGTACAGTCTTTGTGTTCGTGCTGAGCACTTTGGTAATGATGATGTTTTCACAGCTGGCAGCTGATTTCGGAAAACCTGGGGGACCGGGAGAAAAGTTGCAGAGAATGTTACAAGAAAGATCACAGTTTACTCTCAACTGGGTGAGTTTTGTAATTTCTACAAAAACTACCATTATAATATGCTTCAGTAAATTCTGAAATTTTTATTAAGCTTGTGTTTTCTGTTATCCTCATGAGAAAAAAAACATTACAAATAAGCATTAAAATATACCTAAAACTATAAAAATATAAATATATAACGTTTGTGTTCAGATATGGGAAACCAAGTCATGAGTATTACATTGTTCTGGTCTTACGCCCAACAAATGGGAACATTAAATAGCACTTGTTTGTGCATCAATGCATCTAACATGATGCTTATTTCAATGATGTTTTGCTTGTGATCTCAGTTGGAGGACTGGTGGCTGAACACGGCATATCTGGAATACCGCCTCCCAGTCCCCATCCATAGCAATCCAGGCATCACCTTCACACCACAGAACTTCAACAGTCTGGAGGACCAACTCAGGTAATGCAATAGGTGACAAATGAAAGGTTGAAGGAACACATACTATTTATATTGTTCCAATTTACATTTAGTGAGAAATTGTAATTTACTCAACATTATTTTTCTGTATTTCATTTCATAGATATGCTGCCAAATTGGTATCCGGGATTTTAGATTACAAAGTTATGATTGATGAGTAAGTATTAAACAAAAAAGTATCCCACAAGATTTCCATCTTTGATGTGATATTTCAGTGTATGTATGATAGATCCTGACAAGAGAGTATGTATTTACAGGCGTTCTCTGGCTGTGGAATATATGGGGAAGTCTCCACTTTGTATGAAGCAGTTCTATGCCATTTTGTCGTCTTGTCGTATTCCTGGTAAGAAGAGAGACTCAATTGTGACTTTCTCCCCAGACAAGCCAAACCCACCAAGCCACATCATAGTGACACACAATAACCACGTGAGTTGGTACCTTGAGATTACTACAATATTTCTCATATAATACAGTTTAATACAATTTAAATTTACTATACAGTTTAGATCTAAACTTAGCAAAGGCAAAGACAAAAGGTTATTATCTGAGCTTGTTGTCATGGCAACTGTCCCATTTTTGGGAACAAGATAATTTGAAAACAAATGTTTAGTTTTTGAATGAGATAACATGAGAACCAATAATGATTGTTTTTTTAAACTTAAATTGATGAGCAAGTATTAGAATAAAAACTATTTTACAATATTTCCATCTGTTGATGTGATATTCCTGTGTAGAATTGATCCTTTCCTGAGAGTTCCTATTGTTAGAATCCATATATGTATCCATATATGTATGTATATGTATATATATGTTTATTTCCATACAGTTTTTCTCAGTCAATGTTTATGGAACCAATGGCCGTCCCCTGTCAACTGACCAACTTTATGAACAGTTACTTAAAGCTGTGCAGCAGTCTTCATCACAGGCGCCCCCTGTTGGAATACTCACAACTGACAATAGAAACACATGGTGGAAAAATTACTCCAAACTTATCAAAGGTAAAATTACTCCAAACTTATAAAATCATGACATTAACTGACATGTATATATAGAATTGTATCCATTATTAATTAAATATTTTCAGACAAGAGCAATAAGTTATCTGTTGAGGAGATCCAGAGGAGCATCTTCCTGTTGTGTTTAGATAAACCAGTAGAGGGCGCTGATCACACAAGCACAATTGCAGGACAGATGAATCATGGAGGTGGAAGCAATAATAATTCTGGAAATAGATGGTTTGATAAAACTCTACAGGTAGGTCCACATGAGTGACCAGGAAAGTTTTTTTTCCATATTTCATAATTGTTTGCTCTCATAATTTTCATAATCATTAAAATAAAATGACTATGACAGCAAATTTCATGTGGACTTAGAAGTTGGAAAATAATGTACTGACTTTTATTTGTCACAGACCCTACATCTTTCAGTTTTTCACTGGTGATGTTTGCTTTTCAGTTTATTGTGAGCAGTGATGGTTCAGTGGGATTGAATTATGAGCACGCTCCGGCAGAGGGGCCACCGATCATATCTGTTGTGGATCACACTCTCAACTACATGTCAGTATTTTTGCTCTCATACAAATATTCATCTCTTAATACCATTTCAACTCGATTAATGCTCTACTTATCAGAACAAAATGATGTGAATAAATCATTATTTTTAATACAGAGAGAATTATAAATTTTATGTTAAATGCATCTTGATAAATTATAGATGTGACCAAAACAAACCTAAATTTTAACAAATGACAAAGCTGGCCATTATAGCAAAACCTCTCATAGTCCCACCAAGGTGACTGGTTCATCACTCAATATGCCCCCAATAATGCCCCATTGTGCTGAAAGGACATAAAAGTACAATTGACTTTATTTTTAAGAGAGAAAAATACAAAAGGGGAAGAGGCAGCTCCCGGAGCTGAGGATCCCATCAAACTCAACTTTACTCTCACAAAGGAACTGGAAACTGCCATCTATTCCTCACAGCAACAGTTTGACGCGTAAGTTGACCATATTTAGTGTAAATGTTATATAAGTTGTTAACAGTGATTTTTTTATTGACAGAATTTTAAATTTCTACTCAGTATTGTAACTTTTTTAAAGGGAGTAAGCACTGATTTTGAAAAAAACGTTTAAAATTCACATATTGGTGATAAATGTATTTGTCTTTCATGTCCATAAACTTTTTGAAAAATGCATCCCCATCATTGTCTGTAAAACCTATTTGAACATGGACCTAATATATAGGCCCCTAATGAAAGCACACTCCTTTCTTGGCGTCATTTTTATGTGGAGTGTCATCATAGAGGCACTAAAAGGTAAAATGACGTCATAAGAGCATGGCAATATGCTTATGACGTCATGAAATGTATTTTCTTTTGATTCGTACCAAAATGACGTCAAACAGTGCTGCCCTACTTTGAGCCTCAATTGAGGTCAAATAAAGTTCACGCTACCCGTGTTTACCCGTCACGTGCAGCCATAGGCTGAGAAAATCTAACATAGACTGTGCAACTTATATGTCTTGTAGCAACTTTTCTTGTTGCTCGATGTCAGACTTTAATACGTCATGGTGTTCATATGTATATATACTGTTGCAAAACCAAGAAAACAGGATTGGTGCTTAATACCTTTAAAGACACATTTTTTTCATTTTGTCTAAAATTGGATACCTTTTTACTTACAGTTTGATACAAGATTTGGACATGAACGCATTATCATTTGATTCTTTTGGTAAGAATTTCATAAAAACCATGAAGGTGAGCCCTGATGCCTTTATACAGGTCTCCATACAGCTGGCATACTTCAGGTAAGCATCATTCCGGAAACATTTCCACTTTTATTTTTCATAAACTTGTTTGTCCTTGAGGAACTGATTTAGAGGAGGAGTTGGCAAAACAACCACCATAAATTGATATCCTTGCATGGAACTACAAAATTTGTTAATTTTTTCCTTCTTGTTTTTCAGATTATATGGAAAGAATGTGGCCACATATGAGAGTGGTTCACTGAGGAGATTCCAGCATGGGAGGACAGAAACAATCAGGTCATGCTCCAATGCTTCGGACCAGTATGTACGTGCCATGTCAACAGAGGCCTCAGCAGAGTCCAAGGCAAAACTGCTACGTGAGGCCATCCAGGCACATAGACAGTATACAGATGATGTAAGTGATGAACAAACCTTTTTTGTGTCTCCTCACAACTTATTATATATTTTAAGCATCTTTCAAGTTCAGCTTTAAGAATTGAGATCAGAAATGTTGTACAAAAAGTTTTCAATCAGGTCTGCACAAAGTAGTAGGAGTAATAATTTGATAGTTCTTTGCAATTAGAAAAGACATGTATATTGCAGGTGTTACAAGGCCAGGGGATAGACCGCCATTTGTTGGGCCTCAAACTGAGTGCCATAGAGAATGGTATGAACCTGCCAGAGTTCTTCATGGACCCCATCGTGGTCAACAGCCAGACCTGGAAAATATCCACAAGCCAGGTATGGTCAATAATCAGTAATAATCAATAAAAAGACTTAGTTCACTGTACACCCCCTACTCACTAAAAGACCTGGTTCACTGTACATCCCCTACTCACTAAGAGACCTGGTTCATTGTACATCCCCTACTCACTAAGAGAACTGGTTCACTGTACATCCCATGTTCACTAAGAGACTTGGTTCATTGTACATCCCATGTTCACTAAGAGACCTGGTTCATTGTACATCCCCTACTTACTAAGAGACCTGGTTCATTGTACATCCCCTACTCACTAAGAGACCTGGTTCATTGTACATCCCCTACTCACTAAGAGACCTGGTTCATTGTACATCCCCTACTTACTAAGAGACCTGGTTCATTGTACATCCCCTACTCACTAAGAGAACTGGTTCACTGTACATCCCCTACTCACTAAGAGACCTGGTTCACTGTACATCCCCTACTCACTAAGAGACCTGGTTCACTGTACATCCCCTACTCACTAAGAGACCTGGTTCACTGTACATCCCCTACTCACTAAGAGACCTGGTTCACTGTACATCCCCTACTCACTAAGAGACCTGGTTCAGTTTACATCCCCTACTCACTAAGAGAACTGGTTCATTGTACATCCCCGACTCACTAAGAGAACTGGTTCACTGTACATCCCCTACTCACTAAGAGACCTGGTTCACTGTACATCCCCTACTCACTAAGAGAACTGGTTCATTGTACATCCCCTACTTACTAAGAGACCTGGTTCATTGTACATCCCCGACTCACTAAGAGACCTGGTTCACTGTACATCCCCTACTCACTAAGAGACCTGGTTCATTGTACATCCCCGACTCACTAAGAGATGTGGTTCAGTGTACATCCCCTACTCACTAAGAGAACTGGTTCACTGTACATCCCCTACTTACTAAGAGATGTGGTTCAGTGTACATCCCCTACTTACTAAGAGACCTGGTTCATTGTACATCCCCGACTCACTAAGAGACCTGGTTCACTGTACATCCCCTACTCACTAAGAGACTTGGTTCAGTTTACATCCCCTACTCACTAAGAGACCTGGTTCATTGTACATCCCATGTTCACTAAGAGATGTGGTTCAGTGTACATCCCCTACTCACTAAGAGATGTGGTTCAGTGTACATCCCCTACTTACTAAGAGATGTGGTTCAGTGTACATCCCCTACTCACTAAGAGACCTGGTTCACTGTACATCCCCTACTCACTAAGAGACCTGGTTCACTGTACATCCCCTACTCACTAAGAGACCTGGTTCATTGTACATCCCATGTTCACTAAGAGATGTGGTTCAGTGTACATCCCATGTTCACTAAGAGATGTGGTTCAGTGTACATCCCCTACTCACTAAGAGATGTGGTTCACTGTACATCCCCTACTTACTAAGAGATGTGGTTCAGTGTACATCCCCTACTTACTAAGAGACCTAGTTCATTGTACATCCCCTACTCACTAAGAGTCCTGGTTCATTGTACATCCCCTACTCACTAAGAGACTTGGTTCGGTTTACATCCCCTACTTACTAAGAGATGTGGTTCAGTGTACATCCCCTACTTACTAAGAGACCTGGTTCACTGTACATCCCCTACTCACTAAGAGACCTGGTTCATTGTACATCCCATGTTCACTAAGAGATGTGGTTCAGTGTACATCCCATGTTCACTAAGAGATGTGGTTCAGTGTACATCCCCCTACTCACTAAGAGATGTGGTTCACTGTACATCCCCTACTTACTAAGAGATGTGGTTCAGTGTACATCCCCTACTTACTAAGAGACCTGGTTCATTGTACATCCCCTACTCACTAAGAGTCCTGGTTCATTGTACATCCCCTACTCACTAAGAGACTTGGTTCGGTTTACATCCCCTACTCACTAAGAGAACTGGTTCAGTGTACATCCCCTACTTACTAAGAGATGTGGTTCAGTGTACATCCCCTACTTACTAAGAGATGTGGTTCAGTGTACATCCCCTACTTACTAAGAGATGTGGTTCAGTGTACATCCCCTACTCACTAAGAGTCCTGGTTCACTGTACATCCCCTACTCACTAAGAGACCTGGTTCACTGTACATCCCCTACTTACTAAGAGACCTGGTTCATTGTACATCCCCTACTCACTAAGAGAACTGGTTCACTGTACATCCCCTACTCACTAAGAGACTTGGTTCATTGTACATCCCCTACTCACTAAGAGACCTGGTTCACTGTACATCCCCTACTCACTAAGAGACTTGGTTCATTGTACATCCCCTACTCACTAAGAGAACTGGTTCACTGTACATCCCCTACTCACTAAAAGACCTGGTTCACTGTACATCCCCTACTCACTAAGAGACCTGGTTCAGTTTACATCCCCTACTCACTAAGAGACCTGGTTCATTGTACATCCCCTACTCACTAAGAGATGTGGTTCACTGTACATCCCCTACTCACTAAGAGACCTGGTTCATTGTACATCCCCTACTTACTAAGAGACCTGGTTCACTGTACATCCCCTACTCACTAAGAGACCTGGTTCACTGTACATCCCCGACTCACTAAGAGACCTGGTTCACTGTACATCCCCTACTTACTAAGAGATGTGGTTCATTGTACATCCCATGTTCACTAAGAGATGTGGTTCAGTGTACATCCCCTACTCACTAAGAGAACTGGTTCACTGTACATCCCCTACTCACTAAGAGACCTGGTTCATTGTACATCCCATGTTCACTAAGAGATGTGGTTCAGTGTACATCCCCTACTTACTAAGAGACCTGGTTCATTGTACATCCCCTACTTACTAAGAGATGTGGTTCAGTGTACATCCCCTACTCACTAAGAGACCTGGTTCACTGTACATCCCCTACTCACTAAGAGAACTGGTTCACTGTACATCCCCTACTCACTAAGAGAACTGGTTCACTGTACATCCCCTACTTACTAAGAGACCTGGTTCATTGTACATCCCCTACTTACTAAGAGACCTGGTTCACTGTACATCCCCTACTCACTAAGAGACCTGGTTCACTGTACATCCCCGACTCACTAAGAGACCTGGTTCACTGTACATCCCCGACTCACTAAGAGACCTGGTTCACTGTACATCCCCTACTCACTAAGAGACCTGGTTCATTGTACATCCCCTACTCACTAAGAGACCTGGTTCACTGTACATCCCCGACTCACTAAGAGACCTGGTTCACTGTACATCCCCTACTCACTAAGAGACCTGGTTCATTGTACATCCCCTACTCACTAAGAGACCTGGTTCATTGTACATCCCATGTTCACTAAGAGATGTGGTTCAGTGTACATCCCCTACTCACTAAGAGATGTGGTTCATTGTACATCCCCTACTCACTAAGAGATGTGGTTAAGTGTACATCCCATGTTCACTAAGAGATGTAGTTCAGTGTACATCCCATGTTCACTAAGAGATGTGGTTCAGTGTACATCCCCTACTCACTAAGAGATGTGGGTCAGTGTACATCCCGTGTTCACTAAGAGATGTGGTTCAGTGTACATCCCATGTTCACCTAGAGAACTGGTTCATTGTACATCCCATGTTCACTAAGAGACCCGGTTCACTGTTCAACCTATTATAACTTTACTGCTCATTTTCAAAATCTCCTCTCTCAATAAAGCTGATCATCACTTAACAGCTTGTCCTTTATATTTTATAGAACATTCGAAAAATAATTTTAATACCAATTTTTTTCCAGAAATAAAATAATAATCAATGTCAATGTAGAGATAATACCAGGGAAGTGAATGCCTCTGATTGCAGGTTCCATCCCGCTTCAATGCTGTGCTGTGTTTTGCACCAGTGGTACCTGATGGATATGGTGTATGCTACAACCCCATGCCAGACAAGATCAACTTCTGTGTGTCTGCCTGGAACAGTTGCCCTGTGACCGAATCTAGTCACATGGTGAATAGTCTGAAAAAAGCTCTAATGGATGGACATGACATTCTCCTGCAGACACAGAATTCCAAACTCTAGATATTTATTAACAAGAGGACTCTTCTAAGACATCTTGCTGCAGACATGAAATGATAAAGGCAAACATAATAATCCACCAAAGGGCTTTTATGCTGCAGAATGCCAAAATTTATATCAATTGTCCACCAGAGGGCTCTGATAAGCTGCAGGAACAGAAGGCCAAACTATAGACATTTACCTGCAAGAGGCTGCTGACAAAAGGATATCCACTTGAAGGTAGCAAATAATGCCAAGCACAAGATATCCAATTCCAACTGTTATGAATTATAATTTTGATATTTGATTATGAAAGAAAATTGAACTGAGGTGAAGGGGAAATAAACAAAAAAAAATCATAAGATAATTATCATGAAGATCTCTTCTCTTAAGAAGAACTATGGTTATAATTTGCGTAACATTTTCAGTAAAAGTATCCATGATATCCAATGATTGTGAAATGTCAGTTTCAGCCTGTTTCATGCTTATAGATTAACGATTGAGATAATTTAATGTGGAATGTCAAATTATATGTCTGGTCCATGGTTGAAATGTTTGCTCATTGTTGATTACTCCTTGTCTTTCTTTGTAAATTATCTCAACATGTTTGGGCACTAATCTCTAAAGTTTACAGTGATCAAAACCAAAGCAATATATGGAGAAATTCTTGTAATGGGTGCTAATATTTTGTGGTATAATGCATTACCGTGAAATAATGAAGAGGTTCAGTACTTGTGATTTGTAAAGTACATTAAAGTGACAGCTATGACAATGTTTTTAGAATTGACATTATTTGTTCATGTTTATTGACTCATAATAAAAAGATAAATTATTACAAATACAAAAAAGAGTAAAATATTTGACCAGAAAAATATTAATTATGGTCAATGATTCTCATTCATTTTATTCTGATAACAATATCACACTGAATACAGACAGGCAGTTTACATTGTTGAGACACTCATATTGATATGTGATGGATTGAGATTCAACATGATATGAAATCAAGCTTAATTGTGATGTACTTAATGGCATTCCTGAACTGAAAAAATCTATGTTTTCTTATCACATGAACAGGCCTTGACATACACCCGGGGCCACCCGATCCTCTGTTTGGGCCAGTGAATGCTCTGTTGTAATGGCCCAGTTGGGCATCCATATTTTTTGGTCTTTTAGTGGCCCAAACTATGTTGATTTTATTCTAATCATTGATAGATATTTGTCTCGTATCAGACACTAATCACTCTACAACCTTATGTATAAGGCTCTTTATTGTATCACACATCCTATTATACTTAGAGACTTCTGGCCACCACTTTTCAGGCTCTGGTGGCCCAACTGGGCAACCAATATTATTTTCTTTATGTCAAGGCCTCCATGAAGTAATGGCCATATAAAATAAAACATTCAGGCAGATCCAATGAATTTTAGGCTGCAAACATAATGGCCAATTCAGATCAGGAAAATGAGTGTTTATGATTAGAGGTTCTTTTTCAATCATAATGAAGTATACATCTCCAGCCACTGATATATTTTGATGTTTGATTTTTCTTATCACCCTTTCTTTGAAATTAATTATTATGTATATATTATTTAAGAGTAATCCCACCAGGTGTCAGTAATTTTGATGTTCACGGTGCTTATAAAGAAAAGGATTTGTTGCAAATTTGTTTGTTGTGGTTCCAGTAATTGAGTAGGGAATTTTTGGATTGTATGTTTACAACATACCTTTAAATAAGTGTGCACAAACGTTATATAACTATGATAATAGCATAATGTGCTTTACGAGAAATGTAATTATATGTAATGATTTATAATTATTCTTTCATTCAAGTCAAAAATGTACTTTTGGGATGTAAGATTTATGTTCAATTTGCAGGAAAAGACTTTAAATAAATTATGGATTTCTGTATCATCCAAGATTATACAAAAACATTTTGAACATTTCACATATTAGTACCATGTAATAAAGGTTAATTATAATTTATTTTGGGTGCACTTACTTTAACATCATACTATAGAATAAGCTACAAGAACATCATTTATATTACAAAGAATGTAAAAAAAACACAACAAATCATAGAGAATTATAGGTAAAACTTGTGAAATCGTGGCTATGTGATAGTGCCTTCCCACCTCAGTATAGAGAATATATTACTGTGTAGAGACAATCCAGGAATAACTCCAAACATATGCAATGTAGAGCCACTGAAAGCCCACTAGAAAGCCCCAAGATTTTCAGCAGATATTTAGCCTTGTGACCACAAGGCTATATTTGTAAATATATGAATGAGTTTTGTGGTTATGCAGTGTAAATACTATCTTGTATTGTGGTCTCATGAAATATAGAATAATAAGAGCTAATTTGGTTCTGACAGGCTATCCTATCTTTTCCTGAATTCCCAAATGAAAACTTTTAGATAAAGGGGAAACATATCAAACAACTCGGACATAGGCGGATTTTACTATTCATATTTAAAATATATTTGAGTAAATAATACTTTTGCCATTTGAAACACAGCATGAAGGGTCCTATCATGAGGTTTTTTTTTCCTAACTTCATGCTTCAAGCCCTGTCTTAATCTAAATATCAACATTTTGAATGATCCAACATAACTAAAGTTACACACTAAAGTTCCATCTTTAATTTTCTGTAAATATAATTACAAAATATGTTGAGTGATTCTTGCTTATATAATGTTTGTAAATATTAAAATGTAATAAATAAATGTTAAAATTAGAATTTGAAGTATTTTGTGTTGCAGTTAAATATTTATTATTGCTCTCAGTTAGAATCTATCCATTTTATAAAGATTGGGAAACATACACTTCAAAAATTCTTTCACAAATTTCCACCCAAGTTTCAAATTTATAAAATAACTGGATGTAATTGACAAAGTAATACACTGATGGCAACCAATATTGCCATTGGCAACCAATATTGCCAAGATTAAAAATGTTGATATTATCTCCTTGTATGAATAACCGAAGTAAGATGATGAAATTAACACAAAAGTGTGAGTCGTGTCCTGAAATGAGGAGTTTGGGTTGTTTACAAACAAATGTGCCACGCCCCCTTTGTTTGTACCGGTACCTTTTAGCAGGTGATCTGTTTTACTCTTTTTATCTAATATCGCCCATTGAGTGAAATGGCAGCTAAAAAGTTAAAAAATGATCCATTTGCCTTATTCTCAGGCTTAGGTGATGTGGATTCTTCAGATCTGAGCAGTGATGACGAAGAAGACCCAAAGGAAGGAAAAACAGAAGAAAAAACTAAGTTATCCTTCATAACAAACTCTGCAGCTGGGAGTGAAGACGGTGCCTTGCCTTCTGCTAAAGCTTTGTTTGACAAAGTGCAGAAACCAGAATTTCTGGACAAGAAAAATAAAAATGACATAAATTGGGATAGAATGACTAAACAGTTGGTTGATCCAGAAAAGGAAGATGGACTAGACAGAAGCAATACAAATGCTATGCCTCCACCTAAAAGTTATGATATCCAGACTCCTGCGATACCACCTGCAATTGGAGACCCCAGCGAACAAGGCCAGAAAAGACCACATGACTCTAATGGTAAGTGCAATGAAGTTAACCTCTGATTGAAATTTCTCAGCTGTAAGAATTCACCTACATGTATATTGTATGACTATGAGCAGACGTCACTCAAAACAGACCCAATTGTAAGCTTTCAGAAAATACACAAAAATCACACATGAGACTGAGAGTAGTCCCAAATCAACAGTATCAACCACCATCTTGTCCCTTCTCATTCTGTTTTAATGTTACTAGTCTTAGATATAAATTATCTCCAAATGTGACCAGACTGTTTCAACTTCAGTGTTTGACTATATATCTGTCCATGGATGCCAGCAGACCCTCAAAATACCCTCACTACACAATTTACTGGTAACGAGCAAAGCCCTGCCCCTTAGTGAACCTAGCCCCTGAAAGAAGTTGGCAACTTTAGAAAATCTATTTATATACTCTCCAACATTATCAAAGAATGGAACACAAATTATTACCACAACAATAAATTGTTATATTTTCCAGCCTTTCATTGAAATGTGCTATCTCAAAGTTTGAAAAATACACCTTTACAAAAGACCAATGTTTACTAAACTTTATGAATTGGTAATGGTCTCTGGAATAATGACACACCTGATTATCAGTTTGTGTACTTCTAACATGTTTCTGATAGTCAGTAAACATTCCTTCAAATTATCTATTGTTGATCATTGCATATGCATTTACATATAATAAAGTGTGCTAAAACTCTCTTGAGAAAACATCCCTTCTAAATAACATAAATTGAACAAAATTTGTGTGAAATGAATTTCTATAAAGTTCATATTTTATTTGTTAAGTGAAGCATGTTAACTAAATTGATAAACATTTTTGGTTTTTTGTAGGAGAAGCAAGAGAGGAGAAAAAGCCAAAGACATAGCACACAAAAATGGGACATTAAAGTGGAGACGTTGTCTTCATTAAATCATTATTTGAAAACAAACAAATTCTTTGTAAAAACAAATAATTTGTACATTTTATATATTTTATTTATTTACAAAAATATTATTCTATACAGGTATTATATCCAGTATTCCTCTCATAGATGTGTACATAATATATTTAAATAAATAAAAGCTGACTGTTTATTGACATGAGCATATAGTTTTCTTATTGAATAACTTTTATTAACTTTTTTCCACAAGAGATACCAATTTTGACCTTTTCTCTGAAATATAAAACCCCTGTATTCAAGGGCTTAAATATTATCTTGAAATAGTCCTCATAATTATTCTAAATTAAGTCATAGTCACATCCTGCATTAAAGGCTATAAAAGATGAGATCTCAAGTACTTTCCACTCTGATCATATGTTTTAGCATAATATTTTGGCATAATTTAAAATTATAAATAATTTTTCCTGACATAAATATCTATTGAAATTATTGAGAAAATGTAATCCCATGTCTTGACAAGTTCTAACCATTCACAATTTGGCATAATTATGAAAATCTTCATGCAATGAATGAATTCATATTCCATACATACCGGTATGTAAGAGTATTTGTTTTGTCTAGCTCTTAATGTGATTATGACAGGGTATGGTTTTATTTCCAAGTTTATTTAAATTGCTGACATCCATATTTATTGTTTGAAACTAAACATCTTGTCTGATGTCTTTATGGCACAAATACATTTTGGGCAGATGACAATATAAAAGGATAAAAAATGTTGCTGGCCATTCCCATAAATTAATAAATACTGGTCTCATTAAAATCAAAGCCAATTTTACAGTCAAAATCGTTGTTTTTGTGGTTTGTTTAACTTTGTTTTACATAAACACTGCTACAAAAAGCAAATAATTTATTTGAAAAGAAAAATATCTAAATCGACATGTGTTAATAACATATTTGTGACTGCTTTGGAACACCTTCTTGTTGTCAATATGGCTGATAGAAAAAAGGGCATTATGTGTTTTCCAGTCGATGTGTTTTCCAGTAGACTATTATAGTTGTCATGATAATGTGATGTTGACGCTGGCCAGAGCATCAACTGCCCACTGGGGATAGTCTTTGTTGTAAAACATGGTTTTCATAAAGTCTTGGACAAATGCAGGAAATTTGTCCTCCTTGATTGAATCCTGTATGCACTTCATCAGATTCAGCTGAAATAATACCATCAATTTTTGTTCAGTACAAAGTTGGTACTGTTTTGAATAAATTACTTCAGATTCCTTCTATTAATGTTTGGCAGGAATTAAACAAACCATTTTAGCAGTGATAATTTTATGATCAATTTTCAAGCAAAAAACAAAACAAATGTTGTGCTGGGTAATCTTTTCATCAAGAAGGGTAAAAATATACTTTTTCAATGTATAGTCAATTTATAAATGTATATTCAATATATAACTGATCGCAGCTAAGATAAAACAAGGCTTATACCTGGTATGCAACATTATGAACAGTGAGGAGAGGGCAAGCGACAGCCTCGTGGGTGACAATGGTGTGCAGATAAGCTCTTGTATATTTGGCACAGGTTGAACACACACACTTCTCATCTATTGGATGAAAATCTTTCTCAAAAGATTTATTTTTTAGTTGGAGCTGGCCAGTGGGAACAAGTGCTGATCCAAACCTCTGAAAGATAAAAAGAGAATTGATGAGAATTCATATGGTTATACTAACATCATCGGGAAGTAAATAATGCCTCCAAACAGGTAAAAAAAAACAAGAAAAACACCACACTTACAGCAGTCCTTGTCGGAAATACACAGTCATACATATCACATCCCAGAGCACTACACACAACCAAGTCCACTGCAAACCTGAAACAAAGATTTTCATGCAATATACATGATATATATTGTATTGGTGCAAAAGAACACCATGAGATTAGAAATGGAAAATGATACATTAGAGGCATACCCAACTCCCATCAAGTATCTGGGTTTGTCTTGTGGCAGAATGTCTGTGGAGATTGTCACCATTCTCCAGAAGTGGGATTTCTCCTCTCCTCCACTCAGACCTCCTATAGCGAACCCTGGCACGTCTCTCTTAATCATCTCTGTGTAAACACAAACTCTACACTGCAATATCCCTCACTTAGAATTCTGATAATCAACCATCCAATTATATGAAGAAATAGTAATATCTGATACAGATAGTTCCTCTGTGGTAGGATTCTCCCAGATAATTATAAATCTGTGTTTTTGTCAATCAATGAATAATCGCATTATGTCAGAGCTTATTGTAGGTTAAACGAGATTTGTTACCATATGCACATTGTTTCCTAAGTTCTGGATCAAGACCTCCTTGGACGATGGCAAAAAGATTTTGATCTTTTGGTCTTTTATGACCCTTAATACACCTATCTAACCACCTTATGGACCTGAAAAAAGCATAGTGATACATTTTTTAAAGGACCAAATATTTATTATGCACATTTTCATTATTCATAAAAAGGGAAGACTATAAAGTTATATTAATCCTCTTGTTTGGTCTACCTGTTCATGTCCCACCTGTTTGTTATCTTCTGTTGCATTTGACTATTTGGCTATACTTGTCATCTATGGCTATACTTGTCATCTATGGCTATACTTGTCATCTATGGCTATACTTATCATATATGGCTAAACTTGTCATCTATGGCTATACTTAGCATCTATGGCTATACTTGCCATCTATAACTATACTTGTCATCTATGGCTATACTTGTCATCTATGGCTATTCTTGCCATCTATAGCTATACTTATCTATGGCTATACTTGTCATCTATGGCTATACTTGTCATCTACATGTATGACTATTCTTGTCATCTATGGCTGTACTTGTCATCTATGGCTGTACAGTGTACTTAGCATCTATAATTATACTTGGCCTACCTGAGCATAGCCTCCTCCATTCGAGGCCCTGTAGTGGTGCTGTGCACTACATCGTCCAGCTGCATCATGATATCCGCTCCTGCCATCACACACAAATACACACAGATTATGTCACAATGAAATACAAATAGAAAAGCATAAAAAGACCATTTTTTTGTTACAATTTCCTTTGTTTAAGCAGGATATAGTCATTTTTTTTACCAATGGCATTTTGAATTTCCATTGAGTGTTCTGGGGTCAGCATCATCATAGAGCCATCATGAGGGGACTTAAATCTTACACCCTCCTCAGTTATTTCTGCCAAATCCAAGAGTGAAACCATCTGGAAACCACCACTATCCTACAAAGAAATACACTTAGATTTTCAAAAAATATTCATTTCTTTTAAGAAATATATATTTTTTTCTTTTACCATTTACAATGAAATTAGTCAAATCAAATTAATTGTAGTTTTCTCTTATAGCTCTGGCTCTAAATTTATGATCTTCAATGTTTCCACTTATTTAAATTATTCAAATTATTCAATTGATTGAATATTTACTTTTATCAAAAATACCCAAAGAAACAAATCCATCAAATATTTTACTATTATAAAATTATAGTTTTAATGATGAATCACAACTATTTATTTATACATAATATCAAAGATTTAATCTTTGAATATCAAGCTAAAATTACTGTAGTGGTCAGAACTTGCAATAAAAATATATCATACATTTATGAACTTGTGAATAACTTTGAAATATATTGATTTTTTTTCAACCATCCAATCCAAATATTCACTTCATTGCTATCACACTGATAGGTATTTGCATTGGACATTTATTTGTAGATTGTCCCATTAAACATGTCCATTTTTTTTACATTTATGAATAATTTGGTGCGATTTAAAATGACCAAATTTATAAAAAGTGGCAGCACTATATCTGTGTCATGCCACTTGTATTAGATTGCTAAATGTCCACCTACTTATGACACATTTTTGGGGATTACCTATGAATACCCACTGCATATCTAACTGTACTTATAGGAGGCTGAGTTGTAAGAACTCAGCTTGAAAATAGTTTTTCCTTATTTTGTGGTCAACAACACATCGCAAAAATAAGGTGTTATTCTTCTTTGCCAGCAATTCTTTTCAGAGAGTTTCTTTGTTTTCTTAGAATATAAATTTTCTTATGTGAAAATATGGATTTACATTTTCACAATATTGTTTAAGTTCTCGTCAGGATTTTTGCCATATCATTTGTTGCAACAAAGGAGAAAATAATAGGGAAAATCCTGTTACATGTCCCAATGATGCATGAAGTATGTTTACTATGGTATTGCTCCATGACTTCAAACATAGAGGTTGAGTAACTTCAAAATATTCTGTACTATATTTGTACAATATATAATGTGATTCACCAATGTAATGAAATTAACAAAACCAATTGTACTATTTTACTTGAAATCCTATATATTGGTTTGTGGATCTCGAGTCTGAATTAAATATCATTATTATTATTATTATTATTATTATTAAAAAAAATTACCTAGTGCAACATCCACCTTTTTAACATAATTGTAATCTTTTATATAATGGTAGCCTATGCAAAGAAGTAATATTTAAGGTGTAAAATAACATTTGCTTCTTAGTCACCAGTGTACAGTTACAGTTGGTCCAGATGAAGGCGTGTTGCTGGTTATGGTTCATTCAGTGCAAAGGACTATGATAACACAGTCTGATGCCCAGTCGTGCCTCACTGCCAGTCATGACTTGAGCAAAGAAAAATCTGTAAAAATGTCTTCAACTACCTGACATCTCACATATAGAGGGGAGTCAATGATCTTTATTTCAAATATATTCCTTTTTGATAAACTTTCTGTATTTTTAACAGACAAATCTAGAAACATTGCAAGATCATTTCTGTACAGCTGTTGAAAGGTAAACCTTGATGCCAATCTCAATTTAAGTTTAGGAAGATCTGCTCCCACTTTGCATATGATGTTGGAAAACTCAAATAAGATACTTACAGTCAGCAAAGCTTTCTTCCACTTCATGAAATTATGTAATCCCCCTGCCTTTTTAAGTAGTTCAGGACCCTGTATAATCAGAAAATGAATACTTACAAAATCACATTGAACTTGGCGAATGATGCTTGAATACACATTTTAAAGGAAGGTTCATTTGCCAATACTAAAATATATAATGCATTCTTTAAGCATATATATACATGCATGCAAGATCACATTATCATGATGGTTGTGCACAGAACAAGCATTGTGACATTAAACAGTTTTAAGAGAGACACTTTCAAACAAACACAAATAATTGAGGCTGTAATGATCAGTTTTGATTGCCAGTCAAATCTTCAATTAATTTCATGTCCATGTTAATATTGGGGATTTATTTGAGAGATATGCACATCAGAACAAACAGAAATTAATTGGTATTTTTTTGCCAAAGTAGAAAATACAATAAGTATAGAAAACAACTGCTTTTTATCCTTGATGTCACCACTAATTCCATTTTGAGTTGTCAAATCTAATATTGGGAGAAAAACTAACAACAGAAAACACAACTTGTCACAAGAGGGATTTGTTTGGAAACATTATGGGTGCAAATGACGTCACATATGATCACTGCAACAGTTCATGTGGTCATGTGGTCACAATTCCACATCCATGTGGTCAAATAATGTTACTTTCAAATGACCAATCAATGTCACATTCATAAAAGTCCATTATCACGATTAACTGATCAGTACTGTTTCCCTCAATGTTTGTTTACATTATACATAACATACAGGCCTGTGTCCCAGGTGGTAGGTGTTCCCTAGAATGATGTTACAATCGAGTTCTTCCAGTTGTTCTGGCACCAGCCCCTTCAATGTTCCCTGTGTACCAACTGGCATAAACACAGGGGTGTCTACTTCAGCATGTGGCAATGTCATTTTACAGGTTCTGGCCTTCGTAGTCGAACATTTTGCTACGATTTGAAGTCCCAAAGCATGTGCTCCTCTGGTGGCTGCCATCTTGGAACTGTGTCATAAATGAACCAATCACAATCGAGGTAACACAATTCCATGAGATTGTATATTATATCGTATTTGTCTACCACTTAAGCAATATGTTTAAAATCTTGGCACAATATAGTTCGCGAAAAAAGTAAATTGCTCAAATAATTCAAATTGGATTTATCAAGTGTGTCTTCTGCAAAATAGTCACCGGCAATCTACCAATAAGGGATCGTGACATAAATGACCTCTCGCGCCTGCGCTGTGAATGGATGCAAGATGGACGGCAAGTGAAATCAACACCAGCTAAATCTGAAATTAAATCGAAATTGTACCAAAATGGAGAGTGTTGAATGGAAATCGATCTCGCTAACCCACGTAGAATATCCCAAAGGTGAGCTATGGTGATTTGTGAATAACAGAAAATGTGCATTTGAATAGTAGTATTGGCCCTAAACAAGAGGCTCAAGACGAGAGGGTGGACAGACAACATCCCCAACATGCCAACGTAAACTGTTCACAAATCTGAAAAGTAGTGTCTCCAGATCCGTATATGTAGATTGAGCTGTGAGTGAGGTCTGGGCTATATCTCTTTAAATGATTATCCTTTAACTTAATGAGTAGCTGACAAAGACGCACATACTCGATCCACTTGTGGGAAAATAATTGTTAAAGCTCAAAACCACAGAATCTGCTGGAATTATTTATGGTCAAAATAACCGCGATACCAAGTCCAAGTGGACCACGCTGTTGAAATGCCACATTGGACCGCGGCCAAGCTGCTGAACTTGGGCATTTTATCAATGTAAATTACCCAAATTAAGTGCAAATTAGAGAATATGTGAGCCTTAATTTTGCTTAGAAATACATTTTATTTACATTTTGAAAGATTAAAATGGCTGCCAAAACTTGAATGGGTAGTTTTAATGTCGTGGCCTGAGTGAAAAGTAAGAATATTCACAGAATTATATACTGGAAATGAGGGCTAATTATGGGGGAAAGTAGCTTATTAAGATTAAGATTGGCAGCTGACACCTAACACAGATAATTGACATGATAAAATATCCAAATTCAGCAGCTTGTCCGCGGTTCAATGTGGCAGTTCAATAGCGTGGTTCACTTGGTATCGCGGTTATTTTGACCAGGTACCATCTGCTGCACATAGCTCTGTGGTTGTAAGCTCCCTTCACATAAAAATTATGAGAACACAGTCCCAAACTGACAGCATTTCTGTGTTCATTTTGGCAGAAGCAGTTGATGATCATATATGATCTTGGTTCCGACTTTTGGTAATATCTAAATTGTACTGCTTTATATGTAATGGTGACCATTATCTCTGTAGGCATCACTCGTTCATAGAGGCCAAGGGCTGTTGCACAATTGGTTAGACCATAAGCTTATTGACACCAGTTCTTCTATGATGATCTAAGGAGGTCATGGGTTTGATTCCTGGCTATGCCAAGATCCCATTCATTTTACAGGTATATAAGCTGAGGCCCATGTCTGAGAGGTTAACATGTTGTCTTTGTAAATGTGTGATTGTTTTCTATTAGACAATACAATGAAGGTGCACTATATCTGATACAAATAGATCTTGTCATGAAATGAAGTAATACCCGAAACAAACAAATAAAACTTGTCCATTGTGTCTGTTCAATAGAGCCAATTATTTGGTTGAATGTACATTCAGCCCAATGGCTTAAACCTGCATGAATGATGGTGGGCACATGTGGACACATTGAAGAATATTCTCATGTATAAAATGAAGATGAAATATTGAAAAAGTCATTGCATATTTCTCACTGACATCAACTAAGTATTAACTATATTAACATTCTAAGTATTTACTATATTTAACATTCACACATTACAGTGTTTCTCATAGTTAACCAGCTGCTAATTAATAGGCATATTGAAGAAATTCATAAAAACATAAGTTAAAGGTGGTCAGCTCAATAGCAGTCAGTCAAGCAACAGAGACGGCCAATTGTCAGCTTTGCTATGAAAGCATGTAAATGCACAAGATTCATAAGTTGAGTGAAAGAAAGTTTAGCTATCCATAAACAGACAAATACAATGCATGCTGTGACAACATTATGAAAATGGGGAAGTGTCAGAGAGAAGCTGTTTTTAGGCAGGAAATGACAGGAGTGCCACTACAGTCATATTCTTTCTTTTTGAAATAATATGTTGCACACATGATGGATAACTAAGTATGAAATCATTTCAATTTGAATCATTTCAATTTGAAGCCTCCATTTGAGGAAAATTAATTACATGACAAGCATATTTTTTGCCAATTAAATGAGTTTGATGGCGTTGTTTGATTTAGAAATGTTTGTATTTGCAGGTGATTTGTTTGGCCTGGGGCTGGCTTGGTGCAGCTTGTTGCCCATCTTCATTCTTATTGGTTTTATCACTCTCATTCTCTTCAGACGTGATCTTCACACTGTAAGTAATATTAGATAGTAATTATAACAGGTTACCTCAATATTATATAAATTTGACTTCTTTATTTACAGAGAGCTACATATAAACATAGTAAATAAATAAAATGATTGTTGTTTTCAGATTTCCTTCTTTGTTGGAATGCTGCTGAATGAAGCTATAAACTGGGTTCTCAAGAACATCATACAAGAAAGTAGGCCATTCAAAAGTGAGTAAAACTGTGCATAATGCAAAATTTCTCAGAATTGTTTTATACATTTGCTTTACTTTCCAAGTAGTATTTCTGTTTGGAACTATGGCTTAATTGATACAGGCATTTTATAATAGTTGGAGCCAAATATATTTAAATCCTAATCCTAACAGTAGCAAACCCAGCTAATCTCCCTACTGAACAATTACAAATGAGATTATATCTTTTCTGGACCATTTCAATTTAGTTCAGTTCTTTTCAATTTGACCAATGAGATTGCCCCATATTTTACAAGTTAAGTTTAAACCTCAAAGGACATTGTCCTACTATAGGATTTAAGATAAAGAGCACACACAGCATTCCCTGTCCATCTGGAGGTCATTTTCAGTTTAAGGCCGTTGTCATTTTGTAATATTTAATTGGATCGAACATTTCCCACAATCGTCTGATGATAATAATCCCTACCATATAACGCCACACTCGGAGGACCCACATATGACCACATGTCCTGATAATTGCTCATTCATATGACCAGACAACGCCACACTCAGATCACCAGAGAATGTCACATTCATTTGACCATATAACTCACAGTCGCCTGACTACTTTATAGCCATATTTTGCATAATATGCCTCAAAATGCTGTATATGCTTTTTTGTGCTTTAAATGGAATGATAGGATTACATGATTGGAATTGACAGAATTGATTCTAGATTGTTTCATGATGTTATGAAGATATTGATTTTTGTTGCAGATCGTGAGGTTTTATTCACAGAGTATGGCATGCCCTCTAGTCATTCACAATTCATGTGGTTCTTCTCAACATACTTAGTATTCTTCCTCCTTATACGGTCAGTCCACTTCAAAGTGTTTTTTTCACATCCCACTTTTCCCACAATGATAATGAAAATGTGTCATTCGAGAAATTGACATTTTTGTAGTTATTAACTTTACCAGTTGTTGGCTGTGTATATTTAAAGATTTCTTTTAATGTTGCAGAGTACATCACAACTATAACTTTGTAGATAATTTATGGAAGTATTTAACAATAGGGGGCTTCTTCACACTGTCTGTCTTAGTTGCATATAGTAGGTAAGTAAACACAGAAATGTTCAATTTGTATTACCCAATTTAAAGTAAATGAATACCAAACATTGTTTTTAATCTTAATTTTTGGTTCAGCAATGTTTTAAAAAGTGAGAAAAAGAATGAATTTATTCAACAGATGGAACTAAATATAAGCTATTTTGATTGCAGAGTATATTTAGGTTATCATAGCTTGGGGCAGGTGTTCTGGGGTGCAGTGATTGGGTGCATCCTGGGCTCGCTGTGGTTCTGTGCTGTTCACCTCATATTCACCCCTTTCTTCCCAGTCATTGCTGCATGGTAAGTGGAAGTCTTCATTTACTCAATCTTTTTTTTTCACTTTTGTAACTTGTAATTTCAATTTTCACTTTGAAAACTTAGAAAAGACAATAATTGTCCAGTAACAGGGAGCATGTAGCATGTTATGATATGCAAGTTTTAATGTAACAATATGTTGAGAATGTTACTATATATCATATCACCAAATTATTCTAGATGCAGCATCATATACTTGCCAAATAATGAACAATTCATCACAAGAATGAACAAGGTTTTGCTTTATTTCAGGCCAGTGTCAGAGTTTATGATGCTGCGGGACTCAACTCTAATTCCCAATGTGTTGTGGT
This sequence comes from Amphiduros pacificus, assembly GCA_949316495.1. Classification (NCBI taxonomy): domain Eukaryota; kingdom Metazoa; phylum Annelida; class Polychaeta; order Phyllodocida; family Hesionidae; genus Amphiduros; species Amphiduros pacificus. The sequence continues at coordinate 29,304,680 of OX439004.1, read as the reverse complement.
TTGAGTATACATCATCACGCAGTGAGGCAAGGAGTAGGCAACGCAAAGTTACATCTCGCAAGTCTCAATGACAAAGGCGAAGGAACAGACCACAGTATTAGCACGGTGGTGAGTGACCAAAATAGACCATGTAATATTAAACCATGATTGCTAGAACAGGTTCTACTCCTTCATGATGGTACCCTCTCAAAATGAATGCTTCAAATATCTTGGACCCAGTCAAAATAAATCACCAAAGATTCTTTAATTATCTTTCAACAGAAAAAGTAAATTAAGTAAAATTGTATTTAAAATGTTGCGTAACATTTTGGCAGTATTATATGTTATCCATGTATTTCTGCTTACAGGAATGGTTTGCATTGGATGATGGCATTATGTTCGTGTGACCTAGGAGACTGCTGACCTTGACCTTTCTGATGTGACCTTGACCTTTCATCTGTGATTAAATCTGGCTGTCTATTCCCACTTTGTCAAAGCACAAACCTGCATTGGGCATCAGTCTATCATCATAACTTTCATAGACATCTCTATCATATAACTTTCACTGTGGAACCATCATTGACTCTTTTATAATCAAGTTTCAATCTTGCACTGTATTTTTTTGGGTGTTGCAATAATTATGTTTTGATGTGAAGTTTTGTTGGCCGTGAAAGCATTGAATGATTTTGTCATGTGAAATGTAATTTCTTTGATGGTAAGAACAATGTTTGAGTATACTTTTGAAAAATAATCAGCCCTTTAAATTTAAAATTGTAAGAACAGCCTTTACATCATTTACATCATAATTTCTGCAATAGTGTTTAATTTATTGTGCTATCATAGTTAAAAGAAATAGAAGATAGTTAAATTCCATTTCAGTATACCTTTAATGAATAGGATATAATAATACAGGGCCAGAGATATTTTAGTTCCAAATCATTTGAAATTTCTCATTTTGATGTCATCAGCTGTTTTAAAAATGTTTTAAAAATTTCCAGTGCAGAATGTGACCTTTTGATAGTAAAAAAAATGATTTTGTTTGAATTTTAAATGTTAGATGTGCATTTTAACATTATCATATTGATAGATAAATGTAATCATGTTCCAATGAGTACAAATGTATTGTTAATCCTGTGGATTAAAACAGGCGATGTGTTGTGATAAGATGTCAAATATGTGCAAATAATTGTGTAAATTTGTATTTGTTCGCATAATTATTTTCTTTGATTCGGATCGAACCTCATGTTTTATATAAAAATCTGATAAGATAAATAAAGTTAATAAAGATAGCCATTTATAAAGGGCCAATGTTAGCGGCAGTGTTAGGCTGCAAAGAGACAGATAAACAATATATCGGAGTCCTTTTAACTGCTCCATTTAACTGGATCAGGATTCATGCTTGATACTTTTTAATTGGACTCAAATCTTGTTTCATTCCTTTGAATTGAGTCAAACACCATGCTTAATCATTGTGTTTGATACCGTTGATCTGGATTAATCATGTTTAATCGAATTGGATCAAATGTTATACAGGATCATTCCATTCTTTTCCTCAGGATTGAATTGTCATGAGACAGAAATTACAAAGATCAATTAAAACCGTGTAGGCTTATGAAATATCGTCAAATCAACTATCCAAATAATCATGACAATTGACTAAAACAATCAATTCATAAATATCAACACGATATATTCTTTACACATAAAAGTAGTTTACACTTTATACATGACATAGGTGTGATGGAATGTATGCAGTAGATTTGGTGGTACAGTGGACTTTTTTTTTTGTTTAATTGCTTTTAATGGAAGATTTCTCTTCCTATTTTGATGTAATTGTTGTGATGTGACGTATTTGGTGATGTTATTCACAAATTTTAAAAGTATATATATATATACATATATATATATATATATATATATATACACACACACACACATATATATATATATATATATATATATATATATATATATATATATATATATATATATGTATATATATATATATATATATATATATATATATATATATATATATATATATATATATATATATATATATGTATAACTATATATATATATATATATATATATATATATATATATATATATTTATATATATATATATATATATATATATATATATATATATATATATATATATATATATATATATATATATATATATATATATATATATATATATATATATATATTATATATATATATATATATATGTAGATATATTTATAAATATAAAATCATGTGCTTTCAGTGACAGTAAAAAGTGGTCCAATGTGAAAAAAAATAACAATTTTTTATGTATATATTATTGTTGGGTATAAACACATATTTATAAAGACTACATGATTACAGATCGTCTATTTTATACCAGATTGTTAAAGATGTTGGTTAAGTGAACTAGGATATACCAAGAACACCACATGTCTCATGTAGAACTTATTGTCAGTGGTGCATTTCTTTTTATCGGAGTAAATGAGTGTATGTGTATCATGGCATGCAGACAGTCAATTTGTAAGCAGGCAACATTTATTGGAGATTAATTTATTGGAGAGCATTTTTGAATGGCATGTTTGTCTTCTCCGAAGAATTCTAATCTTCATATTTTATTAGAAGTTTCACCTTTAGGAAAATTTGACATGTCAAGAACCTGTGTCATGGGTTGACTCCTTTTTCCAAAATGATCAAAAATACTGTTCCTCCATTTTTTGGGCCAAACATTTGAGGATTTGTAATTGTTCTTTATTTGTAATCTCCAAGCCACTTTACATTGTTATAATCAAGATCACATATTAGGTCACAAATAGCCATTGCAGGGCCATTTTATGACATAACTTAGCCATGCATGACCATATATGCTCAGACATAGCCATTGCATGACCATATATGCTCAGACAGCCTTTGCATGACCATATATGCTCAGACAGCCTTTGCATGACCATATATGCTCAGACAGCCTTTGCATGACCATATATGCTCAGACAGCCTTTGCATGACCATATATGCCCAGACAGCCATTGCATGACCATAAAAGGTCAGACATATCCATTGCATGACTTTAGAATAAGCCTTCAAAGTGGCTGAATATTGGCAACATCAGGAGGTAATAAAAACATTTTGATATCATTTGGGCCACTGATTGACTTTATTTTTTCACCAAAAAACATTTGCAATCAGTCAGAAATCCAGCTTGAATAATAAGTAGTTGTGAATGACACAGTTGGTTTGTATGTGATAATTGTAAGTATTGAGGAATGGTATGGTTTTGCTCAAGAGGAGGTCAAGTTATGAACACAGTTGTTAACCATGTTAACTATTGCTCAGTGTTATTGTAAGTGCATTGAGTTTGCAAGGTGAAGGCTAGATACACAGCTGCATATTATTTTTGAATATTTTTAATATGCAATGCCAGACAAAAAATATTTCTTGTGAAATGGAAGGCGAGCAAGAGTTGAAATGACAATAGAATTTGGTAGGGTGAAAATAAATATAAAAATAATATTGTCAAATATTGATTGGTTATTATTAATTGTCACTTAGTAATTTGGTTATAAGACAAGGGATCAAAAGGTTTTTTCCAATCATTTGTGGCCAGGTGTGGCCACCAGAAAAAGGAGAATTTTTGTCCTGCCATGTGGTGTTATTGTTTAAGCAAATTTCAGTTGAGGTGAAACTTATTCAATTGCATGTGCTATTTGAAAAGCTTCCTAAATGTCATATTTTTATTTAATAATGGGGGAATTTCATATTGTCTAGAAATTCAAAATGGCATTTGTATGTTGCAGTTTTCCTAAAATTAGAATCCTTTTGTTTTTTTAAAGAATTTAATGAACCTTATTACCATTTTATACCATGTTTAATAAATATTCTGAAGTTACCAAATATAATTTTGTTTCACACACATGGACAATTTTAAGCACCTCTTTTATTTGGATTTTTATTGGTTTAATAAAAAAAAGATTCAACCATAGAGACTTATTTTCTTAATAGTGTTTTTATATCAATGACTAAAATCGGAATGGGCTTATCACAAAAGTTTGAAATATCCTTATAGTTTAATCTATTATCTTTAAAATTAGGAAAAATCTCATGAGTGTTAAGTGAGAAAGCTTGATATAAAACCAGTTTCCAAAAGAAACGAAACTTTATTAGCAAAACATATCAGATACACTTTTTATGGAAGCTTGGACAAGAAAGAGAAATGTTTACTTTTATCAGTTAAGCTATCATTTAGTTCACTTATGAAGTTCTTCAGGAAATAATCTGAATTCAGGTTTTTTTCTTCAAATGTGAAATTCAAAATGGTCTGAACTCAGTCTGAAACATCCAAAAATGACATTTCTGAAAGGGCGTAGGGGTATCTTCAGGTTAATTTTTAAAAGGGTTTCAGTTTTTTTTCCTGAATGCTGACTTTCATCACTGTAAGTTAATTATCAAGAATTTTCCATGCATTGTTAGGTCAAGCCACCTGAGCAGTGCAGGGTCAATGATATCTGCCAAATTTGTTCCACACCTGCATCCAAAGGAGGCCTAAAAATATGACAACCTCAAATATTCTCAAGGTCATAGGCTTCAAAATGTTTCTCAAAATTTTGACATTTTTCTAAATGTTATCTATTTTAGAAGTGACAAGGCATTTTCATGGGAAAATTGTAACCAAACTACTTTCAACTGTAGCTCATGAGATATTTTAAGAAAACGTTAATTAATATTTAATTTCATTTTGAATGACTTATTACTCAAATGTGCTGCCTGGAATTAAATTACTGAACAAATATATCATTTGAACAATCCGTTTAGATATTAAACATTCAAAACAAGAACACCATTTAAATTCTACATATATTTTTTGATGATTTTTTCACACAGCTGTCTTATGAAAAAAATCCGATTTGGTAAAAATAAGGAACGAGTATATCTTTTTTATAAAAGAAATAGAAGGAGAAATATGGAGAAAAACGTGATTTATACAAAAATGTTTAATTATGATCAACCCAAATATGTACCAAATATCCAACCTAAAAAATAATAAAATTTATTAAAGCTTATGGAAAGAGCTACAAAGACTTCTCGTCTAACCAAAAGCAAGCTGGCACTTGTCCACCCCACAAGAGTGGACAGGGTTGTCCACCTCTCCATCTGGACAAAAAGGGGAAAAAACATTTAAGGCGCGATTTTTTTCTAATGCAGTAGATTATACCATTGATGAGACTAAATTAGTCGAAACTAGACTGGTGAAACCATCGCATTTTTTCTTGAAAAAAATAAGATAAAGAAGGACCCATCATAGTGCTTGATTACATGCTTTCTTCATGTGTGCCTTATGTGATAAATGACATAGATATCTTATATACATTATCACTGTCATCTACATCTATAAGTTTACTCGGCAAAACCGCCTAGAGTGCAAGGTTGTACTAAGGGGTGCAGCTGGTTTGCGTGTGCCTCTGGTGGACAGTGTGGGTTATTGTGTTTTGCTGAAAGTGCCAAGTACTGGCTGAACTCTTTTGACCACCAGGTGGCCACATATATACAATCATGTGACCGATATTGTGATCTGTTAGGGTGTTAGGCCTGTACTCACGTCCCGGGGGGGGGGGGGGGGGTACTCTCATGATTTTAACCCGCGGAGGCTGGGATGGAACTGAAAACCCCAGAGCCTGAATTAGGGAAATATTCTATCATTATTGGTACCCTGATTTAGGACTAGCTGAAATTTGGTACCCTGATTTAGGACTAGCTGAATTTTTGATACCCTCATTTAGGGATGATGCAGAAGGAGGAGATTTGGAAAAGGGGATTGTATCCCTGTTTTAGGGAGAAATTTGAAAAACAGTACCTTGTTTTAGGGAAAATGATAAAATATCTTAACCCAGATGGAACTGAAAACCCCAGAGCCTGATTTAGGGAAATATTCTATCATTATTGGTACCCTGATTTAGGACTAGCTGAATTTTTTATACCCTCATTTAGGGATGATGCAGAAGGGGGAGATTTGGAAAGGGGGATTGTGGTCCCTGTTTTAGGGAGAAATTTGAAAAAATAGTACCCTGTTTTAGGGAAAATGATGAAATATCTTAACCTGTTTTAGGGAAAATATCAGCGAAAAGGACCCTATTTAGCCCAGCTTCCCCGGTAACGCTGACTATGAGAGTACCCCCCCCCCCGGGACTCACGTACAAACATTAATGGACAAACAGGGCTCTGTAAGCCAAATCACTCCTTTGTCCCAATCTGAAGTTGTTCCATAGTTAACAAAACTTTACTAAGCAGGTGTTTGTACTCGATCAGTGGTCAGCTAAACAAAGTTAATTGACAAAATGTCCAATGGATGATTTGGATTTTAGCAGAAGACTCATCCACTTTCATCTGGCAGATATCTATGTAAGGGAAATATGATGGATAACTACATTTGATCAAAGAGTTTGGGGTATAAACATTTAATTTATGCAAGGAAAAAGTGCTTGAAAACCTCGTTTAAATGAATGCTTTAAATCCCAAACTTTGCGATTCATTTCTGTAAGAATTAAGATGGTAACCCTTAATTGTTTGCCTATATATTGAAAGGACATATGAGGAGTGAGCTATTTGATTTTTTAAAAAAGGTGTGGAATTTTATTTTATCACTTCAGAGTATGGCTTTCCTTGGCGTAATCAATATTTTATGTGCATTTCAACGTGTGTGAAAGATACACTAGTTTGGCTGTTACTGAAAAAAAAACAACAAAAAACAACAAAACAACTGGGGTAGAAATTCATTTCTTGACAAGCTGTGCTATTGAGGTTTATCATTCTCTGTGGGACGACCAAAATTTAACACATGTTACTTGAAATAGTATGTTCTTTGTGTTAAGAAAGAGATGAAGACGTTTATTTACGTTAATGAAGCTGCAAAGTTTATTCGACAGGGAACAAGCACAACTTTCTGAATGCTGTATTTTTGTTTGAAAAAGGGATTTGAAGTCCTGGAAACAAATAACGACTCAAATATTTCAACTAAACTGGTTTACATGCATATATATATATATATATATATATATATATATATATATATATATATATATATATATATATATATATATATATATATATATATATATTGCTAATGTTAATATTATTATCTCTTACATACGATTACATGTTACACATGTTTACATGATGGTAATGTGATGAAAGACACTGGTATCTAACCACGAGAACGTAGTGTTATCAAGAGACCTACATGACATTAAATACAGCATATGATTATAAGCCTAATTATGAAAAGGGGCCATACGTCTTTAAGGTTGTTAAAATTGAAACAAAATGGAAATTCAAAAGAAAAGAAATAAAGAATTATTTGTGAGAACTAGTTTTATCTTACCATATTTTCCGTACTCGATATAAAAATGTAATTTTGAGCAAGATATAAATCACAAAAGTTATGGAAAATATGTATATATGAAAATATATGGAAAAGAAATAGTTCAAATATCATCTATACATCAATCACTTAAGACCTTAATATATTCAAAGTTATATTCCAAAATTTCAACTGAAATATTGTAGTGAAATTGATATGGTATAAAACTGCGTTGACCAGCGGCGCCCTGTGGTATGACATGTACGATCATCTGCAAAGCAAAGTATGGACAATATTAGGCATTGAAACCAGGTTTACATTATGGCAAATTAAAATATAGATAAGGGAGAGAATTTTGGTTTTTTTCCAGGCTCGTTAAAAAACATCCATTTTCATCAACTCTATAATATTGGAACAGGTTTGATTTCTTATGTTATGATTTCTATAATATAGAGTTACTGTTTTTATAAAGGTGGGAGTCGATGAGTGAACAATTTAACCGGAACTGAATCCCTGCACCCCTTAAATTATCACCCATTCAGGCTTTGACATGATATGAAATCGCTTGACTAATCTATTATATATTCTTGCTGTTATCACCTTGCTATATATGTCTTGGCTCTTTGGATGTCAATACTGGCACTAGCGGGATGGGCCTGCAGGACTCTGTGCATCCCTCAAGGCCTGCTGATCTGACTGCAGCTGCTGCAGCTTCATTGACACCTGCTCAATCTGACTCTGCAGCTCCGGGAAAGGTAAGATTCAGTCAAAGAATAAACAACTGTTTGGTGTATATCATATATACACTTGACAAACACCGGCATTTTTTTTACTTTACTTTCTGTATTTTCTGTTAATTGAATACACATACACAAACATACACACAGACACACACACACATATATATGAGATTTAAAACAACAATAATATCTCGGCATTATTTCAAGGATATGATCTTGCAGTTTTGCTTCTAGTTCGTCCAATCTTTTGCCAAGATCATCTGTGGCTGCCTTAATCTGGAAAGATAGACATATTCAATATATTGCTGCCACGAACAAAGCAAAATTATGAGAAATACAATGTCTGAATTCTCATTATTATCCCAGAGGAATGCAGGATAATACATTAATTAAACTTTAATCGCTATATTTAGCATATCACATTATTTAGAATCAGGTAAAAGTAAATAAAATGTCAACTTCTCATTGTACGATACCTTTGGCGGCAGAACCGGGAAGCGGAGATCGTCCGGGAACCTATCACCCGTCACGGGGATGTGGGGGACGGCGAATCGCTTTGTGCCGGGGATGATTCCCGAGTCGACGATGACAACCGGTAGTATGGGGCGGTCATCGGGCGTGGTGGGGTTCCACTCAATCATCCTCACGACGTCCATCCCCTCCAGCACTACGCCAAATATAACATGCTTGTTGTCCAGCCAGCTGGTCAGGGCCGTGGTGATGTAAATCTGACAACCGTTGGTATCCGGACCTGAAAGCAGAAATAAATTACTTGGGCTTTTATGTAATAATAATAATAATAATAAAATTTATATAGCGCTGATACCAGACAAGTCTGTTCATAGCGCTGGGTTCAGGACATGCATCCTGAAGAGATGAGTTTTCAGCCTACTCTTAAACGAGGAGACTGACTTGCTTGTCCTAATATCAGTAGGCAAGGAATTCCATAGTCGTGGGCCTGCAGATGAGAAGGCCCTATCACCTATTGTCCTTAGCCTGGTTTTAGGTACATGTAGGTGAGTGCCATCATTGGATCTTAGACAACGTTCACCCTCTTTAATCAGGAGTAGATCCCGTAAGTAAGGCGGAGCCTTACCGTTAAGAGCTTTCCAGGTTAATAGGAGAATTTTAAAATCTATTCTCGCATGAACGGGAAGCCAGTGCAGTTCCCTTAATTTTCCTGAGATGTGATCAAATTTCCTGATTTTTCCTACTACCCGTGCTGCGGAGTTTTGGAGGTATTGCAGTTTCCTGATGTCAGTTTTAGGAAGACCTGCTAGAAGACCATTACCATAGTCAAGGGTGGATGTAACAAAAGCATGGGTAAGTGTTATCGCGGTCTTCTCGTCTAGACAATGTCTGATGGCTGCCAAGTTCCTAATGTGATAATAGCCTTTCTGACACATTTTCTTGATCTGGGCCTTCATGTCCATGTTGGAATCAAATGTGATACCAAGGTCAACCACTGACTGGCTAGGAGCAATATCAGAGTCACCCACTTTGATTGTGGTTGGGATACTGCTGTGGGAAGTAGTACTGTATTTGTCAGTACATATGAGCATCTCTGTCTTTCCATCATTTATCTTCATTTTGTTTGATATGAGGAAATTTCTGACTTCCCTGACACATTCCTCCAATTTGTGTCTGCTCATATCCACATGTTGGGGAGAGGCGTGGTCCATAGGGATGTAGATCTGAGTATCATCTGCATAGATATGATAGCTCAGACCATATTTTGCAAGTATATCAGATAAGGGTGTCATGTAAATGGTGAATAGTATAGGACCAAGGACTGAGCCCTGGGGTACCCCATATTTTAGGGATTTGAGACAGGATCTATGAATCCCCACCTTCACACATTGCTTTCTGTCCATTAGGTATGACCGAATCCAGGAGAGTGCATGACCTGTGACGTTGCATCTATCCCTTAGCCTGTCCAAAAGGATTTTATGGTCAATGGTGTCAAAAGCAGCGGAGAGGTCAAGCAACAACAAGATAACTGCCTTTCTATTGTCAAGGCAGCCCAAGATATCATTTTGCACTTTTAGCAAAGCAGTTTCAGTGCTGTGATATTCCTTGTAGGCTGATTGAAACTTGTCAGTAAGACCATTCCTTACGAGATGGGGGACTAGTTGGTCTGCAACTGCCCTCTCGGTTAGTTTGGAGACAAATGTTAGGTTGGAAACAGGCCTATAGTTTTTTTCGACCAGTTCCAGACCTAGTTTCTTCAGCAGTGGTGTTATGATGGCTATTTTCATATTTTCCGATACTGCTGATTCCATCAGTGATTTATTTATGATGGAAGTAATTATTGGTAGGAGGTCGTCTAAGAGGTCAAGTAGGAGCCAGGTTGGGATTGGATCCAAGTCACATGACTTCTTTGCTGACCTTTTGACCAATTTTCGTACATCATCAATGGTTAGGGGTGTGAACCTATCCAGACAAGTAGTACTATTGTTTGTAGTGTCACCTGGTGGCGAAATTTGACCAGATGGAGCATTATCAATGTCCAAGCGGATTCTCTCTATTTTTTCAAGAAAGAATGTGTTGAACTTCTCAGCTTGAGTAGATTCACAGTCAGATTGGGGCATAGGAGTGTCCTTTTTCTTGTGCATGACTGTGTCAATGACTCTAAAAAGCTTTTTGGGGTCATGTTTATTTTCCTCAACAAGGTTGGAAAAATATGATGATTGAGCAGATTTAAGCATTGAGTTGTATTTGTTCCTTTGAGAGTTATACAGCTCCTTGTCAATTTGAGTGCCAGTCTTGCTCATTTTCCTCTCAAGCCTCCTCTTGAGAGATCTTTCCAGCTTTAATTTGTCACTCATCCAAGGCACAGGTTTGCGTTGGGTAACCATGGCAACCTTAATTGGTGCATGTTTGTCCATGAGTGATGTGAGTTCTCTATCGTAGTAATTTACCATGTCCTCCAGTGGTAAATGTTCCCAGGTTGAGTCTCTGTCAGTTAGGGATTTAATGTCCCTTCTTAGGGATTCAAGATCTAATGCCTTGAAATTCCTAAATTTGATAGATTTTTTAGGGGGTTTAGGAGGTACAATATCAAGGTAAATCTTAATCATTTTATGATCAGATAGGTATTCATCTACCAGGTGAGTCTTCATAAGTTTGTTTCCCCTAAAGGTCATGATTAGATCAAGGGTATTCCCTAACCTATGGGTTGGTTCTTGAACCCATTGTGTTAGATCAAAGGTAGATAGGATGTCGTTAAATTTGATGACATCCGGCTTTAAGGGCAAGTTCACATGGAAGTTGTAGTCACCAAGGAAGATGACTTCATGACTAAACGAACCATAATGTGCAACCAATTGGGTGAACTCATCATAGAACTCAGAGTAGGTATATCTATTTCGTTCAGATGGTTCAGGTCTGTATATCACCACAAATGTAACTTTTTTACCCTTCAGTGTGATGGATGACTCCATGAGCTCCATGGTGGTGACTACTGGTTGGTTGGCCCTATTGGTTTTGAAAGGGAGTTCAGATTTGTATAAAATCCCTAAACCTCCCCCTGTACGACCGATTCTAGGGAAGGATTCAAATTCAAGTGATCCTTCTTTAAGTTCACCTTTGACTTTGTCAGAATTTGAGTCATGCATCCAAGTCTCAGTCATGAACAGGGCATCAAGGTCATGCTCAATAAAATAATCTTTTACTGGCAGGATCTTGCTAGATATGCTCTGTACATTACAACACCCAATATTTAATGTTTTCTTCACGTTTCTATTAGGATTTTTAATACGAGAATGCAGTTTGTTTACATTCCGTGGCCGACCACGTGGAGCAGAGCGAGCACGTGTAGTTGGAGCCGGCCCTGAGACGTGATTGGTCGAGACAAAAGGCGAATGTGTATTGACATTGTTTATGTTTACGTTTAGACCACGTGTTTCCTCGAGCCGATGTGGTTCGGGAGTTTCCGGATCTGATAGACACTGGTAGCGATTTGTGGTCGTTCGTGTGTTTTCGTGGCTCCGGAAGTTGTTGTTCGGGTATTTCCGTAGAGCGCCACGTTGTACGCTACCACGAGGAAGGGATGAACAGCTCGGAGCAGACGGCATCCCCCAATTTGAACAATTTGAAGGATCACCACATGACATTCGTGAGTGTCTATTAGAAAATGATGGAATAATGTGTGTAGCAGGGTGGAGTTCCTGTAAATTGATATTTTCCATCTTCAAAGTACTAATTTTGGCTGCTTTTATGGTGTTTTTGAGGTGCTCGCCGGCACCATGTACAGATAACAACGTGTCATAGCTGATAGACTGTTGGGTCTCAATTGTGAGTCTATGTTGGCATGGAAATAATTCAATATTTCTATTCAAAATTACCTTAGCTGCGTTTTGGAGATTTAAACTGCAGAGAAGTTTTATTTGAGATGGGGCGATAAGATAGAAATTTATGTTTGCTAACGACCCACGTGTTTTGAGACTGTGTTCATGCATATTGCAAAGGATAAGATAGTTTGAGGAAAAACCCATAGGGGGCAGTATGAGCTGTCCTTTAATATTCTTATCATTTTTAACAATGTTTTTATAACATGAACATATACAAACAAAGTTATGATTGTGGAAGAACACTTTATTTATATAAACATCATTATCATGACATAATGCCGGCCAGTACCTTCACTTGCACGAATTAATGATTTTAAACACTTCCTTGCGTGCCTTTCGTGTAGCTTCATTGCTACCACTAATGTTCACAAAATTTAAAGTCTCTCCTTTTGTAGTTCGTTCCTTGACGATCTCAATGGAAGCACGAGTAGTTGCCTTAAGACGACGGACGGTGGCGCCACCTTTGCCAATGATAGCACCAGCCGCCTCCTTGGAGATAAAAATCCTATCGTCTTTGTTCCCTCTCGTTCTCTTCAAGGAAGAGGAAGAAGAGGAGGAAGAAGAGGCGGCAGAGGAAGAGGAGCGAGAAGAGGACGACCTGGACGTGGATGCCCTACTCCTCTCCTCTGTCGCCGAGGAACTGTCGCCATCTTCATCAGACAGGAGCGTTGCTGAAGATGGCTTGTCAGTTGCAGGTACTTTCATTGGGATCGTCAGGTCGTTGATGCTTGTGGTGATCGTGGATATCGCCGCATCTAAGAGTGTGCCGTCTGCTTCTAGGGTAGCGTTTAGGGCGCCACCGAATGAAGAAATAGCGTGGTAGCTATACCCACTCAAGGAGAAATTACGAAGCCGGCTGCAGAAAACGATCCAGTTTCGTCTACATGTTGCATCAATGAGAGGCGGTGGGGAGATCACAGAAACCGTTGGCCCCTTCGACCTAATGATGCCGACGAGATGAATGAAACGTTTGTACGCATCTTCACCATTCCCTCCGCCTCTCAGCTCGGACGTGTCTGGCAGGATTACGACGTGGTCAGCTGCCGGGATGCGATCCGAGCGGTGCGCTAGGAAATGGAGGCCCTCTGCCGAAGATTTCATGCGGCAGTCAGCCCGAACCAACCCGGAGGAGATGTCATCTTGGCGACCATCCTTCGGAAGCACCACCAACATGTACGGCAACACTGGATCGGATGCAGCCGGCTCAACAGCGGCTGCAGTCGTCACGGACGAAGGCTGGTCAACGAAGGACTGGATCACTTCATCCCTCTCATGGATCGTCTGTAACGCAGTCGCCAGCTCAGTCGCCATCACCTGGTTATCAGCTTGGGCGGTGGCCAGGTCAGCCTGTAGCCCCTCAATCACGGAGCTCAACCTCGTCACCTCAGCGTTAGCGGCATTAGACGTCGCTAGCAGACGATCATACGAGGACTGGAGCACATCGTATGCCGCCTCCACAGTCCTCGTAACTGGAACAGGTCGTTCAGCGTCAGCAGAAGAGGCACTAACGTCACCAGATCTGCGACTACGGGTCTGCTTAGCAGGACCATTAGAATCACGTGATGCCATGATATCAATGTTGAAGCTGGCGTTAGACGTAGGAAATTACTTCTTCACGGTCTGTATTCAATCAGAGACTGAATGACTATGAACAGTTGTGTGCGCTATTTAAGCGAAACGTCTGACACGGATTATTGGTCAATGCTGGTAGGTAATCCAATAATTTGTGGATTAATTTACAGACTTTTGATAAGATTCTGTTCAATATGTTCAATTTCAAACGCTCAGGGAGTATTGTGTATATGCGGGTCAGATTAACTTGTTATTCTGCCACGTAGTATATTTAATACAGAAATATATAAATGTAACACAATTTTGAGAGTTTGTCTTGTTAATTAATGTTTAGTAGTATTGAACAAGATATTTAATACCTCAGTTGTCAGTTTCAACAAGCTAGAGGTATGTTGTTCTTTTCTGTTAGGGGGCGCTGAGGCCAGCTAACTAAAAGATTTAACGGTAGAGGCGCTGTGAGCCACCCGTCAAGAAAAGCTATATATAGCACTATTATTAGAAATTTTAGCAGAGTTTTGGGGTATTTTTGCTATAAATTTCTTTAGGCAGTAAATACCTGGGGGTAAAATGCAAGAAAGGGCTATTTGTATAGCCGCTTGCAATTTAGTTGGTTTGAACAGTGGGTGGAGCAGGTAGCGAGTACTCTGTTATTCCACCGTCGGAACAAGTCCGAAAAAACACTGTATAATGGTTTAATATACCGAATTTGCTTCTAAAAGAGACTGAAGTGAGTTCAGACACTTATAGCGTGCAGATTAGATTGGTATATGTACCTATGAATAGGTATATTGCAAGAAAGAACCACTTACGTAGTTGCTTGCAAATGTGTATTGGACAGCGGGTGGTGCGTCACAACAAGAAAAAATGGCTGGTAGTAGCCCCTTGTTTGTGTATCAACAACCACCGTCGGAACAAGTCCGAAAAACACTGTGATTTCAAAAATATGTCGCTGATGGGTCTGAAGGTAATTCTAGACACCAGAAGCAACAAGTTTTATGAATACAGAGGATATAAGGTATCAGACCAAGCACTCGACACTGGCAGCAAAGAGTGGATACTCGTGAGCGCGGTGCCTCGCAAAGACAACACAGTATGATCCCGCCCTCGCGAGCGGATTTCCAATCAAAACTGCCGTCAGAGCTTGCAAAAAGTCTGATATCAGATAGACCTTTGTATAGACCGGGTTCTCTGCGAGAAAGTGAGGCGATAGACTAGCAATAGACTCCAGAAAATCGACCAAGAAAGACGATTTTATCGGAGCTCAAATGAAAGCCGCCATTCCACTCTCAACGCATGCGCAGAACCTGTATGCTTAATTCATCCAGTTGTTGAGATGATAATTGGTAATATTTTAGTAACTCAGTGCAATGTAGGATTGCAAATGTTTGCAATATTGGAAATATAAACTATGTTTATGTTAGATTGGTCAAAGAATACTTTTGTAGAAATTTAACTTGCCCTTAATAAGTAAATCGCCATAATCAAATAAACGAACTGTTCAGTCACATGATCTATTTGAACAGAGATATTTAAAATGTCTCTGATTTGAACAAATATTCAGATATTATTTTATGTGAATCCTAATATTATCAGAAGCATGCCATTAATAGTATACATTCTTAGTGTAAATATGTTTTCCTCTGGAAACATTTATAACAGTTACAGGAATGGATTAGGTAGAAGTTGTTTTCAGTTCTCAGATTGTTGTTGTTTGATGACAGGATAAAGACAGATAATAGATTGACAACAAGGAGAGCATGGGACACACCACGGTTCCCTTAATATTCTAACCATCATAGTTGTCAGCATGATGTCAATGTGAAAGAAATGAAAGATCATATCCCATTCGGCCTCCCTTTATAAAACAATAATACATTTACATTCATTATACATGTGATGCTATTGAAGTACTTATTAGATGGATATTGGAGGCAATTATTAGTGTTCCAGAAGGATGCTAGTGGCTGCTTAGGTTATAGTTACCTCTGTTGGCCATTCCAAGGGAACCTGGGCCCACGTGCTTGACAGCAAAGGATTCATCTTCGAACTCGCCGCCATAAATACTGTCAAATCCGACCCCATCGCCATACACGAAGTCACCACCTGATCATAAAACTGAGTTTACTTTTGTATTCTTGACAAAAAACAAAAACGAAACATAAACATACAAATAAATACATTCAAAACATTCGGAAACGTGTTTCATTCATAGCAACTGTTTTTAGGTGACATGTGACATCATAAAACTCACGTGAACCAAGCTGAGAGGTCAGTAGAGGTCATTTACATTACCATACACAGAGATATATAGGTTTAACCACATTAACAATTAATAAATAGCTCATCCTCTGTAATGATTGGATAGAAAGACAATAACATACATTGATTCATGAACCTAGAAATGGTTCTATGGCATGTAGATCCCCTGTATCCATAGTTATTGGTGTGATTAGATAATTCCATGAAGTTCTTGACTGTCAAAGGGGCAATGTCCGTATACATGCCAAACACTATTCGACCCTGGAGCACTCCCCCAATCGCCATGTCCCAGTACACCTGATCTACCACCGTATATGTATTACCGACATATTCAGCCTGAAAAGAAAAAGGAACACCTGTTTTTTACTGATCTAAACAAATGTTAAATTATGAAATATGCGTGGTTCAATTCGTACATTCAGATCTGTTACACCGTGTTTATCACTGGGCATATATTTCCACAAAGGAATGAGGCCAGTGAGTAGTTTCATCATATTTATCAGTGCTTTTCTCACTAACTACATGGTCAATTATCATAAAAATATGTATTTTATGTAGGAATATAACAACTGTAAAATAAAGTTCACATTATTTTGTGATTATTTTAATTGTTAATGAAACATGTAGTTTAACATGAATATAGAGCTACTACGATTGTCACAGGGCCTGTATAAACAAGAAGGATTATAAATTGCTTCAATATATTACATATACGGGATGCATATTGGCCTTGCCAAGTAAACATATGTATATGCCACAGGGATACAGGTTCAGACAGATAAGCGTGCTGTTGGGTTATTTTGTTTGTTTTGTTTTTTTTTGCTTTTATAGGGTTTTACGTCTCCTTCAACATTATTTCAGCTATATCATGACGAGACCTACTTGTAACAGAAAAAGTGTTTTTTCGTTGATTTTTGTTTGTTTGTTTGGGTTTTTTTACACCATTTTAAACATTATTCCAGCCATTTCGTGATGAGACCTACTTGTAGCAGATATAGTGCTGCTTCACTGAATTGTCATGTCGCAGGTCCTTGACATGACAACCCACCCGGTCACAGATTTACAAGGACAACGGGTTAACCCTTTGGCACAGGCCTCAGTTCATATGGGAAATGGAATCATGAGTTCAATCTTGGCATGGCTGGGGATCGAACCCACGACCTTTGGATCACCACAGAGGAACTGGTGCTAATAAGCTGGCGCTCTAACCAACCGCGCCACGGCTCGGGGCCCGTTTTTTTAATTGATTACAAGATCAAATCAATTAAGGACGACATGATTTCATTATTCTCCGAAGCATTCAAAGCAGATCCTGGGTTTATGACTCTACATGTTGAAGTCATCTTTGACATATTGAACCTTATTTATTATTCGAACTTGCTCTTAGAAATTATCATCTTGCTAAATCCGCATATAAAATGACTTTAAGATGAGAATAAACCTAACATGAATGGCAAGACCTTCACCCTTGTGAAAATATAAGACGTTTTATTTTCCCCAGTGGATGGAAACATCCAGAGATGCATTCACCCGGAACGTTAACCCGGCCTCATGTTTCCGCTTGGTTGGTCACTGTGCACTGAAAAGTATGCATGGAGAGGATGTCAACACTGGTATGGAACAAATGACCAGTTTGTCTGGGTGAAAGCGCTTTACCATACAAAAGTCAATGTCACCTAAGCCATGTCCGTGACTCCAAAAAGCGGTTATATTTGGCAAGATTCAGATATCGGCTTTGTTCAGTAAACATATATGAAAGATCCGAATATACAGCTTACTCATTGGCAAGAGAGCTCTGTGTATTTGATCGTTTTTAAATTCATTAAATGTTCACCAGAATTATTCATATCAAAGTGGACTATATGAACGTGAAGGGTTGCATTCAGGGTGAATACATATAAGTGTGGCTGCCACTATAATATGACCTCAGAATTCCATCTGTAAATAACCATCACCATCGGCTGTTTAATCATGAATTGCCACATTGCTTAATAAGCAGCTCCTGGGTTTACTGACATAAGATTAAGTGTATAACTTACCGGTATCTGGGCATAAGAAATGCCCAGAATGGACAAAACAGAGAAGAGAAGTATCATAGTGTCTGGCCGTGAAGAGGTTTGTTTTGTGGAAGTACCCAGTTATGTGTGTTGGCCAAGCTTTGTGCCTGGTACACGTCTTGAGGCACACCAGGTCACGACAGACTGGTTTGGTAGGGTACGCACACACGATCGTTGTATGGGTCCTTTTATATAAGGTTTAGGTTATTTATATACTTCATAAGCATGATAAGCAAAAGAGTGGAATGAAGGGTGAAAAACGTCAACAAAATAATTTTGCATTTTGATATGATTTAATGATAGCTTGTAAACTCTTTGTAGAAAGTAAAAAGCATACAACCTTGCTTTTTTAGACAATAATGCTGCTACAATATCAATAATACAGCTGAAATACAAAATGATTGTTGAAACTACTTGATTTATTCTATCAAAGTTAATACATTGTTTAATCAAATATGTTAACATCGGCATGCTGTTTTTGATATGAAGTCGTCGATCAAGAGACAAATATACCATGATATACCATGGCAAGTTAGACAAATATACCATGATGTTTAGTGTAAAAATGACTATTACAAATTAAAAAATATATATATAAAATTTATATTCCTCTCAATATATGTGCCAATATGTGTACCATCATTGATACTTTGTCTTGTATAATGTTATGTCATCATTTACGAACTAATATAACAATATAGCAACTGCAACAGGAATTTTACAGAGCTATATCATAGAAAATAATCTGTTTTAAAAGTTTTGACAAAATTAATATAGATAGTGGCATACTCTTTATAAACGCATATCCAGAAGGAAAAAAAAAGATTTGGAGTATACATTTTTTTTTCAATGAAGCAAATATAACAGAAATTACTTGAAGTAATTTTGAGTGGATGCTTTTGAACAATTCTTCTGACTTTTTCGTTAAAAAAAGAAATCAAAATTGACAGTGACTGCAATAAATGATCATATTTTATGGGGGTTGCAAGAGATTTAAATGTTGGATTGTGTAACCAATATATTTTTTGTCTTCGAATTTTAATGTATTTACACATATATGATCATTTAATCATGTAATTTATAGAATTTATCTTATTAGAAAGAGTTGCAGGTGGTTTTTTATAAGACCGAAAATCATAAATCCTTAATTCAGTTGCTTCCTTCTTTGTTTACTAATTAATTATGTAAGTAGATAATTGCCCCCCGATGGCGTCATTCTTTTTTCCACCACGTGCATCAGAAAAAGCTATATTTCCCCCCCCAAAAATCATGTTTCCCTTGTGCAGTCATAATAACAGAGCCCACAGATCAATGTGTATTGTAATTTTCCTTCATATTACAAAGGTGCATCAGAGAAGTGAAAGTTGACCTTTAATGAAATAAACGTCGAGCAAAAACTACATAATTCAGCAGAGTTCTTGCATAAATAATAAAACAAAAACAAAATTAACCATGCATGCAATTATATCAAATGTAATATTTTTATTTGTTGTTATATTGGCATATGACCAACATACAAAGATTGTTTCTTCGGAGGTTTACACAAAGGGCAGTAGACAGTACCAATGATCAATAAATATCTACTCTGCAAAACATTAGTAGTCGATCCCCTACCTACCTAGTTAAAGAATTGACGACCTGTTGCGCAGAGTATTAATTGGTCAAACCTTTTCATATTTGTCTTGAGCTTTGTTAAATATATTGAAAATTGGATATTTTCAATTTTCAATGATTTTAAAATAAAAAATATTTTCTCAGCCAATAACGGATAAAATATATTTTGTCATAAATATAATGTATATCTTAATTATAATAGCACCACTCACGTATCTGGTTTATGGACCAATTACGGCAACTGAGACATTGCCATTAAAAGCCAAAAATGATTGCTTTAAAAGATTGTCATTACGCACTGTCTAATAACCAAAATCATAATGATGAAGAGTGAAGCATATAAAAAATACACATTCTACATGACAATGTTTCAATTCTCATAATATATATATATGACCTTTCTGTTCTGTAATGAGACCCATTTTTATGATCTCTTGGCTTCCTACAGTCCCCTCATCCCCAAAAAGGTACATTTATCATTAATCCTCATCATCCTCATCTTGGATGATGTAACTTATTGTTGTGCCCTATTTCTCGACCAGGCGCATCGTGTTGGAACCCGGGGGGTAAGCCGCGAGGGCCTCATTTGCATTTGGCCAGTTGTTGAAATTCTTAAGATCCAAATACCAATCAACTGCAAAAGACATCACAAATTAGCATAGATCTGTACCCAAAACCTGTATTTTTGTTTATGAACTAATGTCTTATTAAGACGGTTCTTGTTAATTATATATATTTAGCGAAGAAAACTTAATGTGGGAGGAATCCTCTCTACATATATTATATATGGGGTGAAGATTTATTTGTTTTTCACATAGATGCGTGAGAAATGTTATAAGTTAAAAGAGCAAGGGACAAAATACCCCTAGAAGTCTAATGATCGGACCCTCATGTTAATTTTAAGAAGGTCACGGGAACCGGAAATATGACCGAACAAATGATACGTACGATGACCCAAAGTATCAGACGATTTGTCACACCACTATTGTAATTCAGAAAAAAAATGCATTTAATTTTAGTGAGAACTTATGTTGAGGGGGGACTTACTTGTTTGCTGCATGCCCTCGTCCCATGACAGGGTGGGCTCCCAGCCAAGCTGCCGGAGTTTGGAGGTATCCATGGGGTACCGCAAGTCATTCACTGGCCTGTCCTCTACATTCACCAACCAACTCTTCATTTCCTCCTCGTCATCAATGCTTTTCATCTAATGAGACCAACGTGTTATCGTAATATCTCTTATCGATACAACATTAAACAATTTATTAACGATCACATTATTTCATAATATATATATATATATATATATATATATATATATATATATATATATATATATATATATATATATATATATATATATATATATATATATATATATATATATATATATATTTAAAAAGATATTTAAAAAGATATATGTATTATACATACTTTCCTCAATAAATATTTGGCTAGTTGCAAAATAGAGATTTCAAATTCGTTCCCGATGTTATATATTTGTCCCGGCGTTCCTTTATGCACAATGATATCAAAGGCATTAGCCACATCAGACACATGGAGGAAATTGCGAACTGTTGATCCATCTCCCTGCAGGAAGCTGAAATCATTAAGCGTGATGTGATGTGATGTGATAATAATATAATATGATATGATATGATATGACATATACATTGAACCTGGCTGTGAGGTTTGACAGAAGAAAGGATTTTATAATATATTTATTTAAAATACATTATTTATGCAAGTCGTATATTTTCTTTAATCATGGTGATATATGGATATTGATATAAAAAGTTCATACCATTTTTTATTTCGATGTAAAAGTGATATGAACTTGGGGATGACTTTCTCTGGATATTGATGTGGTCCATAGACATTATTACCTCTTGTCACAATGACAGGGAACTACAACACAAAGCCTCATGCATTAGCCTCAATCTAGTCACACTGCCCAATGTGATTTACACAAACTTCTCTGTGATATCAGTTTCTTTGAAGATTATCTGATCACATGTTGATCTTGGTGAGTATCTTTGTTTTATTTGTATTTTTTTACCTTGTAGGCATTTAACAACTTTCTTGGGTCTGTCAATAGAAATTATATTATGTATTCATATATACCCAAAATAAAATCCAGAAGCAAATTATCTTTTCAAGCTGCAATTGCATGATTATATTTTGTTCCCTCTACGTAACTTTCAAATATCAAAGCTAATGAAGAGATCATTTCAGGGAATACTCTGAATAGAAAATATGGTTTCTCTTATCCTTAACGATTACAGAACTATTGACTTCGAAGGACTCCCAATATGACGGTACCATTACTTCTGCGTAACACGAAAGACCCCCCAATATGAGAGTATCATTGCCTCTACCCACCTTGAAAGACTCCCAGTATGACAGAACCATTGTCTCTACCCACCTTGAAAGACTCCCAATATGACAGAACCATCGCCTCTACCCACCTTGAAAGACTCCCAATATGACAGAACCATTGCCTCTACCCACCTTGAAAGACTCCCAATATGACAGAACCATCGCCTCTGCTGCAGCTTTGCTCGCTGCATATGGATTTGTCGGATTTAGTTTGGCGCCTTCCTCTAAAGCCTAAATATTGATACAATTCAAAATTTAATATATTCTTGTCATTTTAGTAACAGTAATTTTGACAGATAAATGCTACAATATTACAAATAACATCCCAATTATCTATGTTAGGGACGTTCAGAAACATAGAACAAGATGAGACAATATAACAAAAATTTATATCCTACGGTAATTAGGTGCAAAACTGGTCTGGTCTTAAAAGCATGGTGTTAACCTTCTAAATTAAAGAAAGGAAAGGTAATTTTAATTTGAATCAAACATTGATATTTACCACAGTACTCGTTCCTCCATATACCTCATCTGTGCTGACGTGGACAAAGAGTTTGACACCGACCTCATAGGCAGCATTGATCAGGACGTGAGTACCCACCACATTGTTCTGTGTGAAGGCCAAGGAACTCCAGAAAGAAAGGTCTAAAACAAGTTAACATATCCTGGTGATTTTGTAACTGATATATGATAATTGTTGATTCGGCATTAACATTTTAACCCCCCCCCCCCCAAAAGAAAAAAAAAGAGAAATAAACAAAAAACAAAAACAAAAACCAACCGAATGCTATAATATTAGATAATATTGATGATAACGAATAAATATCATTGAACTGATATCCGAGCTTTTTGATTCATATACTACTGAGCATATTCGAAGAGGTACTGGGGATCTTTCTTGTGCTTTATATCAGATATAGTAACACAAACCACGACCTTTACTAACAAGTCATAGAACACTGACTGGAGAAAGAAACAATTTCTAGCTTGTTCTGAGCAAAGAAAGTCATATTATGACTTAACATGCCATTATATTTTTGGAGTTGTCTGAATAACAAAGCCATAATATTTCATGTCATACTCACGTACACATGGATAGCAAAACCACAATATTTCTTTCTGAATAAACTGAGGTATACGCAGTAATTCATCTTAACGCACTCATACATATGAACATTAAAGCCACAGTCATTTATCTCAATGTACTAACGTAAATGTGAATAATTAAAGCTAACTACTTGACTTGACTAGAATATTTGACAAAATGCAGCGGAATCGCAGTTACCGACTTCAGCATGATGGAAAACTTCATAGCTTTAAAATTGAAACTGAACAAAATGTTATTCATGTTTGACAAATACTTTGTTTTAAAAAGAAAAGGTCAGAATAGTTGTTGGGTTGGGACTTACAAAAGCATCCACTCAAGGTTACTTTTAACTTTTAAAACACATTATCCTTTGTGATGTAGCATTTATAAAATTTCTGTTGCAATCTTCATGTTATTTTTCTATTAGTTTTAAATGATGACATACAATTTTACAAGACAAGTATCTATGATGATATATTGGCTGGGATATAAATTACATTTTCTTATAGTATTTTTTCACTGAACATCATTGTATATTTTTCTTACCTGCCAATTTATACGTCAATAAGTAAAATTAAACTGGAAAGACAAGATATCTTATCATATATACTCAGGTACATAGCAAAGCCATACTTCTTATTATACTGACTTGCCATACTATTACTCACCGACATGGGTTTGAGCAGCAAAGTTCATTACAATATCAATATTCTCTTCATGTAAAATGTATCTTATGAAATCGGGTTCGCAAATGTCCCCCTGAAAAAAATGATAGTTAAACATTCGGTGAATACAATCCATAAAAGTAACTTAACTGTGACAAATTATTTACAACCTAAAACCATTACCCATTAAATTAATTGAAATTATCAATATGAAAATCCTGTAACCTTTAATGGAAAAAATATTTAAATCACAAATTATAATGATTCTTTGAAAAGTCAATTTAGTGGCAATAAAACATGGGCAAAAGTTGTGAACACAATATTTATAATGCTTCCATTCCATTATGTTCTAAATTTGAACCAAAGATTTTTCTTTCTAGTTTCTCCTCCCCCACAACTGACAACTCACTGTTAGGTTTTTAGTATACAAAAACAATACATGAACAAGTTTAGGTTGAAAATATAAACAAAGAATGGGTTTAGGTTGTATAAGTCGTGGTGCTCTTAAAATCCTTAAAAAGTGAAAGTCATTTTCTATTGAGGAAAAACACTTCGTAAATTGATATCAGACTGAGATGAACTGATTGTTTTGATATCTAAATGGTTGATACACTTTCTAAAAAACATATAACAAAAATTCATTGATTCAATTCAGTTCAATTCTTGGAGCCAATAGTTTATAAATCACAAATATTCCTCACCTGAACAAATTTATAATTTGGCTTGTCCTTAATGATGTCTAGATTGTGCAAACTAGAGCAGTAGTCAAGCTGTAAAACAGAGGTTTTAGGATATAAACAAATAATATGTTATGGATACCAATTGCAGGTGCTTCACAGATATATCAATATATTGAGAATTGAGAATTAATTGAATAAATATTTTATTCATTTAGTTATTTATTTATGTGGATTCTATCAGAGTTGGTAAAACCTACCTTGTCTAAGTTGATTATGAAATAATTGGGATACTTCTTAACCAATTGGATAACCACATGAGATCCTCTGCAAAAAATATACTCTAATATCTCATTGGTTATCATATATTATCATTATGCAGTAGGCATTCATATGACTTTTGAAAAAAAGATTATAAATACACTAAATGTTGCCAGCATGTCAAGTCACACATCATCGCAAGACATGAATGATATAAATTATGTCTGGCTCAGCAGGCCATTGGCACTCCTGATATTGCATAATTTAAATTTCAATATCCGGATTTAAGCTTATGTTTCTTCTATGATCATGCCATTCTCTATGTAAGGACAAAAACATATTTTAAAACATAAATAATAAAATTATTAAACATATATCTGTGAAGCGTATTTTATTCATAAGCAGAGCAATTAAGGGTATTTATGGGTGTTGGTGGTGAGTGCCCCCTGGTGGCAGAGGAGTATATTACCAAAATACTGTACTTGATGGGAATTGGTACATTTACGGTGTAAAAATACATTCCCTATTAAATTAAAAGCATTAATGACATGAATCAATATTTAAATACCTCAATACTTGAACTACAAGGTATGATTATAAGTATATTTCTTTCAAAATAGTATTTTGTCCTAATTTTCCTTGATGATAGTTTTGATCAGAAATGAAGAAGACAAGCAAATACGTTCTGCAGATTACACAACAGGAGTAGGCTTGTTTTTAGCTGTGTTTATTACATTTCATTGGGAATAAAATTCCCTGTAATCCTAGTGAAACATATTTTCTAATTTTGATTTGTGAAATTTGGAAATAAAAAGGAAGTTTGGCAATCAGATATGTGAAGGGAGGTGAAAAAGTTCATATTTTTGAAATGATCAAGTGTGTACTTTACCTCTATTTTTCTCTTACTGTTTTTGAAAAATAGAAAATCTGTTTCATTAGGATCACAGTAAATATTGTTAAGATCACTTTTACAAAGTTGTTTGGAAATTCACTTTATTATGGTCCCACAATCTGCAGAACTTTTTCCTTTTAACATTTTGACATGACAAAATACATTTTGGAGCAGTAACATATTACTACACCACTTTTTATGAGTTAAAAAGATATGGAGCTTTCAATATAATTAAAGAAATTCCATTGTGATTTTCAAATAATAAATCAATAATTTTATTACAAAAATGAATACCCTAAAATGTCATTTCATGACTTGAAAGTTTTAATAAAAAGGGAACTCTTTTTGACAGTTGAGCATTTTTCCTGTACTTTTTTGAAAACATTTCATTTTGGCGTCAAAAGAAAGTAGTTCCCTCAGAAAATGTGCCACCTGAGGACACTCACTACCAACACCCATAAATACCCTTAATTCAAAAAGTATTTTGCGAATCTGCAATGTTAAAGGATTTTTCTGTGGGTACTGCAGTTTCTCTTAACAATGAATCCTATTTGTCTAGTCGTTAAATTCCTTCCTGATTATTTCATGTTCTTATACTCTGTAAAACAGAGATCGTCAGTTCTCACAAGCAATATGAGAACCCCCAGGTTATTGGTAAATAAGTAGATAGGCTCTTCCTTCATTGCACATCATGGAGACAAAACAGGTCCCAATTTATACATCTATGGCGTTGACACCAATCAGGTCAGACAAAGCTAGGGAGGTCAGTAAGAACACGATTATCATTTATTATTGATATTGTATTTGTCTTCTTCTGATTTGAACAATAGCAAACATGAGCATGAAGAATACCTGCAATTAGTGGATACCGTTAAATACAATAATCTATTTATACTGTGAATATTCATTTTTCTTAGTAATATGAATATTCTTGATCTGCGGCCTGTTGTCGCTGCAAATCAGGGTTTTGGAGGCAGAGTTAGGTGGAGGATCGACTACCTACGTTTGGCAGAATACTGTTCTCTAGGAAAATTCTACATTTGATGGATTTATTCTATTTCTGAGCATTAACATTATTTACCACTTGCACATATTGGTCCTTATGAAGGAAACACTGTTTTTCGACATTTTCAGGTGTATTATTGAATCCGAGGTAAGCTTGACAAGTGTACTTTTCTCCTCTGATCAGTCTATTTTGCCAAAAACCTACTTTGATTTATTTTTTAATCAACTGACTTCCTGAAATATTATTTCATGATAAATCAACTTTTAAATGATAACCAAACTGCGCTTTCATGTTTGGATGATGCACTATTTTTCCAGTGCCTGAAAAATAACGAGCAATAATATTTATCTGGCCTGCTATGCTTTGTTTGACTTCAAATCTATGTACCTGGGCCGTTGAAATGAAATCTCATGAGTTATTTGCCTTTGGTTCTTAGAAAAAAATTATCTTTTAATGTCCTACACATGTGTACTATCTGGAATAATACCTAGGAACAACTATAACCTGCAAATATTTGTATCAGGTGGGCAAACATAGCAAACTTTAAGGATAACCCAAATTTAAAGTTTTCAACGAAGATGAACATATTGACCATTGCCATTTCATCGGGACCTTTTAAATTAAAACTGCCTGCACAAAATGTTGGGAGAGTGAAGCTTAAAGTGTTTGAAATAAAACAAAAATATTTTAAAGTATTACTTGTGTGGTTATGGTAACTTATGTAATATGTAGTTTCCTCAGTTGATATATTTCATAAGACAATGATTAAAAATATATGAGTCAACACCTACAATAGGAAAGGATTGATAAATGTGACACTCACATAAAGCCTGCCCCGCCTGTCACAAGGATGCGCTTGGTGTATTCTTTCTTGTCAGTCGCTGCCATTTTCTGTGAGGACAGAAACAAAATGCAAATATAGTGGATGTGTGGACCTGTATGAAGGTGAGCGATGAGTGGTGTGTGAGCCGCACCACTCTAGTCACAATCAGGATGTCTGTGCTGTAGGTATGCCTCCAACCGCTGGCTGGACCGGAGAGAATGAACAGAGCATCGGCCTGGCGGGTCTCAGAGATCAGAAAGGCTGTATAAAGAAACTGACACCGATGTGTGAATAGAAACTGACACCAGAATGTCAATAAAAATTGACACCAGATTGTGAAGAGAAACTGACAAGGAACTGATGCCAGATAGAGCACAGGAACTAGCACCAGATAGAGCACAGGAACTGACGTCAGATAGAGCGCAAGAATTGACACCAGATAGAGCACAAGAATTGACACCAGATAGAGCACAGGAACTGACGCCAGATAGAGCACAGGAACTGACGCCAGATAGAGCACAGGAACTGACGCCAGATAGAGCACAGGAACTGACGCCAGATAGAGCACAGGAACTGACGCCAGATTGCAGCAGTCATTATTATTAATACTATCGTTTTAGGTCTGTACCAAAGAGTTTTATCATTCAATATTCCATTCCCATTTGAGTAAAGTTTATGTACCCATAAAAAAAATATAAGCTACACATATGTAGATATATTGATATTGAAACCCCATATCCTTCCTCTCATTATGGAAACCTAAAAAAACTTTGATGATTATATGTTAACATATTTTTTTTAAATTTCGGCTCCAATGTGTTTTTGTTTGCCAATATTTGTAATTTATTCAAAATGGCAGACTCCTTGACAACTCAGTAATAGCAATTAGATTTTTGAAAAATTCATAACAAAATGGAAAAAAATCTGAGCCTCGTGGAAGATAAACAGAATATGTCACCTGAAAATACAACATCTTTCCTACTAATCGCTAAGAACTCCGACCAGTAATTTCAGAGAAGATCAAAATTGACAGAATGACAAATTCTTTCCTTCATCATTGCAGAAGCTATGTTATGCATAACTAAAAATAATAAATACAGGTCAACCACAATGTTTTAGGAACGTGGGAAAATATTTGTTTATTTATCATGAAACTAACCATCGAGAAATAAATATAGTAACAAGCCCTAAGCGAGATTTTATTCATAAAAATTGCATGTTTAATTTCTGATCTGCCAAGCACGAATCCCCTTAAATTGATGGATGTACACATAAAATTGCGTCAAATCGATTTATTATGTTTCAGTTATGAATATGCAAAACGATTGTCAATACCTGCCCTGTCATAGTGGTCAGAAACCTAAATATATTTGAAGTGTTTCTCATATAGTGCATAGATATAATTTATTAATATATGAAATTTTGTAAAAAAAAAAATGATTAGCATAACATTTCATATGACTTAAACCACACTTAACACACTTTGCCTTTTCTTTTCATGAAAAATGCAGGGCATTCTGTCCCGAGACTGAAAATGTCTATTTGTACTTTAACTAATACCAGTTCAAGACCCTATATGATATAGAAAGCTAGTTAAGAATTAAGTATCTGTTATTCATATAAATATATATTTAACTTATAGTTGTATACTTTCATAATTTCTTCTAACTGGGGAAATAAAGACACTTACCCAGTAGCATCAGCTGGAGAAATATACTTATCCACGCAAAGTTACCTCCAGAGACGATGAGATTGGATTAAATTTATGTTAATGGATGAATATAATCTGTAGTAGTATGATGACACAGAATAGATGGGAGATGTGTGATCCACGCATTTATGCTGATTCGAAAGCCTCAGGGAATATGCAAGGCCGTCATAAATATTTTATATTCCATTTCGTTACAAACACAACTTCCCTTGCCGTATACACACAGCATTAATAAAACACGTATAAAATCCAAACTATTATGAGTGCATAAGGATTTTATTGCAAAGTGAAGGTACCTGAACCCAAAGAAACGGTGAGTTGGCATTTGGTTTGTAAGGGAAAAAAGCTAGACTAAAGAAAGTCAGTCATGAAATGTATTTCCTGTGAGTAAAAGTCTTTCAATTTATGTCTTAATCACGTGTCAAGCAGTTCCCTTCTTTTTTAAACTTCACAGTCTGTGAATGTGCAACATTCTTATTCAATCTCAATCTTTAAATGTAAAATGTAACTTAATTTCACAAAAAATCCCTCATGAGTAGAAAATCTGGGGCAGGTATTGATATATTTTCTTCGATTTGCGTTTCTGTTTGTAAGTTGGAAAAAATGAACTATCCATTCCGTTTTTATGAAGTACTTCATCACAATGGTTTTACTTGTTTAAAAGGTTTCCAATCAGTGATGATTCGTAACTGTTCCTCTGTGGTGATCCAAAAGCCAAGGGTTCGACCCTCGTCGTGGAATTCACATAACAATTAATATTACTCACGTTAGGCCCTTAACTAAGGACCCAGTCCAACTTTGTTATTTCATTTCTGTAAACAATTTTCAGTCACACATCATGCGATTCTGCTGCGTTTTGTCAAATATTCAACGCACCACAGACTCAGTTCTGACGTAGTTCTTAGTGTTCTCCAATCACCATCGGCAAAGCCCAGATAGGTGTTCTGGAGTGGTCTGATTTGGTACTTTTTATGCCAAAAATGCCAAATCCTGTTTGAATGAGATTTTTTAGATACCCAACTCTTTCAGTGGTAATTCATATTTTCTCCCACAAAAGCTTGATTATTCTTTGGATGACATTAAAATATATACACTTGATATCAATCGCCAGCTTTATCAACTTTACAAAACTTTTCTTTGGTTGAAAAAGAAGAGACCCTGCACGTTCCACAAACTCGTCACCTATATCACCTATCCAGGCTTTGCCGATTGGTGATTGGAGAACACGACGTTGTTCTGGTGTGACAGTGGTAAAACCGTTGTCTGCGAGGAGTTGTCGTGAGAAGGGCACGCGACATGAACATTCAGTGAAGCAACACTATTGAATATATCTGAAGGTCTCGTATTTAATGTTACTTCCCCTATATACCTTCTTATGCCGATACCAAAAAGTTGAACCACACAGTTGTAGGTCAATAGAAAATATCCTTCAATTCTATATTAGAAAGCTACACTGGACAATATTGTTGAAAAAATGTATAAATATGAATATTGTGGTGTCAAATCATTTGAGGAATATAAATCATAGGAATCCCGATTGGGAAAAGTACTGAGATCATGCTGCATGGTCGTTTCCCTCCTCCAGTGCTCCTTGACTGGTTGTCAAAAACGCCATTATGCAAAAGATCCCAAGTCAGTCTTCGAAAAGAATAGGGCATTCGGTCCCGGTGACAGGCTTCTATCTGACCTGATAGAGCCAACATAGTGTAGAAAACAAGTCAAAATAATCTGTGATAAGTTATTTTTTTATATTGTGAGATTCACAGCAAGTTTAAAATTGATGTTTAGATAAGTTAACATGTTTTGTAATGTGTTCAAAGAGATTCTCATGTGGGGAAATTAACATGGAAAGGTTGTTTTGACATAACATTGTACTCTCCTTTAAATCGGTTGTATTACAAGTGATTCAGTCTTCTCATTACCCTATTACATATTTGATATTCAATATTTTGAATTCCTCTCGTCTTGGCCACAAAAATATCATCCAATCAGAATTGACGAACATCAGGTGAAAAATGTGATCAGGTTTCTCACCTCAACGCTGACCAATCAGTACAGCTGTCAGTGCAAAAAGTAATATTTATGAATATTCATCTTTTTTTCGCCAATCAACGGCATGAATTTTATGAATAGTCCAATCCCCGGGGTTCAATCGTAACGCACTTTTTCACCAATGACAGCAGAGACTATCATCCTGTTTTATGCCTGCACAGAAGAGCTTTTAATAAAATCTTGTAATTAGCAATACTATTATATATAATGCTATTCATCATGCATATAGTCTATGACTGTCTACAAACCAAATAAGAATAGGTTTGATCTCAGCCATGTGTCTATATACAATGCATTCTCCCACCAATTCGTCAACAGTGTGACGAGCATGTACTGCCTAATCACGTCAATAATTGACGTACTGGGAGGCAACATTCGTCGCATGTGGACGAGTACACCAGAACAAATTAAACCGTCATCAATTAGCCTATATCAGGGAGTTCAGAACTGTTGTACACTACTATCAATGCATTCTCCCATCAATTCGTCAACAGTGTGACGAGCATGTACTGCCTAAAACGTGACCAGACATTACATGATATATAGCCTACTACGATGGGGGCCTACGTCAGCACGTCTCATATGGACGTGCCTGCCCATTTGACCCTCGTCACTTTAGTGCCTCGTCACTATAGGACGTATGCATGGAGAATATGTTGCTATATATAGTATTACTATATATAAACTATACAGTTGTATATGACAGAAAGGAGAATTGACATCGATCATACAATTTCGTACCCTCCAGAGCAGGACCTCTCTATCATATCAGTCCCTGTCACCAAAGGTATAAAGGTGCGCACAGATTCGACCGCAGGTCATCAGTGCTCATAAAAATCTGGCTGTGAACTGATTGGCGGGGAATAAATCATACTGAAATAGATTCTGTTTTGTTCTGACAGCTGTACTGATTGGTCAGTTTATATGTCAGACACCTGATTACAATTTATGAGCTGATTTTGGTCAATTTAGAATTGATGATATTTTTTGTAAGCAAGGCAAGTATTTATAACTTGGGGAATTCCAAATTTAGAATGGTATCAAATATAGGACAATGACTGCAGAGGTAGGAATTTAATGCACAGTAACATTTTTCGACACTATCTTAGCTTTTCAGATTTTCTATGGCCATGTAAAAATCACAGCTAAATACATGTGCATGCCACATTAAAAGATATATATGACGTCTACAAATAGGTTAACAAAAGGAAAGCTATTAAACATCAACTTCCCTTGTACTCGTTTACAATTTTTAAAATGTGATTTCTACGTATTACGGTGACGATGAATGTTTTATCATAAAGCTTGTGTCTCAGAGGTCTGATAATATGTATTTACCTCATGGCAAGATTAACCTCATGCTAAGATTTGCATCATGGCAAGATTTACCCCATAACAAGTTTTACCTCATGGCAAGTTTTACCTCATGGCAAGTTTTACCTCATGACAAGATTTACCTCATGACAAGATTTACCTCATGACAAGATTTACCTCATGGCAAGATTTACCTCATGGCAAGTTTTACCCCATAGCAAGTTTTACCTCATGGCAAGATTTACCTCATGGCAAGATTTACCTCATGGCAAGATTTACCTCATGGCAAGATTTACCTCATGGCAAGATTTACCTCATGGCAAGATTTACCTCATGGCTGGATCCACATTTCAAATCAGTCCATCAGATCAGCACATTTTAATTCCAAAAATGATTCAAGATCTTCAGAATATGTTGTCCAAATCTGTATATGTCAGCCATGATTGAAATCAATAAGTGTCATAGCACTTGTGTGTATAATGATAAGATCTCAAGGACTAATTTCCTCCAAGAAATGGAATGATTAATGGTCCGTCCTTATTTCGATCTACCGCCATATTGCCAAGTTCTGGTTAAATCAATGACTTCTCCCTGGTAACTCATCCTTCCCATCAGACTATTAAACGCTTTCGCGTTAAACACAGACTATCTTCGTACAACAGAATATCCTTTCAGTACCCTTCCCCTAGAAATATATTGAATGGGTAGCAACATGAACCCTAAGCCAGGGGCCCCCATATGGGAGACGAGAAATCTTACGGATGGGCCAAACAGAGCATAGCTGAGTGACGGCAGGTGAGAGATAATTTCCCCTTTCTGTTTTGCCAGCATGTAGGAGAATGCTTTATTTGTGTCACGCCCAGTCATGACACCTGGCAGAACTTTTAAAAGGTGTTTTAGCGAGTGATAAAGTATATATATATATAGGTGTGTATCGCTAAGCGTGCAGAGTGAGCAGGAAGCTTTGGCAGTTGACAACTGGCAGCCCACGGCTTGTGGGATATACCTCGCATGACGTCAGCACCAGAGCAGGGAGAAGTCATTGTACATAGCTAACGGCGGGTTTTCCTACATCTGTACTGCTCTTGTATCACTGAGAACAATACAGGCTAATAATAATTCACATGTCAGGTAACTCATGTAAATTGCGAAAAAAAAAGTGGGCAGTAGGTATATGGTCGGAAAATCCAAATCTGAGTTTCTTTGTATACAGGGCCTAAGGCCAAGAATGAAGTCTATGTTATATGAAAGGCTCTGTTCTGAGAGACCTAGTATACTATAATTGAACGGAGACGACCAGAGCCAATCCACACATCATCCAGGGGGGATACTCTCATAATTTTAACTCATGGAGGCTGGGATGGAATTGAAAAACCCAGAACCTGATTTATGACTGACTTAAATTTTGATATCCTGATTTAGGGATGATACAAAGTTTAAAAAATGATACCCTGACTGTGGGGTGATGCAATAAGAAAATGATACACTGTTTTTTTTTAGTTCTATGATAGTAACCCCCACGGTCAGCCAGTCCAGCCGATGTACACATTTTGGAAATTTATAACAGTGTTGACAGCTGTGTTGAATTTCAACACTGTAGGGTGTAGATCCAGGGTTCAGATCACACGTGTCTTGACCTCCACCACAGGCAACCAGAGCAAAATCACTACTTTTATATATAACAGTAGGTTAATACTTTGTAACAAATAGACACTTTTAACATTTTGAAAGATAGTGGAATTACAAGATAACATGTGAGACACAACATTCAGCTCAATTGCGATTATTGGTGGGTATTATAACACAGAATTTTGGAGCGATATGTACTTCTGAGGGGCCTGCGAATCACAAACCTGCCTGTCAGTGTCACAGACTGGCGGACACCTCAACTGCATAAATAAACATAGAGTTTGAATATCTTTTTGCAAATGTAGAATATTTGAAAATTATCAAGGCTGACAATGAAGAAATTTTAGGCAATTACAATCATTTTTACACACATCTGAATAGCTTCTTCTATCCAAAACCCGTGCAACAATATAAGCTTTGTCTGTGTTTCGCTCTTCTGGGCAGTCTCTAGACATGTAAATCTCAACTTGCTCTTATCAGAAATTGCTTAATTAGGCTACCTCATAAACACCATAGGTAATACCGTTCTTTTACCTGCAGGTCAAAATCTATAACTGCCATCATTATGAATAATATAACCATAACATATATGCATTGTGAATGAGCTTCACTATTCTCCCTCAGAGCACAGAAAAAACATAGAAAATGTTTATAAGGGATGAATGCAGTTACACATGCGTCCTTTGATAACATGTTTTGAAAAGAAATAAATGTACTTTCAGTGAATATGAAGGTGATACAGTTGCCAATCCAGGGAGCATGTATTGTGGAGACGGACCGGCATAAGGATGACAGGGGTTACCTGCAAGAACTCTACAACCATGATAAATACCCCGCACAAATACAACAATTCTTTCCTGTCAAGCAAAACACACTCAGCTCATCAAACAAAGTAAGTACATAATATAAAATAAATAGGCTTTATTGTAATTTGTCATTTCTTTTTGTTTTCATATAAATAATTATTAAATAAAAATATCAGAGATAGTGCTTGTTTTTCCTTGAATAAAGCAGGTTGTCTTAATTTGCTTTTTTTAAAGTGATTAAATGATCGGGAGTCAGGGATGAAAGTTAATATTGATTTCCTAAACAATCCCTAAATATTTATTACAAAAATCGTAAAAAATCAAAATAACTTGCAATATATTGAGAAAAACATGGGCTCATCTCATGAGATTTTTCAGAATTGAACGTTTAAGTTGTGGACGTTTATATTAAATTTTAGGGAAAACGTTCTGTCCCCAGCCTATCTGGCAATAATAATGTATGCAACGCCATCATATTCTATACCCGATCAGGGAAAGTTTATTAACTCAAAAATTGGTACAGTAACTCTATGTATAAAGGTATAGTAACATATATTTCAAAATGTTCAGAATGATATGGATTTCTATATTTTTTTTATAAGTATGAGTACATACATGTACGAAAATTTAATGTGGAAATTTATAGGTTTAAGATTCATTTCTGGAATATCTAAGATGGCGACCCACATATCCTTTTATCCAGATATCTGGAGTACATACTAAAAGTGAGGTATATAAATTTTTGGATTTTAATTGGCCACTAGGGGGCATGACGGTTCTTAGATTCAATACTATCACAGACTAATAGAGGAATTTACTATTTGAAGGATGCGCTGCGGGGGATCCACATATCGGTGTACGCCAAGCTGTTGACGTGTATACGCGGCGCAGTGTATGACGTGGTGGTGGACATGAGGCCGGAGTCTCCCACCTATCTCAAGTGGACAGCTGCTAAGCTTACCGAGGACAACCACAGGCAGCTCTTCATCCCACCCAACTGTGGACACGCCTTCTATAGCCTGCAGGACCACAGCACCGTTGTCTACTGCCAGGTATCACTCATACCACCTCTCAAATTCCATGGCAAAGTATTGACTGATGGTTGGAACAAGTCATCTCAAAATGGCTGGAATGAAAGCATGGTCCTTACTTATGGTCTACATAAAGGATGAAAATTTCATGGCTGCCATAAAAGCATTTTCTTTTTTATTTGTAATACTCAAAAGCTTGTGAATAGTGATTTTGGAAGAGACACTGAAATGGCTTTTAATTAATATTTTTTCTTAAAGCATTCCTTTGTGATAATAAGAATGAATTCAGTGATCTTGAAATAAGCTTTTTTTAACTTTCAGGGAGATTGTTTTAATCCTGCCAAGAGTAGGGATATAGACATAAACCCATTAGATCCTATTGTGAATGTGTACTGGCCGCCTGGAAGTACCCCAATAATCTCTCGGAAAGACCGGGATGCCGAGTGCTTGAATGCAGCGACCCTAGGTCTACCCATCACGCCGCAAGAGAGGAGAACCAGGGTGCTCATAGTAGGGGCATCAGGACAAGGTAGGGTGCTCATAGTGGGGGCATCAGGACAAGGTAGGGTGCTCATAGTGGGGGCATCAGGACAAGGTAGGGTGCTCAAAGTAGGGTCATCAGGACAAGGTAGGGTGCTCATAGTAGGACCATCAGGACAAGGTAGGGTGCTCATAGTAGGGGCATTAGGACAAGGTAGGGTGCTCATAGTAGGGCATCAGGACAAGGTAGGGTGCTCATAGTAGGGGCATCAGGACAAGGTAGGGTGCTCATAGTAGGGGCATCAGGACAAGGTAGGGTGCTCATAGTAGGGGCATCAGGACAAGGTAGGGTGCTCATAGTAGGGGCATCAGGACAAGGTAGGGTGCTCATAGTAGGGGCATCAGGACAAGGTAGGGTGCTCATAGTAGGGCCATCAGGACAAGGTAGGGTGCTCAAAGTAGGGGCATCAGGACAAGGTAGGGTGCTCATAGTGGGCATTGAAATAGGTAGGATGTTCATAGTGGGACATTAAGACACAGTTGCATTTAGCAATTGAAGTTTTAAATTATATTTTGTATAAAGATATCTTTATCATGCAACAACAAAGGACACAAATTACATTATTACTTACATTAGGTCGTATAACATATCATGACACAAATTACATTATTACTTACATTAGGTCGTATAACATATCATGACACAAATTACATTATTACTTACATTAGGTCGTATAACATATCATGAAAACAATCTAAAACATATATTTTTAAAAAAACTTTCAGTGGGAGGTGCACTGACAGAATGTTTCACTAAGCACAGTGATCGCTACCTTGTGTTTGGTACATGCCATTCTCGGCCTGCGGACTGTCTTGTGCCGTTTGACATGGATCGGGCTGCCGGGTGATTATGCTTTTCTTATGTGTGTAAATCTCGTCCCATATTCATATTGGTCCCATATTCGCCCCACGTTTGTCCCATATCCAGTTTGGAACTTTTATTTCCGTAAAGGTACAACAAACATGTTACGTTTAGATCACCGAATGGCTATTTTCACCAAACACTTTTCCCTGGTATATCAAGCGAGTATGGTTTATTATTTTTGTGGACCCGAACCAATTGTGCAAGAGCTGTTTCTCTATGCCAGAGACCTGTGGATCGACGTGAGTTTACTTAAAATTCTACAACGAATACAATTTGACCATTATTTTGTCTTTAGTTCAACGAATGTCTCCCTTAGCAAAATCATTGACTATTTACAGTCAATAGGACTGTAGTAATTGGATATTTTCTTTTCAAAATGTGTTTGCAAGTATATACCTATATACTTTTTTGAGATGTGAGTAAATGTCTAAAATGTAAAAGGATATATTCTGTGAAAAACGGAGATATCCCGTTTGACAAGACAAAGTTTTGAGCACAGACACCAGGCAGTGACCTTCCTGAATAAGTCTGAAGTCTAAAATTGAAAACATTTATTGAAGCATTGACCCTAATATCATTCGGAAAGGTATTCCAGAGCCTTGGTGGCATTCCAGAGCCTTGGTGGCATTCCAGAGCCTTGGTGGCATTCCAGAGCCTTGGTGGCATTCCAGAGCCTTGGTGGCATTCCAGAGCCTTGGTGGCATTCCAGAGCTTTGGTGGCATTCCAGAGCCTTGGTGGCATTCCAGAGCCTTGGTGGCATTCCAGAGCCTTGGTGGCATTCCAGAGCCTTGGTGGCATTCCAGAGCCTTGGTGTCATTCCAGAGCCTTGGTGGCATTCCAGAGCCTTGGTGTCATTCCAGAGCCTTGGTGGCATTCCAGAGCCTTGGTGGCATTCCAGAGCCTTGGTGGCATTCCAGAGCCTTGGTGGCATTCCAGAGCCTTGGTGCTGTCACTGAGAATGCTCTTCACTGCCTTCATACGAGTATTAGGGATCACAAGATTAACGCTCTCATTAGACCTCAAATTTCGTTCACTTTTTCTAATGTGAAGAAGATCCCGCAGGTCATGAAGCCCCTTACCATTTAAGACATTTTCTTGATCGTATTCTTGACTATTAGTAGTAAATATTGTGAATATTACTACAGACTTTGCGACATCTTAACTATGATATTTTGGTGACTCAGCATTTCCTATTTATTTGTTTATCAAAAGATATATTTCATTTTCATGTATTTATCTGTGACATTTAGTTTTATACCACTGTTTCGTTCCAGTGACTCAGAATATTGTGATATGCTTCTGACCCTGTGTCGTCCCCATGTGATCTGCATCTGTGCCGCCTTCAGCTGGGTCGATGGCAATGAACAGCAACCTGTAAAGGTGAGTACCTACCCTCGTACTACCCTCGTACTACCCGCGTACTACCCGCGTACTACCCTCGTACTACCCTCGTACATCTCTGTTCACTTTGCACTACCCTCGTACATCTCTATACACTTCGTACTACCCTCGTACATCTCTATACACTTCGTACTACCCTTGTACATCTCTGTACACTTCGTACTACCCTCGTACTTCTCTATACACTTCATACTACCCTCGTACATCTCTATACACTTTGTACTACCCTTGTACATCTCTATACACTTCGTACTACCCTCGTACATCTCTATACACTTCATACTACCCTCGCACATCTCTATACACTTTGTACTACCCTCGTACATCTCTATACACTTCATACTACCCTCGTACATCTCTATACACTTCGTACTACCCTCGTACATCTTTATAGAAAGACATGTTGTATTAATACACCAAGAATTAAAATGCTTGAAAGATTTCTATCATCCACCTAATCTAACCAAATCATTTTTTTTTAATTTGAGAGATCTTAGTTATTAAAATATGCGATATAATTTGACATGATATTTGACCTGTTTTCAATACATTCCAACAGGCTCGTAATGTGAACGTGGAAGCAGTTCGTAGCCTATGTACGCAGGCGGCGAACATGAAGGCCAAGGTTGTTTTCTACTCCACAGACTATGTGTTTGACAAGGATCCTGCAGAATGGAATGCCCTCACTCAAGATACCAATGGTCTGGGAGTCACTATTAATGCAGAGAATACAGGTGAGGCCTCCCTCCCTATAACTTCTGGCAATTAAGCAGATTTTAAGTGTGTTAATCTAACTGCATAGTGGGCATGTACCTCATCATAGATAAAGCCATGATAATGATGATGATAATGATGATATATAGAATCTTGATGTTAATGATGATATGTAGATTCTTGATGTTATTTGTGGAAAATATAGTTTTGGTGTTAATGATGACATTTAAGAGTCTGTATAGAAAATGTTGGGAATCCAATGTGGCCGCCATTTTTCATCCATTATTAACTTACTACATCATTTTAAGAAGTTGTTTTTGTATATCCTGTTTGGTTAAACTTTAAATATGATCTAAAGGTTTTTTAACTTCAAATAATATCCATATTCAAAAAGATATCTTGAGCTATTAAGGTACTGAATATCACAAATTGAGACATGGTAATCATTGAAAGTAATGTGTTCGTCAATTTTCGCCACCAGGTGGCACTGTTAAGAATAGACGTTTCTTTGCATGTTGTTTTTTTGTCAAATGAAAAAGTATATTTTTTACATAAATGAAATAAAATTACAAAAATGTTTTTTGTCAATTCTATGTTAATGATGATGTAGTTTTTATACTAATGATGATGTAGTCTTCATACTAAAAATGGTGTAGTCTTGATGCTGAAGATAATATATTCTTGATGTTAAATATGATGTGTTCTCTTGATGCTTAAGATAATGTAGTTTTGTTACCTTTTTGGTCTTGAAGCTATAAATGATGTAATCTTTATCCCAGGTGTATGTCTAAGCGCTCACACAGAGGACTGCCCTACCTCCCCTCTTAACATGTATGGTAAGCTGAAGGAGGAGGCAGAAACAGTTGTTCTCAATACTCACGATAATAACATAGTGCTCAGGATATCTGTGAGTACCAACATCCTTAATAACATATCCAGCAATAACATATCAGACAGAAGTCATTGAAAGCTGTGATAATGGAAGTCAGTTTATGTACATATTTATGTCAGTAATAATGACACATTTATTCTGATGTGTTCTTAGAGGGTTTATGGTCCAGAGGAGCAGGGGAAGAACTTTGTTTATCAAGTGTGTAAATCATTAGCAGCAGGAAACTCCATGAAGTGCTCAATAGAAGAGGTTAGTTCTCATTGTCTTGCTTAAAATTAAATGAAAATATAACATGCAAATATTTACCAATTAATGTCATCAGCTGTGGCCTTTGTTATTCCTTAGACAAGATATAATATGCAAGTAACTTCTTGCAGGTGTTGTATAGACAAGATGTATTGTTATTTTATATTTTGTTTTATTCATATATTATAACAAACTGTTTTTATTAATATAAAAGATATTACACAACAGTTGTAACATGAATATAAAGCTGCCTATGTCTTGCATGCAGAATTATTTTATGCCACCTATATTGTGTCATGGAGTTCAACAGATATAATTGAATGATATGGCTATGCGATATTCTAGCAGACGTCCATCACTGTGTATTGTTGGGTACATGTTTTAGATCTCATGCCCGACGTATAACCGGGATATAGCAGAAGTGACATACAGGCTGGTAGATGGCAATCACAGTGGTCTCTACCAGTGTGTGGGACCTCAGGCCTGCACGAAATACC
The DNA here is from genome assembly GCA_949316495.1 of Amphiduros pacificus. Classification (NCBI taxonomy): domain Eukaryota; kingdom Metazoa; phylum Annelida; class Polychaeta; order Phyllodocida; family Hesionidae; genus Amphiduros; species Amphiduros pacificus. The sequence goes on along the minus strand of OX439004.1, from coordinate 29,263,258 downwards.
AGTGGGCCATTTATATAGTATGTGTTTGATTCCTCAACACAGTCATCGCTTTATCTTTATATGTGTTATTGAGTATTTTAAATGAGCCTTTAAAAAAAATAAAGATCAATAAATATCAAGAAAATGTTAGAAATCCAATGCAATTGAAATGCATTGTCTAATATAATTGTAACTTTGTAAGTAAAGTAAATATAAAATGTATAAATGTGATAAATTATATTTCAGGCCAAGTATTTTAATCTTGATGCATCTAAAATAGTGCAGATCGTCGACAGCCAATCAGAAGGCGCCAAACGACCACGCATGGCTGCCATGAACAATAGTAAATTAAGGTACTGAGAGCAGGATTTAGTAAAGATCTCCTCCAGACTCAATATGATCTCTTCCCATTTAGATCTCTCATTTACATCAACTCATTTAGATCTCTTCATATTATCTAACTACTCTTAACATCTCTCATACTCATAACAATCTTTTATACTCACCGAATTCTCAGATATTTGTTAATATCGTTTTACTAATTAATATCTCATATACTTGTTAGTATCTCATATACTTGTGAATATCTCCTATACTTGTTAGTATCTCATAAACTTGTTCAGATCGCCACTTATTAATATATCTACTCATTAAGATCTGCACCCATTAAGGTCCCTTTTACTCATCCAAATATCTTCTGGTCATTTAAATACAGTACACTCATTAAGACCATCTGATTGCATACTTTTAAAAGTCAATAAAACAATAAAAGACGATGAAGCAATGTTATCCATTCTGATAAATTACAAACATGAATGATCCCACCAAAATCTAGTAAAGTGTTTAGTCATTTTAAACGATATTTTCTTGCATGTGCCATTTGATGACACTTGGTGTAATATAATTCTTACATGTTGCAGGACATTGCTAGGAGATTTTGAGTTCCACACATTTGATGAAGCCTTAGGAGATTGGCAGGCAAACAGTAGAGGAATATCCCTTCAAGATGTATTGAAACCGTGAACTCCAATCAATGCAAAATGTGTGATACTCCTGAGAGTCTTTGTAATTATTTTGTAAGTTCATATTGAAAATTAATTTAGATATTTAAAAAAGCGCTATCTCAAGGAACACATGCACATACTCCAGCCATGTTCCAAAATATTTGTCTCTATACGGAATAGAAAATATGAATAATTTTACTCCAATAAACAAATACAGATTTGTTGTGACTCCCTTATAAAATACAATTTTCAAATGTATTTTTTGGCAAAGATATTCTTCCTGCTATTGTTATTTTTCTTTAAATTTTTCTCAGCTAATACTGAAGATTTTAGTTTCTTTTCCAACGCTGTTCTAAACCGGAAATATTCATTTATGGCACATCTACAAATAAAATAAATGATATAATATACACTATAGGAGTATCCAAAACATGAATTAACATAATGCTATTTTCAGAGAATTGTTTTATATCGTAAAGATTTATAACGTAATTGATTAATTTAATTAATCATCAAGTTTTTATTTTTCAGCCTGTCATATACAACTGATGTTGAATGTTCGTTGAAACTTAATATGTTTTTTTTGTAAATCTTTTACTGGATACCTTCAAATCAGAAAGTTCACAGGTCTGGTAAAGAATAAATTTAGAATAATTGTTACCAGTTCTTAATAAAATCAAATTAATACAAACGAATCCAAAGTTTCCGTTGTACCTTTCCGTCTCATTTACATACATATGTTTACGTATCGACTGATGTATAGGCCCACGTGAAAGTTCCGCATGGATAATATTGGACTTTAATTTTCCATTTTAAACAATAAATTTCACAGAATGCTCTGCATGTCTCACAAAACAGGTATTTCACTAGTTAGTCCTTTGAAGGGAAAATATGAGATAAATTCAGCGTAAATTACTCATAGATACACATGCAAATTTCCATAAACTGGTATTTAATTGCTTATAACAAAGTGTCCATTTATACATATATGATATAATATAAGGTCCTTTGATATTGCCACATGGTCGGTCACTCATTCACTCATTACAATGCGATTTGTGCAGATCAGATAACTATTGATACATACTGGAAGTAAGAGAGGTTTTCATCGTTTCCAGTCGCATGAGGGTAGTGTATTGTGTACACATCAGGTGCCACCATAAACCTAAACCTACAACAAAGTGCAGTATACCAAATACTTTACATAAACAGAACATATACTATATTATGAAGGTACTATGTATCCTTACAGAGGTGAAAAAATAGAGAACACTGCGGAAGTGAACTTCATTTCAGTGTTAGCAAATATATGTCACCTTATGTCCAAAAGTATCAAAACCATAAGAAAGTAACCCATAATATGATATATGATATGATATGGTATGATATGATATGATATTATATTATCTTTGTGCAAAAGCGCCCTCAAGTGGCAGAATAGCCTCAAGATGACCATTATATGAGGAGACACTGAAGTATAACTCCATAGCTTTATAGCCTAAACAGTTGAAACCTTGAACATTTAGGAATCCTTACGCCCAAACGTAGCAAACCGGAAGTGATTATCGATGCGTGTGCAAAATCTCTTGCTTGCTCCAACTGAAGGAAGAACCAATAGTAAAATAATTTATATCTCTGTTACACTGAGAACAGATAGTAAAAGTTCTGTCCATCTGCCCATTTTTGCAAAAGGTATAAATGAGGAAAAGGAAAACATTTTCCTGGCAGAATATAGATAAAAGAGAGAACAAAATGAACTTAATGTGAAAATAGATTATTGAACAACAGAACAAAAGACGTGAAATATAAATTGAGAATTACATAGACCATTGATAAATGCATCTGTAATCAATAACTTTGGTATAATATTTGGCATGTGACAATCAGATATGACCAACCCTGATCTATAGACCTCGTAGATATGTGAGATCTTGTTGTACACCCTACTCAGTAGACCCGGGTGGTATCGGGGCATGTCAGACTTCTTGCCCAACAGGTAAGGTTCATAATTATAACCATATGTAATCTGAAATAAACAAAATTAATATGCCATCATACAATTACTGGTGTTTTATAGAAAGGACCTGTCTCACAAAAACTTTTCAATGACCATAATCATCTATTTAGACAAAATTTAAATCTTTAAAAAGATTGTGGAAAATTAGCTAACAGTAATGTTTTTCTTTGTGTTACAGTTGAGAGGGATTATTTTTTGGTGATACGGATAGATTATCAATTAACATTAGGATATCATATCCATCATTATACATTAGAAACCAAGATTTCCTTTGTAATGCATAGTTAAAATAAAGGGGAGCCGAGATATATGATTTGCACACAGTTGATTTATTTCCAATAAATCTATAAATTCCACAACCTTCCTTAACTATTACATATAAGTTCACACCACAGTGAAACGACCAGGAACAGAATGGCGTTGTGGCAGTTCTGCCGCGAAATGTGAGACCCCTATGCTAACAGTGACACCTAACGGCTCCCACATTTAACACACCTTATTGATATATAAGTATGTATTAAATTATGGTCTACATGGCAGAAGTGCAATTACTATGAAACATATTGATGGTACAAAGATTGAATACATTCTAATGCTATTACGATGAGCAACTATTAAAATCTTGATCATGTACTATATAGCTAGCACATCAAATGTTATGGAATATCAATGTTTGGAATTATTTCAGCTAATGTATTTAAATTTACAAGGCGAACCCTGATCAAGGAGTTGGTTACTATTAAAACACAAACTTTATATTAAGTATTTCCATTAATGGGGAGGTTATAACAAACAAGGTCAAATCACATAATTGCCTTCGTTCACTGAGGTTCAAACATCAAATACGCTATGAACCAATTTACTTTGTGAAAAGAAAAGAGGGACATGATATGCCTTTCATCTGCTGTTTTACCTGATATGGTTGAACACTTTCCCTCCATCTGGTATAGTTGGTTGGACCATGCCCATACACATTGGTTCTGAAACTGAAACCAGCCACTGATAAGAATCGAACAATAACTATTTATTTTGTAGAATGAATTATTGATACACAAACAACTTTGGGGAAGTCAATTCTTTTCAGCTGATTTGTCTTTGTTTATTTCGTAAATCTGGTCAGATGTCAAATGTTAAACACTTGGAATCAATGCACTACTCTTTTCGAATATTGAATTACTTTGAGATTATCACATGTAAATGATGACACAAACCACAACTTTTGATAACTAGTAATTAATGGAGCATTGGTTGGAGTAAGGATTTATACCCATGTATATCTCAAACATTGAAACGAGTCTTTAGTATGGCAACTCATTTATGATAGGGACAACTAAGCTGTGAAGCACTAAAAACATGACTGTAAGTTGGTGAAATGGCTCAACTGTTAAGGACCCTACACTTAACGGTTCGTCATGGGGTCATTTTACCCAGGTAAAATATTTGTTTTTATTGTCTCACTATCATAAATGAAGTAATATCAAATGTTAAAAACTACCGATATGATTGTTTTACTTAATGCGCAAATTAATACGAGTTGTGTTGAAATATTTACACGTGAACATATTAGGCGTGATCAAGAGCAGCTGCCAGAGCCACCTGGTGCCCAATAGTAACTGAACATGCATGATAATAAATTCATGTTACCCCCCACCAATGAATGAGTGTACGTTGCAAAACAAAACATTTGTTTATATTTACCTTTTTCAAATCTTTCCCCAAAAACTTTGTAAAAAACTAGGAGTGTGCATATAGATACTACTGCTTCACTGCCTTTTTAAGATCAAATGGTCTACATGGCGTTCCCCGTAATTTTACAACAAATTTAGAGATGGTTGACCTGATTGAACATTCTGCATGAAGACAAGTGGAATTTTATTTCTGGAGGAAACTTAGATGGTCATAATATTTTTTTCAATTATGCCAAGGCTTCAGTTATATGTATTTTTTTGGTCTTGGATGAGTTCTTACTGGAAAGGGACGATGAATCCCTGGTCCCACTGATGCAGGAGGTCTGTCTTGGTAATCGGGTAGGTATAATCCCTATCTGGATACTCAAATGCTGCCACAATTACTACCTGTACCAAAAACAGCATCTTTTCTGTATACATTTCACATCAGACTTTACAAAATATATTCAACTATATATCTTTCAACTATATATGATCGCTATTTTTTCAGAGCACTAAATCAAGACTTTCATTAATCATTATAACTTTTAATGTACCATTTTGACAACGCATTCCACGGTGTCTATAGAGTGTTGCTTGAGGAGCCCATGACTGCCGGGGTTGGGAATGAAGTCCACATCGGTCAGGAACACGTACCGTGTCTGCACATTCTCTATTGCTATATTCCTCAAGATATTCACTGGATAGAACTCCTGTTTGAAAATATTATCACATGCGTTTACGTTTTGAAGAACTATGAAAAAAAATAGATTTTTTGGGGGGAAATGTTTATATATATATATATAGTCCAAAGTAAAAAGGTAGTTGTATACAGTGTAATGGTGATAAAAGTAATCCAACAAAGTCCGTGGTGACAAAGAGTTAAAACCTTTTATTGCGACATGTTTCAGTCCTTCAAGGGACTTCTTCAGGCTTAATATATATATATATATATATATATATATATATATATATATATATATATATATATATATATATATATATATATATATATATATATATATATATATATATAAATATATAATATATATATATATATATATATATATATATATATATATATATATATATATATATATATATATATATATATATATATATATATATATATATATATATATATATATATATATATATTTAGAAGCTGGTACAGATATGAGGTACTGGAAGCATCTTTGTCAGACCTCATTATGGGATACCATCTCATACCTTAATGTGTGTAACAGGAGAGTGCCATCTGGTGTTAATAATGAATTTATTTTACATACCCCACAAATCTAACGTTCATATCAATGGCGCTAATGCCATTATCCACCATCAGGGCACTTATTACTAACTGTGACACTAGATGGCAGTGATTTATATAGTTATGGCCTGGTTGTATAAATATGCTTCTCAGACATGTTTGTTCAAAAAGGCCTTGTACAGGTTACTTATGTAACTGTGACTAAGCAGCTGCACTATGAAGAGTGGGGTATTTTATATGCCTCACAGTACGTCAATGCCCCACAAGACAGGTCTGAGATTGGTAAAAACCCCATATCTGATACAATCTCTTTCTATATATATATATATATATATATATATATATATATATATATATATATATATATATATATATATTTAAACGCTATCATTGTTACATAACAGAAAAAGTATATCAATCAAATCCAAATCCAATGAATATAATAGTGCATCTTTAGATAAACACTGCATATATAAGCATTCTAATACACATAATGTTAAACCTGTGTATAATTGCCTGGCATGGAGCAGACACGTTTTGGCAATGGGCCCGTGTAAATAGACTTGTGGATTTTGCAGGCAATAAATAACTGGGGATTTGGAAGCTGGGTTTAATTTATTGCTATTAATACTGATTTAATTTATTCCGACACTGAAATCAAGTTTAAACATAATGAATTAGAATATCAAATAATAATAATAATAATAGTAATAGCAAAAATCTATTTTAGTTTTGAGAATTCTTTTTGACTGCGAAATATAAAGAGAGATAACATTGTTTTACCGCATACCCCAGATTTGGGCACGAAGTGGAAATCTAATTGTTTGTTTTCCATGATAATGGGGTTGAGAAGTAGAAGTGTCTTGAGTTTATGAAGGTCCCTCTCTCCTACATACATAGCCACTGATACTGGCCCTGTCCAGTGACGTAACACCCTCACCAACCTATCCAACTTGGACAACGTCATCTGCGTCACCAATGTCACGTCTCTGACGTCATACTCATTCACTGATTTCCAAATATGGGGAAACACGGTTCTTTTCATAATCCCTTCCAATCGATATTTTTCACACACGGTTAGATTTTGGATGGAGTCATTTTCTTCAAGTAAGCTTTCATAACCTCTGCTATTTCTGTTTTCCTTGAAATGTGTATATAAGTTTTGTGTGACTTTGTCCAATAGATCTCCCTTATTTGCCTTGGGAAACAGAGATGATTCAACACTATTGTCACCTTAAATAATAATAGAGAAAATGTGACATACATATATATTACATGGTGTAACAGCTGTAAGATGCAATATTTGCTGTAAAAACTCCACTTCATTATGGTGCCACATGAAAGTATATAAAACAAAAATTCAAAAGCATCAAGATGTAAATAAGCTTTTAATCAGGCAGTGTAGATTGTACGTTACTAATTACATACCAGGATACTAGACATTCTGATTGATTTCTACTTGAACCACCATTGATAATATCTCACAATGTATACAGACATGACAAGCATATATGTACTTATTCACATCAACATACTTATTAAATGTTTAGTTCACAACGCACTCATTAAATTAAACAATTATAGACTACTAATTCTAACATGATCATTTATGATTAAGAGTGTTGATGATACACTACTCATCATCCTGAGGTACATGAGGATGAAGAGGATTCCTGCTCCATAACAACAGCGGCGTACATGTCCGTGGAGTGTGGCACTAAAAACACACAGCAAACCATCAGTACATCACAACAAATGAAAAGTGACTGTTGATTTAAAGTTTATACCGAAGACACTATAATCACATAATGAATACACATTGTTCCTATTTTAATGATTTAACCTGCCTGTTTGTGCCTCTATATATCCTAAAGATTGTATAGCTCTTCATGATGTATCCAATGAATAAAAAGAGTCAGGTTGATTGTGATTGCATTAGTAAAAGTGATAATCTGTAAACAATGATTTTTGATAATTCAAACTTGATTAAATGTTGGCTGGTTCTTGGTTACAATAGACATACGTGGTTTAATTGAACCTGATCCAATGTGAGCTGGCCAGGCGCTAGCTCTGATTCATGTATAGCTTAGTGTACAGGATTGTAGTTTAGATAAAGTTGAAAATTAATTTGGCAGAATATGAGGAAAAAATGCAGTTTGGCATTGAATGTGATATGTATCATTATTCCTACCTCATTTATATATATAAGCCCAACTGATAATAGTGTTTGGGTGTTAACACTAAGTTTCCATAGAATATCAATTAATCTGTTTATGTATGAATATTAAAATATAATAGACGTGTTTGATATATATGCATTCATGTAAAAGCAAAGGATTGATTCATTATGTCATCTTTACATAAAAGATTTGACAAAGAATTTACTACACAATAATCATATGATAATTTCTTTATTTCACTTTGTGGTACATCATTATATTTATATATTTACTCATTTAATAAGGACATCATAGTAATTTAATTACATTACACAGCATTAGCCTGACCAGTGAGGTGGACATGGAAATGTAATGTTATTGTTCTTTTGATTCTGGCTCACCATCACTTTACCCTATTTGGTCATGCAGCATAACGTAATCATGTAATTTATATCATGTTATTATAATAACTCCATCCATCTAGGAAACCATCTTACACTGAACCTTCATTCGACATGTTACACCTTCATTACATCAGATTTTAAAGCACTAAAACATTTGTGTTCAAATTCTATGCTCATTATATTACTCAAATAAATTTCTCTGCCTTTTGAAAGTATATGAGTCTTATGTTAATATCCAAATCTTCCATTGCACACTTTGTTAACACTTTCAGATTGGGAGAGTGGAGGAAATTGGTTTACAAAGGTCTGTTTATCCATCAGGATTTGTCTATTGGTACAGGCTTGCACATTGACGGTCCACAACAGTGGTCACATGACTATAAGCATAACACTGGTCACTTTCAGCCAAACAATCCTGGCAGGTGCATTGTGGTCGATTTCAGGCAGATTACTTCAATGTAGCATAGTATCATGACCATATATTATTCAAACAAACCAAAATCTCTGTAAAACTGCCTGTTACCAACTTTCAGAAACAGGAACATATCTATTCGGGTATAGGGAGACCATTGGAATATAGTTGAAAATGTTTAAGCTCCAAACTGGTTGATAATCAAATTAAAGGGTTGGACACAATCAAGGTCACTAGAGGCAGTCAGTTAACATGAAAAATCAAACCTGTGACCTGCATTACTAACTTATGTTTTATTAAAATTCAAGGTCTCCTTGTCCTAAATCCAAAATATTTTTGCACAAGGACATACCATTGAAATTTTATGGCTGCTTTACATATGCGTGTTGCAGGGGGTACATACTTTACAAACCCTGATACACTGATTTTGGATAATTCAGAAATCATATCCAAATTGGTTATATTAAATAAAACAAATATAAGGCAAACAAATTAATATAGTGTATATAATGTTCAAACATAGTTAAAACTAAATTTGGACAACCAAAATTTTTAATATACAGAGAAAAAATGTTGAGAAGTGAAATAACATTTTGATATTTCCAGTAATGCTCCTAGCAAAGATTATGACAACGAATTAACTTCAAATGAATCTTAATTTATAATGCTTATCAACTACAGATAAAGAAAGAATGTTTTTACCTTTTAGAGAACAAAAAAATAAAATGAATAAACCATGAATCAGTGTACCATTTCCAAAACAATAAATATTTTAATGTCCTATACTTATTAAAAATTAACTGTTATGAATGTGCATTGTGTGCTGTACCTTTTTGTCAAGTTAAAGTTAACAACTAATATAAAGGATACATTGCACAAACAAGGTATATTTTGACTTATTATTATTCATTTAATTTTTTTTAGGATTTTCTCGTGTATGACATCATGGCAAACCTGGATATTCCACAATACCTCAGAAAAAATGTGTTTTTTTTAAGAATTTCTTGTTTTAACCCCTGTAAATAAGATTTAACGTTTCTAATAATGATTGATTGATCAATTTTATTTTTATAGTAGTTCATACATGTACAATATAGGTACAAAAATATATTTTACTCATGTTGAGTATTGTTAGTGAAATAATTATTGGTGAAAATGAGATGTCTTGTCTGTTTGTAGTGTACATACCCCCATCATAGAATACGTACCCCCTTGTACACAGAGATGTTAGTGTTGGTCTTGATAGAATTTAAAATCATTCATGTTGTTTGTAAAGTGATGAGATGTCAAGTGGACAACTCTTTAAAAAAAAAACAGGTTTGATAATTATCTTTTGGCTTTGAACACAAAATTTCTAAAAATATGAAACATGACGTTGCCTCCATTTTTAATTGTATTCTTGTTTAATTTACTCATTTTGGCTTTAATTTACTCATTTTGGCTCTTTGAATAAGAAGTCCACAAACTTTTGTACTTGATGGACTCCTTGCTCTATTTAGTTCATAAATTGTTATGAGCCACCCAGTCCAAGGGTGAGCAGTATTTGGTAAATATTACTCAAATGTTGTAGTGTACGTACCCCAGAAGCAATTACATTTTAGTAAGTTCTTTACGTTCTAAATACTTATTCAAAATTTCAAAGTTTCAAAGTTTCACTTGTAAAAAGGCGAGGATCCTAAGATGATCTGCGACAACGATCGCAGTCCCTACCAAGACCAACAACATTTTCAATCACTTTGATCTCTTCAGTTGGATGGGGACTGACTGCGTTATCCTATGATTTGTTTATATATGAAACTGAGGAGGTGCTAGCACCGCTGGAGGTGCTGCACCTCCTCTCATAGCGCCTCTGGAGCGGAGGTGTTTGTGGGTCTCGTTGCCTCATTATGGAGGTGCTGTGAGGGACCCCCCTTGAAGGGAGCTGCGTACAGTGTTATATGACCGATATAATGTCTTTAAAACCACGTTTTGGTCGATTACGCTAGCGTTTTTTGGGGTTGTGTGTTCGGTTTTTTGCACCAAAATGAATCTATTTGATTTGTTGATTAATTCTCTTTAATTTTATGGACCCTCTCCCTTCAAGCTGCCAGACTATTTGGTTTATTTCGCGCTTCGTACAGCCCCGGCGCGGGGTTGGAATGTCCATTTTTTAAACGAATTTCTGTTCCCGTGTCTTTCTTTTGGAGCGACGGGATTCTTTTCAGTAATATTAAACATAGGAAATATACCTTAGTTTTTGTTGGGTTCTCAGCCGGTTTTCTGGCCATTTCTTATTTGCGTATCTGTATTGTACCATTGGTGTATAATTAAATACTTTTCCGTCTATTTTGGCGGGATGGAGCGAGAACAAGAAACATTTTTTTGTTAAGAAACTTTTTATTTTCGTTTCTGTAATTTTGATTCTCGTTTCTTATTTTTACATATAGTTCACAGTTTGTGTTGTTGAAATGGTTTTACGTGATTTACAGCTGATCAGTGGCTTAGTCGTCGACTGGAATCTGGAGGAGTTTATCCAGAATCAACTTATAGGCTGTGGGGAGGTTTTGTGTGTCCCATTCAAGATCCTCCAAGAGGTCCACAAAATTGATGTGGTCTTTGGGGGCCATGGGAATTTTCTCTTGGGGAGATGTTGGTTCTCTCGAGGGTAGAGAGCAAACATAATTATCAAAGAATTTCTAAAACTGTTATTTGTTAAGCAGAGTTGTCCACTTGACATCTCATCACTTTACAAACAACATAAATGATTTAAAAGTCTATCAAGACCAACACTAACACCTCTGTGAACAAGGGGGTACGTACTCTACAAGGGGGTACGTACACTACAAAACAGACTTCACATCTCATTTTCAGGTTTTGGGAGCATGCTCTCAACCAATAATTATCTCACTAGTAACACTCAACAGTAGCACAATATGACTGTATAATATGAATTAGGTGTCTTTTCTGGAACTACCAATTCACATGGGGGTACGTACTCTACACATTTTTCTTGAAATTCACCTCAAAACATCATATGGCATAATATTCACATAACAATTATTTGACAATCTTATATTATTTATTTGTTTATTCCTTCATATGATATTGTCAAATGAAGGTATTTTTTAATATATTTGTGTTATTAATATTAGAAATGTAGACAGTCTTTTTTATTGGGGTTTTAAACCAGAAATTCCATAACAAAACACATATTTTTCTGAGGTATCGTGAAATATGCAATTTGCGATGATACCATACACCAGACAATCGAAAAAAACTAGAGAAATAATTAGTCAAAATATAACTTATTTGTGCAATGTAATCTTTATATTAATTGTGAAATTTACCTTGACAGAGAGGTACAACACATAACGCACATTCGTAACAGTTGATTTTTTATAAATTTAGGACGTTGAAATATTCACTGTCTTGGAAGTAATACACTGATTCATGATTTGTTTTTTTTTTTTATCTAAAAGGTATTATTCAGCTTGTTATCATAAGTTGAATCTTGAATGTTTGGTGATGTCCAAAAATATTTCAGTGCATTGTAACACTGTCAAATGTACATTCAGACCTTGATTGTGTCCAACCCACAAGTATCTTCATGAGTGATGATTTCTCTTATGACTTATCACAAAACATTTAGTTTAGTATAAAAGGGTTGAATATTGCCTGCTTTGGTATAACCTGGTATATGGTGATTTTAATACTTAGGTAAAGAAAGAATATGTCAGTTACAAAATCAGATTATCGAGAAGAGGGTTGGTCATCTAAATGGAGTATTTATGAGCACAATGGGATCATTGGATTCTTCAACAACAACAAAACAAATACAAGACAAAAACAAAACAAAAACAACAACAAACAAGAAAAAGTGGTGCTCCACATGTAACACGGATGGGAAAAAAATAACAAACAAAACAAAAACTACAATAAACAAAACAAAAATTACAATAAACAAAACAAAAATTACAACAAACAAAACAAAAAATTAAATAAACAACAAAATACGTTTAAACACAAACAATCATTACAAACTGATGGGATACATGTAGTTGAAATTATTTTTATTCATATTTAAAAACATTTAATTTGGTATATGAACGAATTTTTTAGCACAACTTTCTTTAAAGATGTGCCTTTTCAGGCTCGTTTACGTAACTTGCTCTATTATCGCTCAGGCACTATCGCATATCATCGATCATACTTTTACCATGTTATTTCTGTTCTAATTGTCCGATTTACATCACATTTGGACTAAACTTACTGAAAATTCCTTGTTCTAGCGATTGGGAAGCATTTTAAAGAGATAATTTAAGCAACGATGGGCGAACACGATGACATTGTTTTTGAACGTTCTGCTTTGTTTATATGATGCACTTCTTTTCTTTTGTTCACTTCTTTTAGATATGTATTCATTCGCCGGGACGCATGCGTAATATAACAAAACATACCGAGTCGGGGAATCTGTGTGAGCGGATTAAGTGAGTTGGTGATGGCGGAAGGATACCCTGAGCCGAAATGATACATGAAACAAGATATTTATCATTAAAAACGTTTTTTTACAATTGTAAACAAAGCGCATGAATACACCACCTCATTTGACCCCGTCACATGATCCGAAAATAGTGCTTACATCCATAGACTGGTTGCCGCCCTCTGTGTATCCACAAAGGTATAAATTGGAATCTTTCGCATGCATATGATGAACACTGCACAGTGGCGTCAGTTGTTTTAACAATTATGACCACAGAAAAAACCGAATTACAACCCACAGGAAACGACTACCCATTTCCCATGATCGTACCGATCACAGAATAACACAGATAGTTCCCTTTTTTGAAAGTCCTTGCCTGTCGGCAATGACTTTCAAAAAAGGAACCATCCGTGTTACAAAAACAACAACAAAAAACAACAACAAAAAACAACAAGAACAAAAAAACAACAACAAAAAACAACAAAACAAAACAAACCTCTCCCTCGAATTTCACACGTATTTAAAAAGAATAGCAGTCAGAAAGAATAGCTTTTCAAATTTGCTTGGATGGAATTTACAAAATATTACTCGGATGAAGTCTGTAGTAAAATAACAAAGACAATAAAAAACACACGGAAGAAATCGGATCTACAAGACATTTATGGGGGGGGGCATTTATTGGTTGAAGTTCATAAAAATAAATTAATTAGGGCCACCTTTTATATACTTTTCCCGTGTAATTGAATAGAATTTAAAATATATAAAGTCAATAAAGAAGACGTAAAAACACGTGAACCAATAAGGTAATACAAGCTTTTTTTGGTGTTGTAGATTGTTTATTTATAGAAACAGTGGATTTCAAGTCTATTTTGACGATGAATATGCGTAAAATAACATATGATATGAAAAATAGGTAAACAGTATATGGCTACATTTCTCTCTGTTTTGTATACTATAGGTGATACCAATATCCTATAAAATAATCTAACTTAAGTGGGATAAACATGAAATTTTAAGCTTATGCTGCAGTGAATGTCTAAATATAAACATTTCCTACACTGGGCCCATTTTATTCAATTTTGTTAAAGCAAGCATTACACCACAAATATCATATAACATTCACATAACACGATTTAGACCAACAAAATGTTACTAGCATGTAAGTAGATCTTAACACCCAATATTAATAACTGAAATATTCAATGAAATTTAACACGAGATAGTTAATCATATTATATAATGACCAATCAAGTTTCACATGAATACAACCTATTAATATTACTTCCTCGAGTCCGTGTACTCATTTCCAGATAGCCAGGGCTGGGGAAGTTAAATGCAAACCGGAGAATCAGCTAGGTGCACGGTGTCATGTGGTACATATGTGGGCATACTAATTAGCTGCAGAGGATAAGATATTTATCATCATTTATTTATATTTACTTTCTCATAAATCAAATTACCATAGCCGGGAAATCCCACACATGTTACGCTGTATATTCGACTATTTAATATTTAAATTGGTTACACATCCACTAGATTTGCGAACAGCAAGATATATAACACAGATATATTTTAATTCTCATATCAAAGGTAAGTGTTTCCCTGCAATCCATTTATGAATGAAATAACACAAAGTTATTAAATTATATTGTTGATGTGTCCATGAGAATAAGGAATATTAGATTAATATTTAGATTAAATTTAAGTCAATGCTAGTGTGATTATTAGCCGTTGCAGAAGTATCTACATATATGATAACGCATAACTATATACACACACACACACACACACACACATATATATATATATATATATATATATATATATATATATATATATATATATATATATATATATATATATATATATATATATATATATATATATATATATATATATATATATATATATATATATATATATATATATATATATATATATATATATATATATAACTTAATGGACAGTTAGAACATGAGCATCATGGTTGTAGTCTTCCAATGGACAGCTAGAACATGAGCATCATGGTTGTAATCTTCCAATGGACAGCTAGAACATGAGCATCATGGTTGTAGTCTTCCAATGGACAGTTAGAACATGAGCATCATGGTTGTAGTCTTCCAATGGACAGCTAGAACATGAGCATCATGGTTGTAGTCTTCCAATGGACAGTTAGAACATGAGCATCATGGTTGTAGTCTTCCAATGGACAGTTAGAACATGAGCATCATGGTTGTAATCTTCCAATGGACAGTTAGAACATGAGCATCATGGTTGTAGTCTTCCAATGGACAGTTAGAACATGAGCATCATGGTTGTAATCTTCCAATGGACAGTTAGAACATGAGCATCATGGTTGTAATCTTCCAATGGACAGCTAGAACATGAGCATCATGGTTGTAGTCTTCCAATGGACAGTTAGAACATGAGCATCATGGTTGTAATCTTCCAATGGACAGTTAGAACATGAGCATCATGGTTGTAGTCTTCCAATGGACAGCTAGAACATTAGCATCATGGTTGTAGTCTTCCAATGGACAGCTAGAACATGAGCATCATGGTTGTAATCTTCCAATGGACAGCTAGAACATGAGCATCATGGTTGTAGTCTTCCAATGGACAGCTAGAACATGAGCATCATGGTTGTAATCTTCCAATGGACAGCTAGAACATGAGCATCATGGTTGTAATCTTCCAATGGACAGCTAGAACATGAGCATCTTGGTTGTAGTCTTCCACTTGACATTTGCTGGTACTTGAGGGGTTCGTTTCACTTTTACCTTGCATTGGTACTTCACTTCTCCAAGCTTAGAAACCCAGGTATGAAGTGAAAAAATAAAATGTCAGTTAAGATCTACAGAAGAGTGTAGAATAAGTTTAAATTGAGATATTCCCATCCACTCGTTGAATTCAATGTTAATAATTTATGGGGATAAGTTTCTTAATAACTCGACGGCTATTTAAGCACACATGCTCTTCAGCTGTATTAATAGATTTCGAAATTGTTTCCAAAAAATGATATATTTTTTCACAGTCCTGGGGTCATTGTAATAATTATTTACAGTCATATTTATGTCCAAACAATGTTAATATAGCATTAAAAACAAGATAGATAAGGTTGTTTGATTAGTTTAACGATATGTTATTAACACCATCTCACGATGGATTTTATATCTCTCAACTCAAGTATGAGGTAGATTATAGGATGATCCAGACACGATTACATAACTCAAGCATCAGGTCAAATATTGACCATCATATGACTATTGATTTCAGAGGTACATATTAGGGTTGCCATTGAGAGTCATCGGTGCCAAGTAATTCCTAGTCACAAATAACAATAAAAAATCATTGTAAACTTATCAGTATCAGTGTTATTAGTCTGGTTTTTTTGGGATGGGGGAGTTGTGGAATGTACCATCTACAAGCAAATTCAGTCATCATTGAACTTATAAGCAAGTAGAGCCCTGTGCAGTTTTGCACACAAAAGTGGGGTATAATAATTGTGGTGTGGGAATATCATGGTATGTGGCCGGCATACCGTGCAGGTCATATACGAAAACAAGCTGCATTTATTGATAATAGCTCTGTCTTATTCTAATCTATAATACACATCGACCCAGAAATAATCAGTCATGCCACAGCTGTGTTTAGACTAAGCATTTTGATATAATGAACATTAAATACTTCCCAATTTGCTCAAGTTTAATGTTTAAAAAAAAACAAATAATAGGGAAATAAAAAAGATGTATTGCTTCGATATGTTACATTTTATCAATGACCTTATCATGACTTGATTGTGTTAGGTGTGCATAAGCCAGATATGTATGGTCAAGACACGTTGACTTTATGATCTGATAAGATAAAACTATGATAATGATGTGAACCATGATCTTTGCAATTAGCATGGAGCTGGCCATCCCTCATATTCAATATAATAGTGTAGCCTCGATATCGGACCTCACTCCACCTACCAACACCTGACCAGTGTGCACAGTCTGTGAGTATTCACACCAAATCCTTACTATTTGTTTTTCCATTATTCAATTATTGATGTAAAACTTGACATATAGATATCACAAGCTAGAATTAGGATATTATTGTTTTCTTGCTTTATTCTGTGTTTTACCACCGATAGTGCAATGCTATCTTTTAGACAAATAGGCTGAATTAGTCTAATATACGAAGAGCACTTAGTAAAATATATTGTATCATATATCATATGGAGTTTAATTTATAATTTTAATAATATTTTCATTCTTTTTAATCAAAACATGATGATCAATAATATGGCAGGGCGAGACTTTATTAATATATGAAGAGAATTGGAAAAAAATCTACATTCTGAGATCATAATATTTTGAAATAAAGGTTTTTTTCTTTAAAATGTGAAATACATTGTTTTCATTTATAAAGTAAAGTAATGGATTACTGGTCCCCATTTCTTTTGTAAAATTACATTGAATATGACCAGGTTTCTCAGTCGGCTACATATGCCTTGTAATATGGGCACAATATACCTTGTTATTGTGTACAGCTGTCAACACATTAATTACATGTGGACATAATAGTGTTAGATTATGTAACAGTTGGTTGGCGCGTCAATACATGATAAATGTAGTGTGGGAATATCATATCCAATGTTATACTTCTAATATGTTAGTTATGAACTAATCGTTTCATTTCTTTCTCTTTAGATTTAGATTTGATAAGGGTCTAAAGGGTTTTAAACATGAAATCAATACCAACTGTTCGCACCATCACATGATAATATACATTTCAACATATTCTCTTTTGTATAGATATCGCCTGCAATAGAGTCTAGTGTCTAGTGTATAGCTAGCTATTCAGCGTGTATTAATTACAATATGATTATATACACTGTAAGCATATTAAGGAAAGACTCTGGAATAAATTGTAGCCACACACTCTCATTGAACAATGAATAAATACAGCGACCACATGCCAAGAAACCACATTAAACAATTGTTTGCTTATTGATAAAAAGGAAATGGTATTATACTGATAATGCATCTGCCACGCACAGGTAGCACTTTGCAATTAAGTTGCCATAAAAGGTTCTATAAGTTGGTGCGACAGGGAAACAACTCATGCTGGTAAGAATGTTAATTTTTGTAATTGTTGTTCAGGAAGAAATTACTGTCCTAGCTGATTTCCTGCATTTGTTCATTTTATTATATTCAAAATATGAAACACTCAAATGTATTTGGGGAGAAGGCTGAACAACAAAATACCTGAGAGTGCTTGTTGAATGTTAAGCATGACATGGTCCAATCTAAGGCCATAAAACATCTCTGATGTTATCTTCCATGGCTTCTACTTTTATTTTACTGCACAAACAAGGCAGTTGATTTGCTGAGTGGAAGTCGTGACCTTTTTGGGTTCATGAAGTAAATACATTGGACATGATAGGTTGCGTATTGAAACAATTTACAACCCTCATGGTACTTGGACAGAGGCGCTGAGATATACTGCAGATTGATCACGAATTGATTTATGTAGCAAAATCCACATCAATGCCAAAATCTCAATATTGCTAACGGGTTGCACGAACCTATTTTAGGGTTGCACAAATCAGCAGCAAATCTTATTTTAGAGTTGCACAAATGAGTGGCCCTTCCTATTTTAGGGTTGCACAAAATTCAGTGGCCCTTCCTATTTTAGGGTTGTACAAATCAGTGGCCCTTCTTATCTTTGGCTAACACAATTTAGTGGCCCTTCCTATCCTTGGCTTACACAATTCAGTGGCCCTTCCTATTTTAGGGTTGCACAATTCAGTGGTCCTTCCTATTTTAGGGTTGTACAATTCAGTGGCCCTTCCTATCTTTGGCTTACACAATTCAGTGGCCCTTCCTATCTTTGGCTTACACAATTCAGTGGCCCTTCCTAGTTTAGGGTTGCACAATTCAGTGGCCCTTCCTATTTTAGGGTTGTACAATTCAGTGGCCTTTTTAATTCAGAGTCGCCCATCCCATCACAGGCAGAAGAACGCTTCTAATAGATTATGTCCATGGAGTTCCGTGCATAAGGAATCGTGAAAAAAGAAAATGGAACAGTCTGATTTGATGAAATAGTGTGGAGATCAATACGACAATATTTTTATATCTCTTTAAACATGAAACTGTGTTTAGAATTAACACTACACCAATATATATGTCTATTTATGAATCAATATGTGTTAATTAACGGCATATTCATTTTTCATTTTTATATTATATATTTAATTATATTCAAAGCATCGTGTGTCTCAAATTTAGGATGAAGATTACATTTACCAATACAATGAAATGTGACCGTAAATGTGTGTCCAATAAATTGGTCCAACAAATCTACGCACGATTCTCACCATTGGCATCGATTTTCCTACGTCTGCAGTTTTCATTGTTTAAAAACTATGCTCATCTGTTGTGATCTTTTGATTAGGTGTTTAATATTCAATGTGCATCAATGCCCACAGTTAGCAGACGTCTCATATTTTATGATCAGTTGATTTAAGAAACCCTTGACAGGTTTGTTGATGCCTAAGGCTTAGCATCTTAAATGCACACTGGCCAGGCATGTTTCATCACACAGACAGATTAACAAGGAAGTCTCAGTATCCTTTGACAGTTGACCCCAAGGTGACTGCAAGGTCATGCAGAGGTCACTGCCAAGTGCAGAAAAGGCAACGTATGACTCATTGCATAATGACCTATACAATGTGATTAGCATTCATAATTCGGTAAACGTATTTCGCAATAATTGTTTTCCTCAGTTTTGAAATATGCAAGGAAATTTCTATTGTACTTTTTATTGACCATTTTCAAACAGTATTTCTGGACAAAAATTCGTGCCCCCACATTTTAGCATGTGTCCTAATATTCATAACAGTAAAGCGGTTTAAAGTTACTGACTATGAACTTCGTTTAAAGTCTTTTAAAGGCATCTGCACATTCGAAAATATTCTGTATAGATTGTTGTCAGACACGTAAATATGCCAACAGTATCAAAAGTTCGATAAACATTGGCAATCACTGAATTGATTAACTGAAATGCAGCTCTGTTGTCGTCCGCAGCTTGGTGATAAACATTGGCAATCCGAGAGACTGAATTGATAAACTGAAACGCAGTTCGTTGTCGTCCGCAGTTTTGTGAAAAACATTGGCAATCAATTAAAAAACTGAAACGCAGCCCTGTTGGCATCTCTGTTGTTGTCGGCTGTATATAAAGTATATAAACTTTTATTGATAAACTGTATATGTATACATGTGCCAAGGACATCTGAGCTGTGGATTAACACAGAGCTGAATTTCCAGATTCAAAGCCTAGTAAGTGCCGATGATCTGAAATTTCGGAAATACTGACATCAGATTGTTGTCAGATACGTAAACCTGCTAACAACGTCAAATGGTTACAGACATATATAAACAAGCATGAACGTGATTATAAGAAGAAGGGTGACGAGATTTGAAAAAAATAAGTTGCTGTGTGAGGTATTGGCTTGGCTAAAATTCGCCACTGATAAGAGTGTGTGTGAGAATTCCTTGCCCTTTGGTGGAATTTGTTGATGCCAGACCAGTCTCCATTTTAGTTTTATTTTGCATTTTTATAGTATAGTCCTTACTTATTTGTTGTCAAAATGATTTAATAAATATTTCTGTATTTGGGCTCAGTTTTACAACCACCGGTAATTTGACTTAATTTGACTTAAAGGGGTCTTTATGGGTAAATTTAAAATGCAGATTTAGACAGCCACGCGAATGTGAGACAGTTGCTCAAGTTAAAAGACCTTTAAAACAATGAGAGATAGCTGCACAAGTTAGAGAGAGCTGCATAAGTGAGAGACAATTATATGAGTGAGAAACAACTACACAAGTGAGTGAAAGTTACAACAGTGAGAGATACACGCATAAGTGAAGGAACTACACGAGTGAGAGATAGCTGTATTAGTGAGAGATAGCTGCACAAGTGAGAATTAGCTGTATTAGTGAGAGATAGCTGCACAAGTGAGAATTAGCTGTATTAGTGAGAGATAGCTACACGAGTGAGAAATAGCTGTATTAGTGACAGATAGCTACACAAGTGAAAGATTGCTGTGTAAATTAGGGATTGCTGCATAAGTGAGAGATTGCTGCATAATAAGTGAGAGATAGCTTTATAAGCTGTATAAGATGCGTAAGTGAGAGATAGCTTCAACAGTGAGAGACTGCTTTACAACGTGGAATATAATAAACAATTCATTACGTAATTCAAGTCCATGGATTGGTTTTTTAGGCATTCTCAATCATTAATAGTGATTCTGATGCTGAGGAGAGTGGCATGAATAATGATACAAAACGATATACTGCAATGATGACGTCATATTGAATGACCTCTGTTCTCATTTATGTCATCAGAAGTAGGGCAGTGCTAGAACAATGATGTTTAGTGATGACATCACATTTATGTCATACTTTTGCTGGGCAATTCAACACGAATGGTGAGTAACTGACTGCCCTTTTATTCAGCGCAGAGTAGGTCTATATGGCAACAACTCCTGTTGTCACCTCAAGTATTTTTTATTTGAATCGGGGAATGTCTTTTTATGATGTCCATCCTGGATCTATAGATCTGTTTATTTAATAGAGGGGTCCCGAAAGGGAAACAGTGCATGTTTATCCAGATAATGGACAATAGATGCGTGGGGATTAGCAAAATACAATTGAAATAAGCTGGGGATGGACAAACAAATATACTATAGAAGGGTCCCCAAAAAGGGAACAGTAACTGACAATGGCAATATTTTGTCCATGTATGGAAGATATATGTGTGGGAATAGCAAAATACATTTGAAATTCACTAAGAATGGACGAACAGTAAATATTAAAGTGAGAATGGAATGTGGATAGATATATATTGCTAAAAATTGGAAGGTAAAAATAAATAGACCTCTACATGTAGAGAACAATGTGGGATGTTTACTTATTGATTAATGACATCGTGCCTCCATATATGCAGACCAAAAATATTGTTAATTATATATTTTCATCATTAATTTGCAAACTTGATAATCGTTATAATTGTAAGATAATAAAAAGAATAGGTACAAGAAATATGAAGGTAACATTTTTACTACGATTAACATCATATATCTTACAAATGCTTGCAGTTTTAATATATTCCCTCAGGTCAATAACTTCATGGATATTCTATTATTAGATACCATTACTACTAATAAGAGATGTTCAGCATAACATATTTGCGGTTGTGGATATTACTAGTGTTTTATTACCTAGTTGTGTGTAACCTGGTTGTGTCCTCTATCACTATTTCATTTTGTAATATATTCTATTAGAGTGCCCTTTTTATTTCACCACAATTTTTTTCCCTTCTTCTTGGAAATAAGAGAAGAAACGTGACAAATTTGGATTGATCTTGTCAACAATGACTAAGATTTACTCAATGTGCATACTGATATAGGAGCGGTCAATCAGAGAGTGTAGAAAGGAGAGATGATGTTGCCCCCAGGCTATGGGCAGGTGCCCAACAGACATCTCACAATATAAGTCAAGGCCATGCTCAGGACTGTCCCAGCCAGCTCCTCCTGCGCTGCCTTGTCACACCCTTGGTATTTCTTACCACACAGTTGCCATAATAAACTCCCAAAGTTAACTTGTTAGTTGATCGGAGAGAAGGTTATCGATGACTAGCAACTCTTTTTGATGTTCATAACAAACTTAAAAAGACTATAATATAAAAGAAAACATGGCCAGTACCATCAGACACGTCATGGTGGGAGAAGAGTTTGGGACCGATCTCAGCATAGACATGTATGAAGAAGAAAGCTGCCAGGATCTAGTAGACGTTATTAATGAAGAGATAGTGGAAGGGTTTGGTAGAAGGTCCAAAGAAATCAGAGACACCCTGAACGAAGAAATCAAAGGAGAGGTTGAAGCAAACCACCAACATATGATGGTGCCAGAGAAGAGCGCAGATCTCATATCAATTAAGACATCAAGTCACCATTGGTCATATAACAGGTATATGTATTATATATGAGTGCCTGCTGTGTCTGTTGGGTATAATCGAGAGCTTAATCTAATTAGCAGAAGCTGCTGGGAAAATACTGTATTGCAATATACTGCTTCCGCACACAGACAAGCATACCAAACAAAGAACATTTAGGGTGTTTTATGTCTCCTAGATGCATATCAGCAGGAAGCTGGTATTCGCCATACTTTTTTTAAACCTAGATTTCAGGCAAGGTTAGATCTATGTAACAAAAACATACATTTTTTTTACTTGCAGAATCTGTCCTCAAGTGATCACCATGGCCGACAAGCAGTTTATTGATAATGCTCTGGATGCCCATAATGACTGGAGGAAGAAACATGGTTGCCCTCCTCTGAAACACAACAAGGATATCTCCAAGATCGCTCAGAAGTGGGCAGAGCATCTAGCTAGGACCGATGGCTTTGCTCACAGTAAGCCCGGGGATAGGGTTCACAAGGGAGACCAGATGGGGGAAAACATAGCCATGAAGTGGACATCCACTGGGGAGGACTTTACTGGTGAGTACCAAATAGGTCTACTGAGCATTACATTGGTTAACATTAAGTGGGCTCGACTATCTACTCAATAATGAATTAGTGAGCTCTATAAGGTTAGGACTGTCCCTTGAGGAATATATTCAATTTGGTGAATAGCATAAAAGGTATAGGTTTATACAGAAAATAGACAACCGTGTAAACTAAAATATATAACTATATAATGCCCAGAGAGGATTAAAATCAAGGGTGTTATAAGGGTAAAATAGAAGATTATCAAAATGGATTGTGGAAGTTAAATCTAATCAGTATCAACTTTCACAATTTGATTCTTTTTCTTTGTTTAGGACAACAATCCACGGACAACTGGTACAGTGAGATTGAGAGGTACAACTTCCAGACAGCCAGTGGACCCAGTACAGGTGAGTCCACCTTTATTCCTATCACATGCATTCCTTTTTTATTTCACAGACAGTTCCTGAACCATTCATCTAATGCAGCGCATGTATGATTTATGTGCACATGCCAGCTTCCTCATCAATCCATACATGAGACTAGTGACACCTACAGTTTTAAATACGTCCAAATTTCACCTAGTGGATGGTGTGATTCGCATATGATACACGATGCCAATATTCATATCAAAGAGAAGAGCTTGCTAAATTGCTAGCAAAAACAACATGATCAGTTGATTAAAAAAGGCTGATCATATGATTGATATATAATATGGCCTAGTTTCGTAAAGGCTGTCATAACCATATATCAAGGAATCCAATTTGGATGGTAACCTGACAATTAACCTTAAAAATCATTTTATGGACTATGAAATTGTGTTATATAGTTCACTTGCTAATTTAGATAGATCTTAAAATTGTATATTTAAGCAAATATAGAATCATGAATATTAATGCTGTAGAAATCTTGGCTACCTACATGAATTCGGATAAGATTTATACAATAAACATATGACGTGTACTTTCCTTAAAAGAAATCAAGCACATTTTCAACTTCTATTCAACCATCTTTCTATAATAAGTGATCTCAATGAGTATACATCAACATATTAGCTCATTATGGAACCAATATCCTTCTGCTCAATATTTGGCTTCTATGAGAAAATGCAAATCAAGGTGGTGATATTACTCCAGTCTTTGTTTTGGGACAATTTTCTGTTTTATGTTTGTAAATGCTGTGTCTGGAGATTATACAATTTAATTATACGCTTAGCTTATATGCCTATTGTACAAATTTAACATATAATGGTGTCATAGATTTAAATATGAAACAAAAATTGAAATTACTGAACAGCATCTTTTATGAAATAACCTTATCCTATGAAGAAGATCTTGCATATCGAACTCACCATTAATTTTTTTTTCAATTGCTTCAATTTCTATTTTCATATTTCGTTAAAAATCTATTCAATTTGTAAATAAATAATTGACGAAGCAATTCATAAGATGTCCAAAAGGTTATATCTCCATCAAAGAACGTTGATCTCAGTTGATCATATTAACTAGCAGGGTTTGAATATATGCATAGAATCTGACTTTGGATCAACAATATACACTTTTGAGCTTTTGTTCGATATAATATAGAGTATTTTATAGGTAAAACATTTAACAAAATCAAGTTCTCATGTCTACCATCTCATAGCTGTACTTATTATTTTTTTTGTCATCATAATCACTTAAATTCAATAATGAATAAAACATGGCGATTTGTCCACTATTTTAAGATATGTGAAAGTGACCACACACCCGACGTATCTCCACGTATCTCAGTAATCACATGTTCTCAGTACGACCACAGTTTACATCTCCCCTGCTGGTACTCAGGTATTCCAGCTCAAGGGAAAAAACGTGGCATGCACTCAACATCAAACAACTCTGTTAGTTCCTGTTTGGCTTCCTCTCCTCATCAGCTTTCAAATCATATTGCATAACAATAAGAACAAATGGATATAGATTTACTGTATTTTCGGTTTGTCTATATTGTCGGTTTGTCTATATTGTCGGTTTGTCTATATTGTCTGTTTGTTCATATTGTCTGTATTGTATGTATTGTTTCAAACCATTTTCTAAAATTGTGGTACCAGAACAAAATGATTTCCTGTTGTTATTTAGAAGTTACAATTACAGAAAAGCTCAGGTTAAATTCATTTGATTAACAGCATGGTTGAACCACACATTCTATGCATGGTATTCTGGTCTATATCAACACTTGACCCTCACAGTCTATTATGGCCTGACACTTTGTGTGATAATGTAAGATATACAGTGATTAACTCATATAGCATTTGGGGACAGTCTGGAGTGTCCAGGCGACCCACACATTTTATCAAAGTGCACACTTATCTGTCAATAACAAATCGTGTCCCGGGTTGTAAAAGATAAGTCTCAAATAACGAGGTCAAATTATCTTATCCTGCATCAAGCTAATGCTGTAAAAGGCCAAATGATTATTAGTATTGAGTTGATGTTGACACACATTGAAATATTGGTTTTAATGCCCCACAATGAAATATTGAATTTAATATTTTTAGTTTAGGAGCATATTATTTGTATTAGCGTCAGTCCAACCTAAGAACATTTGCATTCAAATTACAGTAACAGCGGGCGTTATGTCCATCACAACGATATCTATTAAACATACAGAACTAATATTATGAATGTAAACAGACATATCAAAACGTGTTATCCCAAAGCTTCATCAATTACACTGAGTAATAGTTTAAATGCCTTTAGAAATATAACAAAGTGATATGTAGAAGGTGGATTGTGTTTAGTTTGAATTTCTCATGCAATCTGCACCTTGAGGATATTCTGCAGGACACTTTTCCTCTGAGGTTGTGTTTCTGGAGAGAGCTACTCAATGAGGTCAGTGGCCCATTTATCGCCCTGATCCTGCCTTTATCTTGTGAGCTGATCACATCGCCCTACCATTATGCATGTGCAACCTCTATCAAACGTGGCTTCTTAAGAAGTCAGATATGTGAGTGAGATATAGAGTAACATTCCTTAAACGGAAGCACCATTCTGCACATGGTCTGCGATCTTCATTTAAATCTTGAAAAACATTGTTGTTTTTTTAGGTGATGATATTATAAGATCAATGGAACCACTGGGAGAATTATGCATTTATTGAAATGCAATATTTCTTCACCCATTCTTTCATTTATCTGACAATATATTGTTCTGCGTTGAATAGAGATGTGTTCTAAGAATTTCGGTAAACTCAATGAAAAAGGTCAGTGCTACACCCTGTAAACCCATGGTTTTGATTATTTCTTTATGAATTTGTATGCACTTGGAATTTAGATTTTATGGATATATATGCATATGTGGGCGTTCTATCTGTTCACCTTATCATTAAAACAAGCAAGAATGGAATGTCCTGATACAAGAAGATAATATTGTCTGGTTTCTATGTATTGTACATCTAAGTGTTTTGTGATCGATGTAGTTGCCATACTTGTGCTATTTACATTCTGACAAGAGACCTACAAGGGTCAACCTCTCATATCTATGCAAATTTCAGCAACAGAGTCCACTGTATTGATCATTTTATATACCTCATCCAGCCCTCCTGGCATGATTTTTTTAATTCTTGGATGGTGCCAATGTAGATCCCCAGTCCTTCCATGACATGATCTATTCATCCTTAGATATTGTAAATCTAAGCCCCAGCCCCTCCTAGGCATATTCTATTGCCCCTCGGATGATGCCAATGTAGGGGCTCCAGGCCCTTCTTGATATAATCTTTTAAGAGGATGATGCCAATGTAGGGGCTCCAGGCCCTTCTTGATATGATCTATTAAGAGGATGATGCCAATGTAGGTCACCCAGGCCCTTCTTGATATGATCTATTAAGAGGATGATGCCAATGTAGGTCATCCAGGCCCTTCTTGATATGATATATTAAGAGGATGATGCCAATGTAGGTCATCCAGGCCCTTCTTGATATGATCTATTAATAGGGTGATGCCAATGTAGGTCATCCAGGCCCTTCTTGACATGATCTATTAAGAAGATGACGTCAGTGTAGGTCATCTATTTTCTTCTTGACATGATCTATCAATTTGTGGTTGATGCAAAAGTAGGTCATCCAGGTCCTATTTGACGTGATCTATCAATTTGTAGGAGATGCCAATGAAGGTCATTCAGATCTTTAGATGCCAATGTTGATCAACTCCTAAAGTTACAATTCTGTAATACCAAATTTTATCTGATTTGTACTAATTCCTGAAGTGCCATTTTGGAAATTATAAAGCCATTTTGGAAATTATAAAAAGTATTGATTTAAATGAGCTAATTTTTTTCATGCAAATAAGGTGTAGAATAGATTTTCTATTTGCGCAATTTAGCATAACCGCGAATTCCATATCCATTACCAGTTTTAATTGCAATGCAGATCACGTATTGAACAGGTGACTTGAAATGCTAGAAACAAGAACCTTTATCAAACAAACAATGCCTGGCAGTGTATTCTGCACAAAAATCATGTGCAGGCAGAGCAAATATATTCAACAGCATAAGCTTTCAAATGGGTCCAAAGCGACCCCTGGTTGTGTTGATGGATTATAGGCTGTGATGTCTGAATCTACAAACACATAAAGCCGTGTATGAAGGACACACAGCTGACAAACTCTTATCTTTGTTCAGATATTGATCCCTATATGTATTTGTCTGTCCGGCTGTTTTTTTTTATTATTTCAAGAAAAAAGTCCAATTTGAGACCGATGGAGGAGGGATGCAATTTGAAAATCTTAATGTTATAAAATTCCTTGCCCCTCTGAACCACTATTGGCTTCAAAATGGTTGAACGTAATAATCAAGAAGTTAGAAGATGTATACACTTTTAAATCAAAATGCTATTTAAGGATTTATGCACCTTAAATTAGGTAAAGTTAGTAGTAAAAACTATCACTATCTTAAACTATTCAGTGATTGGAAAAGGAACCATATCAAGGCATTGACTCTGCTATCCGTTGATTGCAGCCTTTGTCCAACACAATAAAATTACACAAGGTGACATGAAACAGAAAAAAGTATAAAAAAAATGCTATATCAAATTATTGACAAAAGAAAACCGCAGAGTAAAAATATAGACAGAACACAAAACTATGTCGATTTGGACTAGGCAGCCTGCTGACATCACGCTCCACACAGGCCTTTCGGGCTAGCCACATCATGTCTACTGCTTTGGAGCATGATAAAGCCTCGGCGGCGGGCCTCAATGTCTTACATAGGCAGTGGCTGTGGATTGGCTGTCTGCTGTAGCCATCAGGACAAGCAGCACAAACCAAGGTAAGCCTTCTCTATGTCAGATCTACGTTGCCTTCTGTACCACAAGCTGGTAGTATTCTTGTCATTGTACCCTGCATCTTATAATACATGTCTTTGTTCAGTATTAGGTGCATTGCATGGACTGTCACCACACCTATGTTCAAGGGTAGAATCGGGAACTCTATGGTTACAAATGTCAAAAATATAAAGCGTAACAATATAACATAAATATAATGGTATTAGTGTAGATATTACTGCATGAGAGTAGATGACAGTCTGATATGATATGGATAGTTTCCTATTTGCCTTTACACCTACAGACACATAGAACGAACATTCCCACATTGCAATTTAAAGTTGAATATCAAATTATAGGGATGTCAACAAAGGGACAAGGAAAGCTAAACATTTCTCGTTATGCTGGGTAAGATTACATTCCCTTCACAGTTTGATACAGAATAAATGAACAAAACGGTGTTTTGTTGACATTTAATGATTGGGTCACTTGTCAGCTGAGTGTAAACTGTGCATGCAAACACATCAGGAACTGTTTGCATACGTCGCTAGGCATAGGCCAAGCGAAAACCTTGTGGTCATCGGGAGTTGTCTGCATCAATCCCCAGGCGTAGACTAAATACAGAACCTTGTGGTCATACCTTGTACCAATGACAACCAGGGCATTATCATACCCCTACATAAGTGTTGGTGTGTCTGGTACGGCAATACCATACATTTATATGCTTGATTTGCTTTGTGAGTAAATCCTATCTACATTTACTTTATTGTATTGTAGGGTGTATAGATGATGAAATATGTGTTCAAAAATGTTACTATTGATTAAAGGATTTACATTTTGTTTAGGTCCACTTTACATAAATGATATGGCAACATGGTTTTTGTATCTTTCAATGTGACAATGATCGCTGACATGTTCTCTGCTTTTGGCATTGGACTCTGCTTAGGGCATTTGACTTTTATGGCATATGGTATTGGACTCTGCTTAGGGCATTGGACTTTTATTGCATATGGCATTGGACTCTTCTTAGGGCATTTGACTTTTATGGCATATGGTATTGGACTCTGCTTAGGGCATTCGACTTTTATGGCATATGGTATTGGACTCTGCTTAGGGCATTGGACTTTTATGGCATATGGCATTGGACTCTGCTGATGGTATTGGACTCTGTTGATGGTATTGGACTCTGTCTCGACCTCTGTGGCAAATGTCTCTGGCATTATGGCATTGTCTCTGACCACATAGAATGGTCTACTGACGATGAGACCTGCTCTCATTGAGAGTGACCTCAGGCAACATGTCCCTGTTTTATGGAGCACTTTACCTACATGCAGCATGTGCACAGGGTGATTTATGATGCTATATCATTGCGCCTATCACTGTAATGTCTCCACAGATATCATCGTGCTCTTTGTGGAATGCATCCTACTTGCATGTATCTCATTATTTATATCTGTTTCCATAAATCATCACATACACTGTCCATACACTGTAAGTTATGAGTGTGTACCATGGGAAATGTAAATATCACATTTATGTATCTCATTACATGTAATCATATATTGTAGTATGCACTATGTGCAAATCATAGGGAAAATGTGGCAATATCAAATCTCCTTGCAATGTGTCACTAAATGGGTGAAAGCTGAAATCACAACTTTGGATAAGAAAATTACCAGGGTGTATGGAGGAAAATAATGCCTCATAAAATATTATTTCAATCTTCCCGTGGGTATAATCTTGTGTTGCTTTGTAAGCTATATGAACAAATATGCAATAAATGGCACACATTATGTATTAAAAGTCCAACCAAATATTGCATAAACCTATATATAGGTTGTTCTCGCACTAAGTCATAGAATAATGCTCATTTATCTTAGAACACAACTTTTGAATTAATGAGAGCAATATTGCAAGACGATTATGCTAAATAATAGTTTTAATCATTCAGTGTTATTTTGATAAACCCACTCTTATTTGGTAACATTCAGATGCACAAGTATATGATGGTTTGTCCTATAAGATATGAGTTCGGCCACAGTGGGGTCATGTAGGAGTGCATGTGTGCAATATCTGAGCTAAATGTCAAACCGTTGTGGCTGTATCGTGCACACAAGTAATATACCACTTTTACGGACGGACGCACGCACGCACGCACGCATGCGCGCACGCATGGACACAGCTCAATTTAATGTCCCCCTCTTTTAGCCTTGCGAAGGATGCGGGGGACGAAAAGAAATACCACGTGTTCATGAAAGTTTTTTTCGTAGAAATATCGCAGTCTTGCACGCTATGAGTCCAGTGACATTAAAGACACATCAGATCATTTTCCATATTTTGTCAGCTAAAATAATCCCCGGAATTCCTCTTCGATCATTCCTTGTCCAGCCATACAGTGTTGTTAATCTCCCTCACCCTAAATGGCTGACATTTGGAGTCTCACTATTTGCACAAATAATGACATTTCCAATAAAGAGTGAGCAATTAAACATCAGATAGCTCATAGGATTCTCCCAGTATATACTCAGAAAAGTGACAAAACAAATGACAGCTCTAAGAACTTATTTTATATGTATAACATATCCAGTTGATCTGATCAAATCCAATTAGCGATTCAGCCATGGGAAAATAAAGAGTTTTTATATACATAAAGCAGTATGGCACAGAATTATACAGGTCCCCTATTCCCTGCCGGGACCATTGGCGGTGGGCATATACGATGTCAGAATCAGACAAAGGTGTCCACATTGATTATCCCACACCAGACATCACAGCACTTTGTCTGCTTTAAGAGACCGATCAAGAGATGTTGGTAGCAAGCTTGCAAACTCCCCCGGGATATCAGCCCTATTCAGGCTTTCTCCTAAAAAGCAAACACAAATGACCCCCAAACAAGGCCAAATCAGCAATGGCGGTCATCATGCTTCCATTTTCTTGTCATTAGCTTTTCAATTATGGATATTTCCACTCGTGCCATTTAAGGGTAATAAAATATAAATATACTTGTAGTAGATAGTACAGTGAAAATGTGTTCACTATAAAAAAAGAAGAATGGTTAAACTGTGTCACTGATGGAACATATATTCAATTTGTTTATCTTCCTCTTGAGATTAAATGATATCAAAAACCTATACGTCTATGTGTATGTTGAAAAACGCGTGTAATGACCACCGTGATTACTAAAGAATAAATCACCTTTATTACTAAAGAATGAATACGTTGTGCCTTAAAAGAAGAAATAACATGAGTGGAACTATTGTGGTATATTTGATATACTAGTTCAGAGTTGCAGTGTTGCTCATGAAATCATAAAGCGGTTGTGATTGGTTGTAATGCTGAGGCACAGCGTCACAATCGCATTGGTCTGGGTATGCAGAACTTAGCTGATTTGAACCACAGCGGCGTCACAATATCAATGGAGTGTGCTATGTAGAGCATGAGATAAATCACAGCGGCGTCACAATCGCGATGGAGTGTGCTGTGTGAAACATCAGCTGAATCACAGTGGCGTCATTATAGCAGTGGAGTGTGCTGTATCTGAGAGAAAAGTCTGTGGAAAGTCCTTGGTGTGTTTTTACTCTGATTGATTCCTCGGATGCTCCTAAACCACTTCTCATATCTCCTATAGACACTGATTACAGCTCACAACACAAACACAAAATGCATCAGAAGATCACCATTAGTTATGGAGCCACCATCAAGCATGGCCAAAAGTTTTATTTGTTTAGTACGATTTGGATTAACAAGCGCATGCGTCATCAAAGAAGAGACAGAAGCCTGCCACCGAAATACAATGCTCTGCTCTGTGGCTTGGCATCTGTTTACTGCATTATTATAAGCATAAACAATATTAAAGTTGGGAGATTTTATAAATATATTTTCATAATCATGAAGATGTATTGCATGGTTTCATAATGTTATTTTAAAATCTGTCCTAATATCTTCAGAGATTCTGATGGTATGTCATGCATCCTCCCAAAAGGTCATCACCGTTGTATAATTCTGTCCACATTTCATTGATATCTCGGTAGACACTCCTAAAAAAATTATGGTATCAGTTCTGCACAAGCATTACTTCTGCACTTCCGTTATGATTTGTAATACTTTTATCATATCACATTTAAAGGAAGTGTCCATTAGAATATCTTATCAATTTGTTGTAAAACTTTGAGGAGGCAATTAAGTTGTTGTTCAAGCACGGGGGAGCCATTATGTGGAGAGAAAGATGAAGTTAAAGCTCATTCGGAGATTTGATGTGCCAGCCAGGACCGCACTACTTCACCTCTCCGGTGCAGGATTGATTTGTTACAGATGAGGTCGTTCCATGTTTCTGAAATTTAATTTGTGTGCTGTCACTGTCAATTTGTGTGCTGAAAAACAAATCACTGGGCTTTTTGTGGTCCACGTTAAATGTGAGGGCGACACAGAATCAATGTGTGATCTTGCTCAGCTCTGTCTTCGAACAGTAACTCAGCTGATCAGTCACATTTATTCAAATATAGGCTGACACTCATTAATAGTCAATACCAGGTATTATTAAAGTCATTTAATGCTTTGATTATAAAGTTCTATTTTTTCACACTTCCTGGGCTGCAGCCAAACATATCTCATGCTGCTTTTCCAACCTTATGAAATATGTCTGTGTCTCCTGGCCTGCACCCATTTCCCATATCAGTTTATTTCTGTCCCTGGGGTACTCCAGGGTTTTGGAGTAGAGGCTGCTCAACTACAATATATCAAACAGAGGCTTAATTAAGAGAGGTTATGACGTTTACAACAATGGCATTATTCTGGATGGCCGAGCAAACACACTCCATGCTGACAGGCCGTGGGCACCTCAGTTAGGGCGGCTACGATTATCAACATCTTTGTGTCAATAACGTGCATAAACCATCACTCTTCTTTTATGGTCTTTTATAGCTATTAAGTTTTAATTTATTCATTTTTCATGAGTATTTTATTTCGAGAGACATGCAGAGTAACGCATTGAGCTGCTCCAAGAGGAGGAAATATTCTGAGAAAAGAAGCAAATTAAACAATTAAGATAAATGCCGAGAATAAACAATTGACGTATATAGCGGATACTCTCAGAAAGGAAGGGGTAAAGAGAAAGGCAGAGATAACCATTTAGATTTGTCCAGATTAGAGACTCTGGAAAGGAAGGGGTAAAGAGAAAGGCAGAGATAACCATTTAGATTTATCCAGATTAGAGACTCTGGAAAGGAAGGGGTAAAGAGAAAGGCAGAGATAACCATTTAGATTTATCCAGATTAGAGACTCTGGAAAAGAAGGACTAGAGAGATAATCAGAATTAACCATTTAGATTTATCCAGAGTAAAGACGGAGAATGAAGGTCTTGAGAGAAAGGCAGATTTAATCAATTAGATTTATTCAGAGTAGAGATTTCAGAAAGGAAGGGCTGGGTAGATATAATGTCACACTTAAGTTTTATCTACAGTCGAGACTAAGAAAGAAAGAACTAGAGAGGTAGTAGAATGCAGCTCTCATTGTCATATATTTGAGAGATTCAGATTTAACCCATGATGAGTAAACACTTATAGGACGGAAGACTAATGACAGTCACGGACTTAAGCCATAAATATGAGAGTAAAACGTGTGAGAGGCAGTCATATTCCAACTCAAAGTGCATCATGGGAAGGGCTTGATTAACATGGTAAAGAAGGCACTTTGTACCCTGCTGGCATCCGTCTCTCATCTTACAGCTTATCTCTGACATAACCATAAACTACCACGTGACACCTATGACCACACCACGCCAAAAAGCTATCTAGGCGATCTCCAGGTAACATGGCTTCCTCAACATCAGGACTATTTCTAATTGATAGTGAACAGGATCACTATGGGAAGAATAATTACATACTAAGCACGCCTCTGTAAAAATAAGATTGTTATAATAAAGGTTGTTTGGCCAAGAAGTCATAAATTATGTTAATGGAGAACGACATGCGCAAAGAGTCATTATACTTTTGAACAATCTAATATGGGACAATATTTATAACCATGGACAAAATAATAATAAGCAAGTCTCCTCCGGTAAGAGGTGTGATTAGTCTTTAATATATTGGAAAATCATGATAATAATGAAGACAGCTCGTATGGGAAGAGTCATTGTAGTTATGGGATGTGACATTTGGGAATACGTATCAATATAAAAACCATTTTCGTATGGGGAGAGTCATCATAGCAATGATCAGCTCTTATATATGAAGAATTATCATGACTGTGATATCTCGTATTGACGGAATCACTCTGATGATGAAAGAATATTCTCTGGGATATTGTTATTGTAATGATCCCTACACTCGGAATAAGCAAACTATATCCTTAACATTCTCATTAGAGAAGATACCAGTTCCCACTTGTGTGATGTAAACATCCATTAGTTCACACATGTCTATTGTTAACATCCATTAGTTCCCACATGTGTGAGGTAAACCTCCATTAGTTCCCACATGTATGATATAAACATCCATTAGTTCCCACATATGTGATGTAAACCTCCATTAGTTCCCACATGTGTGATGTAAACCTCCATTAGTTCCCACATGTATGATATAACATCCATTAGTTCCCACATATGTGATGTAAACCTCCATTAGTTCCCACATGTGTGATGTAAACATCCATTAGTTCCCACATGTGTGAGGTAAACCTCCATTAGTTCCCACATGTATGATATAAACATACATTAGTTCCCACATGTGTGATGTAAACATCCATTAGTTCACACATGTGTGATGTAAACATCCATTAGTTCCTACGTATGTGTTGTTAACATCCATTGATCCTTGAAGATAAGTGTGTTCCCATACAAGTATTGTAAACATCCATACTTCCAAATGTGTGTTTTAACACCCATTTGTTGTCACATATATGATGTAAACATCGACTGGTTTATGTGATGAGGACAATGTTAAAATGAATGACAGAGACAATTTCAGTGGCCCATAGGACACATTGTGTGTCAGGATCTGTATTTAGCATCTATGATAGGTGGCACTGTCAGGACCATTGGTCATTATCGATCAGATTCTACCTTAATGGTCACCATGGCAACTGTCTGGCTATCTTATTTATTCCAAATCCTTCTTGCCTTTGGCGTCTCCTCCAAATTCTTGCCACGCAAATTTAAGTCAAGTTGCTAATGGGCATCAGACAATTGAAAATAATATCATTTAAGTACAGATATCTAAATCTAAGGAACTACACGTCAAATAGGTGGTCTTATTTGTCCTGAGAGTTAAACTGTTTGACCATCGTAATGACCAATGTCTGTATCAAAGCAACAATTATCAAATATTATGATATGAATCATAGGTCCAAAAGTAAGGTCATGTATTATTGGAACATAAAGGATAAATATTGTGTGATAATCGAAAATCATGCAACACTACATTGTGTGGTATGTTGCATTTCATGATCAAATAAAGGTCATGTCAAGAGCATCGATATTGAATTCATGCCAAAATTCCTTAAAAGGATTATGGTTATGGGACACTATCAGAAACGTTGGTGCAATTTAGGAAGTGATTTAAAGTGATTTTTTTTTAAAAACATATATGCTGAAGGTTTATTAGGCCAATAAACTAACGCAGATATTCTAGAGCTCTTGCAAAATGTTTATGTTCTCTTGAAATGTGGCCATGTGTTCACTGTTTATCCATTAGTTTGCGATTAATACCCATTAATCACTTGAAAACAGCAATGTTTGTAATATGCATAACGGTGTGTTAAACATGTGGTGCAACAATCGATCTGAATTAATGCCTGACAAACGGTTGTAATCATGGCATGTTCAAAGTCGTAGGAGATTTTTTTTTTGCTGATGAAGGATCATGCTACCATCATGCATTGCTTTGTGCCTTTGTTATTTGAGTTCATTATAACTTTATTGTTCACATAACAACTGAGTTTATATTACATTGACACTTTTTACACTTACACACTTTAAAGTATGATGGAGAATTACTCAACCAGATTGGAACAGCGATAGAAGAAATAGATAGTCATGCATCTTACTATAAATAGCACAGGGACCATGGCATTGGGATTGATAAAGTCAGATGAGATATTATAAAGAGTGTCTACGTGTCATGGATATACAATGATGTATTCTTCGCCCAGTGTTTTCGCAGAGTCTGCTCTACATTCAAACTGATGACTCTGCTGGACCATTTGCAATGATCACCCCGACCGCTGCCAGGAGGTGATAACATGAAGTGGAGTTCCACAAGGATTCCATTGCATGTTGAAATATAATTGCTGCATTATCTGATTTATGCTTGGTGATATTTATAGTGTATGACGAAATAGTGGCCTGGAGTAGCTCAGCATATACTTTATATAAGGTATAGAACCCCAGCTACGGTGAGTGACAAACTTAACCTCACAATTTAGTAATAGGGTTTGATGTAGATTATTACCTCAGCACAATTTCACATACATATACACATACATATACATACAACACACATACATATACACGTATATATATCATATATTTAAAGGTATGAGTGAATGAGTACAATTAAAGTAAATCAATCTTGTAGACTTGAAGAAGATTTGGATGGGACTGTAGTATTGACTGTTCACACACAGACTGCTCATACATCATAAAACATAACCATGGTTATCATCCACACCTTTCCTGTAATAACTGCTCCGAGGTCCTCTGAGGTCAGTCACCTGCATACTCACACACCAACTCATACAAGGTCTATATTAACACACTATATTTGCAGGATTGTATCAACTAAGTGTGCAGGCATCTAACCATATGTATTCATGTCAAGAGAATTTATAAAGGCTTTGGATGCATAAATGCACTGGTAAATATGTAATAAAATGTTTCATATTTCAAAAGATGTGTCTGATATACATATTTGTATTATGAGAAGACATTGACATAACTTTATTTCTGCAGGAGTAAATAAACTTTACAGAACACTATCTTTCCTTGTAGGCAATACTTCCTAAAATATCCGAATTGGTTGCACTTACAATTAGCTAAAGTAGGAATAGTGTAGGCCTACCTCACTGGCAATCAGCAGAGGTGTAGGAGGGGGTGTGTGTCAGGTCTGTCTGTTTTATGATGCATTGTGGGTAATAATAGACTCCATATTACACCCGGTTTTTGTCATGCTCAAGCAGATAATTCTTCGGTTTTATCTGTTTGTCTTTCATCCTAATCTCGTGAATAACATTGTAGATGGATTAATGGATTATTTAATTCTAAAAATAGAACAATGTGAGGTCTGCAGCATTAAATCATTATTAACTATTCGCCTTTTCTATGAACTGTATATAACATATGTGGGTGTTCTTTAATTACACCCGAAAACC
The DNA here is from genome assembly GCA_949316495.1 of Amphiduros pacificus. Classification (NCBI taxonomy): domain Eukaryota; kingdom Metazoa; phylum Annelida; class Polychaeta; order Phyllodocida; family Hesionidae; genus Amphiduros; species Amphiduros pacificus. The sequence goes on along the minus strand of OX439004.1, from coordinate 29,224,697 downwards.
CCGTGTTATTTCAGTACACATATTTGCACCTCAATGGTGACATATAGACTCTTATTGTGGTCAGCGGAGAGACATATCATAGTGTTTGGGATGTGAGTCATGATAGAGGAACAGCTTCATGAAACAAGTGCAAGAATGTAGTTGGTTTGCCTATATGATAATCCAAAGGTGAAGTACCAGTTGACACATCTTTTTTTGGTTTTGAAGATTTTATATTGTTTTAAGGAGAGAATAGCAAACATTCAAAATTCCATTTTGCCCAATAAAGGCAATATAAATTAAAAAAAATAAAACAATTAGAGGTAATCCTGTTATGGTGTTGTGGATGTGTGAAGTGTTCATCTACTAGCAGAGTTTATGTTGACTGAGTGGTGGGTGCCAGGACCTAGTCTCAGCAAATATCACCTCCACATAACTGCACTCCACACTGGTCGTTAGGTGCTGCTAACACCACAATGCTAACCACAGGGGCACTATCAAATCATAGTAATTCTATTTATTTTACTCAATTTCAATTTCATTTTTTGAATACGCAATTTCATCTTATTCTTTGAATACTGTCCTTATGAAATTTCCATTGCGTTTTGTTTATGAAATCATATGAAAATGATATGATATACTAGTATCTAATGTAGTCATAGTGTCTATTTTAGGTGTTATTGCGAGTTTCATGGATATTTGGTGTCATTTCAAAACAGATGATAATCATATGACTGTTTATTACAGCCCCCCAGTTCCAAGTATTTAATCATGTGCCGCTGGTGCCTGGCCAGAACGGTATCATTAATTAATACAGATGGGCCAAGGCTGTAATAAATATTGTACTTGTAAACAGGTCAAGCAAAACAATATTGTAATGATTTGTTGCAATGTTAATTTTGTTGCGGATTTAGGTGCCTGTTTGATTAAATAGGACTGGTTTTCACCATATTCTCACACTCCTGATCGCGCTGATTTAATCATGTTTTGTCAGACGCAAGGGGGAATTTCAAACAAAGAATCCGATCTGTATATCCCCATTTAATACTGCATGTTATTTGTCATGAACGAGATACCGTTTGGTTCCGCAAATTAGTTTATGATGAGAACAGTGGTATAATATAAAAGAACGATATATTAACTTGAATTGACAAATAATACGTCCACAAAATATGTGCCCTTATGTCAAGCCTCTATCCTGTTAGCTCACTTTTGATATGCCCCCTATCTGACTGTTTGTTCCTGTTGGTTTAATAGAGTGATTGGCGGAAGTTTTTTTATTTGTGGAATTTGTCTATATATTGAACACATCAGTTAGCCTTGTCAGTTGGATTGTATCGCTGATCTGATAAGGTAAGAGCAATCTACAACAGATTTCCATAGATTTTAAACGTATTTGAAAAGACTGACATTTGTATGCCGTAATTCGCAATGCAATACATCTTTTAATTGTAATGGAATATCACCACAAGATGTTTTAATTGCTATTGCAATATTATATAAAATCAATTCAGTCTAGCATTTTATATTGACATCATATATTGATCTAATTTACAAAAGCAAAATAGCGCGGTAGAAATTGTTTCTTATGGCAACTAAACTCTCAAGTTGACGCCTGAATTTAACATGCCCTGCACTGGGTATCATAGGTCAATGCGAATGCTGTTTCTACCGCTTGATTCGGATGCCTTGCTCCGTCAAGAGGCTTTGTTTTAAAACGATTCTGCTGTCTATTGTATGTGTAATGGGAATATAAAAAGCCCATCGATTTTCGTGGGATTTCCCATGTCTCATTTCAATAGCTGTGGCTTTTTTCTTATCCACATTTGACTTTGGTGGTTGAGATTCGTAGTGGTAGAGAAATAAGTGACCAACACTTGCTAATTCAAGTCACGTCCTTCCAGTATAAACTTTAACTTTGCTTAAAATTAAATGAAAAAAATGATTGCAAAAAAGTGAACATGTAATGAGGCTGCTTGAATATTTTTCTTGGAAGTTTTTAGAAGGGATTGAAGTGTGTAATGAGGTGAATATGTGTGAATGGGTAACATCAGGTAACCACCACTCACAGTATTGCCATAAGACCGGACATTGTGACGTAAGTAACCCACAAACCCCGCATAGCAGAGCATATATGTACATATACTTCTACTCTTTATGTTGATTCCTGAGGGCCCAAGAATGACCTGCAACGAACTTGCGCCATAAACAGTTTAATGAATACCCATTTACTCTGCAGGTAACACATCAAAGATACATAGTGGTACATGCCATTGATACACCGATAGGGGTGCCCCAGGACTGTATATAAATATTAGATGTACACTAAAGCGTTACTCTATAAAGATTTACAATCTAGGAATGCTAACAAGGCTCCAGTACTTTTACCGCCTCATAACTTGGGCTCCACTACCTCGACACAACCAATATAGTTGGTGGTGCTGTATTGGTCTTAGAGTGTATAGTGATAGTAATTTATATTGGTAGGTGACGATAGAGTATACAGATATTCACTTAGATTGTTGAATAATAAAATCACTTATATTGGTAAAGCAAAGTCTAGTGGAAGTGATTTATATTGGTGAGTCAAAGAGGCTTGTGAGATATACCTATGAGTCATAGAGAGCAGAGATATTCACTTTTAATGGCGAGTCATGTTGTATTGCAATGTTTACCTATATTGGTGAGTCATAGAGTCTAGTGAAAGTCACTTGGTAGTCCATTGAATCTAATGGTAATCACTTATATAACTGCCTTACTGACAACGTGAACTTGCTGGTTCGTCTATTTATTGATCTCCCCCATTTCATGCCTATATGTGGATGTCTTTTTGAATGCTTTCAGGTCATTTCACGCAGGTGGTTTGGAAGGGCAGTCAGGAGTTTGGAATAGGCAAGGCTAAAACCTCCAAGGGAAAGTGGCTGGTCGTAGCGAACTACTATCCTGCAGGAAACTTTGTGGGCAGATACCCAGAAAACGTGCCCCCTCCAACTGACGGCAAAATACAAGTACCAAATACAGGTTAGTATATTATGAGTTTTTGATAAAACTAGATAAATTAATTAGAATGAAATTACTGGAATACTGGAAAACGATAATTATATCTAATAAAAATACAAATACTGGATAATACAGAATAATCTTAATTACAGTTAAAGCACCGGTAAATCCTACATAATTTTTTTTACAAATTCAGATATCAGAATAGATTATTAAACAACAAGCACTGGAAACATAGTGTCATAATCGAGCCACAAGTTACTTTCCAATACAGATTACCATACATAAAAACATACATAAAAACACTTCAAATGCAACGTTTTAACCAATGTGATGCATGCAAAAATACATAAAGTGTTTGTAACTGAAATGCCAGGTTATTTGATCAAGTAATTGAGTATTTTCAAAGACAAATATGAAATTCAGCGGAGAGGGATCAACAGTTGATTCAGAAACAATATGCCTGGCCATAATTCAATACATTTACTTGGGAGTGTTTCGTATATAAAAGTTATTAGTGGCCATAAATTAAACAAACCCCACAATCCTTGTAGATGACCTGGTGCATGGGTTGGGTTTTTTTCCTGGTGATACACACCAGAGCAGATTCGTGAGGCTGGGGGCCCAGCATAAATCATAAAAGCATGCCTTGAGATCGTCTACAGCGTAGCTGGGATACCAATGCCACCCGTCGCCATGCTTAACCATATAACCACACAGGAATCTCAGAAAATAAACACGTGTCTGTCACATCAAAGGCGCAATCGACTTAAATAATCAAGTCAATACCATAGCTTGCCCGTGCAGTGATTCGGTAATATGTGGATACCCTGAAGACAGTTTATCACTTCTCAACGTATCCTTCAAATACAAACTAAAGACACATCTAATAATACTGCATTGATGCATTTGAAGACATAATATTTCCAGAGCATCTTGCTGTTTATCATACTTCATAAAACATCAATGATCTGATTTGTAAATTGCCACAATAATCTTAGAATATACCTTTTTCAATGGCAACTTTAAGAAGTCCATGACATATAATGTTTGGAGCCATACCAAGCAAAAGGTCAGAAATAAAAGTATTTAAAAGGTCCACAATTTCAAATTTCAGAAGTCACACCGACCCGTTCGACCACCGATATGTCCGCCACACCCAAGCCCATCGAGACCCAGGGCACGAGCACCAGCCGTAGCATCCGCAAGGAGATGACGAGGAAACCAGATGGCACTGTCATCACCAAGACCATCACCACGGAGACCACGACCGGGCCCGACGGCGAGAAGAAGACCAAGGTCACCGAGGAGATCACGGAAGGAGACGAGGCGGAACAGGTAGATAACACACCTCCTTAGATATCACCTCAAATATTACCACACAAACCCCACACAGCCACATACACGGTATTGTCATACAATCACTGCTATACAATCTGTGATAATCAATTAATGCATATACTTCTGAAAATTCTTTTTTAAGACAAGGAAAATAAATAACCTTATTTGTGTTGGTATAAGTTAAATATCATAATACAAAAACATTGTTGGAAGATATCTCATTGCAATATGGTACCAGATTTGCCTTTTGTGGTCTCCAGATTTAATCGAAGCAAAAGCAAAAAAAACTCCTCTTTCATACCTTAAGTTAGATATCCTCACATTTACAACAAATTTACATCTTTAACATCAGGTTTATTGGCAATTCATAGTGTAATTTGCATTTTAAATGAATGGAAATTTGGGCTTTTTTAGGGATATTGCAACCATCATTTGTGATTCCTCTAGATCAGATATTACATTTTACCTCATATTACACCAAGTTAGATTGTTCTCTATTTGTGAAAATGCATCGAGTCTATATATTTGTTTATCAGTGTTAATATTTAAAACGATGTATGATGATTTTAAATGTGAACATTTCCCCCAAGTTGCATTAGAACAGATGATATTATTTCTAGCAAATACCCTAAGGTAACAGATGTAGCCATTTTGTTATATTCTATATATGTTGTGCTTCATAGCCGAGCTGGCCAGTACCTTCCATATTGTTATTGATAACATCCAAAAAGCAGGTTTTTTTCATATTTCACTGAACCATGAGCTATAGAAACTTTAACAAATATGTTTGACAGAATTTCAATAAACTTTAATTGTTGAGTTGATATTTCTCTTCACTATATTCACTGATTTGTACATTTAAATTTTCAAGGTAAATATTAAAGGCTGGCACGATTTGGAAGATACTGTCCACACTGGATTCGGTTTCTCCATGTGTTAGATATAAATGTGTTCACGAACATTGTAAACGATCACAGCAATACATAGAATTTCACTCACTCTAATATCACTCACTCTAAACACTTAAAAGGTTGTGATACCTTATTCTGTATCTCCACATTCACCAGGTTGTATTTAAAACTTAGTTCTATGTTCTGTACAAGTATGTTTATTTCGATGTTGGTAAAGTCTTCTTTGTGCACAGGTTTTGTTTTTACAGACGAAGACAAAGAGACGCAAATAATCCACCAGATATCATAGATCTCTTTGTCAAGTATGATAGTTTTGCTATGGACGGACTATAATTCTGCATCTTTTTGTCTTTGTCTGTAATATTTGAGTGTTCCTATTTTTAATAAAAACATTAAATGTTTTCAGTCAAAAGCACAACAAAATGGAGTCAGTTTACAAAACATAAAACAAAAGATATTAGGAAAGAAAGAAAAGGACAAGGTAACAGTTCTGGTTAAACTAGGCAACGTCCTTTACTAACAGCTGCGGGGTGCATCAGCAAAACTGATACCTACTTAACATATTGAGCATGGTGAAGATTAGCGTAGACAATAGCCTCTTGGCCTTACCATTTTTACTTTTACATTTTGGCTTATTTTAATCTAACTCTCTTTTCTTGGTGTTGTCACACCACGTGGACTTCAGTTTCGAACTGTTACCACGTGACGTGTATTTCTTCACAGCATTACAAAATATTTTCATTATAATTTCCTAATATTATGAAAACTTCATTAAGGCAAAAATGGTGGTCATTATTTTATAAGTTTAAGACTGTGTACTAACTTTATCTAAGAGAAGGCATGCTATTCTCTTATACTGCCCAGATGGAGGAGCTGAAGAATGCGGTATGTGCCGGACATTTTCTACCAACGTGTGCCATTACTCTAACAACGTTCCTCTCTTCTAAAACTTCATATTTAACATTGTGTTAAAAAAACGTTTTCTTTAAAATAATACTGAATGTAACAATGAGCTCAACCAACACAAATAGCACTTGGGAGCAGTATTTTTTAAATGGGCAATACATGTAGTGAAAAGTGTATCTTTAGAAAAGGTCGACCTCAGATCAGCATACAAAATATAAAATATTTTTTACATTACAAGAGTAAAATCCTTTAAACTGTATTGATATATAAATATGAATGGGTTGTTAAATTTATAATATTCTTAACTGAATGTAGTACTTTCCTGTTGGTTGCGCTCATGTCCTTAACCATAACATAATATGTGTGTGAATAACAATTTTAGCTTTCAGTTCAATCTATAATTATCTCACTAATATGTTATCCACTTTCATAGTGTGCACCAGTCATCTATAGATACACATACTTTTATTATTGATTACCTACATATCATGTCAGACTGTTGGATGTTTTATATACCTGTCCTGGGTGTTGTTATACCCGGCTATTTTGAATACAATTTTCCATTATATTCCATTAATGACAAACATTGGGCATAGTTTACGTGCATGCAGTGTGTGTGTGTGCATGACACCAGATTGTAAATTCCGAGTGTTAGAATCCAGGTTTGCTGTTCGAATCTAGTGCAGTATATAGTGCATATTTACAGGTTTACTGCTGTATATAACACACATATCTCAGTCAGCATTTCTGGGGAAATTCCACTGAAAAAAAAACAGTTTTATTGAATCTTATGAACATTTTATCAATTTGATATATAGTAAAGAAGAAACCTTACCTGAGTGTACAAATAGATGCATGTTGATTGCAAAGTTAATTCTATAAAAATAGATTGTTATATATGATGGAAAATGTTTATTTGACCCCGCCAAAACAAAGTTTTGCTGGGGACATCCGTCCGTCCATTAATTCAAGATTATTATGGACTCTATATACAATTTGGATTGGTACCAAACTTGATAATTCAATCCTATTGATTATATTATTTATCAGTTTTAAAGAGAAAATTTCTCCGCGAAGTTTACAATAAAGTAAATGTCAAAATATCTAACAGTGCTTTAACTTGCCCAAACATATCTGGATTTGCATAAAAAAAATGTTAGAGATATATAATATTCTTACCAAATATTATAAGTCATCCTTAATGACCTTTTCAAAAAGGTCAAGGTCAAAATGATTTACAAGTTATGTAACTTGCCCAACAAAGCCTTGATTGTCATACAATTTTATATATTCGTTTTGACTTTGGTGAACATTTATGGAGCATTTTGACGATTCTAATCCTTAAGATCAAGAAAATGTTAAATTCAGGATGCCTTACGATGTCTTAGAATGTTGCGATTGCCCTTAATTATCTGATTATCAACATACATTTCAAACATTTTATGATTTTAACAATAATATGGTCATTATTACCTTCAAGGTTAGGTTACTATTATCAAATTGAAAGTTAAATCTTATTTGCTCAAACTGTGTGTAAATCTGGGCAGTGGACCCAAATGACCACTGCTTTTCAGTTTTGCTGCTAGTGCGCTATGTTTACTCACCAGGGTGAGTAAACTAGAAGGACCTGCTCGTGAGGTCAGAATAGGTCCTCGTGAGGTCAAAATAGGTCTTCTTCTTGTGAGGGCAGAATAGGTCCTCTGGCCAAGGTGAGCAACTCAACTATGAGTTTGGAGTGGTTTGCTTGCTGGTGTTACTAATTACATAACTAACATAACCTATCAGGAGTGGTCAGAGTTCAGATATTCATAAAATATTTTGTGTCACTAACCCGAATAACTGTGAAGCATTAAACTTATCAATTTCAGTAGAGTTGCAGAACAGCTTTGAGTTTAATGCCACAATTTGTAACATTATAGATAATTTTTTATAAGTGTAATTACACGAGGATGATCTTGAGCATCTTTTTGACTACATTTTGCAAATATATTTTTAAGTGGTAAAGTTTGACTGTTTCCATATAGTTTTAATGCTGCAGTAATATAATATGAATGCATTAAACCTCCACGTTTCTCTAGAATATAGATTCCAGAGGAATATCTGTCTAACTGCAATGGCATGTTTTTATAACATTGAGTGCCAATGCATTTAGAAATGTTTGCACAATACTTGAATTCAAATATTTATGTTTTCATACCTCTGGAAGTATATTCAACAAGAAACCTGAGAGCTCCATGCTGTTTATAGATAATTATAGAGAACTGGTGAATTCGTAGAAGTATTTGAGTCTCTAGCATCATGTGGTGGCGTGTGTTGTAGGCTTTTGCCGCAGGAGGTGAGGGCGATAAAAAAGAGAGGAAACCTCAGAAAATGAAGGACTTCATTGATGAGGCTGTCAAACTCCACAACAAGTACAGAAAACTCCATGGCAAGGTAACGAATCATCTCGATATATTTGCAGATTACTAGATAAAAGAAATATCAACTTTGATCATGATAAAAACACAAACAATTAATCTGTGCCCCAGAGAATAATGGAAAAGAGAGATGTTTTGTTCATACTGAGATTTTATAGCTATCATTAGTAAAAAAGAAAAGAAAAAACAAACAAACAAAGAAGCAAAAAAAATAAAATAATAATAATAATTAAAACACATATGGTTAAAAATAATGTGGGAAAATGGAGAAAACCAAATTTTGTTGTAAATAACAATAATTAGGAGACGATATCGGCCCTTAATTCTTCCTTATCAAATAAGGTTTTCTTGAGATGCAAATCTTGAGCATCGCTCCGCCAGATGACCAGATATAATTTGGTGAATGTTTTCTAGGTTGGGGATATAAAGCATAACAAGGATCTAAGTGTACTTGCCCAGAGCTGGGCTGACCACATGGCCTCCACCGGGAAGTTGGAGCACAGTAATGCCAACTATAAGGGTGAGCAACTGGGGGAGAATGTCGCCACCAAGTGGAGCAGCGTGGGAGCAGACTACACCGGTACGTCCCAGTCGGAACTAATACTACTCTAACCATATGCCATACTATAACTGTTTTATAATCACTATTTAAATGTCATAGTTTTGACCACAATACAAGAACAAAAAAACATTTCTTTATTATTAAATTATGTTGTGTTTTAACATTTTGTATAATTATTTGGGTACCAATAAGCATGCAGCATTCAGGATGTTTTGGGGGATTATAGGAACTCAGCTGATTTCTTGGATCTTGATAGGTTTTTGCCATGCACTCATAATTGTTTTTGTTAACAATCATAAAAGCTTCATATATAATAGGAAATGATCTCATTTTCAGGCCAGGAGGTAGCAGACCAGTGGTACAGTGAGAACACTAAATATGACTTCAGCGGAGACTGGCAGCAAGGTAATATAGGAACACATATATACCTGAACTCACACTGAACCTGAACTCACACTGGTCTCCATGACATGCCAGAATGTTAATTAATGTCTCTTCATGAAATATCACTATCCTTTCTAAAAATGTAGATTAATTAATGAAATTCAGTAAAGTATATTGAATGGAGAGAGAAGAAGGAAGGTGTTCAATAAACTATAAAATATTATCTTGAGTCTCAATTATGACATGATTTAATTGTCTAACCATATGATTGATAGCAATCGTTTACAAATCAAGCCTTCAAAAAAACTTTACAACTTTTACAGCAAAGTTTGTGACAATAATCAAGGTATTCAGAAATTAGTGAAATGGTCATTATAACTTTAGAAGTGAAAGATATGTCAGTCGTTATTCCAGGTTTTACTATTTATGCACTTTATTCAATAACCACTTTGTGAGCTAATATTGTGGAGTTATCTGAAGTGTATGGTCTTTAAATGCCTTTATACAATCTTAAGAAAAAGATTCATTGAATGGAAGCTGTGAGTTAACATTTACTCTGTTGTGTTGCAGGTTGTGGGCATTTCAGTCAGGTAGTCTGGAAAAACAGCAAGGAGATTGGTATGGGCAAGGCATTTGGAAAAGATGGCCGTGTTTTTGTGGTGGCCAATTATCATCCAGCTGGAAACATTCTTGGTAAATTTAAGGACAACGTCTTTCCAGCCAAGAAATAAATAGAAAAAATCCTCAAATCTAATACTAGCCAACTGGAAGCCTAGCCAATCGGAAGCAAACTAGGAATCCTGTTACAAATCTTACCGTCTAAATTCGACAATTCACAGGATGGCACTGGTCCTTATTTGAAAATATAAAGTAAATAACAATTTTCCTAGTCAATAATGTAATTTGAAGAACAAAATTTAGTCCAAAAAATAATCATTCATTAACTGCTGGTTCACCAAAGGACCATAATATGACTGCCAAATTCTGCTATTGGATCAACAGAGGAATTAATTCAGCCAATTTGGTGAATATTACTGATCTTTGATAAACACATGTTTGATGTGTGTAGGCTTTAATACCTATATTACTGTACATTAACTAGAGCGCGAAGATTATATGGTTTATATCGCTGTGGATTCTAAACTGGAGTCAATTACGCTCTGTTCTGCCAGAAGGTGGCATCACTGATCATGTTTAAATATCAAACGCTGACTTCTGAGGACCTTACACACGGACATATACAAATATATACCAACATTACATAAAAATGGAAGAATTTTAATCGATAATTCATACCTTACATGGGAAACAAGGTGTTGGTCAATTTGAACTGTGTTTTAGCTCACAATAATCTGAGAACATCCAATCATCTACCTCTACTACCAGCATATTTCATTGTAATATAATCAGCTTCTGCAGACGACTTTTCACCAGAACTCGCACATCAAGTTACAGTGCTATCTCAAGGTCCTGCTGAAATCAGCAATGTGCACCAATGATTATATTCAATGTACATTTTTTTCTAGCTTTACCAGTTAGAACAGCAAATTAAGGGCTTGAAAAAATATATAAATATATTGCATGGTTATCAATTTAAATGGTATTAACTCAGACACTACATGTACACTTCTGTGGCTAAACTTGATCATCAAAACTAAAACTTGGTGTGTAAGAGAACAGTTTATGTGGCACAAATATTCTTTGGACAAAAGCATTCCAATCGGTAAATATATATTCAAATTTTATTCTGAAGGAAGGTATCTACCACTGGAAAATAGTCAAGCAAGTTTGAATTGCACTGTTTTTGTTTAAGTGTTCATTAATAATAATGTTATATACTCTATAATATGTCATGAACTCAATCTGTTAATGGGGCTGTTCTCTCACACACCCAGCCTCCCACTGCATTGAATCAACTCATGTAACTTTGTAAATGTGTTGGATTATGTTAGTGTTGTATTCACATTTGAAGTTTATTCTTGCACATGGCATCTCATTAGCAAAAGAAATGTTTCAAAACAGGTAAGTCATCAAGTGATTTACAATAGAACCACCCTGTCTCTCTCTCTCTGTAGTGTCTTAAGACAAAGGTTTTAAAGGGTATGAGATAACATTACCAGTAGTGCCATCTGCAGTCCTATGTATGCAATATTTCCATGTGCTGAGACTTAACCAATTTAACAACATTTAGGCATGAGTTTATAATCATTTAGCTTTATATTATGTTTAGAATCCAGTGCTTTGTACTTAGTCATAATTAGCTAAATCTTTATTATTACAATTAACAACATGATACATAAAACATGCTTCGTCATTATAAAATATATGTTAATTTATGACATTCCATATAAAAGTTGCTGATTTAAGATGTACATTTATTTTATTTTTTGATTCATACTGCCTATATTCCATTTACATTATGATTTTTGCATGTTATAAAGTGCCATGTTAAATAAAATGGTATAAAACCAATCTGTGTGGATTTTTCTTTCGACAAGGAAGTTAAAAGATATAGGAAAGGTATCAAAACTGTACAGCGAAGTCCTCATAAGCTAAAAAATATCTTACTAAGAGGAATTATGGGCTGATTTTAATTGAGAAACACATATAAATAATCATTTTGCCTTTCATATATATATTTTTTATAAATGCATTTATGTATACATAGATATGTACTGATCACTGAGAGAAAGGCTATTTCAGTTTTGAAGAAAAGGGCTATTAAACATTAAAAACTTAAGGCTTCTCAAAGGTTTTAATGGTTTCATTAAGTGATTGGATTTTGGAGAGCTCTGTACATTTGCATCTTCTTCGGATTCTATTGTGTGGACTTCGGGTACATTTTTTCCAAGGGGGCAAGATGGTAACACACAATCGGCTTAATACAAATAATCAAAACATGTTTTTAAAGCCACCATGACATCTTCATTCTTTGTGCTGGTGACAGGAAGTCTTGAGAAAGGAGCATTGCTTATCATAATGCAGACCATGTTTTACTTGTAGTCATTTTTTCAACTGTACATAATGTACTGTGGAAAATATGAAGGCCAGGTTGGATTTTAGAGGGTTTTATGTGCAACACTGATTATTTTGCACTTCTGGTTCTAAGGGAAATGTCAGGTTTTTGGAACATAACACTCACTCAGTGATACTGGGTTCTTAGGTTGAAAAGTAATAGAAACTTTTGAAAATCTATACATGTGATTCTAAGTGAAAATTCAATGGAAAATCATGCTAAATGAACAGAAAAAATTCCCCTTTGAAATTTGATTCATTGATTACTCATGCAATATCTTATAAAATTGGGAATTATTATTACCTGAGAATTTATGATGGAAATGAAAAACACTGTATGAAGTGGAATATCATAATGACTAGATTTTATTGATATTCTGTATATCAGGAAACATGAACCTGCAATTTTCAGTATCTTGATATGACATTTTTTGAAGGCTGGGAACCATAACAAGCAAGTTATCATTCTTCATTAAAAGCATTGCTATTAACAAAATTTTAATGATAATTGTATAGAGTAACTCAATTATTATCACGCTCTTTCCTTGACCAATCAGATCTTATCTATGAACATGTTGAAACTATTGCGGCAGCTATTTTGCATCCTTTTCTTGATTCCTATTGGGTTTTTTTCTGAGTAAAGATGTAAATAAACGATTTAACAATGTATTGAGTTGACATTATGAATTCTAAAGTGCATATTTTAAAAATTCAGATAAAACATTAAATATCAGCTCAATAGACATTGAAAATACTGACTGTCATAACTTTAGTATGATGAATGCAGATAATTCATTCTTATGCAACAAAAAAGAAAATATACAAATGTAGACAAATCTCATGAAGATCTTCAGTGATCTTTTTGGCCATGAAAATTGAATAGTAAAATATAATAATTAAATGTCTCCGGTACAAAAACATCATGAGAGGTCCACAATACAAATCATGAGAGGTCTTCAAGCTGGCAGGGCAGGTGTCAGAGATGCTGTTTCCACAGATTCTATGAGATGGGAATGCCTTAATTCTCTTCCAGACAGTATCCTGTTACATGCCTCTATATTGTCAATAATGGATTGAGCATCCCAGTGTTTCCGCAGCAGTGAATGACTTAAAGCAAAATGTCCATATCGGATCCGTCGCAACTGAGTACACATGGCAGTTGTCTTCATCTCAAGTCCCAGCTCATGAATCAGTTTCATCATATAGGCTGATGTCTCATTTATGGCATGTACTTCTGAAAAAGAAAAATGGAGTTAATGATGATCATAAGTATTTTAAAATATTTAACTAATAATTTTTAATAAATATTTAGCTGCCAATTTTTCATTCCTTTGACTATTAATTTGCCTTCAAATTAAAAAAATAAATGCTAAAATCTGAATAACTTGTTGAAAAAAAATCTCAATTTAATCACATGGAGGTATTTGCTAGACTTTCAAGAAAGAATATTGCAAGAACCCTAAGTTGTAGATATTTACCAAGTGTAAAATGTGGTGGTTTGAAGTGAATGCATTTCATGTTGTAAATGACAGTGCCAGCTTTGACGTCCTTAGGTCTGACAAGGCCTTTCACTGCCAGATCATAGGCTTCCTGGCTCTGCAAGTCTACACCAGCAGCCCTGTACAACACACCAAACATGATTGCATTGACAAAGATCTAATAAATGATATTTCTCCAAATATTTATTTTAGAAAATTTTCATAGAAATGCAGTTTTAAATTTAAGTGCAATCATATCTTTTGTTAACACGATTTATATTTTCAAAGTAAAGGTGAAAATGACAGATTTCATGATTCTGAGATATAATCTTTACTTAAGTCACATGACAGAATAAGCATCATGTTAAATCTAAGATGAAATTAAGTTCACCCAGGCCTGTTAATATTTACTCAGATATGAGAAGCTATATCATTTGACAATACAGAAAATTCTTTGTCCAATAATTTGTCTTTTATCTTGTAAAACTACAGGTTTATTGAGTGTCAACTTTTGAAATAAGGATCATAGACTTGTTTCTACTTTGATTGGCAGTTATCTAGCATTATTGATAGAATTTGATCTTTGTGAGGTCACATATCTCTTTATAAGGTACCTGAATTAAAACTTTAGATTACACATAAATTATTAGAAGTTGTGGATTGAATACTGACAGGTACATATGTTTCTGGTGGCCGGCCTGCACGGCTGCTATTGTCTTGTCTATCTTGGCCTGTGTGACATGATCTGAAACACAACAAGCAATCCAACATTATGAACAAAATATGAATGAGGAGAATCTCTTTTGACCTCAATTGACTAAAACTGTCTATACTCATGTTTATATCAATATGCATAAACTCTTATACACATGTTATACAAATGAGCATTGTGAAAAGGGACAGCAATATTTGTCTTGCAATTTGTGAGGGCATACCATCAGTATAAACAATATCAAACTGTAGTAGGAGAAAAATGTTAAATCTTCAAAAGGTTTCAATGTTTGGCAGCACTCACGGTAGGTGGTTCTCTGCATAAGTTTGCCTTCTGAGGAGAAATCAAGTGTAGCAGTGCCCAGTTCCCCACTAATGTGATAAACCTGTGAATTATGCACAACAGCATAAAGGACAACTTGTGAAGTTAAACATGCACATATTTTGATTGGTGTCTCAGATATGTGTTAAATATACAATATAAATTTCTATGTTATATTTATTTATATATATGTTTGTATGTGTTAACCTACTCTTATTAACTGCATATTCCTGATGTGGAAAAGCATTCTTCTCTGATATCCAATCCCCATCACTGTAATAAACAATAAATATATAAAGGCTTTCAATTTCCTCTTTACAAAAGAGAAGTCTCAGGATCCCAAGGTAAAAAAAAATCCAAAAAAAATTCTGTGAGTTATTTGGGCCAAGGATCAACTATGGTTCACTTTGATAGTTTGTACTCAAATAAAGCGTTATTATGGAACACCCTACCCAGCCCCTATCGACCTGACCCAAAAGGGATATATGTGATTCTTAGGAACAGGATTCTAAATTGTAAAGATATTTTTTTATTTCATTTATTGAAAGTGTTCCAGATCTTATTCTTTCATTTATGGAGACATAGTTCAAAATAGAATAGAGCACCTACATGTGACACCAGATGAGAACGAGCTGAGGCTGTGAGCTGAGTCCAGGATGAAGTCATCCGGAATGTAACGCGGTCCTACCACTGCAACAAGAAAATTATCACCATTATAATGCACTCTTAGTTTCAGTATGATAATTACCATCATCATAATACATTTCTGGTTTCAGTATGATTATTACCATTATGATACATTCCTAGTTTCAGCATGATAGTAAACCTTCAGGTAAAATAAGTGAATGAGATATCATACATACTCAGGGTATATATGCTGGGTTGTGTACAATTACATAATGATGATGTTCATGAGCAATCCTCAAATTTGTCTATTTCATGTTATTATTCCAAACAAAAGGGTGAATTGCCAGGTATTTTATGATAATAAATTACCTAGAGGGTGATCTGCCAGGTCTGGGACAGTTGTTATTACTGGCAGATTGTGCTCTGTTCTTTCATCGCTGTAATGAATAATCTTTCTTGGCGGTCTCAGTTCACAAGCATTTAATTCTGAAATAAGATACTATTTGTTATAATTCATACATATGTCAATATAATTTACAGTAAATTTGTGGAAATAATATATGATCAAACTTGATATTTAAAAACAGTTATGAGAAGATAAGACCATA
Organism: Amphiduros pacificus; assembly: GCA_949316495.1. Lineage (NCBI taxonomy): Eukaryota > Metazoa > Annelida > Polychaeta > Phyllodocida > Hesionidae > Amphiduros > Amphiduros pacificus. The sequence continues at coordinate 29,208,436 of OX439004.1, read as the reverse complement.
AGTTAGGGAAAATAAGCAGCTATCTTATATTCCAGAGACAGGAAATTTTATATATTGTATATGGTTGCTGGGCACAAGAATAATAAATAGCATGTGACAAAAATAACCTGTACTGTTCAGTTGTACGCTTAAATGCTTCAATACGGCTTGTTGTATTCGGCACGTGATTCTCATTGATGCGTGTTGTGTCATTCAGAGAAATGTCTGATACCTCATATTTTTGTGGAGCTTTTGGGATCAAAGAGTTTGAAGAGGAATGTTTGCATGTAAGTACCAGATAGCATCAAACCTGGATTTAAATCAAAACCTTATTATTTAAAAGTTTTAAAAATGACACTTCATTGATGTTGGTAGGAATCAGTTTGGGTATATTGGCAGGTTCAGAAATGGATGTTGAAGTGGGTGTTCAATTAAACTAATTTCACATTTATATTGTTTGGTCTATTTTCTGATTTTCTATAAGATTTTTGAACACAAATATACAAGAAAAGTATAAACAAGAGTAGGAAAAGAGACTGGTAAGAACCCCATTTTGACAAATGTAAAACCCTGGACCTGCCACTGATGCCTTTCATGCAATGTCCTTGTGAGACATCACACTCTAACAGACCACTTGAACGCACCCAGTGGCATGCACATCAAGCACCAAATACAAAAAGCCCTTCAAACCTGTCTTGAATTGAAAAAAAGAAGTAAATCTGTCTGTCAGGCCAAATTATATTTTGTTATCATTTTTTGCTGGCCCAATAGTTAATAATAAGATACTATATTTGTATATACATGTAGTGTAAGCTGTTCCCCAATTATGGCAAATGAATATGTTTAAACTAATAATAAAATGCTTGCCGGAATGCTCACCATTGGAAAGGTTGAGTTTCATTGCATTCAGAAGACGTGGTAATGACATTCCTTGAGGTTTGTAGATACAGAACACACCATTTAGGCTCCGGAACAGATCTGGGGCATACCTCGACATCTTGCTACTTCTCTGCTGGATATAAAGATTATTTCAAAATGTACAAAATTAGTATGTTTTCTGGCCAAGATTTTCTCAATTTACTTGTTGTATGCAATAAAAGCTGGCTTTAACATGTCTATTTATTTCTTATTATTATTATTTTATCTTTGCAAGTATGGAACACCTTGGTCTAGAATGGCAGCTATGACAGGAGATCATGTCTACTTGTGTTAAAACATAGAGAAAGTATTTTTTCTCAACTGAGTTAGCTAGTAATAGTATGGTGACAAGCATCTTGAGAATAGTGCAGTCTGATACAGTGTCACTGAGTTAGCTAGTATGGTGACCAGCATCTTGAGAATAGTGCAGTCTGATACAGTGTCACTGAGTTAGCTAGTATGGTGACCAGCATCTTGAGAATAGTGCAGTCTGATACAGTGTCACTGAGTTAGCTAGTATGGTGACAAGCATCTTGAGAATAGTGCAGTCTGATACAGTGTCACTGAGTTAGCTAGTACGGTGACCAGCATCTTGAGAATAGTGCAGTCTGATACAGTGTCACTGAGTTAGCTAGTATGGTGACAAGCATCTTGAGAATAGTGCAGTCTGATACAGTGTCACTGAGTTAGCTAGTATGGTGACAAGCATCTTGAGAATAGTGCAGTCTGATACAGTGTCACTGAGTTAGCTAGTATGGTGACAAGCATCTTGAGAATAGTGCAGTCTGATACAGTGTCACTGAGTTAGCTAGTATGGTGACAAGCATCTTGAGAATAGTGCAGTCTGATACAGTGTCACTGAGTTAGCTAGTATGGTGACAAGCATCTTGAGAATAGTGCAGTCTGATACAGTGTCACTGAGTTAGCTAGTATGGTGACCAGCATCTTGAGAATAGTGCAGTCTGATACAGTGTCACTGAGTTAGCTAGTATGGTGACCAGCATCTTGAGAATAGTGCAGTCTGATACAGTGTCACTGAGTTAGCTAGTATGGTGACCAGCATCTTGAGAATAGTGCAGTCTGATACAGTGTCACTGAGTTAGCTAGTATGGTGACAAGCATCTTGAGAATAGTGCAGTCTGATACAGTGTCACTGAGTTAGCTAGTAGTATGGTGACCAGCATCTTGAGAATAGTGCAGTCTGATACAGTGTCAGTGGTAGACAAATGAACATGAATGTTAAGGAAACTGTTGAAACTGAAGTTGTTTTTTTTGTCTTGATGGCCAGTGTCTTTTGGAGCACATGAAACTTCTAATCCTGTTCTTGATCTACTCAAGTGTATTTTATACATTCAAAAATCATATATTATCGCTCATTTAACTTTTCACAGTCCTGTCATTCATTTTAGTATTTTCTGATCCCATATCTAATATCAAAATAATTTACCTTAATACTGGTTCAATCTTATATATTATGCATTACCATCATGAACGGTAAAGACAGTGAGAAAACTAGGAATAAACTAAACACATGTCAAGCTCAGCTCATGGATTTGTTGTCTCCTTGACAATCGAGATTGGAATTGCCAAAATAAATTCATGAAAAAGATAAAATGATTTGTCTCGGGGTTTTAAATGTACAGCAAATATAAAGTTATTATTTTGATAACTATATTTTCTATTTAGTTGATATTATTTTCTCCAGATATTTCATAGTACAAGAGATATTTGAAATGTATAAAATGTCTCTGACAGTACCGTTTAGCATCTGCAATGAGGTATGTGGTAGCCACAAGGTGGAGCTGTCAAAACGTAAACACACGAGGTTTGTTGAAGATGTGTTTTTGGCAAACTTTCGACATAAAGTAAATGAATATAGGACAATTTCATTCCATAGCATAGATTTGAAACGTCTCTAGGTTTGATAATGCTTAATTTTCTGTGGACTCTTTAAGAATGAAAGAGAAATCCACATGTCTGGAGTGAGCGATATCTGGAGCCAGTGGAGGGCTGCAGACTTGCTGACTGTTCTAAATTTCCATCGACATCTGTCTGGATTGCCTCTCGGTGGGATTGCTATCCTGCCATCTCTGGGATGACGTCTCAGTCTGGGTTGACATCCTACATATCAGTCTGGGTTGACATCCTACATTTCAGTCTGGGTTGACATCCTACATTTCAGTCTGGGTTGACATCCTACATTTCAGTTTGGGTTGACTAGTCATGGCATCCACTCCCTAAATAACTAGCCCTTTCCTAAGGATATTTTCTGCTATATTCTATTTGCATTTTAAACATTTTTGAGCAGCTTAGGGGCAGTTTTTAGGTCGTGGAGTACTTCAGTAAAAAAATATGGTTTTTAAATTCTCCTGCCTTCTTCATGGAAATTCACTGTTTGCATAATAATCTTGGAGGAACATTTATTGACACCTCAACATAAATTTTCCTTACCTATATTTGAATATGACCGCTTGGTCAGTTCAACTTTTAAAGTTGTATATTCCTAATAAATTAAGGACAAAATTTTAATTTGATCACAAGAAATCTCCAAATGTTTGTAATGGTGAAAATGCCAAGAAACATCACCTGATGAAAACACTCTTGAGACAGTGAAAAAATCACTTCCCACAACAAACAGAAGTGGAGGGTGAAATGTAGTCACGTGGTCTTAACCAGTCTTAACATTGGCGGCCATTTCAATTCAGAGGAAGCTAAAATTCTTGTCCATTTAAAAGTGTGTTAACTGACTTAAAACAGAATAAAATGATCGTTTTACAACTGGATATTGAAGAAAACAGATTATACTTTGCAAACAACCAAGCCAAGTAATCAGTGAGTACACAATTACAACACCTGCAGTGTGTTTTTACCACGCGCAGCTCAGTGGGCTGCGCTAGGGCAGATTAAATTTGATGAACTCTCTCTAGCTGTGAAATGGCCGCCGGGCCCAAAATAAACAAAAGGCAAATTCACTGCTAGAGATTCTCGAGCTATGGGTTGACATCCTACATTTCAGTTTGGGTTGACATCCTACATTTCAGTCTGGGTTGACATCCTACATTTCAGTTTGGGTTGACATCCTACATTTCAGTCTGGGTTGACATCCTACATTTAAGTTTGGTTTGATATCCTACATTTCAGTCTGGGTTGACATCCTACATATCAGTCTGGGTTGACATCCTACATTTCAGTTTGGGTTGACATCCTACATTTCAGTCTGGGTTGACATCCTACATATCAGTCTGGGTTGACATCATACATTTCAGTCTGGGTTGACATCCTACATTTCAGTTTGGGTTGATATCCTACATTTCAGTCTGGGTTGACATCCTACATTTCAGTTTGGGTTGATATCCTACATTTCAGTCTGGGTTGACATCCTACATTTCAGTCTGGGTTGACATCCTACATTTCAGTCTGGGTTGACATCCTGACATCTGAGTTTGGGTTGACATCCTTAAATCTCAGTCCAGGTTTACAACCTGACATCTAAGTTTGGGTTGGCATCCTGACATATTCTATATAAATATTGTCTTCCTCCCTTGCTAATATATATTTGCCCCAAATGCAACTGAAAGAATGACATATTCACACTAATTCTGTTACAATGAGATATACAGTACACACTGTGATACTCATCAATTTAATTTGCAGATGTCATCCAGTGAAAGTGAGGGTGGGTCAGAAGATGATGTCCAACAGGAACTTCTTAAAAGGCTGGAAAAATATGGTAAGTAGTTATGGTATATTGAGATATTATTGTATAAAATACAATCAGAATTCTACAATTATAAATAAAATTGAAAAAAGTTATTACTTCTTGGTCCATTATGTCAGAAACAAGCTACTTTATTTTTGTTGACACTATGCTCCTGATGTTTTGATATGGCTGATGATCTACAGCTGTTTTATAAATACCAGTATGCTAATTTGAACATTTATTTCACTCAAATTCCCATGGACTGAAAAAGGACAGATTGTTTCTGGTTTCCACCTAACCCATTGTCAAAATTAGCTGCTAGTAGACCTAAGTAATTTTGACTTGGAAATTTGAAAATGTTTCCCTTTAAACTGTCTTCTACTTTTAAAGTCAAGGTTCGAATTTGGCTCAAAATAAAAATGTATTTGCAACTTTTTATTTTTATTGTTGCCCAGTGTTGTTACCCATTAAAAAAATAAAACTGCAGGCTAGCTTTTCTGAGTTTTGTAGGAAGTTTATTTTTGCCTAGTTTGTTTCAAGTATACATTCAAACTGTTTTTTTATGCCTAATCAATTACCAAAATAACACCAATCTGCATCCTGCCCCGCAAAAAGTAAGGCGATACCTTTACAGTTGTGATCTCACAGTAATCCTTGTCACAAAAAGTGCCATGATGTCATTCAGGTTCACAAGAGTATGATATTTTTTTACACAATCGATGTATAATTTAACTCCTACATAAAAGAATTAAATTTGGAATGGTTGTGATCAAGGGATAAAAAGAATATAGAATGGGGATAGCGAGTATAAAGGTTAGAGATTTGATGCAAATGGTCCAATTCCACATTATAATATTTTGTTACAAAGGTGAGAGTCTTATTGATGACACAAAGCAAATCAAGAAGAGTAAACTGAGGAGAGCGGATGGACGCAAAAGTGAAAAAATCCAACTTGCAGGAGAACAAAAAAAGAAGAAAAAGAAGAAAAGGAAACAGAAGCAATCAGAAGATGATGACAACGATATAAGCTTTGAAGATTTTAGTGATGAAGAGGATGAAATAAAACCACTGAGAGGTGAACAGAAACATTTAGAAAACTTCAAAGCCATGTTGGGGCTGACAGAAGAGGATATAAAGAAACATAAAAAATCAAAAGAAACTGAGAAAAATGGGCTACAGCCTGTGGTTGTGAGTGACGCAATGATGAAGAAAAATAGGAAAAGACCACCACCAGAAATTATTGTCTTTGAAGACCCTGCAAAAAGAAAAAAGGTAATTTCAAATATAAGTTCTCACAGTCCTCTAAGTAACACATCTGCAGGAACACATGGAGTCATAGAGCCATGGTTATAACCTGATACTATAACTGGTCACCAAAACAGGTGTGCAAATAAAATGACCATTCTAACCATTTTTTGTTATCTCAAGGGGAAATCATCCAGGATAGACTACAAAAAGAAGGAAACAAAGGACGCAGGACCTCCAGAAATTGTAGAATTTGACTTGAAGCGTGCACGACACGAAGTTCAGCGCTTTGGAATCCGAGGTTTTGACAAAGAGAAGAAAGAGGAAGCCCAGGTGGCGCTAGCTGTCAAACTTGGAGCAATTGTATGTTCAACCATGAGATTTTGGTGTATACTAAAAAAAATCTTTTGTGTGAAGCAAGATTTAAGTAAAGATTCTTTTGTAGAATCTCATGAGTTACAATAAAAATACACTTCAGCTGAGATTAATTTCAAAGTAACAAATTTCTTTTGAGTTTATTTTATTGTTTGTGTAATAGTTATAAGATTTCATGAAATTATCCTTTTGATTTTCTAACTATTTCAGCCACCTAAGAATCCTTACCTTAACTACAAGAAGTTGATGGAGAAAAAAATGAGGGAAAAAAGTGAAGCCGAGGACCAACACTCAGCTGTAAGATCAAGTTATAATGATTTTATTGCAATAAACAGAGCTTTTACTATTAAATGTAATCATGAATTGGGATAACTATAATAATATCTATGGAATTTACACAATTTGAAAATATCGTCCTGATGAAAAATCCCATAAAAGTAAGTTTCTTTTAGAGTTTTAAAGTGGACTTGTTTTTTATGTTCCAGTCGAATGATACGCGATACCAATATGGCAGCACTAAGAAAGCCAAGAAGCTTGGTCGTGACAAGAACGATGTGGGCAATGTAGACGGGCAGATCGGGCGGTACAAGTCTGGAATGCAGATGCTCTCCTCACAAGAAATCAGTGCCATTAAGAAGAGCAAAGTCAGGCGCTGAGCACAATACTCAGATATCTGGGGAAATATAGAATGTACATATCTAAAAAGGGTCGAAGAAATATTATACAAAATGCTTGTAATTGAATTCATGATCAATCCTGTAAGTTTATTTTTGTACTCATCCGCATCAACCAGAGCCCCTTTAAGGACCAGAAAAAATTATCTTTGTGATTGCATAATGGTAATAGTTTTGTAAGAATAGGAATTTGCCTGGCCAGGTTTAAAAAATAACCTAGAAATTTATTGCTTGATTGTTTCAATTAGCAGCTTAAAAATTGAAAAGAAGTAAAAAAAAAACCAAAAAACACTTATTGTCAAATTTTCGTTTTGCCAGAACTAGCAGACAAATTTTCCTGGCCTAAACCTGGATGACCTTCGCATCCGTATATTTATGTACAAATACTAGGATATGGATTGGATATGAATAAATTATATATATATTGTAAATATAAAAATAAATGCATTGGCTTTAATGTTATTTACATGACAAACATATTACCCACTGATGCTGCAACACACCGTACATTGGTCATAAAATGCCCCCCATGTTGCCATATACACAGCCTGTTAGTGCCACACTTTAATGGATTCCTAAAAGTTCAGAAACCTAGGTTTCAGTTTATTTTTTTTTCACAAAAAGGACACAAAGGAACACAAAATTGAATGTGTTATGATGTACTTGTGATATTAATCAACAAAATAATTAAGTGCATGCTTAAATATTCTTGCCAGAAATAGATTTTTAAAAGTGGGGTCAGTGTAGAATCAGGGTAATAGAACAGGAACTGGGTCAGGTTAACAAGGCTTGGTATATTATGGGGAACTGGGGAAAATATCTGGGCAAAAACATGTGTCCAGGGTAAATGGCTGTTGCAGGTAAGGTTTAATAGGTAAAAAGCAAAGGCAAGACCTGAATATGTGTCTTTGAATATTTTATTTGCACAGAAAGTAGAGTGTTGACTACAACTGATGCCTGCTATTGTACCCTCTGTATAGCAACACTGGTGACTACTCTATATCATATGCCAGATATACTCTATTGCTAAGCTTATAACTAAGATCTGTACAATTGTACAAACATATACAATGTGGGGCACACTGGCTGGTCATTCTGGCTATAACATCTTTATTAACAAGTACAGAATGAATGCCTGCTGTCCACCACAAGTAAGAGAAAATCAAAGAAAGGGAAATATTTGCTAACATCCCAGACAGTCATTTTCAGCCTAAATTGTACTTGTATTTTTCATGATATGTTGGAATTGTAAATAAAAAATAAAAGCAAAAGCATTTTATTTAATTCTGAGAAAACTAGATTTTTTTCCATTTCATATTTCTCGTCCCTTTCCCAAGAAAATCAGTTTTGTTGACAAATTAAACGAAGGTTTAAATTTTGTTAATTTTGTTCCTTCAAATAATGGCATTCAAGAGAATTATAATATTAATAAGTACTAGCACTTCAATATCAGCATTTACTTCTGTTGCAGAAAGAAAAGTGTCCATAAATAAACCTATCGATCTAAGTTATTTTTGACTGCGGAATCATTCTATTTTGCAGTTTTTAATGAGCTCTTTGTTCTTCTAACTGACTTATTCCTACCAACTCTTTGGCTAGAAGCTCCCTGTGATCTTCACAACATAAACATTGACAAAACTAGTCACCTAATTGAATCAGAGAAGCCTAATTGAATCAGTTAAGCCTAATTGAATCAGTTAAGCCTAATTGAATCAGTTAAGCCTAATTGAATCAGTGAGGCCTAATTGAATCAGAGAAGCCTAATTGAATCAGTGAAGTCTAATTGAATCAGTTAAGCCTAATTGAATCAGTTAAGCCTAATTAAATCAGTTAAGCCTAATTGAATCAGAGAAGCCTAATTGAATCAGAGAAGCCTAATTGAATCAGAGAAGCCTAATTGAATCAGTGAAGCCTAATTGAATCAGTGAAGCCTAATTGAATCAGTGAAGTCTAATTGAATCAGTTAAGCCTAATTGAATCAGTTAAGCCTAATTAAATCAGTGAAGCCTAATTGAATCAGTGAAGTCTAATTGAATCAGTGAAGTCTAATTGAATCAGTTAAGCCTAATTGAATCAGTTAAGCCTAATTAAATCAGTTAAGCCTAATTGAATCAGAGAAGCCTAATTGAATCAGAGAAGCCTAATTGAATCGGTGAAGCCTAATTGAATCGGTGAAGCCTAATTGAATCAGTGAAGCCTAATTGAATCAGTGAAGCCCAGACAACACTGAACACTTCAATTGATGCATTTTATCCTGAATGGATACAGCTGAGGGTCCTTTCTGGGAGACGCTTTCTGGGAGACCCTTTCTCGGAGACCCTTTCTGGGCGACCCTTTCTCGGAGACCCTATACTGTATGTCTGGGTTCCACTGACACTGGTTGTTCTGGATGTAGCATATATATTCTCTAACACAGATACAACAGAATCTGATCTACATCTACAGTTTAGCTACTGAGGGTGTACAACAACACCGTGCTTCATTGTACAATAATTGCTTTGTTGAGAATATTGCTGAGAGTTATCCATATAATACATGTAGTCTCCACATTAAATTACCACCCAAATATCTCTTCACCATTAATACATTATTTCTAATAAAGTTCTTCTTAAGTTATATTATTTCAGTTTCAGATAAAAATCAGTAATAAGAATATAATGTGGTGTTCCATGAATCTATTTCTGGGTCCAAAGCTTTGAGACAAAATACAAGAAACAAATAATCATATGTCACAAACATGATGTCACAGCTTTCTGAATTCAATAAGGAAAAGAAAATGGATACATTTTCTATATATTTTTGATGCATTTTGTAAGAGCTTATAGCTTTGTCATATGGTAATAATTGTGAAAACATTTGTGGATTGGTGACCTAAGTATCTCATACAATAATTAATGGATGATTATTACCACAATGGGAATGTTGACATTTATGACTGGAATATTGTTTGCCATCAAATAAAAGCATTTGTCAACCTGGTCTTATAAAATACACAAAGTATGACACAGATACTGCTACAAGTCTGAGCATTTCATTGCTTCAACAAAATAAATTGAAATTCTAACAATAGCACGTAACACTTTATGCTTGATGAGAACTCTCGGGCAAACCACATATTTTTACAAGCATGCACTTGTGAAAATTAAAAGAAATAATACTTTAAAAAATCAATTGGTTTTGTGACTTTGACATGGAAGACCAGAAAACTGCATCCAGATATTATCATAGAAACACTCTGTGATGATTACAGAGACCCAATTGTCCAATGTATGAAGTTCTACAATCTTTTATATCTCGGGGCTGCCATTTATAACTTGGGGACTACAATGCTGGGGGAAGATCACCATAAACAAGGACAAAAAAAAACAGCATCCTTTATTTGTGATGAAGGGGGTGTTCATTTCGAGAATCACATTCAAATAAAAATTTCATGCAAATATTTTCTTAATAAGATATACTAATAAGTAAATTGCACCTTTTATCATTGTTATACAGCGGTATTTCATTTTTGAGGGAATCATAAAATCATGGCACCATTTGATTGGGGGAACCCAAAATGACTGTCACAGCATTTTGGGTTTACCCCAACTGCCCTGCTAGTTTTGGATCATTAGTTACTGACAAAAGCTAACTTTCTTTTATTATTTTGCCATGTTCAATCAGATTTCATAAATCTTAAATTGATCTCACAGATTTTGGGGATAATGATACTTCTATCAAGATTGCAGCATCTTAAATAATATTCTGATTTAAATATATATATTTCTCTCATGAAATGCGAAGCCAATGTAAGATTCAGTTTTGACATAGAGATTAGTGTTACTGAGCTGTGAGATTAACTTGGGACATTTACATATCTCATTGGTATACATATACAATAGGCAAATACATTGGCCATCACAATTGAAGCTAGGGTAACAAATGTCTTGTTTCTGATCAGTGAAAAATAAAAATTGCTTGCCAAGAAAGTGTTCTATTTTCCAAATACATTCTACACATTTTGTGATGCAAATCTTGCCCCTATTTCACTTCATAATATTTTTTTCCTTTTTGTGTAATCAGAGCAAGCATCCACCTGACAACCAGAAACAAGACATTAGCATAGCCTGGCCTTATAATGTAAAATCACCATCAACAATGAGGACTACAATAACAGTAACTGATATTTAACCATTGCTTTGGCACAAGAGACACAGTCAAGGCTTCGTTTACTCCTCAGTCAACATTAAGTAAACAGTATAGCTTGAGAAGATGCCACAACTATCTGCGGATACAATAACCCTTCTCCATAACAATAACAAAATGTTGCTCTTTCTACACTACTTGCGAGCACTAAAACTCCCGTGAAAAGAGCATTTTTTTTAAAGATGTATACTGTCCGACAATCTATCCCCTAATGTTCTCATTTGTTAAAAAAAGGAAATAAATTTAAATCATTTGCATATGCAAGATATTACATTTGACAAAAATATTTAATGAAACCAGTTTGACTAATGTATTAATGTATAGGAAGTTATTCAGTACCATTTCTTAAATAATGTAAAATATCCCCCAAAAAATCCTGCCTAAGATACATAAATATACATGTAAGTAAACTTAAATGTGAACGACTATCAAAACCCATTATTAATAGAAGCTTTTTGTGTTCCGTCCAAGTCATGTTTGCATAATAAGCCTATATTCATGCATATATTTACAAACATACTATAATTAACTGTATCTACAAATTAAAGTTTTATAATTAAAAAAATATACAATTGGTCGATCACATTTTAAAAGATTAACAGAAAAATCACCTTTTAAAGATGACAATAAAGATATGTTTTTAAATTCAAACTGTACCTAATATTATAACCCAAATAAATGTTATTTTAAATGATCTAACAAACTTTAAAAAAAAGAATGGAAAATAGTGATGCATAATAAATGAAAATTGTATAAATTGTAAAAGCGAAAACAATATTTATGAATAAGGTTTTATTTTCTCCCCCGCCCCAGACAGGTATGAGCTAATTTATCAGTTTGCATAATTCAGACAAAATCAGACCAAAAAAACAAAATGTGTTGTTATTGTTTGTGGCAAAATGAAACTTGACTTTGCGAACAGGACCCCACCTGCAAGAAACAACACATCAACTTTTCTTGGACTAATCAATGCACCTTAATGACTCTCACTGCAGATGAACACAATTAAACCAACATCAAGTACAAATCCTACACTTCTTATATTTGTGGTTATTGCACATGAATTTTTTTCTTAATATCTGGACAGATTTCTCTTCTGAACTTGAACATGAGATTGAACTACATGCACAAAATGTATACAAGATATGTGTTGACATGCTTTCCTTTCTTCTTAACCTCAAAAGCACAAACATATAGATATATTTAAACATTTAATTTTTCCTTCTTCATCTGTGAATAATTGTCCCTGTCATGTTTCATGTTTGAGAAATATTAAACACATTGTGGTAGACTTTACAACATTATATCTTTGTATCAAATATTCACATCTGCCAGATTTACAAAAACAATCATTTTCTGCAAAAACTGACAATTTCAACAATTTACACAAAGTATTTTTTGGCACCATATGCCTTCTGTTTGAAAATAATCACATAGACTTGTATGACATTTTACTGTTTAGACAGAGAAAACATTGAATAGAGGGTGCTTCAAAAATATGTGATATTTAATCAAACAAATCTTAATATTAATAGCCCTCTATTTTTGAAGCACCCTTGGTTTTAATAAAACGCTGAGCTTTCTTGAGATGGTATGTATTCAACACACATTATGCAAGATAAACGTGGAACACTGAATATTTGAAAGCTGTACATTTAATCAATAGAACATTGTGTTCTCTACGTTATCTACAATTAAATCTTCCCTAACACCTAAAATTCTGGGGCAAATTATGCCCTAATGAAACCGTAGATTATTTGTGTATTTGTTTCTAACAAGACCACAACTACACTGAAGACCAAAAAAAAAGTTATCAACTAATGTTGGTGAGATGAAGATGATGATGAAATGTTCCCTCACAGTACCAGCTATTGTGATCTGTCTTTGGCTCCCTCTAGTGGACAAAATCAACCTAGTCTCAATATGTACATGCAACATTATTTAAATGAAAACATTTTCATTTTATGAATGAGTATAAGGTGATACATTTGTAATGTATGTTCTAATAAATACGTTTAGCTCCATCATATAAACTTTGTCATTTTTATTTGCACACAGACCAAATGCCAGTCGCCATTTTGGTTTTGTTTTCCAATTGACAACTACAAGCTTGATATTATGTCAATAATTGCATTGGCAACCAACACTTACCTCTGATATACATTTGTAACAATCAGATTTATCATTTTAAAAAGGAGAAACAATTTCTGCAGATAAAACTTCCTCCTTTGTATTGCATCATCCTGAAATCCTTACAATCTCAGGCCACAAAAGATTCTGGAGACAAGTTGAGTTAGAGTGCGATGTTGATGTGTGAGTGACTAGTCTATGATCTGTAGGTAGGTGACTGGTACCCTACCATGCTGCGTCCCGCGCTGTCCCATCATCCAGTCCGCTTCCATGCCTGACACACGATACACTGATATTATCTGAAAGGCAAACCTTCCTCATTATCCTGTGTGGAATTCTTCAGAATGTTTGATGTGGCATACAGATTATAAATGTACATGTATATTGTCAAAGAAGGACGTAAAAACATGCTGTGTTATATATATATATATATATATATATATAGTCATCAATTTATCAAAATGAAGAAAATGTAATTGAATTCCAAAAAATACTAGAATTTCAACTTCTATTGGACGACATTGATACAACATAAATCATAAAATCATACCTATTGGTATCACTATGGGCTCAACATTTCACAGACTTATCTTATAAAATGCTAGAGAATTATCACTTTGCAATAGTGCTGTGATCCATATATTGGTACCGAATTAGCATCCTAAATGCCGAAATATGACAGTATCTTAAAAAGTCTAGCTTAACATGTTTCCTACCTTAATTATCAATATGTGCTTTGTTTAAGGGGTAAGAGTACAATTATATCCTTGGTTTTCATGATTTGATCAAATTTCTCATTTTTGGACATCTAAATGCAATATATTTCACTATTTTTGGACAAGGAATAATTAAAGGTATATATTAAATTGTTTGCCATTAGAAAAGTGCTCGATAGCACAAAATAGATACACAGCTCTAACAGAAAGTAATGTTTTGAATAATATGTACCAGTTGGAGCCAAAATTCACAGATGTGTTCATGCAAACAACACAGAGGCACATGTATAAACATTCCAATTATAAGACTCAGTGCATATCAGTGTTCTGGACTTCCTCTGTTGCCTTAAACAAACAAGCCACTTATGGCCAGGACCAGCAACTTTTTGTCAGGACCAGCAGCTTTTGGCCAGGACCAGCAACTTTTGGCCAGGACCAGCTGCTGCAGCTTTTGGCCAGGACCAGCTGCTGCAGCTTTTGGCCAGGACCAGCTGCTGCAGCTTTTGGCCAGGACCAGCTGCTGCAGCTTTTGGCCAGGACCAGCTGCTGCAGCTTTTGGCCAGGACCAGCAACTTTTGGCCAGGACCAGCAACTTTTGGCCAGGACCAGCAACTTTTGGCCAGGACCAGCAACTTTTGGCCAGGACCAGCAACTTTTGAGGGTATTTTTTTCTAATATTTTCCATTTAATTGATTTGACTGGTAATACGAGCAACATTTTAACCCACATTTCTGACACTGGTGCACATCATATCTTATATTGGAAAAGCACAAGAAATTACAATAGAAATTCTCAATCATTTTACACATATGCCTCATTAAAACAAATTAATAGTAACTTGAAAACATAGGCATCAGAGATGCATCAACCCTCAGCCCTGGTAACTCATTGCACAACATTCGCTCCACACAATATTTGTGAACAAAACATCACTGCACCAAGGCAAATTGATGCAGGGGTAAAAAAACCCATAACATCTACTTCCTTTGATATCTTAGGTGTGTCAAGTATCATGAAACTGTCATCATTTACTCTAGAATTATTGATATGGGCCGGTGACCTTGAAAAGCAGGTTAAGGTCACCGTCCATCAAACTCATCTGGAGTCATCCCAGATGCTTATGTGTGTCAATTTTCATGAAGCTGCCATCATTTGTTCTTGAGTTATCACGATGACAAGGATGATTTCACATAATTGTCCCTGTGACCTTGAAAAGTAGGTGAAGGTCATGTTTCATAGAAAAAATTCTGAGGTCTTCACCAGATGCTTGTGTGTGTCAAATCTCATAAAGCTGCCATCATTCGTTCTTGAGTTATTGCGATTCTTGGGATTTCACATAATTGTCCGTGACCTTGAAAAATAGGTCAAGGTCGCCGTCCATTGAACTCGTCCGAGGTTTTCACCAGATGCTTTTGTGTGTCAAGTTTCATGAAGCTGCCATCATTAGTTCTCGTGTTATCGCGATGACAAGGATGATTTCACATAATTGTCCCTGTGACCTTGAAAAGTAGGTGAAGGTCATGTTTTATAGAAACAATTCTGAGGTCTTCACCAGATGCTTATGGGTGTCAAATCTCATTAAGCTGCCATCATTTGTTCTTGAGTTTTTCTTGGGATTTCACATAATTGTCCCTGTGACCTTGAAAAATAGGTCAAGGTCACCGTCCATCAAACTCGTCCGAGGTTTTCACCAGATGCTTATGTGTGTGAAGTTTCATGAAGCTGCCATCATTTGTTCTCGAGTTATCGCGATGACAAGATGATTTCACATAATTGTCCCTGTGACCTTGAAAAGTAGGTGAAGGTCATGTTTCATAGAAAAAATTCTGAGGTCTTCACCAGATACTTATGTGTGTCAAATCTCATAAAGCTACCATCATTCGTTCTTGAGTTATTGTGATTCTTGGGATTTCACATAATTGTCCCTGTGACCTTGAAAAATAGGTCAAGGTCGCCGTCCATCGAACTCGTCCGAGGTTTTCACCAGATACATATGTGTGTCAAGTTTCATGAAGCTGCCATCATTTGTTCTTGAGTTATCGCGATGACAAGGATGTTCGCTACAGACATACATACAGACATACATACATACCCACGCCAGGAGTACTGCAATACCCTCAGCCTGATTACATCAGGGGCTGAGGGTAAAAAGAATTTGTCAGTTAAGTTATTAAGCCTTTCATTACATTTGCTGGCAAAAATATGTTTTTTGGCATCAAAAATGTTTTTTTTTGTATATCAGAAGTGATAAACAACATTAAGAAAAATAATGTGGCAAAGCATGACTGATAAAAATATAAATTGAAATTTGCAAGTGAGGACTTTGCATCTTAAACGTTTTCAATATTAATTTCTCCCAAAGCTTACCACAAAACCCAAAAGAAATGATATTTATATTGCCATGGGAACTACTAATCATTTGCATGCAAGTATGAATGATATTATGATGTGAACAATATCAATTAACTAGAACTACCCTCACATTAGCACTACTTGAGCTAGGGTGTTAGTCTAATTCTATGGTAGGTATATTCACTATGGAAATATCTTTGTTTCCAAATTGCCAGTGATATTGTTGAGTGCTATAGCAAAACTATCTCTTACATTTTATTAGTTTCCGTGAGCCAACGATCACTTTTCAAAAATTTGCTCATCCTACAATTGAAACCAAAAATAAGATTTCAGAATCCGTTTTCTATGAAGTATGACTTTATGATTTTTGTACATTAATTTAAAGATTTAGGTCAAGAAAATTATCAGAAATTCAAAAATAAGTGATCAGTGGCAGAACTTGTGTTGTCTATATGTATTTGCGACTGTTAAAAGCCAGTTATTCTATTTATTGTTGAAATCTTTCATGCAAATAAATGATTAGTAATATTCAATAAAGGTAATAATGTACCCCAAACACATTCAAACACTCAATGTAATGGGGCTATGTCCAAACAGAAACTGCTGCCCCTCACAGAATGCAGAAATCCCCCAAATAATTTTCATTTTTTACTTTTTCTTTCATGACATTAAAATGAATACAAAAAAGTTATTCATATCTTCTGATTAATCTTAACACAGGTTGAACTTAGAATACCAAGATCTAATCAGCACAGCAGAATTGATCAAATTCAACTTTATTTATGCTTGCTGATATGATGGAGTCAATTATATTATTGTATAAAATTAAAGGGCAACCAAACTACTCAGACATTTTGCATGCAGACAGTCCTTAATTGTCGATACAAATGCTATTACTTAATATCAAATGATATAAATGAAGTCATAGATTCTAACATTCACTAACTCAATAATGATACTGTCTGTAATTTTTGAAGATTCTTTTTATTGAATAACAGAGATAGAGCATAAAGGGAAGAAAATATTAATCAAAGCTTGGTAATGCATGGAAATATGTCTTCGTGAAACAGGAAACCTTGCAAATGTGTTTCTCATGGAATTGGTAACCCCAGAAAATATATGAAGGTTCATGGAAAATGGGAGAACTTGGGGGGAAATGTGTTGTGAGGGTGATAATGTCCAGGTGAAATGAGTGATCTTAGACATGAGTGATCTTAGAACTGAAGTGATCTTGAGAGCACTGGCAGGTTTGATCATGTTTAAGAGCAGCGGCATGCTGGCTGTATCATCCTACCTCATCAGCGACTAGTGAGAGTTCCCTCATATCAGCAGCGTCATAGTCATACAACACCCTAGCTTGCTTGGCGCCACCCTCCGACACCTCCGCCGCCGGGGGAGCACTCGGATAAACCGGGGCATGGATTGTGGGTGAGGTGCTACCGCCACCAGAGGGAACCGAATTTACTGAATAACTGGAAAAATACCAAAAAAATGCAAAAACTTTGCAAAGTCGTTCTTTAACAGGGCAGATTACATACTCAAAAAATCTGGAGCCGAAATGTTGAGGCACCTGAAATCCAGGCCGAGTGAAAGCCTGCGACTGCACTAGGAGCTTCTAGGCTAAACAAAATCCCTGATCCACGTTGGCAGGTTACAGGTTATTTGAAGGATAGAAGTTAAGAGATGTTAGAGTGAGACAGCTGAGGCACATACATGTACAGTGTATGGTCAGCAAGAGCAGTCACCTTAAAAAGTACCATTCACATATTATGGGATGATAACACTCAGTGCAAATCAGTTCCAATCCATCCTTATTTTGACAAGAACATTCTAATGTTCTAAGAGACAATGAAAACACAAATTAGGTAATGTGTACATAGCTTTGATCTTATTTCTTTAAAATTATAATTTTTGAGAAAAAGAAATGCTTCCAAAAATATCAATAAATAATATTTATGTATATATATATTTGTGTGAAAAAAATACAAATAAATTTTTGAGAATTCAGTTGAAGTAGGAACTGTTTTGCAATGGTGTACTTGCATGTGATATGCTACAATAAAGTACAACATGGGTACACTCCATGCCAACATAATTGTGTATATACCACACAGTGAGGACCCAGCTTCACCTCGGTGCCCTGCCCAATAAATCTCCTTCCATCTCATCTATGCACCAACATTGCCAAGGAACTATTGCCATTATATCAACAACAAAAAATGTTTTGTCAAAAGGCCAAATATATCCTTGAAATGTCTTCATGAATAGATTTTTTAGGGGTATGTATATTAATCTGTTTTCTTTGCACCTAAGCCCCTGGCAAGTTTGGGACCTACCTTGGTTGTTGGACACAAGCACCACCTAGTGACTGGGCCCTTTACTGTGTAGCACAAATACTACAAGCATACACACACAAGCTCATTAATATTCAAGATTCCCACCAATCAGCACATGGCTTGTAGCTTACCAATGAGGGAACGTTTTACATCACCACCATCCACACAGATTTAGGAGGAAGCATTGTCTTCTTTCAGTGGACCAATACTGTGTAACGCCCAGGGAAATATATTACTTTGGTTATTCTTAATTAACCACAATTGAGGAGCTTGAGAATTGTGCTGTGGTTAGTTTTTAAACAGTTTACAATGACATATAATATATTTTGACATTATCTTAATAAAAAAAATTAAAATTACATTACGTCAATAAGAATTAATGATTAACTGTATCATGTAAATTATGAATATTTCGTTCACACATAAAAGGCCATTGTGTGACATTATGATTGTGACATCATGGGGTTGCCACATGGACCAGATTCTCAAATTTCCTGACTTATTACTGGCTTTTCCCTGACTAAATTAAATTTTTCACTGACCACTTCAACAACATCAGGATCAAATTCACGTAGTTGACTTCTCATATTCTGGATTATCTCAGACTTTTAACATTGTTATATTTCTGTTATCCAATTAAATTTTAGCTTGACAGGACTTGTATCTGTACTGATATCAGGATTATCATGAAATTTATGTCATGTCCATATATCGGACACTATCATTTGAACATGAAAATATTTGAACTTGTTCTCAAAATGACCATTTTTCATTGACCCTAAACCAATTTTCCTTGACTGAGATACAAAATGCAAATTTCACCTGAACAAAGTAAAAATTTCCTGACTATTCCCTGGCCTTGAAAAAATATATAAATTGCTAACTTTTCCCTGATCTGTGGCAACCCTTTTTGTCATGTCAACTATGAAGATTTAGTTTACAGATATGAAGCCCTTGTGTGGAATTATCATTGATTGTGACATCATGCCCAGAGATAGTGTGAGATGACATCACACTAAGTTAAACAAAGCTGTGTGTGGAGTCAATGCATGGAAAGCTCTCTGTGTTAAGGGATAGTGTCAATATGAAGGGAGTGTATACCTGCCGAGCTGTCTCTGCAGATCCTGCATATACTGGTGGCACTGGGCATAGTACGTGGCCTGGGCCTCGATGAAGTCGTGCAGGCAGCGCAGGTGGTGAGCCTGAAATAACACACACATTTACCAAAAACCTCATGTGAATTTGCATTCTTCTCAAATAATTTCCAGGTTAAATCCTCCTGTTTATTTTAAAATCTTAACCAGAAATATTTAGTATATAAATGACAGCACTTCATGAACTGTTTGGTTTTTTTTAATTTAAAATTTGAATTTATCCATTTTAAGAGTATTTCTAGAGAGAACTGGTTGTGAAATTAATCTCCACTCAATTAATAATTTTGGATTTTCTCCTACTGTAACATGATGTCTGCCCTGTTTATGTGTAAACCATTAGGATAATATTAAAGCATAAGTGAGATGTTTACTGAGGAATCAAGCAGGGAGTGTATACTGACGTGTGTACTACTAATGCCCTCTAGTAGCAGTTTGGTGATCTCAGCCTGTCTGTCAAACTCGGCCTGGGCTACCCTCAGGTCTGACTCTGCCTGAAACAAAATGTACACATTCAAAATCATGTGACACACAAGATACAATGATCAAATCATGTGACACACAAGATACAATGATCAAATCATGAGACACACAAGATACAATGATCAGATCATGTGACACACAAGATACAACAATCAAATCATGTGACAAATGAGATTCCACGATCAAATCATGCGACAATCTAGATATAACTACCGGTAAATATCTTGTGGCAAATATCATAACAGGTACTGTAATAATTTTTGGTTTCAACAATAATAGTAGACATGGTTACATTACATATATGACACAATTTCCAATACCAACAGCAGCTAAGTCAGATATTAGAACACTGATGATTCAAATGTAGGTTAATAGGTCTTCCAACTAGGGCATGATAGCTTATAATATATTTGCATCCAAGCAGCTCTATTAAGTAATGATAGCAACAATTGTTTAGCATAAGTAATAAGGATTGGATCTGAATACTGCCCTTTATACTCACAGTTGCACGGAAACCCAAAAAATCAAAGGATAATTCCCATGATATTACAAAAGCTCACTTAAATCAAAATAAAAGAGCAAAGCTCATATGTCGACCCACCATGGTGGCAAAGTTAAATGGGTGCATAAACTATGGTTTGATGTGGTCAAACCATAGTTGATGTGGCACTGGCTTACGAAGGGAAATATTAGCATTCTTCACAGGAGCATGTTTATCCATCAATGCAGTCAGATTGCTATCATAGTAATCCACCATATCATCAATGGATAGATGATCCCAACCTGAAGTGCTTTCAGTCAATGATCTAGTGTCATCCCTAAGGGATTGAAGATCAATGCCCCTCTATTTTCTATAGCTAATGGATTTTTTAGGGGGATTAGGGGGTTTAATATCCAGCCATAATTTGATGGATTTATGGTCGGATATGTATTCATCCACTCTATGACCCTTAAATTTGTTATTGCCATTAAAGGTCACAACTAAATCAAGGGTGTTACCAAGTTTATGGGTTGGTTCAGTGACCCATTGGGTCATATCAAAGGTTGATAGAATGTCCATAAACTCGACAACATCAGGTTTATTTGGCTTACGGACATGCGGACACTCGGAATCACGGACAGAGCCCGATACAAGGTCTCCCCTCCCCCTACGGGGTGGGTCGACAACCAAGGATTAAAGGCTCAACTCCCCACCAGATATTTCATTAACTTATGTCACTAGCAACATTAACCAAGGAATAAAGGATCGATCCCCTCAATATCCTGATATTACATAGCCTTATATAACTTGCAAACAGTTTGTTGACAGGATCTGTCAATAGTTACACAAGGTCAGAAACATTTTCTGGAACATTCAAAGATATGCAAGAGTAAAAGCATGTGGTAAATAAACAAGTTTGAGACTGCAGTCAGGAATGTTAAAACAAATATTGATTTGATGTCCACAAATGATATGAATTTAACTCTGGAAGGAAATCTTTTTCAATATTGCCACTTGAGGGCAGCACTGCATAGAAATAAATCCCACCAGGGATAAATTCACATCATGAGTGGACATCAAGTCAATCTTAATTCATGATATTTTCATGTTTTGTCAAAATAAATCATTGAATAATTCAATTTGGTAACGAATAGGTTTTTCATGTAAAAATAAATCATTAAATGACGATTACTGGTCAAAAGTTGTCATTGCTCAAACAAACATGAGGTAACATATTCTATCTGTTGCCAACTATAACCCATAATCTCATATATCATATTTAAATAAACCTAGAACCTTATAAAACAATAGCAGCATTAGAGTAGAGAGACGAACAGACAGACAAACAAAGGACAGACAGGGTGATTACAAGGTTACCTTTCAGTACCTCAACAATCAAATCACGTTAAAAACAGGAGATCACACATTGTACTTGCTTAAAGTACTTGAAAAACTATTCTCCTGAAAGAGAAGTGCAACATTAGCAATCATGCAAGCTACTGTAAAGGCAAACTTTATTAAAAGCACAAACATGATTAGAGAATCTGCAAAAGAAAACTGTAAGCAAAAATAAAATGAACTTCAAAGCACTGAGAAGATGGGGGCATATTTAATTGAGTTTCTGCTTCAGTTTTTTTCTACTTTCAGATTTGTGCCATTTTATGCTCACTTTCCCCTAAAAACATTTGAGTAAATGAGCACAGGGATCAAGTTCAAGGGAGATGTAAATAATAAATACAAGAGAGATGTTATTGGGATAAACCTTCTTGGTAAAATTAACCCAGTTGATTCAAATACAACATCATGTTTGGACAAATAATTGTACTGGATAAATGTACCAAATGTGCATGCCTAAAGGTGTGAAGTGAGGCATGCTGTGTGACAGACAATTAAATCTCTATGGCACAATATATTTCACAGTGCAGCAATAAAACAAAACATTGCAAAAGTTTCAGGCCTGAAATAATAGTCCAGACTTTGGCCATGCCAAGAGCAATGTAAATGATCTATTATCTTATAACAAAATATAAAAATAAAATATTATGGCATAACCACAGCTCTCGTGCACTGTTATGTAACATATTGCTAATATATAGTGTCATACCAGATGTTGATATTTAAAAGTCTGGCAGCCTGTAGCATAGGTTTGCATAGGCAAATATACCAATTGATTACCAGGCTGAGGACAGTCATTAAAGTGCATGACCATATTATGTGCAGACTAGACTGATGACTCATGCAGAACAGTGGAGAAAAACAATCCCAAATGAGATTTGGGGCCTCTGGAGAGCTGTGCCAAAATACATGGTCCAAAATAAATGCATATTCCAGACACAGGTGTGTATGTCAAAAATGCTTGACTGATCACGTGACAACAGACAGAACACAGACCAAAGAGTATGTCGTTTCTGGAGAATCCTTATCGGTATCTAACAGTGATTCAAAGATCTTACAAACACCACCTAACAAATACATACACCGAGTAGATACATGATGCAAACATGCAAATACAGGAAATAAAGAAAAAAAAAGCAAAAGTAGAGAACTATATTCAATTTGACAATATATACACAGACAACATTGGTGGAGGACTTACTTTCAATATTGCCTCATCATCCTTCGTGAGCCATGAAAAGCAAAATGTAACATTCATTCATTGTTATATGCATTCTAATATTCCTATCATATGAGTTGAATATACAATGTTATGGTAAAAAAAACAAAAACAGCTGCGATGAAGCAAATATGTGTGTTATAAGAAAATGTGGAGTTTAAAAATGAGAGGATATAATCATGATAGTTTGCTAGATAAAAATTAGAGAAGTTAGTCTTTGGTTGTTTGGTTGTTGCACTAAACACGGCATGTAGAGAGCCAGGGTACCAGTATCAGAACAGGACTAGAGTCGACACACGACAGCAACAAACTGCTCCCGGAATCCCAATGCATGTATATGAGCATGTATATGAATATGTATATGTATATATTTATGCACACACACACACACATATATATGATTTGCACTAATTAAAAATGGCAGATTTCTGTGCAGAGAGGCCTACTGCTGGTTTTGATCTGATACTGGAGCCATGTCTCTGTGATACTGGGCTGACATATCTTTTATATTTACCAACAGACACATTATCAACTACAGAACTATGCAATGTCTGACTGAGAACTCAAGACGACAGCTGCTAACACGAACATGCCACGCACCACACAGTCGACTCACATATCTGTGTGTTTGATTTGGTCTTTTATGAGACTGAGAGGGACCTGTCCATGGTGTCTGGTGTGTTTCGCACACACAAAAAACAAATGTTTCAAATGCGATGAATACTATTAAGATTTGATAGGGGAAATCATACAGGGCTAATGTACCCTGAACCTCACATCACTAGGGATGGGGGATTCCAGAACTCCTTCACTTATTACTCTACCTGAATGAAATGACATATGAATTACTTCCCCCCCCCCCCCCAAAAAAAAAAAAAGATGAAAAAAATATATGTTATAATAGATGCATGAATATGACTCATACAATGATGGGTGACAATAAAAGATATGATGATGAGTCATTATGTTGGGTAGCGATAAACCTTAGGTCAAGATTCACAAAACCTGGATTAGTTAAGGATGAGTCATAAAGGATGACTCTTGATAAGTTCCAAAGAAGAATGACCGAGTCATGAGCGATGACCAATAGCGAGTCATAAAAGATGTAAGGTTGTGAGTAATGATGGATTAGTTGTCGTGAGTCATTAAGAGTCATGTTGCTGAATGATGAGATGAGAGATGATTTGCCATAAAGATGTGGCATATTCTAGATTGATCCTGATAGAGAGACTTACTACAGGCAGACCTGCCTAGCATATAGTGTATCACTGTGTCAGGGCAGACCTGCCTTGCATATAGTGTATCACTGTGTCAGGGCAGACCTGCCTAGCATATAGTGTATCACTGTGTCAGAGCAGACCTGCCTAGCATATAGTGTATCACTGTGTCGGAGCAGATCTGCCTAGCATATAGTGTATCACTGTGTCGGACAAACCTGCCTAGCATATAGTGTATCACTGTGTCGGAGCAGAGTTGCCTAGCATATAGTGTGTCACTGTGTCGGAGCAGATCTGCCTAGCGTATAGTGTATCACTGTGTCAGAGCAGACCTGCCTAGCATATAGTGTATCACTGTGTCAGAGCAGACCTGCCTAGCATATAGTGTGTCACTGTGTTGGAGCAGACCTGCCTAGCATGTAATGTATCACTGTGTCGGAGCAGACTTGGCCAGCATATAGTGTATCACTGTGTCAGAGCAGACCTGCCTAGCATATAGTCTATCACTGTGTCGGAGCAGATCTGCCTAGCGTATAGTGTATCACTGTGTCAGAGCAGACCTGCCTAGCATATAGTGTATCACTGTGTCAGAGCAGACCTGCCTAGCATATAGTGTATCACTGTGTGGGAGCAGACCTGCCTAGCATATAGTGTATCACTGTGTCGGAGCAGACCTGCCAAGCATATAGTGTATCACTGTGTCAGAGCAGACCTGCCTTGCATATAGTGTATCACTGTGTCGGAGCAGACCTGCCTAGCATGTAATGTATCACTGTGTCGGAGCAGACTTGGCCAGCATATAGTGTATCACTGTGTCAGAGCAGACTTGGCCAGCATATAGTGTATCACTGTGTCAGGGCAGACCTGCCTAGCATATAGTCTATCACTGTGTCGGAGCAGATCTGCCTAGCATATAGTCTATCACTGTAACAGGGCAGACCTGCCTAGCATATAGTGTATCACTGTGTCGGAGCAGACCTGCCTAGCATATAGTGTATCACTGTGTCGGAGCAGACCTGCCTAGCATATAGTGTATCACTGTGTCGGAGCAGACCTGCCTAGCATATAGTGTATCACTGTGTCAGAGCAGACCTGCCTAGCATATAGTGTATCACTGTGTGGGAGCAGACCTGCCTAGCATATAGTGTATCACTGTGTCGGAGCAGACCTGCCTAGCATATAGTGTATCACTGTGTCAGAGCAGACCTGCCTTGCATATAGTGTATCACTGTGTCGGAGCAGACCTGCCTAGCATGTAATGTATCACTGTGTCGGAGCAGACTTGGCCAGCATATAGTGTATCACTGTGTCAGAGCAGACTTGGCCAGCATATAGTGTATCACTGTGTCAGGGCAGACCTGCCTAGCATATAGTCTATCACTGTGTCGGAGCAGATCTGCCTAGCATATAGTCTATCACTGTAACAGGGCAGACCTGCCTAGCATATAGTGTATCACT
Source organism: Amphiduros pacificus (assembly GCA_949316495.1). Classification (NCBI taxonomy): domain Eukaryota; kingdom Metazoa; phylum Annelida; class Polychaeta; order Phyllodocida; family Hesionidae; genus Amphiduros; species Amphiduros pacificus. Next base: position 29,182,422 of record OX439004.1, on the reverse strand, counting down.
GTGTCGGAGCAGACCTGCCTAGCATATAGTGTATCACTGTGTCGGAGCAGACCTGCCTAGCATATAGTGTATCACTGTGTCGGAGCAGACCTGCCTAGCATATAGTGTATCACTGTGTCGGAGCAGACCTGCCTAGCATATAGTGTATCACTGTGTCGGAGCAGACCTGCCTAGCATATAGTGTATCACTGTGTCAGGGCAGACCTGCCTAGCATATAGTGTACCACTGTGTCGGAGCAGACCTGCCTAGCATATAGTCTATGACTGTGTCGGAGCAGATCTGCCTAGCGTATAGTGTATCACTGTGTCGGAGCAGACCTGCCTAGCATATAGTGTATCACTGTGTCGGAGCAGACCTGCCTAGCATATAGTGTATCACTGTGTCGGAGCAGACCTGCCTAGCATATAGTGTATCACTGTGTCGGAGCAGACCTGCCTAGCATATAGTCTATGACTGTGTCAGAGCAGACCTGCCTTGCATATAGTGTACCATTGTGTCGGAGCAGACCTGCCTAGCATATAGTGTATCACTGTGTCGGAGCAGATCTGCCTAGCGTATAGTGTATCACTGTGTCGGAGCAGACCTGCCTTGCATATAGTGTATCACTGTGTGGGAGCAGACCTGCCTAGCATATAGTCTATGACTGTGTCAGAGCAGACCTGCCTTGCATATAGTGTACCATTGTGTCGGAGCAGACCTGCCTAGCATATAGTGTATCACTGTGTCGGAGCAGATCTGCCTAGCATATAGTGTATCACTGTGTCGGAGCATGATCGGTATCTACGTGTACAAACAATGCAGATGTCGAGGAGTCGAGCTCCCAATGTTAATACCCATACCACCCAGGCCACAGTGCATACCACCTAGCCCACAGTGCACGTGCCGACCCGCCAACTCATCTCAGTGCATGGATATGCTGAAAACCAATCAATCCTTTGGGATGAGTGATAAAATAACACCATCTTGTGTCCATTAATAAGAGATTGACCTCACACAAAGAATAAATCCATATAGTGTCAATGCATTCACTATTTTATAAAACCTTTTGATGGTTGCAGCCAATTCTGTAGTGAAATCGATGGGTTTGTAATTCAATCGATGAGTGAAATGATTAAAGTACATGTACATATGTAGTTGTTATATGGTGCCAGGGTCTGGCTGGACACAGGCAGCTGAGTCAATCTCAGATCAGTCCATAATGGAGGCATATTGTGAATACCAATATATATGCCTCATTGTCATGTGAATATCAGACAGACAGAAAAAAAGCTATTTTTTGCTATACATGTACACTGTATTCGGTCTGATGAACAAATATGGCAATTTTTTGTGATACATATTTTTCCTAACAACACTCTGCAATACATGTTATATTCAAAGCAAAAGTATTTTGATTATACATCCCTAATATTAAAAAGAAAATGAAATTATGAACATGAGGAAGCTTAAGTTATATATTGCTAATGGATGCATATTAGTAAAGTGTTAATATTTGTTATAAAAATCGAAATTTTAGTTCTCCTTTAAGGAAAACAAATGTTAGTAATATTCAAAGTAATAAATTTTAAATCTCCTTCTTGACTTAATTACAAATGAATAGGAGATTATGAGTGCATGCTTTTTCAGAAAATGTGGCATTTATTATGGTAATATCCTACAGTGTTATGCAAGCTAATGGCAGGCAAGACAACCACCACATTTCCTGATACATCATACAATGTTAGCAGTCCACACCAAACAATGAGAAAAATGGCACCATAACAAGCCACTCAAGGTGGCCGTGTGACCATAATGGGCCACTCAAGGCTACTGTGTGAACCTATTGTGTCACGCACAACAAATGTGCCTGACTGAACACAATAACCTTGCTGACCTCACGTGGACACGGACCTCACGTGGACACGGAATATGTGTGACTGATACAACAACTGGACTTGACTGGTTGAACATAACAAGCTCATTAATCAACATCTAAACATCCTCTTTCATATATGATGCATATAATACCCTAGAAAAAAGATAATGTTATGCAAATAGATAATGCAAACCTTGCATAAAACACTTAATACCAGAAGCTGGCAGTCAATTTCTAATTCATTATCATTCAGATACTTCTGTGTAACCATGGCAACAAGATCCTTTATTGTTAATCCCACCTTTTGATGAGTAGCAATAAGGTCTTGTTTAAAGACATTCTACCACATAAGTGCAGATATACAATGTGATGCTATATAATACAGTGTTTATTGTCTAGATCTATCCCTCTAAATTACTGCTAAACATGAAAACGTAAATGCTTTTATCGTAAACATAATGTGTCTAAATTTGACTGTATCTATATTGTTATATTTACCAGCTGGTAAAGTGAAAAAGAAAGCGAAATTCAATCAATATGTGACTCTAAAATAAGTGAATAGATTGCCATCATACAAAATGAATAATGTAAATATTAGTTGAGATCTAATGAGTATACAACAAATGTCATTGTACTTTATAATGAATCAGTTTCACTCTGCCTATTTCATTGACAATTTATATTTTTAAGGAGAAATCTAAAAATATACAATTCATAAGTGAAAGCACAGGATGATAAATGTGTGGTGCAGCTAGCAGCAAACATGGAGTATCATCTGATAACCATAATAACACATAAATAAATAAAATATGGTCAGTGACCGCAGCCCCTCTGCTAATAGTAACAGCGGAACGAGTGGAGATTTCGGGCTGTTACGCATCAATGGTTTAAGTTTGGTAGTGCTGTGTTTATTTGTTGTTGATTTTACAAGATTGAGTCATGACCTTGAAATGAGTATCAAGGTCACCAACAAATACACTATTTTAAAACATTTATAAAATACATCTACGGTTTAGGTTTGGTAAACATTATCTTGATTTGTTGTGAACTTGCCCCTTCACAAGATTTCAGACGCAAGGTCATATGATCTAAAAATTGCAGGTCAAATCACTGACAAGCACACCATTTCAAGATATTGATAAGATGCATCTATGGCTTGAGTTTGAAGAACTGAACATTGTTTGTTCTCAAGTTATGTTGACAAAAAGGGACAGATGTCCAGCACGCACAGACTCTGACTATACCCCTTCGGCAAAATTTGCTGAGGGGTAAAGACCAAAAAATAAATAATAATAATGTGTGCTTCTTATGATGAAGGAAATTCTCATCTGGCAATGTCAAAATTCCTTATCAGATTTTAAACACTGAAGCAAACAGCTAACGACTTCTAACTCTTCCACAGGACAACACCTATAGTCAAGAATGTCAAATATAATACACTAAAAAAAAAGAATTTGCCCTACTTTGCAGAAAAAGACATGACGAAATCATACACTGCATGTAAAAGAAATTCCTTTACCATTTACAAAATATCTATAAAGTATTGAGACTTATGAGAATATCTGTATATAATACCTGGAATGTGGTACTATTGTAAATTCCAGACTGTAAAACAATAGACATAGGCAATCAATGGGAATCTGTTGCTGACCATGACCTGACAGTGTTTTTATGTTGTATTGTACTCGGGTACAGGGTGTACAGTAGAGCCCAAAGTGTACGGTCAGGTGAGACTTTTCAGGTGGAGCCAAACTTCTATTCTGTCACACACAAACGAGACTAAAATGAGTCATGCAAGGCCAGCGTGTGACCATATTATGTCACAAACGTGGCACAAGTGATAAAACTGAACATTCCCAAGATAGTTGTGATGAGAATGATAGCAGGTATACATTGACTTAAGTCACATTTATGCCAGACTGCTTGGATGTTTGGCTCCATCTGTTGACAGAGACAACAATGGTAGGAGACAAGTGAAGATTATTCTGAGACATGGTACCAGTTCAGAGAATGGAACCTGTAGTTATCCATGTATCCTGAACTGAGAAGGAGTCATTTGTTTTTTTTGTTAACGGTTCCATTCTCACATACGTATCATGTCTCTACACTTCAGAAAGTGTAACAGAAGTTTGGGAGGTGAATATCTTCTCTAAAAATTTTTTTTCTGTCATATTCAATAATTCATATCACTCATCAAGTGTATTCCACTTTTGTTTTGTTTTTTTCTTCAAAACTCTCTTTGAAATTTACTTTTGAAGATAGAAATCGTTTTATAGACATCAGAGAAAAGATCACCTCATTTCAGTACAAGTTTTACAAAACAGAGAGGAAGTACAGGTAAAAGTATAGTATAAGTACATAGACAACAGATTAGGTAGAGGGAGAGTTTGTGGGGCGAGGGAAAGGTTTACCTGCATCACAGTCCCAGCGGCAGTCTGGCCGGCGAAGATGCAGGAAACAAACAGAATCATAAAGCAAGAAATGATGTGAAAATACAGGTAAAGTTGAAAATAGAAGTGCAATATAGTTAACAATTCACTGAAAAAAAAAACATTTTTTGTTCAATATATCACAAAACCTCGACATTTGTTTTTTTTAAACAATCTTTTTCAAAAAAATTATTTTCAAGCAGCACTTCATCCTTCTACAGTTTTTTCAGTTTTGTTAATTACCAGTCAGTGTTAATATTCTCTAAAAAAGGAATGCAGATGTTTTATACCTCACCTTAACATAGACTTTTAACAAAGACCAATAATCTTTAAAATCATTTTGCTTTAAAATCCATTTTGTTACCTTTTGTTAATATGCCCCATTTAAATTTGCTACCAATTTTTTAAGATTTACATTTAGAAATAAATATTATTAAACATCTAAAAATATATCATATTATCATTGAAGGCATCCACTGATGTTTTCATTTTACTATGATCTCAGACATGTATCAAATAACATATTTATCAGCAACATTTCCATGATTATCAAGGTTATCTGCAAAATTTAACTTCCGATGGCTTTATTTTATCTCATTAGTCTCTCATTTGTTTATTTATATATCAATGCACTTCATGACTGGAGTTAACACTCATCATACGAATTGGTAATACATGTAATCATAATGGTATACTGTGGTGCTTATCATATACCATAATCAATATTGTAACAGGCTGAGTCCAGAGTTGTATTTGGCCATGCAGCAGGGTCTGACTGGACGGTGCATGAATCAATGCAGTCATTAAATAACTGGACAAGCTATGACCGAACCGGAAAACTGTGACTTGATGTTGTCTGGCAAATGTTGGTTTCTAGGTTGCTGGTTGAAGAGGTTACAGTTAAACAGGGAACCGTCAAATAGGGAAATGGTCTTAGCAGGCAGTCACCAGATTTTGGAGGCAATATACTTTATTTGAGTAAGGGGTAAAATGGTGTAATATTACTTATAGATGCATGACTAAATAGTATCTGGACTCAGCTTTTAACTAAACACTTTCTACAAGATAATTCAGCCATTTTTTATTTTTTATTTACTGACGTTGAATAAAGTTTTAGCTTCATGAATAACATGATATGCAGGACCAAGCTGACACATATTATTCTAATCTGAAATATTGATTTTAACATTGAACATGAATCTATATTTGTGATATACAAAGCAAACAGAATATACCCATGCATTGATGAATGTGAAAGCAACATCAACTCCCAGACGTTTGCATATGGGAAGAAGATAAAATGCATAATTGAGAGAAAAACCCTTATTCCAAATATTAACTTGACAAAATTCTTAAAGGTCTATTGAAAAAATATTAAATCCATAAAGTGCTTCATAGACTAAAATTACCCATTGAATGTTTAAAAAAATGAAGATCAAAAGTGTCATCCCACATACACTGTGTACACAATGGCAATAAGTCATAGTTTACTTGATTATCTAGGACTGGATTATGACAAAATCGATTTATGGCCAATCAAAGACAATGCTATAATATCCTACTCGATACCCTGAAATCGTATTATTTTCTGAGACCTTTGTGGACTTACTTTAGTTTTTGACCAAGTGAATTTGAAAACTGCCAGACCTTGATTTGTTTATCTGGTCAAAGTAGAGCATATTTGCACATATTGGGGTAAAATTACTGATATTGTTTTCAACCTATCTTCGTTTTCTGTACTTTTTAAGCCTGTGGCATACCAGGCATTTTCCAAAAATTGTGAGGCTGCAATGAGGTCATTTAAAATCTCAGGGACTCTCAATGAGGATAATAAGGTAAAGAAAGAGATTTGGAATGAAGGGAATAAGGGTATTTTGATTTTGGGGAATAAAGTATAAAGGGGGGGGGGGGGGGGGGGGGGGTTAATCGAGGGAAATAAAGGGATGCCATGAATTATTAGTGATGAGAATGAAGGCAAAAGTTGACATTTACTGTACATTTAGGAATCTGATAAATCTATGAAACTACATTGAAGAAGGCAAAGCTGGTGTGCTTCAATTTCTATGTAGAAGTTCAGCAACCGTCATAAAATATGCGGAAACATTTCCCACTTCCCCCATAATGTGACAAAGCTGTGGTGTAACTGTGACATGTCTACACCTACCAGGAGGACATGGTGAATTAGACAAGTCTTCAGTGAACCCCATCATGCTAAGGAGCAAATCTTCTTCATGTGACCATGGTAACACAAATCACACTGACAAAACTATTCTAAACTGTGTAAGTAATACTAGCATAATTATGCAATTGACAAGTTGTCTATCTCAAACTCATTATATCATATTTTAGTCACATCTTTCACTACAAATTTCTAAACAAGAGAAGATTAGTTTTTTTTTCTTTCCAAAAGCAATATTTTATGGTTTAGGATTTGATATGATGGTCTATCTACACATTACATTCAATATGTGACAGCAGGCAGGGGATTATAGAGATTAAAAGATAAGCTGATTGACAAAATGAGACAAATATAAAGGACAGAAGAGGGCACAAACCTCGGCAGCCTGAGCGGCAGAATCTGGGCTCTGCAGCAGCAAGGTGCATACAAACATCTCACATTAGTTCCAACTCTATAGTCCAGTCCAAACTCTCATAGGGTCACACATAATCTGCAGCCATTGCACGACCTTATTACTGCATCAGGCCATGCATGATCTAGCATGTAGAGCTATTGGGAGGCACACAATAGCTCTTCCTGATTCACTATGGTCACCAATATGCATGACCAAATAAGAGTTTAGACTAAACATTATCCTGAACAGTTCAGTCCATGCATGTATAACTTTCAGCCTGTAATACTATTTGTTGGGCTCAGGTTATGAATTTGACAAACAAGATAGATATTCAAGACTATTTAAAAAAATAAATCATTTAGATTTTTCAGATATTTAGGCCGCTCCATATTTCATGGTAATACTGCCGCAAAATAATCAAGTGTAAGTTGTGAGAGGAAATGCCAAAATCAAATTGCAGAAATGAGTTACGCCATCTGAACTGTTGAAAATTCATTATGGTTAAAAAAAATTAGGTAAATAATTGCCATCATTAAAGACTTTTTAATTCATACAATTTTCTCTGTATGAACAGGCTTTTTATACATGATGAATTGAAATGTCCGTTTATCTGTTACAGCCAATATTTATTTAATCACTCCGAAATGAAACATATTGAGGTCTTACTTAGTCTATGACCTGCATGATAAAATAGAATCACGCAACAAATCCTGGACAATGTGACCTCACTGATCATGTTTGTGAGTGATCAAATAGATATATGATAGCAACAATATAAGTCAGATTAGTTCAGTTACTATAGATCTATATATAGATCTATATATAGTCAGTTTACTGTCAGCATGATTAGTCAGAGGCAGTATAAAACAGACAAGAGTGTCCAGCAATCATCTTTAAAATCTTGCATTTCACAAAAAAAACAAACATTCATTAAGTTGATTCATGAACTCATGGAAAAAGGCAATAAAGTTAAGAAGTGTACTGTTGGAAAGGAAAATGAGGATATCTAAGTAGAATACTGACGGATTCTTTGGAAGGTTGTGTCTTGGCTCGACGCAGCTTGTTCTTAGCAACATCCAGATCTAGTCTCTTGTTCTCCAGGATCTTCCTCTCTTTCTGCAAGCATACAAATACGAGGCATTCTTTATAGATCAGTGAACAGTGAGGGAGAACAACCACACATGTAAAATATAAAATGCTCACAACAAATATCTAATATGTATTGACTGAGTATCAGTACACATATGTAACTTTATTCAAAATCAAAAATATCAATCTATTCAATATTACTTTTATGAATATTTCTTTACATACTGAACTGAGCTTCCCTCCCCTCACTTTTATATATATATATATATATATTTATAATATATATATATTTATAATATATATACAATGTATATTTATAATATATATATATTTATAATATATATATATATATATATATGAATATTTGCTCACCATGACAGTCTTCATGTCGCCATTAAGGAATGCCTGTAGAGGTTGGATGAAGTTGTTGCCAGCAGAGTCCACAAAGTCTTTGTCTGCCACACCCAACTTCTGTTGTGTCTGGCCACACTTGACCAAAGCACTTCCTGCAAAACACACAAAATATCTCCAATGTAGATCATCTCAAGTAATCAGCATTATATACAATAATACATAATACTATAAATATTAACTCGACAACTTTGAAGGCAACCTGTTTTACCCCAAGAAATAATTGTTCAAAGAAAAAAAAAATTGTGGTAAATTGGGGTAGTGGTTTTTTGGGGCATGATATGTGATAAAAATGTATGGCAGGACACAAAATAAAAAAATACAAGATTCAATACAATATATTTTTGAGTTTTGTGATGTTGAAAAGCAGGCAGATGTTGATCACAATTGTTAATATAGAAACTTCTTGTAGTCATTTGTCAGCTGCTCTCTTGGCTGTGTATTAATGCCAGAATTAAGAAATTCCACCCTCTGCTAAATTGCAACTGAATGTTTACTACTTCTGATCAACAATAAAAATATTTATTTACTGGAATTCCATTTATAAGTTTTGTAATCTTTTTTCTATTTATAACATCTACTGCACATTTGGAGATAAAACACCTGTATCACATTTAATGTGGAGGATATCAGTCTTCCCGATAGTCACCAGACCTTCAACGGACATTCGGTCCGACAAAGTTGACATTTTCACTGGACCGAAAGCATTTTTACCGGACCGTAAAAAAAAGAAAGAATACAGTTCACAACCCTTCTGTTGTTCTTTGAACTGAGCATGTGCAGAACATGAACTTCCTGCTTACTGGCCGCCATATTGAATTTAAGTCGTTGAACAAAACAGAGAATATTTCAAATGCACATTCAATGGGGAAATGTTCGACATTAAAACATTTTTGTATGTCCCATTGTGAAAACAAACTATTATTCACAATTTGCATGTATTATTAATGTCTCTTGGTGATTATTTTACTTGAAAACACAGTTTAAAGGCCTTGTTTACATGGGCGAAAATATGTATAATTGACCGCAACAAACATTACTCCCGGAAGTGGTGAAAAGAAGGTGCTCTCTAGCGTTTGAGCGATAATAGGTGAAAGATCGGCGAACTGTATATCATCGTGAAAAGTAAACAAGCCAGGTACAAGCTTCCCAAACGGCGATATAATTAAAATCTTTGTTTTATTTTGCACATAGAAATATTCTGACATGTGTCGGCAATAGTCCGCCTTCGTTTAATAAGTTTAAAGTCAGAGAAAATGCGAGTTTAACAATGCTTTAATACGCATAAAAGACACAAGGTCGTCATTATGAAAACCGGAAGTGACGGGGACAGGCTCGTATTTTTGGCGCGAAAATGATCGGAAGCTATTCATTAGCATTGAAAATATTAATGTATTGCGCAATGATGGATCCCTGACACTTCGTATTTACGTTTTACCTTTAAAATGACTGCCGAACTTCTCGAGGGAAAAATTTTGAGAAAAGTTAGAATTTTGACAAAAATACATGTCGGACATGAGGTCCGACTACAACAGAAAATATGCCGGACCGTGGCAAAAAATATCGGTCTGGACCGGGGGTCTGGCGGTTATCGGGAAGACTGGGATATTTCTTACGTGATCTAAAATCTAAAAGATGATATCCAGATATTTACAAATCATGGAAAACTGGAAAATCATAGAGTTGACAGATCTTGACAAATACGTCCAAACTATCTTCATCATTCAACTGTCACATCTATGATTTTATATGTTTAGCAAAGGAAGTCTATTATCAAGTAAACTGGAATGCTTAGTATCCTATAAATAAGAACTAACTTGTGAGTAACTTATTTCAGCAAAGTGTGATAGCTTTTCAAATAGAAGTAAAGCTGCTCTCCAATTTCAAGGACATTAGAGCAATGTGAGGGAATTCAAATGTAATAACATCAAGAATGAATGGTCCATTCTGCCTGAGCCAGGCTGAACTGGAGATTCCTAAGTGATATTAAGCGGATGGCATCTGTCGAGATGCGGAAGTTGCTCTGCTGAGCAGAAAACCTCTGCTCTATAGAACAGTGTTCGCCAAAAGTCGTCGGCCCGTCGGACAAAGCCGGCCGCTATTTCACATTGTCCGCCGATAATGACTGAAAACGGCGGCCAAATTGTCCGCCATTCTTTAACTGCGCAGTTTCTAATTGTAGTCATCACAAATACGTTTTATTGGTTCGTTTTCGGAGATTTTCGGTTGCCGCCATTTTGTAAAGTTTGAGCTATATCCGGGTCTTTACGTTTGTCCCCGCCTGATTATTTCCGCCGTGTTCACTCCTGTTCAAAAGTCGAGCACGTTTTTGGGATTCGTACTCATTTAACAATTAAAAAACCGTGCACGACTTTACACATAAATCAAATGTGGTTCGTAATCTGGTCCCCTATCATTGTTTCTAGTTCAAATTTATATTAAAAACCGTCACATACCAGTCAAAAAGCCTGAGAAGAGCAGACGACAATTTTACAACTTTGGGTATTCTTAGCTTTCTTTAAATGAATATTTGATTAATTTTCAATTGAGAAATGATCAGAAATATGTATGTAGGTATTTAGGTAGATATGTAGGTATGTATGTAGGTTGGTATGTAGATAGATATGTAGGTATTGTAGGTTGGTATGTAGGTAGATATGTAGGTATGTAGGTTGGTATGTAGGTATAAATGTAGGTTAGTATGTAGGTAGATATGTAAGTATGTACATTGGTATGTAGGTAGATATGTAGGTAGGTAGATATGTAGGTAGGTATGTATGTAGGTTGGTATGTAGATAGATATGTAGGTATTGTAGGTTGGTATGTAGGTAGATATGTAGGTAGGTAGGTATGTAGGTTGGTACAGCCGACGACAACAGAGCTGCGGACGACAACAGAGCTGTGGTTCAGTTTATCAATTGATTAGCGAAGTTTATCAAACCATTTGACTTTGTTTGCATTTGCAAGTGTCAGAAAACAACTTGGTGTGAATATTTTCGAGAGTGCAGACGCACACAAAAGGCTTTGAAAATGAAACCGCAGCTCTGTTGTTGTCCGCAGCTCTGTTGTCGCCGGCTGTATGTATGTATATATGTAGGTTAGTATGTAGGTAGATATGTAGGTAGGTAGGTATGTAGATAGGTAGATATGTAGGTAGGTATGTAGGTTGGTATGTAGGTTGGTATGTAGGTTTTATAAGCTGAATATCTGTCACAAGCATGAAAAAGCTGCGAAATAAAAAAGAAAAAGTACGCGTTGAAATGTCTGATGTTTAAGACAAATGTCTGATGTTGGCTAGCTGAACATCAGACATATTGTCTGATGTGGGTCAAAAAGTTTTGGCGAACACTGATAGAATAACCTAGCCTGCAGAGAGCCAAGGCTTTCACACCATTCCTGGAGTCCAGTATCAACCAATATATAATCATGCTAAGTGGAAGAATATAGTCTTCCAAGTTATACAAAGCAATTTTTGTTAAGCGCATTCAGAAAAATATCTATGAGCCAGTAAATAGTTCATCAATATAAATTTATTGTAATATTGCTTTCCTTATTTGAATGTCCAGAGCCTGATGGCCTGCAAAATAGGAAAATGTCATGCCTGGATTTAACAGCATCTCAAGCACTTTATATATGTATCTATGACCTGTTCCTAATCTGTATTCTTTTCATGGTCTATTACTTAACTGTGACCTCGTCTCCATCCTCAATCAGTGACCTCCGTCCCTAATCTATGTCCTCTTTATCCCCAATCTGTGACCTCCATCCCTAATCTATGTCCTCTCTATCCTCAATCTGTGACCTCCATCACTAATCTCTCTATCCTCAAACTATGACCGCCTTCCCTGATCTGTGTCATCTCCATTTTCAATCTGTGACCTCGATTCCTAATCTATGTCCTCTCTATCCCCAATCTGTGACCTCCATCCCTAAACTATGTCCTCTCTATCCCCAATCTGTGACCTCCATCCCTAATCTATGCCTAATGCATCCTCAATCAGTGACCTTCATCCCTAATCTATGTCCTCTCTATCCTCAATCAGTGACCTCCGTCCCTAAACTATGTCCTCTCTATCCCCACTATGTGACCTCCTTCCCTAATCTTTGTCCTCTCCATCTGTGATCAGTGATCTCCATCCTCAATCTCTGATTGCCATCTTTAATCTATGCCCTGCCAGATATGCTAGGCTCAACTGTATCCCTAATATGTGACTCATGTTTATCACTACTGCTAATATGTGTCCTTAACTGAGACAATCATTGCCATGGTGACCAACATATTGTGACATCATACCCGGGCTAATCATGAATGCAGAAAATTTGATATTATATTAGTCTGAGAAAAGGATGTCACTGTTTCATCCCTATATAACTTTGGACATCATGGCATCAAGCCTGGAATTTGAGCCTATGTTTTGTCGCCCTGAACTGTTCACTACAAGCCTGGACTTTGAGCCAAGTTAACCTTTGTACTCCCATCCTGCACTGTTCACTATGAGCTTGGTCTGTTAGTGATGAGTGAAGCAATAAGTTACCACCCTACAATATTGTATTCAAGCCTGGGCTATAAGCTTGGCCTGAGCCAGCAATCGATGTGTACAACCGTCTGAGCAGATCATCTTCCTGTGGACCTAACAGTCCCTAATCTGAGCAGTATCATTTGATTTATCCTCATTACATTACTTTTGGCTTGAGATATCAATAGAGAACGGTCCCTCGTGTAGCTTTCCTGATGACAGTGATGGCCGAATGAAATAATCAAATCATATCATTAACTGAATGCAAAACCCTGCTATTATTTCAGTCAATCCGTGCACCTATTTAGTCATGCATATCCCTGCCAAATCTATGAAGCCCCACTGTAGCACTATCACATGATTAATACATTGTAACGAGTTACCCAATATGATGGAAAATCTATCAAGCCCATGTTTCAGAAAAGTGGATCAGAAAGGGATAATATGTATCTATTTGGTTATGCATTGACTAAATAAGGTCATGCAGGCAGTTACCAAATAGTCACTATTTGATCATGCATGACTGAATATGGTATACAAGCAGTCACCAAATAGAGTCACTTCAGGGCCATCCCATGACCAAACAGTGCCCAGAAGAGAAATAAAAAACAAAATGCGAGTCACTCATCAGCTCTCTTATGACCAGGATTTCCCTTCAAATTAGTATTTGTATTCTTGATCCACCAGATGTTTAAATCTAACTGTTCTATTTTAACTGTAAAACTGGCAACCCAATTCTGGCCATGCACCCAGGGATACAATGACAGTGCTCACTCCTTATTCTCCTGAGAGCATTTCCCACACAAATTACCATTCATAATCAAAATAAGATGATGACACAAGAGGTCAATGGCTATTTTTGGTACATATTTCTTCATCTATAACTTAATGCACTCATGGCAGTCACCAAAATGGAACAAGATCAATCTAAATAACACCATTTGCCCTAAAAATAGTCTTTTTTTAACTTGATGGTTAGAAATCTTGAATCTTAATTTGTCATTGATATCATGATACATTATTTCAAAAGTTTCAATAGAATATATTTTTGTGAGTTTAAATAGAATATAATTTATGTTATGTGAATCTCTACAAAATGTGAATAAATATTTTATTAAAAGAAACAATGGACACCTTTTATTTAATTATAAATTCTTGTGGTACCATCTATATATGATATAAACTAGATAGAGTGATAACGAAGAGAGCTGTCACATTTTCAACAATCATGGTTATCTTTAATGCTTTTCATTTAGGCATTAAACAGACAAGTATCAAAAGTATAAAAGCAACTTATAAGATCTAAATCCATTCATTATGTACTTGATTTGGTGAATTAATATTATTCCACACATATACATGGCATGATGGTATATCTACATTGTCTATGTGACTGTATTGATCTGCCTTCAGCATCCATTGTCACTCATCAATATTACTCTTATCTCTTCCTGTCAATAATCTCTGTCACATAATCATTTTAGTCAACACTCCTATTTGATTATAAATACAGCTACTTCCCAAGGTCTGTGACCGACTGCAATAAGCTTCCCTGTGATTTAACTGGAAGCTCTGCATCTTCCAGGAACAGCTTTGACTGAGTGTAAAGGCTGGAGAAGTACAGCTATGCTGTAATCTTACATTCTCGACAAGATGCCAATTGGTTTTGCAAAATTAACTAACAAAAACATGTAGATATACATGCTTATTCAAATTGTACTTTGTAATAGTAACATTACTTTGAGAAGGTGTGTTTGTGAAAGCAGATAGTCAAGCAATCAGGAATATGCATGACTAAATAGAAGTTAGGACTAGATTGGGAATTCAGTGAAAGTCATTAAGGTTTAACCACCGCTGAAGCGTGCTACTATTGATGCGCAGCACTGAACATTATTTTCCCATTATCGTGCCTTTAAATTGTTTATATGCAAATCTTAAACCATCTCAGCCATGAAATTACGATTTTATCATTCAATTTTGTAACCTTAGACACATGCGTTTTTTAAGAAATCTTTTTTTTCTTATCATTCTACAAACACAGTACTGAGCTTGACATATAAAAATGGCAATCTCAATTCAACTGGCCCAGATTTAAGTGAATTTTCTTATCTTCATTGTTTCAAGCTATAAATAAAAATGGCGAAATTTAGAAATTTATAATGACAAAACCTAGTTGCTGATTTAACTTAGTGTGCCACTATCACAGTGGCAAAGATATTGTCTCCCACAACTGTAAGAATGGCAAATGGATTACATCCTACTACTGTCAGAATGGCTAACAGATAATGTCCCAACACTGTCGGAATGGCAATTAAAATATGCCCTACCTCTGTGAGAATAGCAAAAAGATTTGTCATTTAATACATATGAGCATTCTCATAATACAAGATTCTTTTTTTTCTTTTTCTTCAAGAAAGCTGATTTAAGCATTGAGCCTTTTCCACAGACTACCTACAATGTGGAGAGAGACAGATTGGCACAATTAGCACACACAGTGCATCTTTCAAGTCTCAGTCCACAAGCATTTCTCATTGAGGTGAGTGTGACCAATGCCCTGCCTCAAAGCTTGAAGTCTGCCATCCTTCACCTCCCTCAGCCCATCAGCAGTTAGCATGGATAGAAGGCCGACCTGATAATAGCCAACCAGCCTGAGTGTTACTGTGGGCGCTCAGAACCCAGGTGATTTCGTCAGTCTGCATTTAGACAAACTTATACATTCAATATACTAAAGCCTTCACATTTCCTCTGGCTCACCTCAAAGCAACACTCGCAAACTTCATATTTACGCTGGCTCACTTGATGTTATCACTTGCCCACTTGCCATTTTGTATTAAACACTTGTTTACTAACATTTGCCCATTGAAAATGAATATTTCACCACTTCAAACTTAACACTTGCCCATGTCACAAGGTATTCCTGGCATATTATTCCACTATTTGCAAATTTAATTTCACTCTCACTTCTGTCTGTCACTGATATAGCTAAAGCATGATATTACAGAGAAAAACAGATAAAATCATGAGATTACCCATATTCCATTCCCCAAAAACTGGTGTATGATACATCAAAATTATCAAGAAAAACATGGGGCTGTGAGAATGACTTTGGACAGAAGAGACCCACACAAGTGCTGCCACCTTGTGTCCTGTATTTATGTACTTATCATGCTTATGACTACCACCAAATCATCTTGCACTTTTGTTTGTTGCATGATGAATATGATTGCTTCTCAAAAACCACATAATACTGGCAGTATTTTCCCATCCAATCAGTCATACCTTCTTGTATACCTTGCATACTAAGCCATCCTGTATGGCGTCGATACCAATAGGAAATATGATGAATAACGGCTGAGGACTGAGAAAATATCTTGCAGATTAACTTGAGTAATCTTTGTCAATTAGTTTTTAAATCCTTCAGATGGATTCCTTTGGTTTCATTTCATGAAGAAACATCTCCATTCAAGATTAAAAAATTCATAATTATCACAATCAATTTTCCCAGCAATGATGTGATGAGGTTGAAGAGGTTCTCATAGAAGCTCTTCCCTGGATCATGCTTGGGCCTAACATCTATAGAGTCACACCATTTCATGATCAAACAAGGTCACATCAAGCCATTTTACTAGTTATCTGCAGCTTTTAGACAAATTTCAATGGACATTATAATTCATTCTTTTACTATTATTATTTATTCCTCAATTCCCATCCCATCCTGATGATTATCCAGCAAGGAAAATCAGGGCAATGACAAACAGAGCAATGTGAAGCAGAGCAATGTGAAGCAGGGCAATGTGAAGCAAGGCATTGCGAATCAGGGCAATGTGAATCAGGGCAATGTGAAGCAGGACAATGTATAGCAGGGCAATGTGAAGCAGGGCAATGTGAAGCAAGGCATTGTGAATCAGGGCAATGTGAAACAGGACAACGTGGAGCAAACAAGGGGTACACACGATTGAAACCCGCCAACGGAAGGCGGCGAAATCCGCCGACTCGCCCGCCTGTACACAATCGTGTGCAAAGTGGCACTTTCTGCCGGACCAATCGTGTGTAAGCGGCGAGTACATCTGCCGCCATGTTCGCCGGCCCGCCGGCAGGTATGGCCCAGCGGATTTGGCGGACCGCCGCTTTCGCCGGCGGGCAAAACCGCCGCCCAATAGTGTGTAACCGGCGATATCTGGCGGTTTGCAGTGGATTTTGGCGGAACCGCCGGCTTCAATCATGTGCACCCAAGGTGAAACAGAGCAAGGTGAAACAGAGCAAGGTGAAACAGAGCAAGGTGAAACAGAGCAAGGTGAAACAGAACAAGGTGAAACAGAACAAGGTGAAACAGACCAAGGTGAAACAGAACAAGGTGAAACAGAGCAAGGTGAAACAGAGCAAGGTGAAACAGAGCAAGGTGAAACAGAACAAGGTGAAACAGAACAAGGTGAAACAGACCAAGGTGAAACAGACCAAGGTGAAACAGAGCAAGGTGAAACAGAGCAAGGTGAAACAGAACAAGGTGAAACTGGGTGAGGTAAAACAGGGTAAGGTGAAACAGAGCAAGGTCAAGCCGGGCATGTTAAAGCAGAGGTGGCCAGACAGTTGGCAGCAGGCAGAGGTGATGATTGGGGATCCTAGTCAGGTTTTTGGTCGGTAGCACACCAGTCTCTGCTTCTACAAGCCTTTATTGTTGTGTACTGCACATAAATCACACTGCTCAGGTAGTGAACAAATTCCACACTAAGCTGTAGAACACAGCGCCTAGATAAATTCCCAGATCATGCATATCTGAATAAAACTGTGAAAAATAGTGCTTGATAAGACCGTAACCTTGACACTTCTGTGTTGTTCTCTCTCATATATTTAGAAAAATATAATCTAAACTGAGGTATTTATTATTGACAAGCTTTTAAATACATGTAAGCACAATAATCAACTTAATCCTATTCATCAGTGATTAATTTTTACAGAATTAAAACTATTATGGAAATAAAAAATTGTCTACTTATATAATGTTTTATGAAATAGAATTGTCTGCTAATTATTTTTACTCGTGTGGATGAACATTTTGTTGAGAGATTAGATATAAAAATTTATATATAAAAATAACTGCTTACTTTGCAATTCATGACTTTGACTGCCTGGGGAAAACGTGAAATGACTGGAAAACTGTTTAACCCCTAAGGGACTAGGCTGTCTTAATTTTGTTGATTGGCAGGACTAACCAATTTTTTTCTGGACTAGTGTATCTACATACTAAATTAATAAAATTTATAACCATGGTTATTCAATATGCTTAATAAAGTGCTGGGGTCAAAAGTTCATGATCCAAGTTGCCTGACGTCATTATCATGATTACATTGTAACAAGTTGCAGCCCTTCAGAATGACGACAAACAAATGACGTCATCAAGTCAGAACAATGGGGACGTCAACGTCCCTCCCGTCCGTTACCGGTGGTGGACATTGCCGTCCTTCCCGTCCGTTAGGGGTTAAACAAATCAAACCTGTACATAATAGGAGACCTTCCTTGTGTTAAAAACATTATTCAAGATATCAGATTTACCCTCTCCATATGGACCTCCTTGCCTATGTCCCATGTGTACCTTAGGATTTACATAAGATCCCCTGCTGAATCTATTCTCATCCCATTCTCACATCATGTCTGATGCTTGCCTTTTTGTTCAAAGCCAATTAAAATTGTCATTCAGACAGATTTCCCAAAGATACCATGCAATAGATAATTATGTTATCTTATAATATATCAACCATGTATGCCCAAGATGGCCAAAATGGACAAGGTCATCCCCATGTCTCCATAATAGTTAAAATGTAATATTCCTTTCCAACTGTGGTGATTAAATATATTTAAACCAATAAGTTTAGATCATCTTTACAGCTCTTTCAATGTCCATTAATCATTAAATGACACAACTAGATCATAATAAAGATTCTGGTTTGCGAGGTAATTATTGTATTTTCCATTTTCTTGTTTTCCACCAAGTAATTTATAACTGAGAGATTAAATCTATTTCAAAATGCTTAAAACTATGACCACATCGTTATGTGGCCTCTATGTGCTACTATAGGCTTCCCTGGTGGACACGGATACAGTCACACCTCAGTCACATGACCTAATGATGGTTCTTTTCATGACTTGATGCCTGCTGACATGTGCACAGGTGCACAGATTCATCTGCCCTGGAACTTGTCCAGGTTCCAAATTCTTATTATTATCATGACTACTGAAGTTTTTTCTGTAGATTTAGAAAAATCGTATCATAATTAAAGCACCTGATACTCGATCAAGGCTGAATGATAGGTGTGTATTACAACTCTCCTCAAGCCAAACCCACTCAAAACATGTACAGCCAAATTCCCTCACAACATTTGACGTATATCCATTCAAAATACCTACACAAATACCCAAATTCTTTAACTACCTCAGACATGTAACCAAATTGCCTCATGACCTCGGACCTATTGACATCCATTAAAATCCCAAGACATATAACCCTCAAGCCAAAACAATAATAACCATGTTTCTAATAACATGCCATGAAAAATAGGAGGAAGGTAGATTTTTAAATATATATTTCCTGTTAAATGTGATAAAATATATTTCGAACTGAGATGCATACATGAAATTATTACTGAAACTATGGTAGTAAAATTGAAATTTCACATTTTCTGGGAATGCAGTCAACTTCTTCTTTAACTTGCATAAAAATGACATGTATGAATGCTGTTTTCATTTCATCTGGTAAATAAAGCACATCTGCTACAATAACCAACATAATATTTTACATTACAGCTTCTGTGAGTCTCTTGTTACCCCTCAACATTGCCAAATCTCAATCTTGTCCTGTGATCAGTTTGAGTAATCATTAAGAATTCCACATATATTCTGGTAATAAATCATATAATTCAGCAACAATGAAAAGCATCTTCCATGATATGGAATATGACATTGTTGATAAAAAAAGGATTGCTTAGATTTCAAAGTAAGAAAAACTTTCTGGGGCTTCCTCAAATGGCTTTAACTTTTTGCACTCAATACTGAACCTTGGTTACAGGATAAATAGGTTAGTTAAATGAGCACAAAGCTCAGTGAAAGTTGTAAAAGGTTAAAATTCAAAACTTTGCGCAACTCACCATACGATGTTCCGGGTCCAAACTCATTTCCTGCATCTATCATAAACTGGCCCAAAAGCTCCAAATTATTTTGTCGGTCACGTCCTTTTTTATCCAATTTATTGAACACAAAGTTCTGCACCCTATCTCCTGGAATCAAACAAGACAACAAGCGTGTCAACTGACTAGTGTAACATCATGGAAGTCAAAACTTACAAGGCCACATATTTTCTAACTCCTATCCCAATTATTTTTTTTTCAATTACAATACTAGGGATCATTCATATATTGTTACGACTGATCAACTTATTTACATTCTCTCATGATTTTCTGATTGAATTCAATATACATAGAATTTTCTCCCAAACCAAACACTGTTATATATGCAAATATATTTTCATAACAAATGCAGTGTAATCTTGTACATACCAGGATTTGGTTGAATGACAGCGGCTGTTTGACCAATTATATTTTCTGTCCATTGTCTAGTTTTGTCTGATCTTTGTAACAGATTCTCAAAATGTGCATCTAATTCAGTTCTCTCCGCTTGTCCAAGCTTTTCTTCTGTAAACTGCAAATCACAAAACACAAAACCAAGTTACAATGTCCTATTTCTAAATTTGACAAAGGACAAACGCAATAAGGGAATAAAAGTGCTAGGGGATTGAGAAGGGGATTGGACAGGAGAGGAATTATGATATATCAGTGAAAAGTGGATGGTGGTTGATGGTAGTGACATCAGTGATGAGGGGATGGAGGTGTGAGGGGATAGTGACATCAGTGATGAGGGGATGGAGGTGTGAGGGGATAGTGACATCAGTGATGAGGGGATGAAGGGAGTAGTGACATCAGTGATGAGGGGATGGAGGTGTGAGGGGATAGTGACATCAGTGATGAGGGGATGAAGGGAGTAGTGACATCAGTGATGAGGGATGGAGGTGTGAGGGGGTAGTGACATCAGTGATGAGGGGATGAAGGGAGTAGTGACATCAGTGATGAGGGGATGGAGGGAGTAGTGACATCAGTGATGAGGGGTTGGAGGTGTGAGGGGATAGTGACATCAGTGATGAGGGGATGAAGGGAGTAGTGACATCAGTGATGAGGGGATGGAGGTGTGAGGGGGTAGGGACATCAGTGATGAGGGGATGGAGGTGTGAGGGGATAGTGACATCGGTGATGAGGGGATGAAGGGGGTAGTGACATCAGTGATGAGGGGATGGAGGTGTGAGGGGGTAGTGACATCAGTGATGATAGGATATCGGAAGCTAGTGACATCAGTGATGAGGGGATGAAGGGAGTAGTGACATCAGTAATAAAGAGAGTAGTGGCATCAGTGATGAGGGGATATCAGAATCTTTTGACAATGTCTTTGGGAATAGTTTCTGAAATCAGGAGTTGTTGATAGCAACACAAACATATTTGGACAAGATTTAATTAATTTTCTTTGTTATCAGTGTTCATCTATTTATAAAATGCAGGCCAACTGAATGCTGTTAAATTATTTTTTTCAATATTATGCATAAAAATTACAATTCCATTTCTACTGTCCAGAGTTCTTTTTTCCTAAACAGTGTTATTATGATGAACAAAAAAATTAAATATTGTACAGGGTTTTTTTTTAAGAAAATATTTTCAAACTGGTCGAATCATATTGAAATCATGAAAATGCGACTTGAAAATCAACTCTCTTATTGTGAGATATGACAGAGTGACTGTCACTGACAGCATGCAAACAGAAATGGTTTCACTGTTAAATGCCAGTTGAAAAACAGATCACTTTCACGGCGAGTTTAGAAGCTCTCGTCAGCTATCACAAGCTATTTCTGCATTAAAGTGATTCTAAATGAACCCATGTGTCAGATCTTAAGTGTGTTATGTTATTCTCACCTGTTTAGCACGATTGAAGACTGTGCCAGCATCGGAGGTCAATTTCTTGAAGAATCCACCTTCCATGTTGAATTTGTCAAGTGACACACATTTGGATCCAAGAAAAATATTCCACTTAAATAAGATTATAATTTTTGAAAATTCTACCGCATGTGAAGGTAATTTTTTGATTTCTTACTGCATATCTATCTGAGAAATATATAATTAATATAAATTTGAGTTCATTTATTCCATAATAAATATTGACCAATCATAATAGAGATAGCCTTTTCTTCGGAGCGAAAGTTGCCAGGGGTTTGTTTCAAAATGGCGACGATCGTTTGGTTTAACGCAGATTGCAGACGATTATGACAAATTTGTGCGATGATTTAAAACAATGAGTAAACAAAAGTGATATAACAAGTAAGATTTTGTATATTTGTATAGATCTTGTATTTTTTTCACTTCTTTATTGTCAATAAGACAATCAATCAGATCATTGTCGGTGGTAAGTTCCCAATATTTTGTGAAAATACATCGATTAAAACATGAAAATACAATCTGTACTTGTAAAATGCAAATTAAGGATAGCAAAAATAAATTCCACGGAAAGGGCTAGTTATTTAGGAAGTGGATGCCATAATGGCAGAAATAACTCTGAGCTGACAGCATGCTGGCCGTTCTATATCTGTCTCCTTAGCCTTAGCTAGGCTTAGGCTATAGGCCAAGGCAAGGGATGTAATTGTGAAGGTACCAGGTCACAACACACTGCAACTGTCATACTGTACCCAAACAACAATGCACCCATGTGGGACCGTACCCATAAATTTACCAAATATAACCAACCAAAACCTATAATAAAATACAGCTATTTTTTCTTTCCTGTGCCCTGACAATACAAGAATTGTTTTCGTTTATTCACATAATCCACACTGATATGAAATGCATGTGTATAATGTGGCGTGTAAAGAACGAATGTTGTAATGCCAGACCAAGACTGGATCTAAAGTTGAAGTGATCAAGAATATAGCACTTTCAAGTAAATGCCTTTCAGAATGGTTAATATAAACAACTTTTTATTTATTTTTTGTTCTCCCTTGTATCATAATAGTCAATAAGCAATGCTTGCTGATATTGTAACAGAGTGATTCAGATAGCATAACAGTGTGATTTGAATTGTGAAGATTGGGAACAATCTTTTATACATCAACCAATTACTGTCATGCTAATAAAATATTATGAGAAAGTTATTGAAAATATATTTTTGTCAAATATTTTTTTACCAATGCAGATAGAGACTGAGCCTAACTTTCAGGCATCACAATGAATGTTGTGGTGGATGAGACCTACTGTGGTGCCCTCTGTCAGCATCCATCGTGCTGGCAGTCCCAGCGTAGACTTGTCAGAGGAGTGCCAAATAGAGCAGCTCATTCATCATCTCCAGATTCTGAGGATGAAGGTCAGTAAAGCTTACACAAGTCACCTAACAATATAGTTTTATTTGTGTTACAATAAATTAAAATCCAATAAATCTGATCTTGTTAAAGGCAGGTATCCCTGAAGAACTGCTTGAGACATTATTATATTTTTGAAAAAAAATTAAATCATTTAAAACTTTGCTTTCTTGCTGCTTTCAAGTGTCAAGGAATAAATTTGTTCTGCTAATATTCAGTTTCAGATCATTTGGCAGGTTTGGAGTTAGTTATATATATTAAATATTTTTCTGGTTGATTCTCTGGCAACAATACCCTGCAGTATTAAAAGTTAAGCTTGAAATGGAGTTTATTACAAAACCAAAAATACATATATAATCTGTATAATCAATTTCTAAATATTTGCAGGGTTGCCTACACAGAAAGTTGTAAATTTGTTGGAGGACTATGGTGAGGACCCGCGTGACCGCTACCCAGCAAAACACAAGGGAAAGGCTCTTCATGAACGGAGCAGGTCTGTCAGCAGTCTGAACAGCAAGGGAAGGAGGGCAAGGTTAGATTTGCTCTACATGTAAATGATAACATACATAACC
Source organism: Amphiduros pacificus (assembly GCA_949316495.1). Lineage (NCBI taxonomy): Eukaryota > Metazoa > Annelida > Polychaeta > Phyllodocida > Hesionidae > Amphiduros > Amphiduros pacificus. Next base: position 29,158,537 of record OX439004.1, on the reverse strand, counting down.
CATCACTGAAAAAATATATATTTAATTCATACTGGGACTAATAGTCACCAAACAAGACAAATTTTAAATTGTTGAATTGAATATTACATGGCAGTAATTGATGAAAAAAATAAATCTGAAGACACAGTCATGTCTTTTAAAAATGCTTTAGAATTTAGGATTTATATATTTATACTCTAAGAGAGTTTTGCAATTTATGGTGAAAAAGTATACATATATAAGATTTAATGTATTTGTCTTCCAACAACAGTTACCCAAAGCCAAGAGTACCACATGCAACCCCAGCCACCCCTATGCGGTCCACCAGCTTGCCATTGAGTGCCAACACAGTTCCTCCCACAATTCTTGCCCCAAAGGCACGCCCTGTTGGCCAAGTAGAAGTACGCGAAGTTTTTGATCTAGACGATCTGCAAAGTGACTGGCATGAAACATTTATGGCAAAGAAGTATTATGTATGGGTACCCAACCCAAACAGACAGTCCAAAGAACCCAATGAATGCCAAAAGTAAGTCTGTAAAAAAAGTACCACCAACAACATATGCCATCTATTTTTCAAACTTTTACTTTAAAATAAATGACATACAGAGACAATTAATATCATTTTCAGATAAGTTAGATGGTCAGAGTGTTAAATTATGGAAGTGTGTATAAATGCTGATGGTGGAACTTGTTATAATGTTATAGTCCACAAGTGAAGCAGATGGAGGATGGTCGTAATGTGATTGAAGTGAAGGACATGACAGAAGACATGATTCCTCAAGATATAGAGTGGCAGAGGATGAACACCACTGTAAGTAATCACAATAGTATTCACACAAGTCAAAGGTATGATATTAGCATGACATTCATGGCTTATGCCTGAATATGGTCAAATATGGAGCTCGGAGATCTCTTATATAAGTATGTGTCATCCAGACCAATATATGCTCTATGATGGTATTCGTCTAGTCCCCAAGCTTTGTTAGAGCTGTTCAATTACTGTATCAGTTTGTGACACTGCTGAGGCATCTGAAAATTTATGTCATGTCTGTCATGTGGTTTTTTAATTTTAATAACTTGAAAGAGCAATGAAAATTGACATTTGCTTTATGCTATACTGGTCTTCAGAATGTAGCTCAAAGTGAGGAAATTTTTATTATATATTATTATCCACAGCTGAACTGGACATTGTCAGTGGCTGTGATGTAGATGCATTGCTTATCAAAGCTGTTTCTTGGCAACCATAAATAGGAATAATATAGGATGACCTATATATGTCACTGACCGATATGATAATATAGGATTGTGACATTGACCCCAAATAATCATTTTGGAAAAATTCTAGCTTTCCAGAAATAGGAAGTAGTTTGAATTTTTGTTTACAAAGGATGAACTTCATGGGTACTAGGCATGCAATTTAAAGTTGGTTTGACCTTTGGTTCTTTCACCTTGGTACATGACATTTACTCTGAACAATTTGTCCATAAGATTTCAAAACAACCACAAATGGAAGATAGTTCATATTTGGTACATACAGTGACCAACTAGATAGGTATACTAAATCTTTAATTTTAAAAAGTAAGAGTCAAACTTTAACTTAATTTAACCATAAAGTACTTCACATCCTAACTAACAATAAACATAACATAATATTAACAAACATTTGTCATTATTTTATTTGTCTCAAAACTGATCAGACACTAAGTATGTACATGTAATGCAATGATATCTCTCTTTTATAAAATGCATAAAACCATAATCATAACATTTTATTTCAAAGTCTGTTATTACAAACACAGTGGTATAAATCTCATTTGTAAATCAGACTTCGTTATTGAGAAAAAAACTGTTATTCTCACAAATTGATTATGTCAGAGATTATGACTGTAGGATATCTATCAGATCCATATCCATATTCAGAGACCAGCTAACAAATAGTAACAGGAAGAGTCCATAGATTCCCTGGTGGGAGATGGTAATAATCTTCTTCTGTGCACATTTCTACATCACAAAACTCCAGAAACAGCTGTAATGTGTTTGAATTATGTTTTGATTCTTGATCAAAAAACATAATGAATATTCATTAAGATTAAAATAATCATACAAGTACATGTTCTTTATCATTCTAAGACTTGTTATCTTTACATACATTGACCCAATGTAAAAATTTTCATCACTGTGTTTGTATTTGCAAACTCTTAATGGTATGCCGAATATGTTATGACAATGGTTTTTTCATTTAGCCTATATTTTTCACTTTGGAATTGCTTTTTTCAATTAATTTTTAGGGATCTTTATCAGTTAGAGCCAAACTTATCTCTGGTCATGCACAAATGTGACCAAATAAGGACACTGGTGGCCATTGCAAGGCATTATCTAGTCATACACACTACTACATGCATTACTTGGTCATGCAATGCTCACATGTGCAAACTCAGATGTTTGGCCCACACTCTTTATCACTCTGCAAAATACATTATTATAATAATTATATTTATATATTTCATCTTTTTCATATTGCATGAATGGTTTTAACAAGAATAGCTTGTCAAATGATTAATTTGCTAATTTTTACCAGTTAAACAGACAGTGGCCATTTTCAAAGGTTTGTTAGCATCAATGTTTGGCATCACTATCTGACTGTAAAAAAGCACACAAATTGCTCCATTACATGTTAAGCCCTTAAGAGATTTTGAGCCATATTTTGCCCAAATTCAGTTTTTATTGCATTCACAGTTTGGCTAGCCCTATCATTTGATTTTAATGATTTCAACTTTAACACAACAGGTGTGTATGATATTGTGGCTATGCCCTATTCTTATATTTTTATACCTCCAAAGCTGGTTCCATACCAAAGACTTTTCTCTCAATGTTTGGTATTTTCTCTTAAGGGAATAACATGTCATGCACTGTTGTTCTCCAATAGATATATTGTACAATCCATGTCTGCTCCACATTTATTTTAGTTTATCAGATTCAAATCATTTAATTTTAAACATATATTGCATTATCATTTATTTTATATTATTCTTTCACAATTTTAGTTATTGTCACATTTTCACATTTCACAATTTAATTTATGGCTTCGTAAACATTAGATTTTATTTCTATTTTGAGGTAAGATTTGTTTCACCAATTGCAATAACATAATGAGTATTGTACATAAAAAATGATTTTAAGATATCAGATTTGGGTTTTATCTGTCTTTAAAGGATTTTTTGTATTGGTTATTTTTTAAAATCAATTTCTCAGGTTCTCTAGATAAGAGATGGACAAGAAAATTAACTTTGACACTTAGTACAAATCAATGCATTGTATTTCTGTGCATTCCTTGAACCAATCACTTGGCAAGCTTTGCAAGCAAGAGTTCATAATGGCATTTGAAGATACTTTATATACACCGATAATGATTGTATATACTCAAATATACAAATGATACTAAAATGCTAGCGTGTAAGATTATTCCATAGAGTTCACTTTCTTAATGAAAAAGTAAAAGAGATTTGAATTATCAAATTTATATCTTATTTGAATACCATAAACACTTTGTTTACCCATATAAATACCTTATGTTACATTCCAAATAAAGAATTGCCACAATAATAATCCTGGCATGGAATCACAAAGCACTGATAAGGGTGCAGCAGAATTTGTAATCAATAATGTAAAGTAGTAATTAGGATTTGATGCATTTCCTTCTCAGCTTAAAGTGAGTAATCTTTGAAATTAATGAAGGGATTATGGAGATTATAGATTTGTGACAGTATGCATTATCATAATTTACTGTGATAATGAATTTGGCAATTAAGCTTATTGATGTCATATCTTTATTTCACAATTTGTTGTTTTGCTCGACAATTTTCAGAAGCACCAGAGGGAAGGCAGGAGATCCCCTATCAGTTTCTACAGCTTGAGCCCGTATACCAGTGTCAAGGCATCACGGATGGGATATCACGGGTAAAAACATTTAATCATTTAATGATTCAGCAGGAAAGGTTATAACATTCCTTCTGACATTTACAATAATGTCCCAAGTGTGCAGATTATAAAAGAAATTTTTGTTTAAAGAAAAGAATATGTGGATAGTTGCAAAGGTTAAGACAAACTGGTGTTTTTTTTGTTTTTATCCCTTGCTGCACATTAGCTATGGTTTCATGCTCTATCTTTTCATCTGTCCATCAGTCCCATCAATCAAATTTCCAACATTATGCTGTATCTTCTCACCTTTTCCAGTTACAGACTTGTGAATTTGACTAGAAACTCACTCCATGAAGGCCTACAATCCTCATTCACAAACATAACCTTGACCTATTTGTCAAGGTTACAGTCTTAAAAATGTTACTGGGGCAAATGCCGGGGGCTTTGGTGGAGCACTGTATCTGAATCTAATGCAACAGGACATTGCATTATTATATAACAGAGTCCATTCATGTTGAATGATGCCTTTTTAATAAATGACATCAAATTCATTTGTCAAGGCATATTAACAACATGTTTTTTACTTATGGAATATACTCATGTTATATGTTTATTTAGTGTGCTTCCTTTCACACACTCTTGATTCGGTAATCTGCATGTTAACAGTTACACCATACAGCATTCACACCCAAGATTTCCAAGGATTTTAATCAGAATTAGGATAGTATGACTCGATGATGAAATTCTCATGTTGACAATGTTAACAAGATAATCCTGTTTTAAGTAAGGGTTTTTATTGTTTCAGACTGGAGGACCTGATAGACCTTCCCAGGGATGTTCTCTCTCAACTAATGCAACACATCAATGAAAGGTAAAACCACTTCTTAGTTTTATTTTTTTTATTTTATTTTTTTTTCATGTATTTTTCCATATGTTAGTCATCTGAGCATTGACAACTTACCCTACCACTGTTCCCAAGTGAATTCCCAGAGAGATACAAACTATCTTGAAACCAACAAGTAGCAGACAAGATGACCTCAAATAGATCTCTGATTTACTACCCCCTTCACAAACAACCCTGGTGGTGTTAACGATGACCTAAAAAATCTTTTGTGGTGTCACTTGAAAACAATTTTCAGTCACCTTAGATAGCAATTCCACACGTGACATCCCCAACAGAATGGTTTCTCACAAGATATACATGGTATACATGATATTACCTGTCTTGAACCCAAAATTGTTGCTGACACTGGACTTATCACTGATGAGAGTTCAGTTAAGATTTTGGTAACAAAATCATCTTCAGAACTAAATATCTATTTTTATGATGTTCCAGATCAGAATGCTCACCCAGGTTGTTTTCTTGGATTCTTTTTTCTCAGATATTTTTTCTGAGAAAAATGTAGACACATGGTGATCACCGCTTCCCGTCATTGTTATTATGAACACTTCTCGTAATTGTCTGTTAGGTGCTCTCTGATTGGTCAAAATGATTACTATTGTTTCCCACAATTGTCTCGACTGCTGTGATTGGTCCCAAAACTGGATGTGTGCATGGACATCATTGGATTATTATTAAGATATATTTTACATAATGTATTTTGCAGTGAGCTGATGGATCGTGAGAAGTTTGCGGATGCTTTGCTCAGAGCCCTCCCCAAGCTGGAGAAAGAGAACACGACCGTGTCACTCGCCTACGGCAACGTATTACGACAGAAGAAGATGCCACTACTGGACGGCAAACTGCACAAGGGACGCCATCTTGAACCTATCCCAACCAAACAGGTCATTATTGCATTATTGTCCCTGCCAAAGCCAAATTTTGTGGGGGACATTAAAACAGACAGTGTCTGTGTGTTCGTCTGTTTAACCTACTTGTGGACTGTCTGACTTGCCAAAAAATGCATGGATGGTTATAGAACTACATGTATACACTATATTGTATTGTTGTTGTATTGTATTTTATTGACATTTAGTGTACAAGGAGGTCGTTTCTTATTAAATAATTATCAACAAATATTATCAATCATGGTAAATAGTCTCAATAATGAGGGGGTGAGCCACACATAATGTCCATCATATATGAAGTCATATGATCATTTTACCGCTGAGTTCGTAATAACCATACAAAAGGTAATAATAAAGTACATACATAGCATTACATAAGAGTAAAAAATAGCTTAGACACTAGCATAATATTACATTCTGTTCTTTCAGCTTTATGCTGCAAAATATGAGTCAATTTGATAACAATAATTACATAGTAGTGAAACATTTTCACTGGCCATTAAATCTGCAATGTTTGTAAATGATAGGTTGGAGAACTGTTCTCTGATGTGTTCTGTCAATCTACATTGTGTTAGGACATGCTCCTCAGATTGTACATCTGAGGCACATATACAAAGACGATCCTCCCGTGGGATCCTGGACCACCTTCCAGTTTCTATTCTCAGTCTATGAGATCCTAGCCTTAGCCTGGTTGTGACTATTCTTTGTCTCTCATTCGCTCCTGATATTTTATCATTGTACATGCTATGAACACAAAGATTTGGATTTATGCTATGATAGATCACAGCTCTTGATGTTTCACTGTTTTGGATCTGTATTTTTTCCTGCTGCAAAAACACATTTATGGGATCTTCACTTAGGTCTTCCAGTTCTTGTAGGTATGTTCCCATTGGGCACTTCACGTCTTTGGCCAATTGCATAGCCCTTTGTAAGGGACTTCCTTCAAAATGTGAACTCTGTTTCACCTTGTTTAAGAAGTCTAACTGTCTTTTCTTCACAAGGGCTTGTACAGTGGGTATGCCTAGTTCAATGTATATAAGGCTACTTGGTGTCTGTGTTCTTACTCCTAATAGGTCCTTTACAGATGCTAAATACTGAGTCTGGACAGGATTTATATTTTTAACCATCCATGATTCACAGCTGTACAGGACGGAACTGATCAGGCAACTTTCCCAGACTTGTCTTTTTACAACAAAGGGAGCATCACTGTTCCTTGCAAGAAAAGAAGTAAACTTGCGTATGTGACACTGCTTAGATGCAGCATGATCGGCAACTTGTTTCATCATAGATGCATTTGAGATGGGAGATCCTAGATATGTATACACATTCTGATACGAAATGACAACATCACCAGCAATTAAAGGTTCTTGATCTGAGGTATTGATGGCAAAGTACTTGGACTTTGTTGGGTGCATAGACATATCAGTTTGTTCTGTTGCTTCCATGAGCAAGTTAAGCTTTCGTGTCATTGCCTCTCGAGATGTTGCTAGAATAACAGTGTCATCCATCAAAAGCAAGCAATGAATTACTCCTAGGAATCCATCGACTCCAAATTCAGCTATCTTACGGATTGTCACATTGATGTAAAAAGTAAACAATGAACAGCTAGTGCTGCCACCTTGACGAACTCCGGCTGTTGCATCAAAGAAACTTTGACCAAGAGTATTTCTCGTAACTTGAAGGGACTTAGCAATGGCTCTTAGAAACACATTTCCACATCCACTTTGGACAAGCATATTTAAAAGCGTGTTCCTATTGACACGGTCATAGGCTTTCTCGTAGTCTACAAACACAACATAAAGCTTTTTCTTGGTCTTTCTCGCATAGTCTATCAACAATCTTAGAGATAGAATCTGCTCTACACAACCGCGGTCCTTTTGGGACCCAGCCTGTTCCACATCTGGTCTATACCATAATACAAACCGTCGATTCAACACACCATCATAGAGTTTACACAAAGCATTTAGGATGCTGATGCCTCGGTAGTTGCCTGGCAGACATGATAAACCTTTCTTGAATATTGTGAAGAATTTGGCAATACACCAAGTTCCTGGATATGTACCATAGAATACCACATTGAGAAGGAATGTTAAGAGCCATATCCAGCTGTCTGAGAGATGTTTCAGGATACCTGGTGGAATACCATCTGTTCCTGGTGCCTTATCAGGAGACATTTTAGATATTTCATCAAACACCTCGACTTCTGTGATTGGGTCATCTAAAACTGGCACATATGTCTGTGTCTCTGGGCATACAAGATCATCTCCATTGGCAGGATTCAGCAACTGTTGGAAATGCTCAGCAAATTCATCATCACTAGGTGCATCTGTTCTGTTTTCACTTTTGCTAAATCTGCCTTTCCAATCTATGGATTGCCATATTTTCCTTGAATCACCTAGATCAAGAAGATTTTGCCACCTTTCATTTGCATTGCGAGGGTCTTTGAAATTGATATGACGGCTTCTCTCCTTGGCTGATTCACATGCTTGGTACACAGACATAGTTATATTTGCACACAAAAGGGCAACTTCTTCATCATTCACAGGTAACAGGGTCTCTGGTTCTGGCAGTGATTCTAAGAAGGTCTGAGTGTTTACCTGCCACATTCTAATAGGTTTACTATGATTTGTACATCCTTTTTTTTGTGGTAACTCATTTAGCAACATAGCACGTTCCAGTATGATTTCAGGTGATGCATTATCATGAGATATGACTACACTAATTGGTGAATGGTTTGATGGAAAGTTAACCTGGTTGAGAATGCAGAACTTCCCAATACTTTTCACACAGTTAGATGAACATAAACACCAGTCTATCTGTGAAATCCACCGGTCTTTCTGCCTGAAAGTGAGGTTTCCTTCACACTGCTTATCTCTTATATGCATATGGTTCACAGGCACAAGACTGAAATCGTCACATATACTAATGATTTCACGGCCATGAGAATTTACTACTTTGTCTGGGTTCTCTGTATATGCGATTTCCTCACTCTGGTCCTGGAATCTACTTAGATCACCTAAACGTGCATTCAGATCTCCAAGGATAATCACTGACTTATTTGACATGCAATTCTCTTGTATAACTGCAAAAGTCTGCCTATCAAAGTATGGTGAGTCTTGTGGTGTGATATAACATGCTCCAAACCTGGTTTCGGGCATTGATCTCAGGGTAAACCATACTTGGTCTTTATGTCTACTAAGTGATTCAATGCAGTCCCAAATGATGTGTTTGAAGAGAACCATCACTCCTCCTCTCTTCTCTTCTCCTTCCAGAATACTGCTTCTGGCACATTTGAATCCTGGTAAATTAACCATATGGTTAGTCTTTACCTCTTGAATAATCACAATATCATATTTGCTTAACATATCAGTGCAATGTTTTTGCTCCAGCTTTGACACTGAACCATTGATATTTACTGACAAAATGTGAAGTTTGTGGCTCATATGCATGCTCCATGATTAAATCTCAGAAGAGTTTGATGTTGACCTTTTTTTATCTTTTGAAATCTAAGATCAGGGTTAGAGTGCATTGCTGGCTGTCTGACTTGCCAAAGAATGCATGGATTGGCACCAAAGTTTATATATGCATACCGGTAGTACATGTTCAAATATAAACTAGTTTGATGCTGGCCTTTTCATGACCTTTTTGAACCCAGCTGTAAGAATATCTTGTAGACTCTTGAAGACTCATCAAAACCTACACATGCATGTTTCATGATAAAACCTTGCACAGATTTATTTTGGTCTTTCCATGGACATTTTACCTCTACAATTTGATCAAGGTGAAATATCTTGATGGCACTCTGACTTATACAATAATGCCAAGATTGCTCCCACATTCGACTTTTTAATAAAACTTTGACATGGACCATTTCATGACCATGGCTATTTTTTCAGTTAGGGCAAGTTCATAATATGGACCTAAAGGGATTAAACTTGGCCCAAAAATATTTGCCCAAATTATTTTGAATAACATCATATTTTGATTTTTTTGTAACACGGATGGTTCCTTTTTTGTCAAAAAAAGGAACTATCTGTGTTATTCTGTGATCGGTACGATCATGGGAAATGCGTATTCATTTCCTGTGGTTTGTGATTCGGGTTTTTTCTGTGGTCATTATTGTCAAAGCAACTGACGCCACTGTGGAGTGTTCGCCGTGTGCATGCGATAGATTCGACTGGTGCCACCCTCATCTCTTGACAATCGGTAGGGGACCAGTCTAGTATTCGGCGTATGAATACCTGCTCGGCAAAGCCAATAGGCATCCCGCCGAAATGACAACATCGTCATCGCCCATCGCTGCACAAAATTATCCCTTTAGATTGCTTGGAAATGCTTCCCAATCGCTAGAACAATGAATTTTCAGTAAGTTCAGTTAAAATTTTGGTGCAAATCGGACAATTAGAACAGAAAAAGTCTGATATCGATGATTTGCGATAGCGCCTGAGCGATAATAGAGCTACTTACGTAATCGATCCTGAAAACACACATCTTTGCATAGAGTTGTGCTGAAAAATTCGTTCATATACCAAATTAAATGTTTTTAAAAGATGAATAAAATGAATTTCAACTACCCCATCAGTTTGTAATGATCGTTTGTGTTTAAATGTATTTTGTTGTTTATTTAATGTTTTGTTTTGTTTGTTGTAATTTTTGTTTTGTTTATTGTAATTTTTGTTTTGTTTATTGTAATTTTTGTTTTGTTTGTTAATTTTTTTCGTATCCGTGTTACATGTGGACCACCACTTTTTCTTGTTTATGAGTCTATCAAAACCATTTTACCTCTAAGAGATGAGTTATTGTCATAAACTTGTCAGTAGTTTTTTTTTCTCAAACTTTATATAAACCAGGGTGGGGGACCCACATGACTGTAAGCTTGTTTATGCCCTGGCCTTGCTGAAGGGAGTATATACTAGGGTCTGTGGTAAATGTTTTCAGGATGCATCTTTACTTTCTGGAAATGTATTTTAACTTTGGCTGGGAGTGAAACATTGTTTGATTCCTATGTTTATATAACTGTCATAACAGATACATTCCAATTTTTTTCCGTCTTTTACCTTTTGTGTTCACTTGGAAATACTTGCAGAAGACACAATATCCAATATTTGATAATATTATCAAATTATAAAATTAAATTTTAAAGGATTACATGTTGAATATCTAAACATTACGGTAAATCAATGAATAGTTAAATACTCAGACCTGTTCACTCCCTCAATCAATCACTCAATCAATCACTCAAACGTGTTCACTCACTCAGACCTACTCACTCGCTCACTGAACCATTGACGTACTCACTCACTGACGTACTCACTCACTCACTCACCCAGACCTGTTCACTAACTCACTCACTCACTCAGACCTGTTCACTTACTTACTCAGATGTGCCAAACATGATTGTTATTGTATGGGGTATATTTCAGGTATTTCTGATGGATGACAGTGAGTTGCTTGAGAGATTGGGTCAGGCCAATGATCCTCTGGGCACCTATCGCAGTCTGGTCACTGATACTACTACATACCCTAGTGCCCGGCAACAACCGCCACAACCAGACAAGAGGGAGCCACCATCTGCTCCTGCTACCACTCTCAATAAAAGGACTCCACTACCTGATATTGCACCCGGTATGTTTGAGGGAAATAGTGGTTTTGGTCATCGCACTTAGTATTTAGTATGTTTGAGGGAAAAAATGGTCATTGCACTTAGTATGTTTGAAGGGAAAAGTGGTTTATGGTCATTGTTCATGGCATGTTTGAGGGGAATGATGGTTTATGGTCATTGCACCTGGAATGTTTGATGGAATGATGGTTTATGGTCATTGCACCTGGAATGTTTGAGGGGAATGATGGTTTATGGTCATTGCACCTGGAATGTTTGAGGGGAATGATGGTTTATGGTCATTGCACCTGGAATGTTTGAGGGGAATGATGGTTTATGGTCATTGCACCTGGAATGTTTGAGGGGAATGATGGTTTCTGGTCATTGCACCTGGAATGTTTGAGGGGAATGATGGTTTATGGTCATTGCACCTGGAATGTTTGAGGGGAATGATGGTTTATGGTCATTGCACCTGGAATGTTTGAGGGGAATGATGGTTTATGGTCATTGCACCTGGAATGTTTGAGAGGAATGATGGTTTATGGTCATTGCATGTGGTATGTTTGAGGGGAAAATTGGTTTATGGTCATTGCACATGGTGTGTTTGAGGGGAATGATGGTTTATGGTCATTGCACCTGGAATGTTAGAGGGGAATGATGGTTTATGGTCATTGCACCTTGAATGTTTGAGGGGAATGATGGTTTATGGTCATTGCACCTGGAATGTTTGAGGGGAATGATGGTTTATGGTCATTGCACCTGGAATGTTTGAGGGGAATGATGGTTTATGGTCATTGCACCTGGAATGTTTGATGGAATGATGGTTTATGGTCATTGCACCTGGAATGTTTGAGGGGAATGATGGTTTATGGTCATTGCACCTGGAATGTTTGAGGGGAATGATGGTTTATGGTCATTGCACCTGGAATGTTTGAGGGGAATGATGGTTTATGGTCATTGCACCTTGAATGTTTGAGGGGAATGATGGTTTATGGTCATTGCACCTTGAATGTTAGAGGGGAATGATGGTTTATGGTCATTGCACCTGGAATGTTTGAGGGGAATGATGGTTTATGGTCATTGCACCTGGAATGTTTGAGGGGAATTATGGTTTATGGTCATTGCATGTGGTATGTTTGAGGGGAAAATTGGTTTATGGTCATTGCACATGGTGTGTTTGATGGAATGATGGTTTATGGTCATTGCACCTGGAATGTTTGAGGGGAATGATGGTTTATGGTCATTGCACCTTGAATGTTTGAGGGGAATGATGGTTTATGGTCATTGCACCTGGAATGTTTGAGGGGAATGATGGTTTATGGTCATTGCACCTGGAATGTTTGAGGGGAATGATGGTTTATGGTCATTGCACCTCTTTTTATATTTGTAAGATACAGGAAGAATTTGTCATCATTACTTATCAGTTTAAATATTTTTGGATCTCAGTTATTAAATAACCTGGTTAACTTTTGTCAGGATGCATTTAGGGATTAATATCACAAGTAACAGATTTCCCATTTCTTAGTTTTTAGATTTTTCTGTGTCAAAATTTTGTAGTTTTACAGCTGTTTATTCAGAGTAACCTAATACCCTCTGAATAAAAGTCTAGCAAGTTGTTTATCATTTCTGTAGTTACAGGAAAATGTAAGATTTTTTGGCAAAGATATTTTAGTGTAAATCAAAAGCATCACTTACAGTGGATATGGATTATATTTTATACCTAGCCAAGAAATATCCAGAAATTGAAAACCACAGAATTAATACAAAATTTCTTGCAAGTTATATTCTAAACTTGCCTATTTAACATGATATGTACTTTATCATTTTACATGATGAATTCCTTGGGCATTTTGTGCATTGCTTAAATGGGCCATTTTGCGTGATCTTCAACTGAACCATATTGCGTGATGTCCAACTGGACCATTTTGCATGATGTTTAACCAGACCATTTAACATGATGTTCAGCTGGACAATGCACAACGACCAGATTGAGCAAAATGTGCAGAAATAAAACTATTTTTTTCATTCTCAGGTAAGATTGTGGAGGACATAATATATGAGGAGGAAGAAGGAGTGACCTCTGGTGGTGATGACAAGAAGAAGGTACCATACATATCGCTTGGTCTGCCTACCATCCCATCTGGTGTCAAACACACCAGAACCTTCACATACAAGAGACAGGAGGAGTTTGACTTTGCACTGGGTAAGATCTGCTCACTTTATCTAAAGGATATGTCACATGGCGATAATTAGAGGTCTAGTTATAATTCACAATTACAATACCACCTAATATCTATTTGGCCATTAATAATGTAAAAAAATCATTTCATAAAACATTTGATATTAACACTTCTCTGTGATGTCATCTCATATAAATATTATGTTTTGTGTTTTATACTGGAGTATTCTGCTTATGGTGTAATTAACACTGTCAGTTGTGCAACCACAAATCACCTGAGACTAGAATATTTAGGTCCAAATCATGCACACAAGTAATGAAAATATTGCATTTGAGCTCAAATAATCTGTTCCCAATGGGACAATTATTTGCATTAAAAAGTGATTACTATGACAATGAAATTTGCAATCTACTCCTGGCATCTTCTTTTAATGACCAAAATAAAACAGGATATTTTATGTTTAAAATAAAAACTGCCCAACTTTCACATTGACGGTAGTTGGCTGGCATGAATGCATATTAGTTTTTCTGCCCACCTGGATCTGATCCAACAAGATCCCAGTCATATATAAATAGTAATATTTTAATCAAATCTGACCAAAATCAGATTTTCAGTGCCTTCCCTTCTGTACTGTGTAAAATTATGTCATACGTTTTTAGCTGTGCTGACTTTGTCAACTTAGCTTGTGCTGTGATTGGTGGAAATTTTCTGCCATTTTCTGTCATCCAACTTAACCTTCTCATCAAAAAATATTTGTCAGATTTCTCTATTAGTAGGTGAATTATTGTCAAGAGATGAATTTTGTATATATTTCTATTGAGGCTCATTCCAAAAAAATTCTTTATGATTTTTTGAAAAATATAATGGGAAACAATGATTTATTTATCTTTTTTTTTCACATGAGTAAACACCTGGATAGACACCTGGGCTGTCCAAACAGGGACTCCAAATCAGAGTTGAACCCTGGTCTTACAACAAAAAATGGTGTTCAATTAATTTAAGGTTGGATCTTGAAATACAACACAGAAATCTAGGGGATTCAAATTGGACATGAAAACTGACCATCTTAGCTTCTGAAATGAAGCAATATGGTGTGATGGAGTCATGGTTCCTATCACATTGACTGTTCTCAAACTGCAATGCTGGATAGATACTTTACAATAATCATTGATGAGGCAATTTGCAGGCATTTCCAGAAAATGTTCATGAACATAACAAAAAAGCAATGATCAGCATAGCTCCAAGGCCTCTGGCCTTTCTTTCAACACTGATTTGGACCACCAATTTAGAACCTGTTGATACAATCCTGCCCTGGAATATTCAGTGCCTCACTCTGCTTATCTAAATATAACTGAATATGATCTGTTTGAGATTCATTTAGAAAAGCAATGTAAAGGTGATAGAGTATTGTGTGCAATACTCTACATGATTTTTATACATTAATTGTTCTTGACCTTCAAAACTTGGAAATATTGGGACATTTTCATACACCAGAAACTTTACAAAAACAAAACTTAGCACTTTGTTTTAGTCTTTGTTTTTGCATAAGACTTATACAAGTAACCAGATAATATTATGTACAGCCTATCGTTTGTTTTCTGTGATGACCTTGACATTTATGTACACATGACAGCACTATTATCTTCATTTATTCCCTGGATGAAGTGGGAAGTTCTGATTTCGTGGGTATAAAATACTTGTTTATCTTAAATAATGAAATCAATATGGTCTCTTACATAAAAGATTAATTCATATTTTTAGTATTTCGTGGAAATTGTTAACATGAGAATCTCATCATCCAGCCATACCATCCCAATTCTTATGAAAATCTTAAGTAATCTTCAATGTGAATGTTGTAGCTATAAACATGCAGGTCACTGAATCAGGAGTGTATGATATTATACAAACAAAATATTTTTTAATAAAAGCACATTTTATCAGGAAAAAATTGAATACGTCTTGATAGGTGGCAAATTTCATGTTATTCACTTTCCATCTCTTTTCAAGTATAAAAGGCATATCTGAACAGAAATATGGCAGATCATAGTCTTGGTCTAAATCCTGGTCTGTTATTTCCTAAAGAAAGTGGCCAAATGGTGGAGCAATCTAGTGTCTTTCTAGCCCTAAGTAGTTGCTCTGTGCTTACTTCTTTGTTGTTGTTTCTATACCAGATTAGCATTTACCAGATATCCAGAAACTACATACGCAAGTTTTATATCATTACCCCAGGCCTATATGGCCTTCAGCAAGGCCAGGGTGTAAAAATCCTTTGTACAATGACTGAATTGACTTAAATTACATCGGATCCCAAACTCCCAATTATTAACATAGAAACAAGAAGATAGGAATCTACAGAATATGTTCATCTTTGAATTTGTGATTTCAAAGTTGGGAATAATTTGCTATCTTAAAAATTCAGAAAGCAGTAAAATTGCTCAGGTGGCTTGATGCAAAAATAATCTGGTATATGTCACATGAAAGTTATTGGAGATATGTAAATCTTTTTTGGTGAAAATTAAGATTAGGGTCATGAAATTTAAGTCTTTCCTATTCTTTCACAGGTCCAGTGTCTCCCCCGGTTCCTGAACCTCCACCAGCGCCGACCGAGAAGCGAAGTGAGAGCGTTCAGTCAACCACAGCCAGTTCCGTTCTCCATATCACCATGCCGACGGTTACTACAGATACAGAGGGCAATAAGAGCCCCAGTTATCCAGCCAAGGAGAGTGGCAAGATGGTGAGTGACCATTACCCAACCTCCTTCCACCTGCCACATGTTATCCATATCTTCATCCAGTAATTTCTCAAAATATTGATATATTTCTCACAATTTTCTAATTTTACGGTGATTAAAGGTGAGTGATCATGACCCAAGCTTCTTGCAGCTGCCACATGTTATCCAATCTCCATACAGGAATTACTCAAAACATCTTAATATATTGATATATTTCAGACAATTTTCTAATTTTACGGTGATTAAAGGTGTTTACTAATTATTCCATTAGGCCGATAAGTGATGTGCATTATATGGTTATGATATGAGGAGCTCAGTAGAGAAGCTACATGACCTGGGTGTTTGTAGCATTTATACAGATTTATTTCCACACATATCATCTGTGGTGGAAAGAAACAGGTAGAATGTGCTATCCATCCCCCATAAATGAGGCTCAAAGTGGGCTCATATAATATTTTCACAGTATGATGCCTGCCTCTCTGGTATGTCACAAGACAGTGCCTTACATAACTTGATGTCATCTCACCTTTCAGTGCCTCTATGATGAAACTTAATCATTTTTATGTAAATAAGAATACTCTCATATACAAGTTTTAAAAATTTCAAGTTGAAGCAATTATGAAAGGGGATATTATTTGAAACAAGTAAGGTGGGATATAATGGTAAACGTGTCCTTGTCACTGTCATATTGAACTGGAACATGCAGCACAGCGAGATGCAGACAAAACATTATGTTATCAGTATGCATTATGCCATGTGTATACCTCACTTGTCAGCAAATAATTGAATGCTAAAAGCTGACTTTGTTGTCTTTGGCTTTTTCCTGTTTATTGGCATGTCTCATCTTTTAGATTTGTTTTTGCATATTGTTTTCCACTACCTTACATCATATTTCGTCAATATCTGGGATGTTTTTGCATATATGCAACTGCATCAAAATGAGAAAACATGAGAAAAAAGGAAGGCTCAAAGCTGAAGCTTTGCCTTGCATACAATAAGATCCATACTGGCAAGGATAATTCAGATGTCGGATGCACTCAATGACACCAGAGGTGTTGCTTTTTTCTCTGAGAAATTGATAGCAATTTGTGTTGAGTTTCATGCCCGAATGCCTAATGATATATGATCATTCTGAGATTGTGTGTTTATCATCATACCTAAATATCTTACTATTACTAAAGGCATCATATCTAAATATCTTACTATTACTAAAGGCATCATATCTAAATATCTTACTATTACTAAAGGCATCATACCTAGATATCTTACTATTTGCTAAAGGCATCACATCTAAATATCTTACTATTACTAAAGGTCTAACCTTTATGTGGGCACTATTAAACAGCATGTTTTAGTTTCTTGCCTATAGGTCTAACCGTTATGTGGGCACTATTGGACAGTGAATTTTAATTTCTTGTCTATAGGTCTAACCTTTATGGGGACATTCTATAACAGTGTGATTTATCATCATGCCTACAGGTCTAACCTTTATGGGGACATTCTATAACAATGTGATTTATCATCATGCCTACAGGTCTAACCTTTATGGGGACATTCTATAACAATGTGATTTATCATCATGCCTACAGGTCTAACCTTTATGGGGACATTCTATAACAGTGTGATTTATCATCATGCAGGTCTAATCTTTATGGGGACATTCTATAACAGTGTGATTTATCATCATGCCCACAGGTCTAACCTTTATGGGGACATTCTATAACAGTGTGATTTATCATCATGCAGGTCTAACCTTTATGGGGACATTCTATAACACTGTGATTTATCATCATGCCTACAGGTCTAACCTTTATGAGGACATTCTATAACACTGTGATTTATCATCATGCAGGTCTAACCTTTATGGGGACATTCTATAACAATGTGATTTATCATCATGCCTACAGGTCTAACCTTTATGAGGACATTCTATAACAATGTGATTTATCATCATGCCTACAGGTCTAACCTTTATGGGGACATTCTATAACAGTGTGATCTATCATCATGCCTACAGGTCTAACCTTTATGGGGACATTCTGGGAATGTGTGTTTATAAAGGCTGCTGTGTTTAGTACAAAATTATTGTAATTTTTCACATCACAGAAATGTAAAGAAATTATTGCTTTGTTTTTTTTTTAACATATAGGCTTAGCCAAGCGGTAACTGATTGACAATACACACATGATGGTAGCTTTTTCATATTTGAACCACCAAAGCCAGTTTTACATATAGAAGTACCTATCAGTTATTACACACACAAAAATCTTGTGGTAAACATTTCCAACAAATTTTACCCAATGGCATATCATCTTAATAATGATACTATGAATCCCATACACACATCCAGTTTAGGAACCAATCACAGCAGCCAAGACAATAGTGGCAGACAAGGGTGATTATTTCAACCAATTAGAGAGCAGTTAAGAGACAGATACAAGACAGATAATGAAATAGCTGAGAAAAAAATTACAACAATAATAAAAAAATATCCAATGTAAGTGATAATGGTAGAAAGTTCAAATTTACTGACAACAGGGTTATTTAGGCAGGTATGGATGGTCTAGTGTATCATAGAATTATGGGATCTTTAGTTTTGAGGCTTAAACTTATAAGATTTCTGTGAGGTAAAGAATGAGACGATGGTCAATGGGATATCTTGCATTACCATAGATTGTTACTAGTATCCGGAAACAGTAAATATATTTTAAATAAATCATGGCACATTAGTAGTGGACAGTCCATTTGAGGCATAATCTCTGGATTGCCAAGTGTAATGTTAAGAGAAAAACTAAAGGCAGGGTGCTTCAGAAAACACAAGGTTTTTATTTGGAGACTTTCTGGCTGGGAAAGATGGAGACATAGGTCATAACTGCAATAGTCAATCACTGGAGGTCGAGTTCAAAACTGATATGGCGCACATGTATTTGTATACGCTGAGAAATAGATTTTTAAGTCCCTTTTACCGATGGCTTTGGAAGTAGTTAATTTTGTAGCATCTGGCCGGAAACAAACTTCTTGTAGATTACATGTTATTGGTCTTTGATCCCACCATGGAACAACCAATCATTCACAGCAATCGCATGAGTACTTCAAGGTGCTTCATATGAATTCAAAGTCTCTCCCCATGGGATGTCCACGATACCAACATCTTCTTGTCAACTTATTACTCTTTAATCAATTTCATCAAGAAATAATTATTGCATTCAACATGAGAATTGCATTTTACGTAAGGCTGATTAATGATTATGTTTTCTTGGAAATGCTTTCGACATGGAATAATGCTTAGGACCAGATATATTTGCGACAGTAATGTTTCATCTGCACTCTATAAGTTATATAGTGATCACTATTGACTTACTGCCAGTCCTAATATGACTTACTGCCAGTCCAAAAAATATAAAGTGACTGAGTGACTTGACATCAGAACAACAGATTGATACCATAGATGCATTCATGTGTCTGAACTAACAATAATATTTGCATTTTAGACATACACATGAATTTTATGTTTTTAGCTCAAATTTCATATATTTGTTGGTAATATTGGTTATCAAAGCGAATAATATCTGTCTTCATTTCAACCTCCCGAAATTCCATAAAGAGTTATTATATTTTGCAAAGCATAAAGATTATTGATCTAGTTTTATATTGGTTTATAATGAATTCCTTAAAGCATATAATTCACTAAGCTAAGGTTATGTTTGCCTCAATTAGAATAAGACAATTCTAACTATTTTCCATTTGGCTGAAAAAAAAATCCTCATTTTTTATCTATGCATAGCACAGCTTGTGCAGAGAGGGGGAGAAATTTCTGTCTGTCTGTCAACTTTAATCTTCTCCTCTGTAACTCACAGTGCCGTATCTGCTGGTAGCAGTTCTCAGCTAATAGTTGGCTAGATGTTGTATTTTCAGGGGACCAATTCTAACTATTTTCCATTTGGCTCAGAATGTTTTCCATCTTTTTTAGACTTTTTGAAAAAAATCGAACAGCTATCACTGAGTTGTCAAAGAAGCTTCCATTTTAGAAAACATGATAAATATCAGCCATTGAGAATCAAGATAACAAATTCAATATGTGATGTGCAATTTTTGATTGGCTGAAATTATCATCGGCTCAAGTCTGCTCAGGGAAAGAATTTAAATGATCATTTATGAAGCAATTTTCAGACATTTCCAGAAATTGCTTGTGAACATTACAAAACATAATTACGCATCAAAATAATGCTTTACACCCTGTCCAAAAGCAAAGGTATCAAAACTCTCCTTGAAGCTACACCTTTCCCACCAAAATTGGCAAATTGTTTTATGGCCAAAATATTGGCACTTTCAAAACTTTAAAAATCAGTAATAGCTTTTTTGTTTCTATGCAAGTCATGTGTTTGTTTCTGTGCAAGCAATGTAATCAGTGTTTAACAGATTTCCTGGAAATACAGATTGAACCAGAAAACCTTTCCCACAAGCCATATCATATGTACGCTTTGGCATGGCCAGGGCATTGAAAAGCATTGAGCATAGCTCTGAGGCCATTGACCTATGTTTTCATTGAAAGTGATCACAGGTGCCAAAAATGAACATTTACTAAAATTTCCATCATTTATTCTTTGCAGCATGTATTAAGAAATGCAGACAGTTTTGAAAATTTCAGATTTCAGGTTACAAATAATTGTTATTAAAATATTTTATTTCAAGACTGTGTTATTTACCACACAGGTGTACTTGGCCAAGCCCATGAACATGTGCTTGGCCAAGCCCATTGACTTAAAATAAGAATACTGTAGACCAAAATATTTTCACAAGCATTATATTTTCTTGTATTTTGCAATTTGTTGGGCATTCACAAAACATTCTCATTCATGATATTTTTCTCATGCTTGCCATGCAGGTTGCCACAATGTCAACATACATGTAGCTTCTGCAATGAGGGGCGGGAATTTTCTGTCATTCTGTCTGTCTGCCAACCTTGATCTTCTCTGAAACTATCTATTATCTGTTAAGCTCAGATTTTTTTATATTTTATAATGATTTTTTAAACAAAACTTATAGCTATCACTTAGTTGGCAAGGAGGCTGCCATTCTGAAAAACATGAAAAATATCAGCTGTTGAAAATTGAGTTAACAACAAAAGGGCCAAATTCAGTATGTAAGGTTTATTTTGATTGGCTGAAATATAGTCTCTGTTTGAAACTTTAAAAAAAGATACCTTGTAACAAATGCCACAAAAGGTAATGTAATAATCAGTGATGTCAACAATAATAGCCAGATTCCTTAATACTATATACTTTACACTAGTTGATATCTGATCTAATGATCTAGCTCTTTTACCCTGTGCTACAGTCTCTAATTCAAAGACACTGTTAAGTATCAAGGCCACTGCCCCATCCCCATGCCAGTGGCCTGATAAAAAAAACATAGTCTACAATGTACCTTGTATAACAACATTATGTAATGTCATTTCTACCTGAATTGTTAATGGTTCATTGTTCATCAACTTTCCATGGAGAGAGAGGGACACACTTTGTTAGCTGCTGCTTATATAATGCCTGACAGAGTCGCCAACTATCTTAACGTTAGGGGGAACAGGGACACATTATGCAGAGGATCACAGCTGTATGAAATGTGTTGTTGATGGTTGCTAAGATACCAACAAGTAAGACGTCACTATTTCATTGATAAATAACCAAAGCACCATTATGACGTCATTGCTCCTTCAACTACATGAAATAGTGCACCATTATAACCCACCAAAGCTAACTAAATAGATAACATATTTCTATTGAAAAAGGATCAGTGTTTTTACATACATATGGAAACATCATTTAGTAATCTTTTATGACTAATCCAATAGCCAGAAGCTGCTGCATTCGACCTCATCACTGCCCAGTGATACAAGAAAGAAGTATATAAAATATCATATTTCTCAAAATTTCCCACGCTTTTTATGACAAAATTGAGAAGTTTTGCAATTTTAATTACCAAATATTAAGAACAGGTTTATTCCAAATATTATTCTATTTAGTTTAAATAGGGGGAATTTTGATTAATGGTCTATATTTTGAGATATCTAACTTTCTTCAAATTCAAGTAAAAAATTACCAAATGGTGTCCAAAATTTACATTTATTTGAATCATTTTATTTACAAAAACACAAATTACTTGAGTTATAAGACATCTTTTAAAATTCTGTCTATTTAAACTAAATAACATCATTCTAGCTAAAGATTAATGCCTTGGTTATGCAGATTGCTAGAGTAGTTATGCCCAAAAATGTTTTTCAAGTAAGCTCTATCCTTTCTTGAATTGTTACCAAAAAAAACATCTTTTTCTGATTTTTGCTTCAACTTTGAATCTAAAATGATTAAAAATGAGAAAATTTTAAAAACAAATTAAAAATCTAATCAAAAGAAAAATCCATCCCTGAGCATTTGATACATTTAAGACTGAAATCCGTTTTGTAGTTATTTTCATACAAAGCAATTATCTTGCATCATGTAATATTTGGGGGTTCAAATAATTTTTTTGGCGGGAAAAAAGAACTTTAGAAGACACTGTTCCCCCTAACGTTAATAGTAATCCTATATGATGTCCGTATGCACATCCGGTTTAGGGACCAATCACGGCAGTCAAGACAATGGTGGGCACAATGCCTATCATTTTGATTACAAAAAGTGTCCATAGTAACATTGGCGGAAAGCGGTGATCACCACATGTCAACAATTCAACATTATTTACCAATATCATTTTTACCACATTGACTGTTCCCGACCTGCAACACTTCAAATAATCACTTAAAGAAAAGCAATTTGAAGGCATTTCCAGAAAATATTCAAAAAAGTAATGATCAGTATAACTCTTAGGCCAATGGCCTATGTTTACTTATTGTCTTTGCAATCTTTTTTTTTCAAGCTGCAGATTAATAAACAAAATTTGAGCAGAAATGTATGGATTATGTCAATTGCCATTAATCCCACGTACATTTATTTCCATCAATAACTATCATATGAAGAAGGAACAAAGAGTCCAGAGCAAAGTTAATTGTGATTGAAGATGTGTGAACAAGAAGCACTCACTGCAAGCTCTGTAATACAATGGTAAAATTCCCTCGCTTTTAATGAAGCCATAAATACTCATTGTGGAAATAATTAATTTTCCAAAGCAATTTCATAAAAAAACTTTTTATTAAAATCACAAAAATTTTCTGTCATATAAATGCCAACATTAGCCATATCGCAAAATATTGTGACACAAAATTAAAGTGATATACAGTAGTCAGTATTGAATGTCTTCAGTTTTTATGTACTCCCCACATGAGATATCATCTTCTGCGCCATGACAAATTTACTTTGAATAAGTACAATCCAAATCTACTGTCAAACAACTTCTTATCACCATGGTTACTGTCTGTTATATTTTTAATAAACTTTTGTGGCAAATCTTTGCATCTCCATAATGTGAAATGTCCCAGGCCATTTAAAATGATATCTGAGTCTGTAGAAAAGTGCAGTTAGGATTCCTGGTATCCTGCCTTATTGACTGAGCTTCAATCTCCTGCACTAATTTTTAAAGGTTATCAATACCCAGCATCAGACTGTTAGAGTAATCTGAGCTTTAGCTGGGTTTATTATTGTAAGTAGTAAAGTATTATTATTGTGTGGGCAATTTTCAAGGAAATCTCTTCTATGTTTTCTCTTTCGTTCGTGACAGATGAGTTAGTATATTTAGTTACGGATTTTCCTCATTGACTGGTCATAATTAGCAATAAAGACATTCAGTATCTATGATAAATGTATTTTTGCATGCACAAGCTTATCATGTAAGATGGAGCTCAAATCTACAAATTATCATTCATTGAATGTGACATGATTGCTGTAATTATTATTGAAAATTGTCGCTCCACACCTTAAAATCACATGTACAATGTATTTATGGATGCCACCAGTTTCCTGCTAAGATGGAGTTGAGACCCAGTCTCTTTACTCAGGGTTCTCTGTGCCCAAGCAAATTCATGTTTTTATCTGTTTTTAGGAAATCTGACTTAAGATAGAACATGTAGATGTATCATAACAGTGTCGATTGCCAAAGTTTTTGTTAATAATTCAGATTTTCATCATCGCAATGACACGACGCAGACATTTATGTTGCAGTGCTGAGTGGTAGTCTCAATCTCACGACACACGTATCAACTGTAATATCAGCACCTGTCAAAACTACAGCGCTGCCACAAATAACAATATCACCCCACAAACTGGACAGGGCCATCACATCTACATTTGTTTGGATTTTTTTTACCAAACACATTTTGGTAGAGATAATCAAAATGGGAAAGTGTCAAATTTGTTTGTCAGAGAGATCATGTCTCATGTCTCTATGGTAGAGAGGTAGCTGACAGTTAGAGAAAGTATTATATTCCACTGGCTATCAGATCAATTCTCATATCATCACACTGGTATAGAGGTGGCTGTCAGATCAATTATCATATCATCACACTGGTATAGGGGTGGCTGTCAGATCAATTCTCATATCATTACACTGATATAGAGGTGGCTGTCAGATCAATTATCATTTCATCACACTGGTATAGAGGTGGCTGTCAGATCAATTCTCATATCATCACACTGGTATAAAGGTGGCTGTCAGATCAATTCTCATATCATCACACTGGTATAGAGGTGGCTGTCAGATCAATTATCATATCATCACACTGGTATAGGGGTGGCTGTCAGATCAATTCTCATATCATTACACTAATATAGAGGTGGCTGTCAGATCAATTATCATTTCATCACACTGGTATAGAGGTGGCTGTCAGATCAATTATCATTTCATCACACTGGTATAGAGGTGGCTGTCAGATCAATTCTCATATCATCACACTGGTATAAAGGTGGCTGTCAGATCAATTTGCATATCATCACACTGGTATAGAGGTGGCTGTCAGATCAATTCTCATATCATCACACTGGTATAAAGGTGGCTGTCAGATCAATTCTCATATCATTACACTGGTATAAAGGTAGCTGTCAGATCAATTCTCATATCATTACACTGGTATAGAGGTGGCTGTCAGATCAATTCTCATATCATCACACTGGTATAGAGGTGGCTGTCAGATCAATTCTCATATCATTACACTGGTATAGAGGTGGCTGTCAGATCAATTATCATATCATCACACTGGTATAGAGGTGGCTGTCAAAACAATTCTCATATCATCACACTGGTATAGAGGTGGCTGTCAGATCAATTATCATTTCATCACACTGGTATAGAGGTGGCTGTCAGATCAATTATCATTTCATCACACTGGTATAGAGGTGGCTGTCAGATCAATTATCATTTCATCACACTAGTATAGAGGTGGCTGTCAGATCAATTCTCATGTCATTACACTGGTATAGAGGTCGCTGTCTGGTATAGAGGTGACTGTCAGATCAATTCTAATATCATCACACTTGTATAGAGGTCGCTGTCAGATCAATTCTCATATCATCACACTGGCATACAGGTGGCTGTCAGATCAATTATCATTTCATCACACTGGTATAGAGGTGACTATCAGAACAATTCTGTTATCATCACACTGGTATAGAGGTGACTATCAGAACAATTCTGTTATCATCACACTGGTATAGAGGTGACTATCAGAACAATTCTGTAATCACACTAGTATAGAGGTGGCTGTCAGAACAATTCTGTTATCATCACACTGGTATAGAGTTGACTATCAGGACAATTCTCATATCATCACACTGGTATAGGGGTGGCTGTCAGATCAATTATCATATCATCACACTGGTATAGAGGTGGCTGTCAGATCAATTCTCTTATCATTATGCTGACATAGAGGTAGCTGTCAGATCAATTCTAATATCATCACACTGGTATAGGGGTGGCTGTCAGATCAATTATCATATCATCACACTGGTATAGAGGTAGCTGTCAGATCAATTCTAATATCATCACACTGGTATAGAGGTGGCTGTCAGATCAATTCTCATATCATCACACTGGTATAGAGGTGGCTGTCAGATCAATTCTCATATCATTATACTGGTATAAAGGTGGCTGTCAGATCAATTCTCATATCATCACACTGGTATAAAGGTGGCTGTCAGATCAATTCTCATATCATTATACTGGTATAGAGGTGGCTGTCAGATCAATTCTCACATCATCACACTGGTATAGAGGTGGCTGTCAGATCAATTCTCATATCATCACACTGGTATAAAGGTGGCTGTCAGATCAATTCTCATATCATTACACTGGTATAGAGGTGGCTGTCAGATCAATTATCATATCATCACACTGGTATAGAGGTGGCTGTCAGATCAATTATCATATCATCACACTGGTATAGGGGTGGCTGTCAGATCAATTATCATATCATCACACTGGTATAGAGGTGGCTGTCAGAACAATTCTCATATCATTATACTGGTATAGAGGTGGCTGTCAGATAAATTTGAGCATTTGCAGGAAATAATGTGATTAAGAAATGCTCGGGATATAGATGAGAAATCCACTGTGATAAAGATGAGATGGATTGACCCACTGAGAGCCTGCAGCTTAACATACTGGCACTGGACACAAGTGGGTGGCAAGCTCATTGATAGAACAGCATGGCCAACCATGTGATCTAACGAAGCTGACCTTACCATTGTTGGTAGATGAAAATTGATGTGACACAGAGGTAACAAAGGTATAACACATTAGATTGATATAAGAGGACAGGCTTGATGTTGAAACATTACACACGTTGTTGATGTGTGGAATGTTCATGGCCCCAGCAGTGGGTGGACACCTTATGACCTTTACTTTGTTTTATGTTTATTGATACAGAAAACTCATAAAAATGTCAATTAACCGAATTTGTTACAATACATAGAATATGTTTTTTCTTGTTGGATAAATGTAGATAACGATACACTGATTAGAGTGCCAAATATTTTCATTGTGGAAAAATTGAAAAATAATAAAGTAATCAGTGGTCCTTTCTG
The DNA here is from genome assembly GCA_949316495.1 of Amphiduros pacificus. NCBI lineage: Eukaryota > Metazoa > Annelida > Polychaeta > Phyllodocida > Hesionidae > Amphiduros > Amphiduros pacificus. The sequence continues at coordinate 29,131,342 of OX439004.1, read as the reverse complement.
ATGATTTGTGTTGAAGAATGAATTAAATGCAATGTAATATCCTATCAAGAACAGCATGTTCACGTTGTTTTTTTAAATTTCATTGTTCATTTTTTAATATTTACTAAAATTGATAGTTTGCACATAATCTGATATTGAACTGGTTAAGTTGAAACTTGGCTTTTTTTTTATCAACAGCCGAGCATTTTTTCTTACACCTGTCCATTTCCAGCATGTCATAGTCATCAAGCAAGTTAGGTTTACTTGATAACTCAATGTAGAATATGGAGAAAAATAGGGCCATAACATGGACATAATTGCCATATTCAGCAGTTTACATTTACAAAAGTGGAATGCAGCGATGTAGAATATTTGAAAATAGATACAGTCTCATTTCCACCTGTCCGCAGTACAGGTTAGCAGACACTTCCCCTGGGGGCATTCTCATGCCAACATTCATTCATCGATGTTTTCTCTTGCACGCATGTGTTATAAATATATGCATTTGTGCCACAAAGGTGAAATAGTAGCTTGCCTTGTGCCACATATGCACTTGTTTTATAGGCGTTTTACACCGTTTTAAACCGGTCCATAAAACAGAGTTTGGAGACTGTCACTTGTAAAGCTTGGTGGCACCAAAATAAAAATATGACGTTCGTTGAAGTTCTGACATAAAATTGTCACAGATGAAGATGAGCTTGATAACGTCAGAGAGAATTGATAAAATTTAAAAGAAAAAAAAAAGTGTTTTGAGGCACTTTAACTTTTGGCTATGTTGACTATGTCTATCACTATATCAGTATAGCTTCTGCAGTGATGGGGGAGAAGTTTTCTGCCATTCTACCCGTCAACTTTGATCTTCTCCTCTAACTCTATTAGTCTTATCTTTTAGCAATTTATAGGTAAGATTTTGTATTTTCAGGGGAACAATTCTGTCTATTTTCCATTAAACTCACACTTTTTCCATTTTGAATCTTATCATTTGCTCAAGACTGCTCTGGGAAAGGATTTAAACTGATCATTGAAGCAATTTCCAAAAAATGTTCACAAACATGACAAAAAAGCTATGATCAGAATAGCTCTTAGGCTATTGACTGATGCTTTAAAAACTCTTAATAGCTGTAACTGAGTTGTCAAGGAGGCTGTCATTTTTAATATCATGACAATTATCAGACAATGAGAATCGAGATAACAACAAAAGGGCCAAACCCCATATGTAAGGTGTGTTTTGAAATACTGCCTCAGTTTGCTACTTCTGAAATAGAGCAGTGTTAGGTTATGAAGTCAGCCCCAATTGGTAGTTTTCTTTTACCACATTGACTGTTCTAGATCAGCTACGCTGGGTTAAACACTTTAAACGATCATTTATGAAGCAGTTTGCAAGCATTTCCAGAAAATGTTCATACACATTGACCTCTATTTTATATGAACCAGAATGAAAAGGAAATTTTTTTGTGAGATTAGGGCACTAGTCCCTTACCTGTGAAAGGTCTTTTGTAATAATGGATTTGAACTCATGGCATCTGGATTGCAAAGTGAACATGCTAACCATGAGACTGTGAGAAACCTTGTTTTATATCACACAGATCTTCCTGAGCCTTTATGTGTAGAGTAGCTTGATCTGACAATGGATTCTCTGTTGCATCATGCATAAACTTCCTTTCTAACTAAAACTATATCTTAATAATGATAAAAATAATGATAATGATGATATGAGTGCCATAAACGTATCTGGTTTATTGACAAATCACGACAGCCAAGACAATGGTGGGAGACAAAAACCTTACTACATTTATAGATTAGGTCATATAATGGAAAACAGGTAAAGGACATTGACACATGTGAGGTATGAGATCACAGATAAGGTATGGAAATAATTAAAGATATATCTGATGAGTGTGAGCAGACATACCGTATTTACTCGTGTATAAGTCGAGGTTTTTTTCATCAAATCCTTAGTTAATGTTAGGGGGGTCAGGTATGGATGGTCTAGTGTATCATAGAATTATGGGATCTTTAGTTTTGAGGCTTAAACTTATAAGATTTCTGTGAGGTAAAGAATGGGACGATGGTCAATGGGATATCTTGCATTACTATAGATTGTTACTAGTATCTGGAAACAGTAAATATATTTTAAATAAATCATGTCACATTAGTAGTGGACAGTCCATTTGAGGCATAATCTCTGGATTGCCAAATGTAATGTTGAGAGAAAAACTAAAGGCAGGGTGCTTCAGAAAACACAAGGTTTTTATTTGGAGACTTTCTGGCTGGGAAAGATGGAGACATACCGTAGGTCATAACTGCAACAGTCAATCACTGGAGGTCGAGTTTAAAACTGATATGGCGCACATGTATTTGTATACGCTGAGAAATAGATTTTTAAGTCCTTTTTACCGATGGTTTTGGAAGTAGTTAATTTTGTAGCATCTGGTCGGAAACAAACTTCTTGTAGATTACATGTTATTGGTCTTTGATCCCACCATGGAGCAACCAATCATTCACAGCAATCGCATGAGTACTTCAAGGTGCTTCATATGAATTCAAAGTCTCTCCCCATGGGATGTCCACGATACCAACATCTTCTTGTCAACTTATTACTCTTTAATCAATTTCATCAAGAAATAATTATTGCATTCAACATGAGAATTGCATTTTACGTAAGGCTGATTAATGTTTATGTTTTCTTGGAAATGTTTTCGACATGGAATAATGCTTAGGACCAGATATATTTGCAACAGCAATGTTTCATCTGCACTCTATCAGTTATATAGTGATCACTATTGACTTACTGCCAGTCCAAAAAATATAAAGTGACTGAGTGACTTGACATCAGAACAACAGATTGATACCATAGATGCATTCATGTGTCTGAACTAACAATAATATTTGCATTTTAGACATACACATGAATTTTATGTTTTAAGCTCAAATTTCATATATTTGTTGGTAATATTGGTTATCAAAGCGAATAATATCTGTCTTCATTTCAACCTCCCGAAATTCCATAAAGAGTTATTATATTTTGCAAAGCATAAAGATTATTGATCTAGTTTTATATTGGTTTATAATGAATCCCTTAAAGCATATAATTCACTAAGCTAAAGTTATGTTTGCCTCAATTAGAATAAGACAATTCTAACTATTTTCCATTTGGCTGAAAAAAAAATCCTCATTTTTTATCTATGCATAGCACAGCTTGTGCAGAGAGGGGGAGAAATTTCTGTCTGTCTGTCAACTTTAATCTTCTCCTCTGTAACTCACAGTGCCGTATCTGCTGGTAGCAGTTCTCAGCTAATAGTTGGCTAGATGTTGTATTTTCAGGGGACCAATTCTAACTATTTTCCATTTGGCTCAGAATTCTTTCCATCTTTTATAGACTTCTTGAAGAAAATAGAACAGCTATCACTGAGTTGTCAAAGAGGCTTCCATTTTAGATAACATGATAAATATCAGCCATTGAGAATTAAGATAACAAATTCAATATGTGATGTGCATTTTTTGATTGGTTGAAATTAACTTCTGCTCAAGTCTGCTCAGGGAAAGGATTTAAATGAACTTTTATGAAGCAATTTTCAGACATTTCCAGAAATTGCTTGTGAACATTACAAAACATAATTAGGCATCAAAATAATGCTTTACACCCTGTCCAAAAGCAAAGGTATCAAAACTCTCCTTGAAGCTACACCTTTCCCACCAAAATTGGCAAATTGTTTTATGGTCAAAATATTGGCACTTTCAAAACTTTAAAAATCAGTAATAGCTTTTTTGTTTCTATGCAAGTCATGTGTTTGATTCTGTGCAAGCAATGTAATCAGTGTTTAACAGATTTCCGGTAAATACAGATTGAACCAGAAAACTTTTCCCACAAGCCATATCATATGTACGCTTTGGCATGGCCAGGGCATTGAAAAGCATTGAGCATAGCTCTGAGGCCATTGACCTATGTTTTTATTGAAAGTGATCACAGGTGCCAAAAATGAACATTTACTAAAATTTCCATCATTTATTCTTTGCAGCTTGTATTAAGAAATGCAGACAGTTTTGAAAATTTCAGATTTCAGGTTACAAATAATTGTTATTAAAATATTTTATTTCAAGACTGTGTTATTTACCACACAGGTGTACTTGGCCAAGCCCATGAACATGTGCTTGGCCAAGCCCATTGACTTAAAATAAGAATACTGTAGACCCAAATATTTTCACAAGCATGATATTTTCTTGTATTTTGCAATTTGTTGGGCATTCACAAAAAATTCTCATTCATGATATTTTTCTCATGCTTGCCATGCAGGTTGGCACAATGTCAACATACATGTAGCTTCTGCAATGAGGGGCGGGAATTTTCTGTCATCCTGTCTGTCTGCCAACTTTGATCTTCTCTGAAACTATCTATTATGTGTTAAGCTCAGATTTTTTTAAATTTTATAATGATTTTTTAAACAAAACTTATAGCTATCACTTAGTTGGCAAGGAGGCTGCCATTCTGAAAAACATGAAAAATATCAGCTGTTGAAAATTGAGTTAACAACAAAAGGGCCAAATTCAGTATGTAAGGTTTATTTTGATTGGCTGAAATATAGTCTCTGTTTGAAACTTTAAAAAAAGATACCTTGTAACAAATGCCACAAAAGGTAATGTAATAATCAGTGATGTCAACAATAATAGCCAGATTCCTTAATACTATATACTTTACACTAGTTGATATCTGATCTAATGATCTAGCTCTTTTACCCTGTGCTACAGTCTCTAATTCAAAGACACTGTTAAGTATCAAGGCCCCTGCCCCACCCCCATGCCAGTGGCCTGATAAAAAAAACATAGTCTACAATGTACCTTGTATAACAACATTATGTAATGTTATTTCTACCTGGATTGTTAATGGTTCATTGTTCATCAAGTTTCCATGGAGAGAGGGACACACTTTGTTAGCTGCTGCTTATATAATGCCTGACAGAGTCGCTAACTATCTTAATAGTAATCCTATATGATGTCCATGTGCACATCCGGTTTATGGACCAATCACGGCAGTCAAGACAATGGTGGGCACAATGCTGATCATTTTGATTACAAAAAGTGTCCATGGTAACATTGGCGGAAAGTGGCGCTCACCACGTGTCAACATTTCAACATTATTTACCAATATCATTTTTACCACATTGACTGTTCCCGACCTGCAACACTTCAAATAATCACTTAAAGAAAAGCAATTTGAAGGCATTTCCAGAAAATATTTAAAAAAGTAATGATCAGTATAACTCTTAGGCCAATGTCCTATGTTTACTTATTGTCTTTGCAATCTTTTTTTTTCAAGCTGCAGATTAATAAACAAAATTTGAGCAGAAATGTATGGATTATGTCAATTGCCATTAATCCCAGGTACATTTATTTCCATCAATAACTATCATATGAAGAAGGAACAAAGAGTCCAGAGCAAAGTTAATTGTGATTGAAGATGTGTGAACAAGAAACACTCACTGCAAGCTCTGTAATACAATGGTAGAATTCCCTCGCTTTTAATGAAGCCATAAATACTCATTGTGGAAATAATTAATTTTCCAAAGCAATTTCATAAAAAATCTTTTTATTAAAATCACAAAAAAATTTTGTCATATAAATGCCAACATTAGCCAAATCGCAAAATATTGTGACACAAAATTAAAGTGATATACAGTAGTCAGTATTGAATGTCTTCAGTTTTTACGTACTTCCCACATGAGATATCATCTTCTGCGCCATGACAAATTTACTTTGAATAAGTACAATCCAAATCTACTGTCAAACAACTTCTTATCACCATGGTTACTGTCTGTTATATTTTTAATAAACTTTTGTGGCAAATCTTTGCATCTCCATAATGTGAAATGTCCCAGGCCATTTAAAATGATATCTGAGTCTGTAGAAAAGTGCAGTTAGGATTCCTAGTATCCTGCCTTATTGACTGAGCTTCAATCTCCTGCACTAATTTTTAAAGGTTATCAATACCCAGCATCAGACTGTAAGAGTAATCTGAGCTTTAGCTGGGTTTATTATTGTAAGTAGTAAAGTATTATTATTGTGTGGGCAATTTTCACGGAAATCTCTTCTATGTTTTCTCTTTCGTTCGTGACAGATGAGTTAGTATATTTAGTTACTGATTTTCCTCATTGACTGGTCATAATTAGCAATAAAGACATTCAGTATCTATGATAAATGTATTTTTGCATGCACAAGCTTATTATGTAAGATGGAGCTCAAATCTACAAATTATCATTCATTGAATGCGAAACGATTGCTGTAATTATTATTGAAAATTGTCGCTCCACACCTTAAAATCACATGTACAATGTATTTATGGATGCCACCAGTTTCCTGCTATGATGGAGTTGAGACCCAGTCTCTTTGCTCAGGGTTCTCTGTGCCCAAGCAAATTCATGTTTTTAGGAAATCTGACTTAAGATAGTACATGTAGATGTATCATAACAGTGTCGATTGGCAAAGTTTTTGTTAATAATTCAGATTTTCATCATCCCAATGACACGACGCAGACATTTATGTTGCAGTGCTGAGTGGTAGTCTCAATCTCACGACACACGTATCAACTGTAATATCAGCACCTGTCAAAACTACAGCCCTGCCACAAATAACAATATCACCCCACAAACTGGACAGGGCCATCACATCTACATTTGTTTGGATTTTTTTTACCAATCACATTTTGGTAGAGATAATCAAAATGGGAAAGTGTCAAATTTGTTTGTCAGAGAGATCATGTCTCATGTCTCTATGGTAGAGAGGTAGCTGACAGTTAGAGAACATATTATATTCCACTGGCTATCAGATCAATTCTCATATCATCACACTGGTATAGAGGTGGCTGTCAGATCAATTTTCATATCATCACACTGGTATAGAGGTGGCTGTCAGATCAATTCTCATATCATCACACTGGTATAGAGGTGGCTGTCAGATCAATTATCATATCATCACACTGGTATAGAGGTGGCTGTCAGATCAATTCTCATATCATTACACTGGTATAGAGGTGGCTGTCAGATCAATTATCATATCATCACACTGGTATAGAGGTGGCTGTCAGATCAATTATCATATCATCACACTGGTATAGGTGGCTGTCAGATCAATTATCATTTCATCACACTGGCATAAAGGTGTCTATCAGAACAATTCTGTTATCATCACACTGGTATACAGAGGTGACTATCAGGACAATTCTCATATCATCACACTGGTATAGAGGTGGCTGTCAGATCAATTCTAATATCATCACACTGGTATAGAGGTGGCTGTCAGATCAATTCTCTTATCATTATGCTGGCATAGAGGTGGCTGTCAGAACAATTCTGTTATCATCACACTGGCATAGAGGTGACTATCAGGACAATTCTCATATCATCACACTGGTATAGAGGTGACTATCAGGACAATTCTCATATCATTACACTGGCATAGAGGTGACTATCAGGACAATTCTCATATCATCACACTGGTATAGAGGTGGCTGTCAGATCAATTCTCATATCATTATACTGGTATAGAGGTGGCTGTCAGATCAATTTTCATATCATCACACTGGTATAGAGGTGACTATCAGGACAATTCTCATATCATTATACTGGTTTGGAGGTGGCTGTCAGATCAATTCTCATATCATTATACTGGTATAGAGGTGGCTGTCAGATCAATTATCATATCATCACACTGGTATAGAGGTGGCTGTCAGAACAATTCTCATATCATTATACTGGTATAGAGGTGGCTGTCAGATAAATTTGAGCATTTGCAGGAAATAATGTGATTAAGAAATGCTCGGGATATAGATGAGAAATCCACTGTGATAAAGATGAGATGGATAGAGCCACTGAGAGCCTGCAGCTCAACATACTGGCACTGGACACAAGTGGGTGGCAAGCTCATTGATAGAACAGCATGGCCAACCATGTGATCTAACGAAGCTGACCTTGCCATTGTTGGTAGATGAAAATTGATGTGACACAGAGGTAACAAAGGTATAACACACTAGATTGATATAAGAGGACAGGCTTGATGTTGAAACATTACACACGCTGTTGATGTGTGGAATGTTCATGGCCCCAGCAGTGGGTGGACACCTCATGACCTTTACTTTGTTTTATGTTTATTGATACAGAAAACTCATAAAAATGTCAATTAACCGAAATTGTTACAATACATAGAATATGTTTTTTCTTGTTGGATAAATGTAGATAATGATACACTGATTAGAGTGCCAAATATTTTCATTGTGGAAAAATTGAAAAATAATAAAGTAATCAGTGGTCCTTTCTGATGATTTGTGTTGAAGAATGAATTAAATGCAATGTAATATCCTATCAAGAACAGCATGTTCAGGTTGTTTTTTTAAATTTCATTGTTCATTTTTTAATATTTACTAAAATTGATAGTTTGCACATAATCTGATATTGAACTGGTTAAGTTGAAACTTGGCTTTTTTTTTATCAACAGCCGTGCATTTTTTCTTACACCTGTTCATTTCCAGCATGTCATAGTCATCAAGCAAGTTAGGTTTACTTGATAACTCAATGTAGAATATGGAGAAAAATAGGGCCATAACATGGACATAATTGCCATATTCAACAGTTTACATTTACAAAAGTGGAATGCAGCGATGTAGAATATTTGAAAATAGATACAGTCTCATTTCCACCTGTCCGCAGTACGGGTTAGCAGACACTTCCCCTGGGGGCATTCTCATGCCAACATTCATTCATCGATGTTTTCTCTTGCACGCATGTGTTTCAAATATATGCATTTGTGCCACAAAGGTGAAATAGTAGCTTGCCTTGTGCCACATATGCACTTGTTTTATAGGCGTTTTACACCGTTCCATAAAACAGAGTTTGGAGACTGTCACTTGTAAAGCTTGGTGGCACCAAAATAAAAATATGACGTTCGTTGAAGTTCTGACATAAAATTGTCACAGATGAAGATGAGCTTGATAACGTCAGAGAGAATTGATAAAATTTAAAAGAAAAAAAAGTGTTTTGAGGCACTTTAACTTTTGGCTATGTTGACTATGTCTATCACTATATCAGTATAGCTTCTGCAGTGATGGGGGAGAAGTTTTCTGCCATTCTACCCGTCAACTTTGATCTTCTCCTCTAACTCTATTAGTCTTATTTTTTAGCAATTTATAGGTAAGATTTTGTATTTTCAGGGGAACAATTCTGTCTATTTTCCATTAAACTCACACTTTTTCCATTTTGAATCTTATCATTTGCTCAAGACTGCTCTGGGAAAGGATTTAAACTGATCATTGAAGCAATTTCCAAAAAATGTTCACAAACATGACAAAAAAGCTATGATCAGAATAGCTCTTAGGCTATTGACTGATGCTTTAAAAAATCTTAATAGCTGTAACTGAGTTGTCAAGGAGGCTGTCATTTTTAGTATCATGACAATTATCAGACAATGAGAATCGAGATAACAACAAAAGGGCCAAACTCCATATGTAAGGTGTGTTTTGAAATACTGCCTCAGTTTGCTACTTCTGAAATAGAGCAGTGTTAGGTTATGAAGTCAGCCCCAATTGGTAGGTTACTTTTACCACATTGACTGTTCTAGATCAGCTACGCTGGGTTAAACACTTTAAACGATCATCTCTGAAGCAGTTTGCAAGCATTTCCAGAAAATGTTCATACACATTGACCTCTATTTTATATGAACCAGAATGAAAAGGAAAATATTTTGTGAGATTAGGGCACTAGTCCCTTACCTGTGAAAGGTCTTTTGTAATAAGGGATTTGAACTCATGGCATCTGGATTGCGAAGTGAACATGATAACCATGAGACTGTGAGAAACCTTGTTTGATATCACACAGATTTTCCTGAGCCTCTATGTGTAGAGTAGCTTGGTCTGAAAATGGATTCTCTGTTGCATCATGCATAAACTTCCTTTCTAACTAAAACTATATCTTAATAATGATAATACTATGAGTGCCATAAACGTATTTGGTTTATTGATCAGTATTGTGATCATAAATAGTCATTGCCTTGATATAATTGTGGTCATAGTCACTGCCTAGATATAATTGTGGTCAGACATAGTCACTGCCTAGATATAATTGTGGTCATGGTCACTGCCTAGATATAATTGTGATCATAAATAGTCATTGCCTTGATATAATTGTGGTCATAGTCACTGCCTAGATATAATTGTGGTCAGACATAGTCACTGCCAAGATATAATTGTGGTCATGGTCACTGCCTAGATATAATTGTGATCATAAATAGTCACTGCCTAGATATAATTGTGGTCATAGTCACTGCCTAGATATAATTGTGATCATAAATAGTCACTGCCTTGATGTAATTATGATCAGACATAGTCACTGCCAAGATATAATTGTGGTCAGACATAGTCATTGCCTCGATATAATTGTGATGATAAATAGTCACTGCCTAGATATAATTGTGGTCAGACATAGTCATTGCCTAGATATAATTGTGATCATAAATAGTCATTGCCTAGATATAATTGTGATCATAAATAGTCATTGCCTAGATATAATTGTGGTCATAGTCACTGCCTAGATATAATTGTGATCATAAATAGTCACTGCCTTGATGTAATTATGATCAGACATAGTCACTGCCTAGATATAATTGTGATCATAAATAGTCACTGCCTAGATATAATTGTGGTCAGACATACCGGTAGTCATTGCCTAGATATAATTGTGATGATAAATAATCACTGCCTAGATATAATTGTGGCCAGACATAGTCACTGCCTAGATATAATTGTGGTCAGACATAGTCATTGCCTAGATATAATTGTGATCATAAATAGTCACTACCTAGATATAATTGTGGTCATAGTCACTGCCAAGATATAATTCTGGTCAGACATAGTCACTGCCAAGATATAATTGTGGTCATGGTCACTGCCTAGATATAATTGTGGTCATAAATAGTCATTGCCTAGATATAATTGAGGTCAGACATAGTCATTGCCTAGATATAATTGAGGTCAGACATAGTCACTGCCTAGATATAATTGTGGTCAGACATAATCACTGCCTAGATATAATTGTGGTCAGACATAGTCACTGCCTAGATATAATTGTGGTCATGGTCACTGCCTAGATACAATTGCGGTCATAAATAGTCACTGCCAAGATATAATTGTGGTCAGACATAGTCACTGCCTAGATATAATTGTGGTCATAGTCACTGCCTAGATATAATTGTGATCATAAATAGTCACTGCCTAGATATAATTCTGGTCATAGTCACTGCCAAGATATAATTCTGGTCAGACATAGTCACTGCCTAGATATAATTGTGGTCATAGTCACTGCCTAGATATAATTGTGATCATAAATAGTCACTGCCTAGATATAATTCTGGTCATAGTCACTGCCTAGATATAATTGAGGTCAGACATAGTCACTGCCAAGATATAATTGTGGTCATGGTCACTGCCAAGATATAATTGAGGTCAGACATAGTCACTGCCTAGATATAATTGTGGCCAGACATAGTCACTGCCTAGATATAATTGTGGTCAGACATAGTCACTGCCTAGATATAATTGTGGTCATGGTCACTGCCTAGATATAATTGTGGCCAGACATAGTCACTGCCTAGATATAATTGTGATCATAAATACTCACTGCCTAGATATAATTGTGGTCATAGTCACTGCCTAGATATAATTGTGTTCAGACATAGTCACTGCCTTGATGTAATTATGATCAGAAATAGTCACTGCCTTGATGTAATTATGATCAGAAATAGTCACTACCCAGATATAATTGTGATCAGCACTATCTTGATACAATTGTGAAAATTGCACACAAATAAAGTTAAACATTTATTCCCAGACAAAGATTTGATTGATTCTTTGTAAAAGTTTGCACCAAACATCTTTTATCAAATTTGGATTCACACGAAACCATACATTGATTAAAGTGTGATTTCCATTAAAATAGGATATACATTAGTCATGTTTCAATATTAGTAACAAATCTTTAATGGACTATCATGTTTCTTGACTTTCTATAAAAATTTTGTTTGCAAAGAAAAAGTTTAATTTGTGTTTCAAATTATTGTTTTGCATAAAGAATCTGATTAACTAATCTCATGTTATCTAATTATTCTCTGCTAAAATGGAAATGCAATCATACTATATTTCATAGTACGGTGTAGAATGGCTAATTGTTTCTCTACATACAATGTTGGTGGTTGAGTCAATGTTACTGATACATATAATGTGGGTGGTACATACAATGTTGGAGGTACATACAATGTGGGTAGTACACACAATATTAGTGGGTACATACAATGTGGGTGGTTGACTCAATGTAACCGATACATACAATGTTGGTGATACATACAATATTGGAGGTACATAAAATATTGGGTACATACAATGTGGGTGGTACATACAATGTGGGAGGTACATACAATGTTGATGGTACATATAATGTGGGTGGTACATACATGTACAGTGCCGGAAGCCAATATGTTATGAGGATTTGAACAGTAAGCTGGAGGAAGTGATTTTTGCATTTCTTGAATTGTGTTATGTTATTTCATGACTGTGCAATGGATACAGTGATGTTCCGATTGCAGAGCAAATAAGAGATGCCATTTTTGCATGTGAATTGAGTTGTATTTGTAAATGTATGCTAATATTGTTTACTGTTACAATCCCTTACGAATCTATCTTGTGCTGTGAGGGTCCACACAGGCACTGGGATAACATTTAAGATGGTATAATCTTTGGTCACATTCCAATCCTGAAATTCCTGAAGGTATTTATATTAGACCCAGATAAAATTGGTCAGTCAGTAAAGTATGTTTCTTAATCAAGGATCTTAGGTGTTACCTGCCAGAACAGTTAGGCCAGTGTCTATTTTTCTCAGCAGAGGTATGATAATAAGGCTGCCTGCTGTCCCATCCCTGATATATCATTGGGCATATGTTTGTGACATATTGAATATTAATGACAATTAGGATTGGCTGCCACAATATCACTTCCTTGAGGGAACGAGGGAGGGAGGGAAGTGCATTGAGTTAATTTCTGACAGGCTCAGTATTAACATTGAGCATGATTTTATAGTGTGAATGCATGAGAGTGAATGCATGAGAGAGAAATGCAGGAGAGTGAATGCAGGAGAGTGAATGCAGGAGAGTGAATGCAGGAGTGTGAATGCAGGAGTGAGAATGCACGAGAGTGAATGCAGGAGAGTGAAAACAGGAGAGTGAAAACAGGAGAGTGGGAGAGTGAATACAGGAGAGTGAAAACAGGAGAGTGGGAGAGTGAATACAGGAGAGTGAATGCAGGAGTGTGAATGCAGGAGAGTGAATGCAGGAGTGTGAATGCAGGAGAGTGAATGCAGGAGTGTGAATACAGGAGAGTGGGAGAGTGAATGCAGGAGAGTGAATGCAGGAGTGTGAATGCAGGAGAGTGAATGCAGGAGTGTGAATACAGGAGAGTGGGAGAATGAATGCAGGTGAATGGGACAGTGAATGCAGGTGAATGGGAGAGTGAATGCAGGAGAGTGAATGCAGGAGAGTGAATGCAGGAGAGTGAATGCAGGAGAGTGAATGCAGGAGAGTGAATGCAGGAGAGTGAATGCAGGAGAGTGAATGCAGGAGAGTGAATGCAGGAGAGTGAATGCAGGAGAGTGAATGCAGGAGAGTGAATGCAGGAGAGTGAATGCAGGAGAGTGAATGCAGGAGAGTGAATGCAGGAGAGTGAATGCAGGAGAGTGAATGCATCATTTTTCACCACTCCTTCCATTCTCAGTACCTCAGTTTGTTTAACAGTATCTGCAAAACTTACAAGACAGATTAAATATTAATGTAAATATTGGCCTATTCCTTTGTCTATCAGCAGTGAGTTAGTTTGTGTAAAACAACACCTCTTTGCAAAGTGTTTGTCTTGTTGGGAGACGACAACATACTGATCTGCAAGCAGGTCGTAATCCTTACGCTTCCAATATTACACACAGACTAAACAAAGGGCATTGTAAAACGTATTTTATTCAGAAAGGATATCAATGCTTTTCTTGTTAAGTGCATTGTTTTTTTTTCCATAAAAGGGCTTTCGGGACATGAAAACAGAGGATCACGTTGAGATTGATTACAATTCACCATCATGATATTTATATGAGAACTGTCCACACTGGCAGAATATCATAGAATAATATGTCGACACCCACTAGTTGAAAACAACATTGTTATATGTATGATATCCCAAGCTTTTATATTCTATTCTGCAGCATTTGATTTCACTGAAAAAGTGCTTGTTTTTTTCAGACTAATTTGGTTATATTTCTGACAGTATCATCTGGTTTGATTTTGAATGTTTGAGAAAAATAACATACTTCAAAACTGTTTCTTTGAATGATTCATATTACTTAAGTTTTGATATCTCTTTTGGCTATATTTGTCTATTTATTATCATTACTCTTTTTTTTGGTTATTTTTATCAAATGAGAAATTAATGTGCTTATTGATCATATCAGCCATTCATATTATCATATCAGACAATAATCTGACTCAGGCAGGATAAGCTAGGCAACTGTGTTATCATAGCAGACAACAACATGACTCAGGCAGGATAAGCTAGGCAACTATGTTATCATATCAGACAATAACATGACTCAGGATAAGCTAGGCAATTATGTTATCATATCAGACAATAATATGACTCAGGGTAAGCTAGGTAACTATGTTATATCAGACAACAACATGAATCAGGGTAAGCTAGGCAACTGTTATCATATCAGACAATAACATGACTCAGGCAGGATAAGCTAGGCAACTATGTTATCATATGAAACAAATAACATGACTCAGGGTAAGCTAGGCAACTGTGTTATCATATCAGACAATAACATGACTCAGGCAGGATAAGCTAGGCAACTATGTTATCATATGAAACAAATAACATGACTCAGGCAGGATAAGCTAGGCAGCTATGTTATCATATCAGAAAATAACATGACTCAGGCAGGATAAGCTAGGCAACTATGTTATCATAGCAGACAACAACATGACTCAGGCAGGATAAGCTAGGGAACTATGTTATCATATCAGACAATAACATGACTCAGGCAGGATAAGCTAGGCAGCTATGTTATCATATCAGACAATAACATGACTCAGGCAGGATAAGCTAGGCAACTATGTTATCATATCAGACAATAACATGACTCAGGCAGGATAAGCTAGGCAACTGTGTTATCATATCAGACAATAATATGACTCAGGCAGGATAAGCTAGGCAGCTATGTTATCATATCAGACAACAACATGACTCAGGCAGGATAAGCTAGGCAGCTATGTTATCATATCAGACAATAACATGACTCATGGTAAGCTAGGCAGCTATGTTATCATATCAGACAACAACATGACTCAGGCAGGATAAGCTAGGCAGCTATGTTATCATATCAGACAACAACATGACTCAGGCAGGATAAGCTAGGCAACTATGCTATCCTATCAGACAATAACATGACTCAGGCAGGATAAGCTAGGCAGCTATGTTATCATATCAGACAATAATATGACTCAGGCAGGATAAGCTAGACATCTATGCTATCATATCAGACAATAACATGACTCAGGGTAAGCTAGGCAACTGTTTTATCATATCAGACAATAACATGACTCAGGCAGGATAAGCTAGGCAGCTATGTTATCATATCAGACAACAACATGACTCAGGCAGGATAAGCTAGGCAGCTATGTTATCATATCAGACAATAATATGACTCAGGATAAGCTAGGCAGCTATGTTATCATATCAGACAATAACATGACTCAGGCAGGGTAAGCTAGGCAGCTATATTATCATATCAGACAATAACATGACTCAGGCAGGATAAGCTAGGCAGCTATATTATCATATCAGACAATAACATGACTCAGGCAGGATAAGCTAGGCAGCTATGTTATCATATCAGACAATAATATGACTCAGGATAAGCTAGGCAGCTATGTTATCATATCAGACAATAACATGACTCAGGCAGGGTAAGCTAGGCAACTGTGTTATCATATCAGACAACAACATGACTCAGGCAGGGTAAGCTAGGCAACTATGTTATCATATCAGACAATAACATGACTCAGGCAGGATAAGCTAGGCAGCTATGTTATCATATCAGACAATAACATGACTCAGGCAGGGTAAGCTAGGCAACTGTGTTATCATATCAGACAACAACATGACTCAGGCAGGGTAAGCTAGGCAACTATGTTATCATATCAGACAATAACATGACTCAGGCAGGATAAGCTAGGCAACTGTGTTATCATATCAGACAACAACATGACTCAGGCAGGATAAGCTAGGCAGCTATGTTATCATATCAGACAATAATATGACTCAGGATAAGCTAGGCAGCTATGTTATCATATCAGACAACAACATGACTCAGGCAGGATAAGCTAGGCAGCTATGTTATCATATCAGACAATAACATGACTCAGGCAGGATAAGCTAGGCAACTATGTTATCATATCAGACAATAACATGACTCAGGCAGGATAAGCTAGGCAACTATGCTATCATATCAGACAACAACATGACTCAGGCAGGGTAAGCTAGGCAACTGTGTTATCATATGAGACAATAACGTGACTCGGGGTACGCTAGGCAGCTATGTTATCATATCAGACAACAACATGACTCAGGCAGGATAAGCTAGGCAACTATGTCATCATATCAGACAATAACATGACTCAGGCAGGATAAGCTAGGCAGCTATGTTATCATATCAGACAATAACATGACTCAGGCAGGATAAGCTAAGCAGCTATGCTATCATATCAGACAATAACATGACTCAGGCAGGATAAGCTAGGCAACTGTGTTACCATATCAGACAATAACATGACTCAGGCAGGATAAGCTAGGCAGCTATGCTATCATATCAGACAATAACATGAATCAGGCAGGATAAGCTAGGCAGCTATGCTATCATATCAGACAACAACATGACTCAGGCAGGATAAGCTAGGCAACTATGCTATCATATCAGACAATAACATGACTCAGGCAGGATAAGCTAGGCAGCTATGTTATCATTTCAGACAATAACATGACTCAGGCAGGATAAGCTAGGCAACTATGCTATCATATCAGACAATAACATGACTCAGGCAGGATAAGCTAGGCAGCTATGTTATCATATCAGACAATAACATGACTCAGGCAGGATAAGCTAGGCAGCTATGTTATCATATCAGACAATAACATGACTCAGGCAGGATAAGCTAGGCAACTATGTTATCATATCAGACAATAATATGTCTCAGGCAGGATAAGCTAGGCAGCTATATTATCATATCAGACAATAACATGACTCAGGATTAATAGGTTCAAATGGCAGAAATATTTATGTAACACTATTCATGTACAATTCAGACATAAGGTATTGTTTTCAAAGTTAAAATTTAATCTCCCCTACTTTGGTAACTATGGGGGTGTGAAATTACCTTAGTAGAGTATCATTATATGAGTTATGTCAGTGCAAGTTTATTTGCTGAATTAGCCAGAAATTCCAAATAGAGATTCCTCAGCCCAGCATACACATATTATATGTCACATACTTGACTGAATGGATATTATTATATGCTCCAAATTTCTTCCAAATATGCTTGAAATTTCACTGATATTAAAATGTAATTAACCAAGCTTGATTCTAACAGGTAATACCAAGCTTGAGTCTAACAGATAATACCAAGCTTGAGTCTAACAGATAATACCAAGCTTGATTCTAACAGATAATACCAAGCTTGAGTCTAACAGATAATACCAAGCTTGAGTCTGTCAGATAATACCAAGTTTGAGTCTATCGGATAATACCAAGCTTGATTCTAACAGATAATACCAAGCTTGAGTCTAACAGATAAAACCAAGTTTGAGTCTGTCAAATGAAGCCAAGCTTGAGTCTGTCAGATAATACCAAGCTTGATTCTAACAGGTAGTACCAAGCTTGAGTCTATCGGATAATACCAAGCTTGAGTCTATCAGATAAAACCAAATTTGAGTCTCTCAGATAAAACCAAACTTGAGTCTTTCAGATAAAACCAAATTTGAGTCTCTCAGATAAAATCAAACTTGAGTCTCTCAGATAAAACCAAACTTGAGTCTATCAGATAAAACCAAGTTTGAGTCTATAGGATAATACCAAGCTTTAGTCTGTCAGATGAAGCCAAGCTTGAGTCTGTCAGATAATACCAAGCTTGATTCTAACAGATAATACCAAGCTTGATTCTAACAGATAATACCAAGCTTGATTCTAACAGATAATACCAAGCTTGATTCTAACAGATAAAACCAAGCTTGAGTCTGTCAGATAATACCAAGCTTGAGTCTGTCAGATAATACCAAGTTTGAGTCTGTCAGATGAAGCCAAGCTTGAGTCTGTCAGATAATACCAAGCTTGATTCTAACAGATAATACCAAGCTTGATTCTAACAGATAATACCAAGCTTGATTCTAACAGACAATACCAAGCTTGATTCTAACAGATAATACCAAGCTTGATTCTAACAGATAATACCAAGCTTGATTCTAACAGATAAAACCAAGCTTGAGTCTGTCAGATAATACCAAGCTTGAGTCTATCAGATAATACCAAGCTTGATTCTAACAGATAATACCAAGCTTGAGTCTAACAGATAAAACCAAGTTTGAGTCTCTCAGATAAAACCAAGTTTGAATCTATCAGATAAAACCAAGCTTTAGTCTATCAGAAAATACCAAATTTGGGTCTATCAGATAATACTATGTCTGTGTTGCTAGCTGCATTCACATTAAGGTAGAATTATAGCCATAGTGTTGTCCTTTTTGTAGTGAAAAGTGCTCTTAAATGTATTTATTGAGTCCTGTGAGAAGGTTTTCTTCAGCATAAACTCCTAGTATTTTATCAATGTATTGCATAAATCTGTACACGTCTCTGGTGAATTCTTCTCATTTCAATGATGTACTGACTGCAGTAAATATCAGTTAAAATGCAATCAAGGGACTGTCACAATGTACTGGACTTGGATTTGAAGGGAGTCCAGTAAATGTCAAGTGTGTGGGACCAGGACTGCTTTATGGCTACAGGAGACAATTTTGTTGGTTCTTATTGCAAAATATACATAATGTTAGAAATCCCCATCAAGAGGCAGGCTCTTGATATGAAAAAAGAACTTCAATCACGCAAGTTTATAATTCTTACCATGTTTTGTCATGGTTGAGGCCAAAGATCATGCCATAAGAAATTTGAGTATCTGCTTATCAAAGCCATTAAGCATCCTATTTTATCATATCCACTGTATGATATATTGTAGAGAAAAATGTAAATTCTATTTGGATTGAATGTGGGCTTTCACCAAAGGAAATAAATGAGGAATCAATGAATGGTTAATAATTAGATTTAAAATAAAAGCAATTCATTTGTTTAATTTCAATTACAATGAATGACAGATTGAAGTGTGCTTTTTCAATGCATCATTTTTCACATTTATATTCTGGCAAAGTATTAACAAAAATATGGATGGTAATTTGAGGATCTTTGGGATTGTCTTTTACTTAAGAATACAAAAAAAAAAATACAAAACATTCATATTGCTCCACATGAAAATCGATATGTTTTCCACATGAGCTAGTTGAGCTGTATCATTATGGGATATATGGCAGCCATGTTTGACCTCATGGGGTCACACGCATAACTGAATAGTTTAGACTCAAACTTTGCATTATCTGATAGACTCAAGCTTGGTATCATTATGGGATATATGGCAGCCATGTTTGACCTCATGGGGTCACACGCATAACTGAATAGTTTAGATACGAGTCATAATTGAGCAATAAATGAACAGTGGTATTGATACCATGCATTTTGCACATTTACAAGATTGCCTGAATTGTTCTGGAAGGGTTAATTCAGGATTGTTTATTTTTTAAAAATTAAAATGATCACAATTTATGACATCAGAGGCTCAGTAATAGAATTAATTCACCGAAGATTATCACCGCTGTCGGATAAATCTGTAGATAATTTCTCACGTTTCTATGCAATGGAAATACTTCAATATCCCACGATGGCAGCAAATCTCACATTTCTCCACAAACAATATGTGCAAGTGAATTAAAAGTTGGAGTCAAAAAGTATTTACCCACGTGATAGTATCTATCCAAGTTTCAGTGATATTTATTCTTTGGATATCAGGTGACATGATGAGAATACTGTTACTAATATGAATTGAAACACAAGAAAGAACAGAACTTTATTGTTGTTGTTGGATAATACTTGAATTGTCTCGTTGGAGCATACATTATCATTTATTATTCAGAAACAAGGAATTTTTGTTTTTGCTGTAAGACAATTAAGATCTATTTTGGTGCAATAATTGTCACTTTTAGGGCTATATTTTGTTCATAAAAAGTATGTTATGGCAGTGTAATTACTGTTATTTTCTTTGGATATGATCATTAAGACCCATATCTTTCATGTATTATTCAGCATGCATCTATTATGTAGACAGAAATATTGCATGGCAAATTGCATTTTATTTTGCAGGAAAGTGAAACTGTTAAATCAGAAGTATCTCGCAACCTTCCCAAAACTCTTCATACTGAGCACGAAAGGAGTGCGGCCACGCTGTACTCGGCATCTCCCGACAAAACCATGTACCGCGGCATCAGTCAAGACAGCATGGGGGCGTACTTCATGCCCCAACCACCGACCAACACCCCTAGTAACTACCCCACACCAGGAGAAATGCACCCTGAAGACACAGGTAACTATAGCAACCCTCCTAGTAACTAACCCCACACCAGGAGAAATGCACCCTGAAGATACAGGTAACTATAGCAACCCTCCTAGTAACTAACCACACACCAGGAGAGATGCACCCTGAAGACACAGGTAACTATAACAACCCTCATAGTAACTAACCCCACACCAGGAGAGATGCACCCTGAAGACACAGGTAACTATAACAACCCTCCTAGTAACTACCCCACACAAGGACAACACACAGGTATTTTCTGATTCTAAGCTCCAACATGAAAAGATATCAAAGTCTTACTTTAGCACTGAAATTTTAAGAATGGTGGGAAAATTGATACAATTTTCCTGCGAAGAAAGATTCCTATGAAACTGTATTTGATATGACATCATGGACATCCACACAGCATAGAATTCCTACTGGATTGATATTTATACTATATATATGCATTACATATCCATACACCCACCTTCAAAGGTGATATTTTGCTGAATCTGTATTTTGATGTTTTTTTCCACTGGAGAATATACCTGACTTAAGAGGTGAAACACAGGTGCAAGAAACAGGCATAGGGGATTAAAAAGGAGAATAGTGCATCGCAACGAATGCATTCAAATGTACTCTCTTGGAGTCAAATTTCTTTTTCATAGTTGTTAGCCAAGCTGTGAAAGCACTAAAACATGGTGGCAGAAAATTGGTTGAATATTGCATCAAAATCTCTTTTAGGGCCTAACATGTGATGTGTTGATATTTTTATAGTTTAAGCACTATCTTACAGTTCTCAGGTTCTGATTTCAAGTGTTGGTACATAATGATAAAGTGTTTCTCACTTCAACATTTGAGGGGAGCGGATTTGGTCTACTGCAACACATCACCCATCATTTAGGTCATCATATACTTCATCAACTCGCTGCTTTTGAGCAATATGGACATTGAAAAAAATAATTTCCCATTTGCTGATGTAACATTTTGACATTTGGATGATTAATTTTGGTGGGAGAGGGGATGTTTCTGTTAATGGCTTTTGTAGGAGATTTGATTATGAAAAGTGTTTTTTTTTCTTTTCAAACCGAAAATATTCCCAAAATTCAGTTATCATAACAACTTCACGTATGACACTTGAATACAATCTATGGCTCTTGCCGACAGATCTCAACGATTAACAAGCAACAATGCCCATTTACTTTGTTCATACAATCAGCAAGGATTTATGAATAACAAAATATTTTGGTTAAAATTTAATGTAAAGATAATTTCATACATCTTTATTAAAATAAGCAAACAAGAATGGTCATCAGGATTAACATTAACATTTAGCAGTGATATAATTCCCTCTCTACCCACATACATTCATCATTTGAAAAGGCATATATGTCTACATATGAAAATCCAGCAAAAATTGATAAATATTTAAAACAGAAATAATATGTTATTCATATATTGTAGATTGGCAAGTGATGATATTTCCATTTTGGATTTTTTTTGTTCAGCAAGTCAGCATTAATGTGTAATTGATTCCACCTGAGATACCTGAATCCTGATGGGAATATAATTAAATACATATCATTCTATATGGATGGTGAGGTGGGATTTTAAAGATGAGAGCCTGCGACAGTAGAAGTGTGGTGTACTTGTCACTCAGTGTTATTCAAATATATTATAAATGTCTGAAATAAGAAACTTTTGTGAATGTCGCACATTTTATGAAAAAAAAACCACAATAAATAATTGTTATTTAATATGCTTTTAACACAAAGGATAAAATTTATATTTTTATATGAACAGATAAGTTCAGGAATGTGGTAAATGATCAGTGGCCATTTTATATGACACTTTATGATGTCATCTTTGTGGGAAGAGATTCAGAATAGCATGCTAGAAACACTTTGCTTGGGATTGTGGTGGTTATGATAAGCTTCTTACGTTTATAGCCTGGCAGATACTTTTTAAATTTTAAAATGTCTAAGGATTGAAATTATGAAAAGTGATTCCTAAGGGTACACATCGTTATTTTCTATTAGACCGACAAAAGAGTTTGTATTTAATGTCAAAGTCGGACAGATATAATTCAAAATTGACTGCTTTGTAATGCAGAAAAATGTTTCTCTCGTATGCATATAATATTTTTGTCCAAATCTTCCATGAATATTTGAACCTTGGGGTATTTTATTTTATTCCCAAGAATACAGTTAGTTACTTTATGTTCACATGACAATAGTTCAGCACATATTTCCCCCCACCATTTTCACAAAGTGTTAGCAGCCCTTTGCCCTGGATTATAACTACATATATAGGAAAGCATTATTCACGATTATATATTATTGTTTATGTTAGGTCCTAGAGCTGAGCAGGAATAGCAGTATTGTATGCAAGGCATTGAGGACACTCCTCAAATTGTATATATCTTTATGGTGTGGCATCAGATAACCCTGATGCATAATTAAGCAATGTTTGATTTGATCGCGATGTAAAGTTGGTGGTGGCAACATACTGTAGACAATCAGATTTAGCTTTGTCAGTATTAAAATGAATGGAGGAAAAGCCTTTAGTGGCAAGGAGGCTTGATGGAGATCTCCCCCTGTGGCTGGTACACAAACAGCTATGGCCTTCCAGTTACCATTACTGTTAGGCTTGGCATATACTGTATTCTTATGCACCGCGTGGGAATTATGCAATTTTTTTTATGGTTTGGTGTAAAATAACAGCACTAAGGGTCAGAAACTGGCCTTGCCATGCAAACCATAAGACAGCCGGGTGTTGAGTCATAAAATATATTCTGTTGACAGTAAGATAGACCTTAACACCTTGTGAGATGAAATTACAAGATTACATGATTCCCCGTAAGAGTGACAAATGGTGGCAACACAAGGTTAAAAAAATATTGGTGAATGCTCAAAATATTCTGCAAACATACTGGCTTTGAAGGGCTATATCATTTTAGGAAGTACTTAATATATTTTTCTTCGGGTATTAAATCTTCTGATCCAAATATTTGAGATGTTGTGTTTGTATTCATGTGAACCAAAAGTGCTCACTGTACTTAGAGATCAAGCATTAGATAACATTTAGTTACCATGGTAACCTTTGTATGAATTCTTTGAAATTCAATACGGCATTGAGATGTAACTTTATCTTTTTACTTTGTGGTAACCTAAGTCTATGAAATTCTTTGAAATTTAATATGGAATATAGGTGTACGTTTATGTTGCTACAACCCCAGTATAACATGATAAAGTTAAGATTTAGTTAATTCTGACATCAAGCAATCAGTTATTTTTTATCCAGAGAGAGTACAGGGAACATGGAGCTGTTGTGTATATTTAACCATGTCATTATTGCAGACATATTATAGCTGACTTTCCAATACTGCAACATATCAAATGCCTGGCATTTGCCTTGGGAATTAAATTGCATATGTGGAGAGTTACATTTTAGTTTTTGTTGGGGGACCCATGATTGACACAAATGTGCCATTGATATTCATTATGTGTGGTTCTCTTGAGGAGAATGACAGCAGATTACGGCATGCTACATCATGAAAATGGATGAGATTAGATGAGCAATGGTGCAAAAAACAGGCCTTTTTGTCAACTGATATCCCATTGCACTCTTACCATGGGGTCTTCCTCTCCTCATGGTGCGGCACTGCACTCTAGCAATGGTCCCCTCATAGTGTGGCACTGCGCTCTAACAGTGGTCTCATGGTGTGGCACTGCGCTCTAACAGTGGTCTCCTCATGGTGTGGCACTGCGCTCTAACAGTGGTCTCCTCATGGTGCAGCAATGCACTCTAACAGTGGTCTCCTCATGGTGTGGCACTGCACTCTAACAGTGGTCTCCTCATAGTGTAGCACTGCAATCTAACAGTGGTCTCCTCATGGTGTGGCACTGCACTCTAACAGTGGTCTCCTCATGGTGCGGCACTGCACTCTAACAGTGGTTCCCTCATGGTGTGCCACTGCACTCTAACAGTGGTCTCATGGTGTGGCACTGCGCTCTAACAGTGGTCTCCTCATGGTGTGGCACTGCACTCTAACAGTGGTCTCCTCATGGTGCGGCACTGCGCTCTAATAGTGGTCTCCTCATGGTGTGGCACTGCACTCTAACAGTGGTCTCCTCATGGTGCGGCACTGCACTCTAACAGTGGTCTCCTCATGGTGCGGCACTGCACTCTAACAGTGGTCTCCTCAGGGTGCGGCACTGCGCTCTAATAGTGGTCTCCTCATGGTGTGGCACTGCACTCTAACAGTGGTCTCCTCATGGTGCGGCACTGCACTCTAACAGTGGTCTCATGGTGTGACACTGCACTCTAGCAATGGTCCCCTCATAGTGTGGCACTGCACTCTAACAGTGGTCTCCTCATGGTGCGGCACTGCACTCTAACAGTGGTCTCCTCATGGTGCGGCACTGCACTCTAACAGTGGTCTCCTCATGGTGCGGCACTGCACTCTAACAGTGGTCTCCTCATGGTGTGGCACTGCGCTCTAACAGTGGTCTCCTCATGGTGTGGCACTGCACTCTAACAGTGGTCTCCTCATGGTGCGGCACTGCACTCTAACAGTGGTCTCCTCATGGTGTGGCACTGCACTCTAACAGTGGTCTCCTCATGGTGTGGCACTGCGCTCTAACAGTGGTCTCCTCATGGTGTGGCACTGCACACTAACAGTGGTCTCCTCATGGTGTGCCACTGCACGCTAACAGTGGTCTCCTCATGGTGCGGCACTGCACTCTAACAGTGGTCTTTTCATGGTGCGGCACTGCACTCTAACAGTGGTCTCCTCATGGTGCGGCACTGCACTCTAGCAGTGGTCTCCTCATGGTGTGGCACTGTGCTCTAACAGTGGTCTCCTCATGGTGTGGCACTGCGCTCTAACAGTGGTCTCCTCATGGTGTGGCACTGTGCTCTAACAGTGGTCTCCTCATGGTGTGCCACTGCACTCTAACAGTGGTCTCCTAATGGTGCGGCACTGCACTCTAACAGTGGTCTCCTCATCGTGTGCCACTGCATTCTAACAGTGGTCTCCTCATGGTGCGGCACTGCACTCTAACAGTGGTCTCCTCATGGTGTGCCACTGCACTCTAACAGTGGTCTCCTAATGGTGCGGCACTGCACTCTTACAGTGGTCTCCTCATCGTGTGCCACTGCATTCTAACAGTGGTCTCCTCATGGTGCGGCACTGCACTCTAACAGTGGTCTCCTCATGGTGTGGCACTGCGCTCTAACAGTGGTCTCCTCATGGTGCGGCACTGCACTCAAATAGTGGTCTCCTCATGGTGTGTCACTGCACTCTAACAGTGGTCTCCTCATGGTGCGGCACTGCACTCTAACAGTGGTCTCCTCATGGTGCGGCACTGCACTCTAACAGTGGTCTCCTCATGGTGCAGCACTGCACTCTAACAGTGGTTCCCTCATGGTGTGCCACTGCACTCTAACAGTGGTCTCATGGTGTGGCACTGCGCTCTAACAGTGGTCTCCTCATGGTGTGGCACTGTGCTCTAACAGTGGTCTCCTCATGGTGCGGCACTGCACTCTAACAGTGGTCTCCTCATGGTGTGGCACTGCGCTCTAACAGTGGTCTCCTCATGGTGTGGCACTGTGCTCTAACAGTGGTCTCCTCATGGTGCGGCACTGCACTCTAACAGTGGTCTCCTCATGGTGCGGCACTGCACTCTGACAGTGGTCTCCTCATGGTGCGGCACTGCACTCTAACAGTGGTCTCCTCATGGTGCGGCACTGCACTCTAACAGTGGTCTCCTCATGGTGTGGCACTGCACTCTAACAGTGGTCTCCTCATGGTGTGGCACTGCGCTCTAACAGTGGTCTCCTCATGGTGCGGCACTGCACTCTAACAGTGGTCTTTTCATGGTGCGGCACTGCACTCTAACAGTGGTCTCCTCATGGTGCGGCACTGCACTCTAGCAGTGGTCTCCTCATGGTGTGGCACTGTGCTCTAACAGTGGTCTCCTCATGGTGTGGCACTGCGCTCTAACAGTGGTCTCCTCATGGTGCGGCACTGCACTCTAACAGTGGTCTTTTCATACTGCACTCTAACAGTGGTCTCCTCATGGTGCGGCACTGCACTCTAACAGTGGTCTCCTCATGGTGTGGCACTGCACTCTAACAGTGGTCTCCTCATGGTGTGGCACTGCGCTCTAACAGTGGTCTCCTCATGGTGTGGCACTGTGCTCTAACAGTGGTCTCCTCATGGTGTGGCACTGCACTCTAACAGTGGTCTCCTCATGGTGCAGCAATGCACTCTAACAGTGGTCTCCTCATGGTGTGGCACTGCGCTCTAACAGTGGTCTCCTCATGGTGTGGCACTGTGCTCTAACAGTGGTCTCCTCATGGTGCGGCACTGCACTCTAACAGTGGTCTCCTCATGGTGTGGCACTGCGCTCTAACAGTGGTCTCCTCATGGTGTGGCACTGCGCTCTAACAGTGGTCTCCTCATGGTGTGGCACTGTGCTCTAACAGTGGTCTCCTCATGGTGTGGCACTGTGCTCTAACAGTGGTCTCCTCATGGTGTGGCACTGCACTCTAACAGTGGTCTCCTCATGGTGTGCCACTGCACTCTAACAGTGAGGTATCCTTGTCATTCTGCTCTCAGTTTGATAAATATCAATACTGACCGGCTTTGCAAGCATATCTCAAGTGTCAAAACAACTAATTGTTAATTGGCAGATTATGTTTTATATTATGGAATCCGAGTTGTTACTTTTCATTATGAATTATTTTTAGCAGGTACAAAAGCTAATATACATTTGTATTTATTATTTTTACATTGAAGTGTTTGGATATTTGTTGAGGACAGAAAAAAAGTTAAAAATTCTATATGAATATCAGATTTACCACCAAGCCATAAAACATCAGAAACCTAAAAAGTCCTCAAATTACTTACGTGTCTCTACTATAATTTGTGTGTGTGAAAATTCTGAGTTGGTGTATAGTTTTTACAAGATTTGATCAGTGCATTACCTTGCTGACCTGTAATGGCCCATCCTACTGAACCATCCTGGTAGGTCTGTCCATTACCTTGCTGACCTGTAATGGCCCATCTTTCTTGACCATCCTGGTAGGTCTGTCCACTACCTTGCTGAACTGTAATGGCCCATCCTTCTGGACCATCCTGGTAGGTCTGTCCATTACCTTGCTGACCTGTAATGGCCCATCTTTCTGGACCATCCTGGTAGGTCTGTCCATTACCTTGCTGACTTGTAATGGCCCATCGCACTGAACCATCCTGGTAGGTCTGTCCACTACCTTGCTGACTTGTAATGGCCCATCCTACTGAACCATCCTGGTAGGTCTGTCCATTACCTTGCTGACATGTAATGGCCCATCCTACTGGACCATCCTGGTAGGTCTGTCCACTACCTTGCTGAACTGTAATGGCCCATCCTTCTGGACCATCCTGGTAGGTCTGTCCATTACCTTGCTGACTTGTAATGGCCCATCTTTCTGGACCATCCTGGTAGGTCTGTCCACTACCTTGCTGACCTGTAATGGCCCATCCTGGTAGGTCTGTCCACTACCTTGCTGACCTGTAATGGCCCATCTTTCTGGACCATCCTGGTAGGTCTGTCCACTACCTTGCTGACCTGTAATGGCCCATCTTTCTGGACCATCCTGGTAGGTCTGTCCACTACCTTGCTGACCTGTAATGGCCCATCCTGGTAGGTCTGTCCATTACCTTGCTGACCTGTAATGGCCCATCTTACTGGACCATCCTGATAGGTCTGTCCATTACCTTGCTGAACTGTAATGGCCCATCCTTCTGGACCATCCTGATAGGTCTGTCCATTAACTTGCTGACCTGTAATGGCCCATCCTACTGGACCATCCTGGTAGGTCTGTCCACTACCTTGCTGACCTGTAATGGCCCATCTTACTGGACCATCCTGGTAGGTCTGTCCATTACCTTGCTGACCTGTAATGGCCCATCCTACTGGACCATCCTGGTAGGTCTGTCCTCCTTATTTGGATCTCATTTGGAACATTTACTGTATACAGACAAATTTTCGCGACCTTTTTATTTTCGCGTTAATTCGCGCCAGGATGTCATTCGCGAAATTAAATGGACGCGAAATTGAAGATGCATTACGCAATACGAAGTCGTCATGTTAAAAAGCGGGAGTGACGGGGACAAGCTCTTATTTTTGGCGCGAAATCAATTGGAGTCTATGAACACGCATTGAAATATTAATATATTGCGCAATGATGGATCCCTGGCTTCGTCCTCGTGTTGCGGACGTGAATTACCGCGACGTCACGTACATGATATTTACGTTTTACTTCGTGGATAAATTCTCGACCTGTGAAGCATGATTTGTGATAATATTGGGTAAATACCTTTATTTATCATTTAAAACGCAATTAAAATCGATCCACGTGTGAAGGTATTTCTGTCAAAGGGAAGACACAACTCAACGCAACACGTGGTCGCAATTTTGAAAGGCGGAAGTGACGGGAAGAGGCTCTTGTTTTTAGCGCGAAAACGATAGTTAATATATTGCGCAATAATGTATGGTTTCGTCCTGTTCTCGACCTGCAAAGCGTAATTTGTGATAATATTATGTATATACCTTTATTTATCATTTAAAACGCAATTAAAATCGATCAGCTACGGATATGAAAGTTCAATTTGACATGTTGGCCGCTCCACTTTTGTCTCGTGGGCACCCAGACGCTAAGATAAAGGACGTCACGTACATCATATTACGTTTTGTGATAATATTGGGTAAATACCTTTATTTATCATTTAAAATGCAATTAACACCTTCCATTCATTTAACATGCATTACGCAATACTAGCGTGAAAGCATTTCTGTCCAAACGGGAAGACACGACTCAAAGCAGTGGAAACAAAGACGAAATGCAAAACTGTGAACGCTGATAATTGGAATCAGTGAGAACAAAGTCAAAACAGAGTGTTTCGAAATTTTTTGTTTTGTTCTGTTCTCGACCTGCAAAGCGTAATTTGTGATAATATTATGTACTAGAAATCGAAAATTCGCGAAAATAAAACGGCGCGAACCTGTCGAAAACGGCGATGGCGCGAAAATAACTAGGCGCGAATTTTTCTCGGTATACAGTATTTGGATCTCATACTGTACTTATTTTTGCATTTATTAGGTATTTTTATAAAAGAAATTAAAAACCTGAGATATGTGTGGAATTTGATATGACCCTATTCTGATGCCATCAAAGTGAAATAATGTCTTGACTTCAGGAAGCTGTGGAGGCTGCTTTCTTTGAAACTTTCTATTCCAATTTTGGTATTTCTGGTCAAGCCAGATGCATATCACATGACCTAATGAATTCCTAGTGATATAGAAGCATATCACATGACTGGCTGAATTCTGAGTGAATGAAAGCATATCAAATGACTGGCTGAATTCTGTGTGAACTGAGTATACAAACACATGACCTTCATTATTTCTCTCATGATATTGCTTGTCTATTTGCATAAATTTAATAAAATAAAATGAATCCTTTTAATATTTTAAATATTTGAATTTTTTCAAATGGCACAAGCCAATTTGTCGTGCAGAATGATGTATTGGGGTATGTTGCATGAATACTAAAGTAGTTGACACATTTTGTCACAGGGGAGTTTATGTCTCAAGAAATGAAGAGAGGATGAACTGGTGAAAACACTCTATAATCACATTTAAATTCAATTTATAAAATGCTATGAAAAGAAATTAGTGAATCTCACTTGTTTGGCTTTCAAGGCTTCAGAATTTCTGAGAACAGCCATCATTGAAAAAATACATAATTCCTCAATTTAGAGAATTGAAAATATGAGAATTATAAAACTTATTAATTTATATTGAATTTTATCTTTTATTTTTTTTCTTCTCTAAAATCATCATTAAAGTCGGCTTTGATTAAAATCTTGGAAATAAATTAAACAAATTAGACCATATGCCTAATTTCATTATATTCAGTTTATATCCATAAAAAGCCCAATAGAAAAAATATTATTGGCAAACCATTGATGAAATTTAGAAGAATTTCTTGTTGGAATTGTAACAGACAAAAGCCTGTTTTCCTCAGGTTGGAGCTTGGATAGTAATGAAGAGAAGCGGCAACATCAAGAAGACAATACCACTCACAAATAGGCAATCTCCAAACATTTGATCGCGGCCCTCCTCCATGTTTTATTAATGCCACATACGACAGCGAGAATCCTGCGGGACAAACATTTTGCGCTACTTGTCTAGCTGAAAAGCCTTGCGTGTAAACAGATATACACTGGGAGGAGCGTGTGGCTGAGGAGGAGTTATTGTCATTCCGTGGCCCACACTTGATCACCATGCC
Source organism: Amphiduros pacificus (assembly GCA_949316495.1). Lineage (NCBI taxonomy): Eukaryota > Metazoa > Annelida > Polychaeta > Phyllodocida > Hesionidae > Amphiduros > Amphiduros pacificus. The sequence continues at coordinate 29,100,250 of OX439004.1, read as the reverse complement.
CCTCCTATTGACTCGTCAACAATACACATGTACTTACCCAGAGTGAACAGACACATTTTTTCATAAGAGCCGATAGATCTCATGTCATTATTATATCTTTTTAGATTTTATTGCGGAAAAAAAGGATTCATTGACAAGGTCTTTATATTATTAAATCCTCCCCAAACACAAAGGAGTGATAGTGTGAGAGCACATCCTGGGTGTCAAATTATATAGAGAGGAGTTATTGTGCGCGGGAAATGATATTAAATATGTTTTTCACAAATGGTTATCATTTTACCTTCCAAATGGGAGATGTTTTATGAGGCCAGTTAGATATCTCAAGTTATTTGATTATTTCTCGGGTCCTATAGGAGCATATGTTTATACAGGTGTCTTAAAAACTTAAAAACATTTTGCTTCTTGCATTCTTTGGGGAGTGGAAGTTCGGCCTGTATTAAATTCTTGCTTGTTTCTAACTATGTTGAGTGTTATGGGATATTGATGTTGAGGTAATTGTGTGTAAATATGATACATAATCCAAAATGTTCGAGTATCAAGACCACATAGATTCACATTTCCATGTTATTTCCTCCAGAAGTTTACCTGGTGTTTATGAGGTCAGTCTTAGGTTAGAAAGAATTAGTGTCACATTTCTGGGCACTTGTTGATATTAATGAACTTGGAACACTTCAGCATCGCTGAGTAATAATATTAAACTGCAGTACATATACAATTGTTATAAATCTTCTTATTTTAGAATTTATTAAAGTAGATAAATGAGACAAGTTATACAAAAAGGCCCTTTATTTATTTTTATCCTCAGCCAGTAAATGCCAAAAGTATTGCCATTTTTCTCTTTTTGTATATCTGTGTATGTGAGTCCTGTGACCTCAAGTGATGTTTCTTCTGTGACCATTGGATGGCTGCAGTAGAGCAAGGCATCTCTTAATCTCATTTGAAATGAATTCTGGGATACCACTTCTCAATATTTAAGATGCAAGCAACCTGAGATTAATTTTGAGAGGTTAAAGGTCATTCAATAAATCAATAATATAGATCAGAAAATATATCATGCACCTACTTTGTCCATCAAATAATTCCTCATTGCGAGGGGTTCTTCATGCTCAGCTCATTCTTGTATTTGTCAACAATCCACATTTCTGCCTTATTTCTTACATCTGGTTCAGCTGTGCCTCATCCAGAGTCAAATCTAAAATGTTTTGATTGAGGTGTTGAGTGAGGTTTTGAGTGAGGCTTTGAGTGAGGTTTTGAGTGAGGCTTTGAGTGAGGTTTTAAAAGACTGTGATCATCCTTTGATCTGATAAATAACACATATTACTCACAGAGTTGCAACACAGAATAGTGGAGTGCATAATGACATAAAGAATGGAATCATTCCGTGCCATTAAGGATGACACCCATTTACTGCAGAATCATTCAGTTAATATAGAATGACACCATGACATGGAATGATATCATTAAGTGAAATCCTTAAATTGCCATTATATAGTATGATGTAAAATAGAATTATTTCATATAGTAAATAGAATGACACCATTTAGAATGATGAAGTATGAAAGCATTCTTAGAATAGCTCCATTTATAGTATAGAAAAGAAACATAAGATATAATTGAATCATTTAGTATGATATAAAATGGCAATTGAAATATGATGGAATCATTTCATGTGATATAGAATGATACCATTTAGTATGATATGGAATTATATCTAATGATATAGAATGCCATCATTAGTATGACATAGAATGGGATGAAATCATTAGTATGATATGGAATGGAGTTATTGACGTGATATACAATGTAAGCATTACTATGACATAGAATTGACTCATAAGTATGATATCGATGTCCATGTAGTCTGGTACAGAACAGAAGTAGGAAGTATGACAGAGAATGGAAGCAAGAAAATATGGTATAAAATGGAAACAAATAGTATGATAAACAATGGAGACATGTATTATGATATAAAAATGAGCATGTTGTTTTGGCGTTTGTGATAAAGGGATGCTGTACGCGGATGATATTAGCTGGAGATGATAACTTTTGCCAGTTTGTCACGAAGCAAGATATTCCCCATACATCACACAGTCATTAAGCCTAATGGCATGGTGAAGTCATATTATAACATTGTCACATCACAGAAGATTGATCGATTGTTTTTCCCCTTCACACTCTGACAGCGTTACCGTCATCTCACAGAGTATTTGCACATCATGGTCGCAATGAAGTTGATCATAAAAAAAGATTATTATTTAACATCATATTAAGATGTTTTTTCTGGCACAGAAACTGTGGATATGCAAATGCTCAGTTTAGCAGATGGTTAAGTTATCAGTCTCCGTGCATGTGACAGATGTAATTGATGAAATGGTTTCATTTATTGCTGCTCATCATTGAACTATAGTGATGTGAGCGACACTCTGGTTATTGGGCACACAATGCAGGAGTGGTCTGCCAGGGTTACATTGACAAAGAACACAACCATACACATCATATTTCTATATGACGCTCGGCAATGTCTGTCTGTCCACACTCTACAGCATCATGTTTCATTCTGAAGTATATCAACAACAAAAAAAGCTAAAGAGTTGTCTGCAATATTTTCTTAGCCTGTTTTCTAATTGTTTTTTTTTTTGTTAGCAAACAAAATATGTGCTCATCTATTGTCATGTTATAGAGATAACGCATCTATTGTCATGCAGTAGAGATAACTCATCTGTTGTTATGCTGTAGAGATGACTCATCTGTTGTCATGCTGTAGAGATGACTCATCTATTGTCATGCTGTAGAGATGACTCATCTATTGTCATGCTGTAGAGATAACTCATCTATTGTCATGCTGTAGAGATGACTCATCTATTGTCATGCTGTAGAGATAAACCATCTATTGTCATGCTGTAGAGATAACTCATCTGTTGTCATGCTGTAGAGATGACTCATCTATTGTCATGCTGTAGAGATAACTCATCTATTGTCATGCTGTAGATAACTCATCTATTGTCATGCTGTAGAGATAACTCATCTATTGTCATGCTGTAGAGATGACTCATCTATTGTCATGCTGTAGAGATGACTCATCTATTGTCATGCTGTAGAGATAACTCATCTATTGTCATGCTGTAGAGATGACTCATCTATTGTCATGCTGTAGAGATGACTCATCTATTGTCATGCTGTAGAGATAACTCATCTATTGTCATGCTGTAGATAACTCATCTATTGTCATGCTGTAGAGATAACTCATCTATTGTCATGCTGTAGAGATAACTCATCTATTGTCATGCTGTAGAGATGACTCATCTATTGTCATGCTGTAGAGATGACTCATCTATTGTCATGCTGTGGAGATGACTCATCTGTTGTCATGCTGTAGATAACTCATCTATTGTCATGCTGTAGAGATAACTCATCTATTGTCATGCTGTAGAGATGACTCATCTATTGTCATGCTGTAGAGATGACTCATCTATTGTCATGCTGTAGAGATGACTCATCTATTGTCATGCTGTAGAGATGACTCATCTATTGTCATGCTGTAGAGATGACTCATCTATTGTCATGCTGTAGAGATGACTCATCTATTGTCATGCGCTTTGCTCTGCTTGGTCCAGATTTGAGAAAAAACTCAGATTCAGCATAATAAATGTTAAACTTTGTGAACATGGAATACTGCACTATTTGTTTGTGAAATGATGCAAATAAACAGATTTCTGAGCTCTGGTTTAAAACTAAGAGCAAATTTAACTCATATGCTGTTTTATGGTGAAGTAGCCCAAAATAAGATCTTCTCTTTTTGATACCAGAGGGAAAATATCTGGATTTTGTGGATCTTATCTACGTTATCTGATCTGCATACTTTCCTTTTTCAACATAAATATTTTATCTTCTCAGATTACTTTCAGCATCAAAATAATTCCTGCATGTTACTTAATCTATATTCTACTGTTTTTTTTATTGTTTTTTTTTTCAATCTTCAGGTTTTATATATCTATATGGTTTGTGTGGTTTCAGAGGTACTTGATCCTATTACGGAGTCAGCCCGGTCCGGGGAGCAGAGTGATGTTCCACGGTCCCGTACCAGTCGCAGTGTGAGGTTTGCATCGGACCTGCAAGATGTCCCTGCTCAGCCACCCTCAAGTCCATGTGCCTCTGAGGACAGGTCCGACTCGGCACCAATGAGCCCATCTCAGACCATGGGGGCTTCCATGACCGTGCACTACTCAGAGACCTCACAGCAGGACTATGACGGACTCATGGTGATTGGACGAGGTCATCAAAAACATGACATCATGAGTCACATCAGCGGGTCGCCATCCAATTTTGTTGTGATGAATGGTGCAACGCCCTCAGTGACCCCAGAACCATGGCCACAAGTAGACGAGGAGGCTTACAAACTGATATCGCCCACCCCCCCACTTCAGCATAAATCGGCTTCCGCTTTGCATGATCCAGACCTGCAATCAATGGCTGTGCACTATGACAGGAGGGCGGAGTCGGCTGTCACTTCTATGATGGGCAAGTCGGCTGTCAGCCGAGACTCTTCCTCCCTCCAGTCTGTGAGGATCAAGAAGATGTTCCATGATGGACAGGCGGATACAGAGTCACCCGGCCCTCCTCCACCCTCCCCAGAACCAACGACAGAGCCTAACCACCCCCAGGGGGTCAAATCCCAAAGTCAGCTCAACCCTCTGGAAGAAGTCCTGGAATCAGACAGTGAAATGACAATATCTGCGAAACCACCTAGCAACCTGGATGACACTAGTACCATTCAAACGCCAAGCAGTATGGCGCCATCTAGGGGACTTGTGTCACGTGAAGCCATTGGAAACATGCATCCTGTCCTCGAACCTGCGCAGAGTAAGAACAGTTCCATTCAAGAAGAGGCAAGTGGATTAAAAGGTCATGTTGTGGTGCCAACAGCTGACACTGAAGCAGGGGAGATGGATATGGACAGGGTAGCACAGCCAGAAATCACAGTTGGGTCCCCAGCGCCAGCTATGGTCCCAGCTACCCAGGAAAACGATAGGGTAACAGAAGAAAAACTCCTTGATCAGTTTGACTCCACTAAAGAACAATATGAGGCAGAACTCAAGCAAGAATATGAAAAACTCTCAAATGATGGTGACTCAACATAAGCCCATATGAGAAATGTTAATTCACAACTCTCAGTGTGGAAGGCTCACCCAAAAACATTATGAAAAATAAGGAATATTGCACTGTTATCAAAACTTATGACATTCCAAAGTGATCGTGGAGTGCTGTAATAGAAACCTGACCCCCAACCATTGTCATCCGCAGTTTACAATTTAATACCAGGCAAAACAAACAGATTTATATATTTTGATATTTCTATGTGACTTTCATGAACTTTACATTTGACAGTATTTTTTGCACATCCAGATCATCGTAAAAATGATGATCCATACATATCCATTTATAAGGCACATTGTTCTTTTGTGATATTTCATATCGGAATATATACATGTATATATATATATATATATATATATATATATATATATTTCTTTTATTTCTTACTTCTTGTAATATTTACTATACAGCTGCCTGTGATAATATTCTTGCTTTGTATGTATTTACACAGTATTGTGTGATATGGACCCCTGAGGTTGTGAAAAATATACAGGTATATATTTAACCTTAATTATTAAATGTACAAAATTGCCCTCGAAATATAGATTTGTATATCATGTACATTTTGTGATATTGCAACATGAACAATTTAAGATATCAGGATGTTAGTATTAAAATGCTTTTTGCAAAGTATTGTGAGTAAATAAGGTAAATAAAATCCAACAGAAGTAATAATGAAATGAGTTATTAATTTCTTTTTGGCATTTATGGCTTGTAAATGTAATAAGTAAAGGCTGTTCTATTTTTTGGAAAGGATTAATGACATATCCTCATTTTATTTTACGGTGATTGTTGCCAGAGATGAATGCTATTTTTAGATTGTGAAATCCATATCATATGGGACATAAAAAGGAGCTTATGTCCAAGAGATATTACAATGACACTGTATTCCTAAGTCAGCTTAGGTTAATCCATGTCATAAGATATCACATGTCTGCATACAGTTCAGATTTCCTCAGATTGTAATGCTTTTCATGACATATATATAATTTATTTAGAATCTGTATCTACAGTTTATTATTGGAATGTTGGGAATATGATTTATTTACTGTCATAAAAGTATATCATTGTCTAGAAAATGAACAGGTTAAAGTCATGATGCCATTAACTTAAATTTAAAGAATGCTAGAAATAGACTTTACATTTTGTTTGTAATTAAATCTCAATATAATATTGTTTTCACATCAATGACCTATCGATGGCTTTTACAGAGTCATTTGGTCCTATTTTGTGTTCTGTACAGGGACTGGTTATCTGTGGAACTGTGATATCATTATGAAAATATCCTCATACACAAATGTGACTAACTCAGTACAAATTATTTACATAATTCTGTTGGTCTTTGTCCAAGTTTTCTTACATGAGAAGGTGGAACTTTTTAATTGTAGATGTTTTGAGATACAAAATATATTTGCAAATATTCTGTTATTTTTCATCCTTTTCTTTCTTCATTAAATCTCTCTGTCTTTTTACATAAATGTGTAGGCTCAGTAAACTGGTTTGGAAATAAATAACTCTTTACAACATAATGGTTCCTCCAATAGAAACTAATTGGACAAGATAAATATTCACTCACATAAATATAAACCTAGTGATAAAGTATTATTGTGAAGATCACTGGTGTGGATGTTGAGTGTTAACAGATGACTTGGGAATATTTAGATGCCAAGATATTAAATAAAACATCCTCATCAATTCTTCCAATGTTTTTTGCTGTGAACAAATATATGAAGCAAACATTTGAAAAAATTGATTATTTAAGAACAATGAAAATATGAGTGGCAGTACTATATTGGCTATATATGGCAGAAAAAAATATAACATACCATATAATGGTTATAGATGCACAAAGATATATGAAGACCTCATTAAATAAACAAAATCAACACTTTCCTGAATCCTTTGACCAAGTTGAACTATAATTCAGTCGCATTTTATCTTTTACAGATATTCATGATACCTAAGAGATGTTAAACATTAAAAAAAAGTAAAACCAGACTCAAAGGAGAAGGATCAGAATACCTGGAATATCAGATTGCTTGAGGAATTCCACCTTTGTTATTTTGTACCATATAGCCTTTCATGAATTGCATTATTTCCGAAAAAAAGTTCAATCACAAAGAAATGAAACACAGTCGAAGAAGAAATGATTCGAATGAAATGAAACTAGAGAATATCATCATCTTAAGCTGTCAACTGTATTTGATGAATAATGCTTCAGTTTGTGGCAATATTTAAATGAAAGAAAGGTTCTTAAAATTAAAGTTAAATATATTAACATAGACTGAATATTGAATAGATTGAAAATTGTAGTATATTAGGTGAGCAAAGGTGAGGATTGATTCCCCTCACAGAAGGTAAAATCAAATATGTACAAGTATTAACATTATATTCTTATTTTATGAGCAATTTTATTTTTCTTAAATTTGAGGAAAGTGTTGATGGGCCAGTTTCAGTGACAGTATTGCTATCATCAGTGATCAGTGATTCAGGAAATAACCTGAATTCAGGTTTTTTTTTCTTCAAATGTGAAATTCAAAATCAGCGAACTCAGACGGAAACATCCAAAAATGACTCTTTGAACTAACAGGTAGCACGTAGCACTCATTGACCTCACAGGTAGCATGTAGCACTCATTGACCTCACAGGTAGCATGTAGCACTCATTGACCTCACATGTAGCATGGAGCACTCATTGACCTCACAGGTAGCATGTAGCACTTATTGACCTAATAGGTATCATGTAGCACTCATTGACCTCACAGGTAGCATGTAGCAATCATTGACCTAACAGGTAGCATGTAGCACTCATTGACCTCACAGGTAGCATGTAGCACTCATTGACCTCACAGGTAGCATGTAGCACTCATTGACCTCACAGGTAGCATGTAGCACTCGTTGACCTCACAGGTAGCATGTAGCACTCATTGACCTCACAGGTAGCATGTAGCACACATTGACCTCACAGGTAGCATGTAGCACACATTGACCTCACAGGTAGCATGTAGCACTCATTTACACAAGTTTACCTTATGAATAGGGTTTCATGTGTTGACCTTCTAGCTTGTATTATTCATAGGATTCACTCTCCAAGATTCAAATTGTCTTTGTGTCAAATAATATGTAAATAATCAGCATTTTTAGGGTTCAGTGTCACTTATAATAGTATAATAATTAACCATGTAAACCAGCCTGAGTGGCACAGTAACATAGAACTTCTGGCCTGCATGATCTTAAACGCTTCCAGACCTCCAGCACGTTGATCTTATAGGTAGGACTTCTAGCAGTTACCTACATTGACCTCAACATTGTCCTTCTAGCAGCTACCTACATTGACCTCAAAGACTCCTAACATTAATTAGCTTAATATGCAGGGCTTTTAACATTCAGGATTTTAACATTTATAATATATACATTAACTTCAATGACCTTTATACATTGACCTCGCATGTTAGGGGCTTCTAGTATTTACTGGCATTGACAACACACAGATAGAACTTTGGCATTCACACCATTCGCACACATTGGTAAGGTTTCTGGCACCCACATCTTTGTAATGAATGATTGAATTATGTGAATTATATTGCATGAAAATGGTGTGATCATGCGGTTTGTTCATGTGGGACACTGGGAAGCAGAATTTAAAGATCAAGACTTTTTCTTTCCTTAAAATGCAAAAATCAATATCTTTCTTCATGTATATATGATGCCTCAACATAACAATATCAAATTTATCCAGACGAAATTTAAGATATAGACACAGAATCTCAATATAGGAAATCACCATTCAGACTGAACCAAACAAAACTGAAATATATTCGATATTTGCACTCACTTTACCTTAGCGAATCAAATAGTCCGTCTAAATAAATCAAATTTAATGTTATGTTCAGATTTTTTACCAAAGAATATTTTATTGGTAAAGGTTCATTGGCTCATGGTCATCCCGACTCGTGTACTTTGATGTTGATAGAAAAATAACTTTGATTATTAGTGTCGGCTTCTATTGAATGAGCCAATCTGCCCCGAGCCAAGTCCATGCGATGACTTTCACCTGCGATCTGTGTGACCAATCAATGATCCCCAGATATGAAAGCGAGGCTTGCCATATGTGCGTCCCATGAGGCCAATCAATGATTCACAGATCTGAAAGCGAGGTTTGGCATATGATCATCAGCCTTATAATGGATACCCCTCAAGACGTGTCAATGTTTATGAAGTTTCAGTCATGAAATTTGTACAAGAATATTATGTATTTCATCCTTCATCAACATCTGTTATTCAATCAACTTCTACATTCTTCAAATTTTATTTTCGATATGTTTTTGGAAAGTCGAATTTCATTGATGAAATTTGACCCTTGATTTTAATTTTGGATAATAACTCCGTCGAAATACGTTATGATGACATCTGAGTATTATCTGGCAAATAATGATGTGGCCAAAAATAAAAGAATGGCCACATTTTAAACAACTGGTATACATTACATTAAACAAAGCAATTAACAAAAGGTACTATACACATACAAAAATATAATATTCCAGATAAAATGCACAAATGTCTTTTATATCACTTAGAAATGGTAAAGCTGTTTATTGATTATTCCAAATTTAATTTATTTAATGCTCGAATTGTGAAGCTGTCTAGTCATCTCTGGGAAATATTAAATATGTTTATTATGTGTCATAATAAAAAACATTTTAATTTATCTACCAAAATATGCAATGAATGAGACACGGTTCAAGTAAACCTGGATCTTACTAGTCTTACGAGTCAGTCTTGGCATGGGAAGGAACAGGGCACTATGCTTTGGTGGCAGGTGTCTGTCTCCGAGTTAACTTGGTCATAAACTTGTCGCTGGCGCTAACTTTGAAGTTGCCTATTGAAGTTGCCGTGAGAGGAAGAGAGCAGGAAAGGACAGGGGATGGCAAATCTCATGTAAAATTTAATTATTCTGCATTACATCGGTAGCAATGCCAATCGTTCAATCGTCTCACTCTCTCTCCCTCTCTCTTTCTGTGCCATCATTGCCCTGTATGGCGTTGTTTGAAACTTGGAACTCCATGTTTAGTCATACACATGAGTCACACCCTACAAAGTGCAACATAATTAGAATTTACCATCCTCAAATCACGACCTGTGTTCAGTTGGCTGACTAACCTATTAGTAAAAAGCAAAATCTGTATGAATAGTCATTTGTTCTTTCACCAATCATTTCACAGCGATATTTTCATGATTAGCGACTGACCCCGCACGCACCTTATTGCCATTGACGGCAGGAGATATTATGAAAGAGAAGTCCTGTTTTGGAGGATAAATCAATAAGCTCAGCTTGCAAAAAGCACATATAATCAGCCTACAGGAATGCTCTCAGTGAACCCCAAGGACTCTTGAAACATGTTAAAAATGCCAGTGAGCAGAAATAATTGCAGAAATAGATACTAGGTGATGTGTGGGTCGGTATGGGATCCAATGCTGAATATAAATCTAAGAAAAAAGGAGATCGGTTGAATATCATGTGTTCAAGGATTATGATGACATTCCAAATTTAAAACCTTTTGAGTTATTTTTGTCTCATGACCTCTGTTTTATATTAAAGATGCATTATTTATAGTTATCAAGAGGAGTGAAAGAAATTGTTAAATTAGATATATCACTGCGCCCCCTCCTGATGATTAATGAACTGTTCTTTATGGTAGTTTTCAGTGCATATATATATATATATATATATATATATATATATATATATATATATATATATATATATATATATATATATATATATATATATATATATATATATATATATATATATATATATATATATATATATATATATATATATATATATATATATTTATACATCTTTGAATAAAGGCATATGGGAAACTTGTTGCATAACATATCTTTTAAAGCACATGATTTATACAGCTGTATAGTTGACACAGCCAACTCTGGATAGTTATACACTGAGAGGACCTTGCATATTTTGAATAATATTCTTTTACGGTGGTATAATGAGGATTGGATAACCGTAAATACCACAGGTACGTGATATAACATATTGTATCAAATAATAGCAAACTCTCCAAAATGTGCAGAAGGGAAAGAGGTTGTGATGGGCATACCCAATTACTCTCCATAGCAGACCCAGGGTTAATATGACTCCACCTCGCCATGCAGTGTAACACCCTGTGTGCCAATGTCTGCTTATTTAGATCTAAATATTGTGCATAATGGACCATAAAACACAAAATAAATTTTAATGTCCCATCTAGGGGTCTCAATGGATCGATAAGCTATAGGGTTAACTGCATAATTAACACCTGCTAATTGTGTAATTGTTGGCGTGGGTGGAGATCAGTGTTATGATCGGAATTAAGTATTAAATATAGACTTTGGTGGTTTGGCTCTTGTACATGTTCATGCACGATCCCACAACCGTTCACGTGTCCATGCCCATTGCATATGTTCAAAAGTATATTTAAACGGATCTTTTATAATTTGAGGAGGGAATATGGGTAATACCTGGTTAGAAAGCTATCTCCTTGAAAATAAAAAATCAGAATTTTTCTTCGTGCCCTCCTTGAAGATAAATGATCCAGCATATCAGTATTTTTTTGTAATCCCTGCCCATGATTTTTGGTCGGATTTAATTGATTTTATTGATAGATTAAAACATATTAATTTATCATTTTTATCCCAAGAAACCACAGACCTCTCAGAGTTTGGTCTGAGATTGCAAAGTTATGAAATAGTTTAGTTACAACATTTTGTCATGAACTTGCCCGAAGAAATGTTATGCCTTTACTTTTTCACCTGTATCAATGCAAAAATGCCTTGTCTCGTTGGTCGAGATTTCAATTATGAAACAGTGAAAACAGCCCAGTGACTCATAATGTAATCATAATCAAATCAAGACTCCCATGAATCATATCTCTACAAATGTCATACAGTGTTCGACGAGGAGTCCAATAAAAAAGACACCTTACCACAAGTACAATCTCCTGTCTCAAATCACCTGGCCTCAAATGGGTCTCCTCAAAGTGGGGTCTATAATAGTAACCAGTGGATCTGCTCAAAATGTGGTGACTAATGGTAACCAGTGGATCTGCTCAAAGTCTGGTCAATAATAGTAACCGGTGGATCTGCTCAAACTGTGGTGACTAATGGTAACCAGTGGATCTGCACAAACTGTGGTGACTAATGGTAACCAGTGGATCTGCACAAAGTGTGGTGACAAGTGGTAACCAGTGGATCTGGTGGTGTGGTGACTAATGGTAACCAGTGGATCTGCTCAAAAGTGTGGTCTGCACTAATGGTAACCAATGGATCTCCTTAAGATGTGGTGACTAATGGTAACCAGTGGATCTGCATAAAGTGTGGTGACTAATGGTAACCAGTGGATCTGCTCAAAATGTGGTGACTAATGGTAACCAGTGGATCTGCCCAAAATGTGGTCACTAATGGTAACCAGTGGATCTGCTCAAAATGTGGTCACTAATGGTTACCAGTGGATCTACTCAAGGTGTGGTCTGTAATGGTAACCGGTGGATCTGCTCAAAGTGTGGTCTGTAATGGTAACCAGAGGATCTGTTCGAAATGTGGTCTCTAATGGTAACCAGTGGGATTGGTCAATGTATAGTCTCAGATGGTCACAAAAAGGTCTGCCTAATGTGAGGTAACTAATGAGAGTGTCCTTGTGAGGTGATTAATGATAACCCCTGGTAAAGGTCAATAATTGGTCACTTTTGACAATCAGTGGAACTGCTTTACGATTGGGTGCTTTAAAAACAATCTGTGGGTTTGGTTAATATGTGGTCATTATTGGCCACAAACGGTATTTACTCCCACCTTATAAGGTGCTTTCAAAGTAAAATGGTAACCCATAAGGCGAGTCTGTTATTAAAGAGATAGAAACCTCAAAGCGTGATATCATTTGCTGACCTCAAGGCGTGATGTCATCTGACCCCAATGCATGATGTCATTTACTGAATACCATTTGTTGAATATCATTTGTTGAATACTATTTGTTGAATATCATTTGTTGAATACCATTTGTTGAATATCATTTGTTGAATACCATTTGGTGAATATCATTAGCTGAATATCCAAAGTTCTCCACTCTTATGTTAAGCAATTGTTTATTGTCGACGGAGACCATGCAATGCAACTGAGCGCTGTGTACACAGGTGCTAAGATTTTACTCAGAGATTTGATTATAATGCATAAAAAATGGAAATTGTTCACCTAAATGAGTTAGTGGGATCTGGTGTGTGGCAAGGGATATGAAGCGCGCAAAGTGAGCGAGAGAGAGGGTTATAACTGACCAGCACCACACCACGCACTCAATGATATCACATCTTACAACAAAGGCAAGCACACAAGTCCAAACCACCTCGTTTGCATCTTAAACAAACTGCCGGGCCACTGTATATGCCGACAAGCCCCAGATTGGTTATATATTTCACATATGTGCCACCGTCTCGGATTTCGTGGCCTGAGGCTTTGTTGTCTGGGATTGGCATTGTGGGAAGTGTTCATAAGAAAATAAAGGAAGATTGCAATTGAATTACTGCATAACGAGGAGGAGTCAAATATCTACCTCTGGAATTACCTGTCATGTGTGTGTGTGTGTGTGTGTGTGTGTGTGTGTGTGTGTGTCTGTGTCTGTGTGTTTGTCTGTCTGTCTGTCTGTCTGTCTGTGAATTCCTCTGGTATCTGACTCAGTCAGTTTCAGAACATTCAGAAACATGAGGGAGGCAAGATTTCAGGAATATTCAGGACGATTTCAGGAATATTCAGGAATATTCAGGACGATTTCAGGAATATTCAGGAAGAGTACATAAGATGTATAACACTCCTTCCCTACATATAATGATACAAATAGTTACAATGCCAAATATTACAACTACACAAGCTAAATAAATACCGTCAATTACCTTCCCGACGTTGTGATAACGTTGTGGAAAAACGTTGGGAGAAAACATATATTTTTCGATTTCCAATAATGTTATCGCAATGTTGTACTGAAACATTGCCTAGTAATCTCCTAGTTAACACATGGCAACCTCTCATCCATTATATTTCAGCATTATTATTGTGTTTAGTGTGAAGCCATGGGTAGAATGTTAAACTTAAGGATTCCTTCTATTTGATGTTTCTGGTAAATACAACACATGACAGTGTGAAATCTTTTCATGACATAATTTTCCATAAAAAAATATACCTGACTTTGGTGGTGAAATAGCGGAGTAAGAAACAGTCTAAAAAGGCGGCGAAAGCATTCTGTGAAAGCCCTGAAACCAAGGTGACCCAACTTAAGTTCAATTTTGCATCAACATCTTTTAAGGGCCTTACACGGAATACAATAACCATTTACGTATATTTGATAAAAGCTCAACAAATGGTGAAAATTTATGGTTATGGTGGTAATTTTCCATTTTCGCAATGTTGCCACAACATAACTGACACAATTTTGTATTAATAATTAAAAACAAAGTCCGTGACAAAGAAATTTTAAAATTATAAATGTGGCAAAAAGGATAAGCTTCACATCTACCCTCTTATTATTCGAATGTTTAAATTACCTCTTTGTTACGCACTTAAAGCATTCACTTGACAGAAATAGTACGTGGTGTAAAAGCGTTTGCATTTAGAACTTACGTGATAATTAAGGGTATGACGTGTTTGGCTCTTCAGAGATTTTGATGTATATCTTCACCCACTAACGGCTGCCATGTTTTTAATACTACTACAACTTCGATACCAGTATCTCAAATGTACATAAAACGTGCGTATGCACTGGCGACCTTACCCATTCAACTGTTTTATTTTCCACGCTGGTTCCAAACCAGAAAGTATTTCTTTTCAAAGTTTGGTACTTTCCCTTAAGGGAAAACACATCATAGGTAAATTCCTTGTTTTTGCCACATGAGAGCATAGGATTATAACATAACCCTTGTTACATGTATCCAAAAGTCCAATTTCTTCCAACCTACAGAGGCTTACAGCTAACCATTCTCATTATACCTATACCTGTATTTGAGCCTTAAAGTATTCAAATAAATGTTTGTGTTATTATGACTGATATAGTAAAAAAAAACACAAACAAAAAAAGCATTGCAAGCAATTTAGCACATCTACCATCTTAAAGTTGTCCCAATCCATCTTCATTTTTTATAAGACTGAGAAACCCACATATTCTGTTCTGAGTAAAGGGTTTTGTTAATACTCTTTTTGAACGCATGATTGACATCAATATCATCTAAAGGCCACGGGCCGTGGCGCAGTTGGTTAGAGCGCCAGCTTATTAGCACCAGTTCCTCTGTGGTGATCCAAAGGTCGTGGGTTCGAACCCTGGCCGTGCCAAGATTGAACTCGTGATACAATTTCCCATATGAGCTGAGGCCCGTGCCTAAAGGGTTAACCCGTTGTCCTTGTAAATCTGTGACCGGGCGGGTTGTCATGTCAAGGACCTGCGACATGACAATTCAGTGAGGCAGCACTATATCTGCTACAAGTAGGTCTCATCACGAAATGACTGAAATAATGTTGAAAGTGATGTAAAACCCCAAACAAACAAACAAACAAATCAATATCATCTACACAGAACTTCACAATGAATACCAATTGAATAAGCATTTAAACAATCCAAGTTTACATATGTAGTGGGCGTTTATGCCACAATAAAAACAATGATCATTTGGACAAAAAGATATGGCATGAAGACGTCATGGTTTGTTTTTGTATTTGCGAGTGACATCATCAAATAGGTGCAATTTAGTCAAGATGTGTCACACGCTATTGCAAATAGCTGCACAGTGAGTGAAGTCATAAGAACCGTGTAATTCATGTGCCTCATTACTCATTTGCATAATGATACTTTAGTGAGACAATGAAAGGCTCATGGTGGGTTCTCTGGTTAATTTCATTCTTAAGCCCCTAGAATTATGCTGTTACAAACATTTAATTACATTGAACTTCTCATAAATTCCTCTTGCAAAGTACCTTTAATATCAAAGATACCTAATATTAGTCGATTCAAATGTAATGAATGGTTTTCAAATTCATTTTTTTATAACTGATCAAAATAAGACATAATGAGTGCATATGATTGTGGTTGGATAAGCATGTGAGTTGTTTACTTAAACTTGCATGATCTGAATATAGCCTATTCATTTATAAATAAAAATAATTCATTTCATGAAAAATCCTTTGACATTGTTCATGTAAAGCAGTCTAATCAGCCTGCCACCTGGTGGATTAGTGTAGTATTCATATGTACTGTTTGCAAGAAATTTTGAAATGCATTAAAATAAGGTGTTAAATAATACTTGGTGGATAACATTTATGAATAACCTGTGCTAAATATGCATTATACAATTAGATGAAGCAGAATTAGAAATGTAGCAAACTATTTGTCAGTAAAGTAGTTTCCATAAAATCAAGGTATATAATTAAGTTAAAGTCAAGTTAAAACTCAGCCAGTTCTACTTATGACATCACGCTAATGTGGCTTTTAATTCAGTCTTTTTATATTTGGCCATAATATCATTCGCGGTGAAATATGTATACGACTTTTTGAACACGTTAATAATCCTATGGGCACAAACAATTCAATAGAAACCCCACACTGGTTCCTGGATATTTGCATACATAAGAAATCATAATGTAGATTCCTGATTATGCAAGAATCATGAAATGCTTATTATACAAGAGAATTAACTGTTCTGAGAAAGGCTGCAACCAGTCTGCAGGATTATCCCCTTCACACCTATGTCCTTATAGATTAGCCTTTTTAGTGTCCAAATGGTGCCGCTAAATATAAGTGAATATGCCCCATTGGCTCAAGAGTGGGATCTCAGGTGTGGATTTTTTTTGAGTACCATATATGGTAAAGTGTAAGTCATACGGCTAGATAATTTGAGAATTTCACATTAGCAGCAAATACACAACAAACAGGCTTAGTCTTTAATTCTCAGACGGATTTATCACTATGTATGAAAATAAAATTGTGAAATGTTGTTTTTGCGACCCATTCAGCAACTATGGCCATATCATGGCACGAAGAAATGGTATGAAAAGTAACGTTTGGTATTCTACCTTTCACTGGAGGTTTAATATGGAGACTTGATATGTCATCTCATGTTGTTGTTTATTGCGAAATACACAAATTTCAAAAACATTGTATTCACCTGGCTTCACCAGGAAACAAAATAACACCGAAACATGTTTAATATAAACTTTAATATAAAGTAATTTCTGCAAAAGTGTAAAACAGAATTACTGCAAGGAAAAAAAACTATTAAACTCCAAATCATATTGTGAAAGACGTCTGAGGAGAAGGAGGATTTATTTAAAAAATACATGAAACTGGTTTCCATAAATTATACACACGCACAAACTTGTATTATGCCAAATATATATTTGACAAATTTCACTGAGGTTCATAATGCTTCACAGTGGATATTAAAATCCACTGTGCACGACCGTGTCAGCTTCAAGTTAATATAACTGTTTGATTTCTGGGTACAATAGATAATAATTTTTCCGATAAGATTATATTTGGCGATCTTAAAGTGGATTAAATCAACTCAAATGTAGGTTTAGGTGGTCGCAAGTAACTGAAAGTCCAGCCATATTATCTCTGCGGATGGGATATTGTTACCCATGCAGCTGTCAGACAGGCTGATGGAATATTGCCATCCATGCAGCTGTCCGACAGGCTGATGGAATATTGCCATCCATGCAGCTGTCCGACAGGCTGATGGGATATTGTTACCCATGCAGCTATCAGACAGACTGATGGAATATTGTTAACCATGCAGCTGTCCGACAGGCTGATGGGATATTGTTACCCATGCAGCTATCAGACAGGCTGATGAAAATTTTACCCATACAGCTGTCCTACAGGCTGATGGAATATTGTCACTCATGCAGCTGTCAGACAGGCTGATGGAATATTGTCACCCATGCAGCTATCAGACAGGTTGATGGAATATTGTTACCCATGCAGCTATCAGACAGGCTGATGGAATATTGTTACCCATGCAGCTGTCAGACAGGCTGATGGAGTATTGTCACCCATGCAGCTGTCAGACAGGCTGATGGAATATTGTTACCCATGCAGCTGTCAGACAGGCTGATGGAATATTGTTACCCATGCAGCTGACAGACAGGCTGATGGAATATTGTTACCAATGCAGCTATCAGACAGGCTGATGGAATATTGTTACCAATGCAGCTATCAGACAGAGTGTTGGGATATATTCCAGAAAGCAGCTTGATAGACTGTATGGAAAATATGTCTGATGGTCATGCAGGTGGCGTATGAAAAACTAACAGTATAATGTTGTCATACATTACTATTCAGCCTTGGAGACACAATATCCAGGTGTATCAAGTGACGGATGTTCACGTGCCTATCCCTGAACCGTGTGCTTCATGTCCTCGGAAACAATGTAACTTATGGCAACCACCCGGCATGCAGCATCTGCTCCTGGGTACTGATTAATGGCGATTACTGAGCTCTAATGAACTACTTCACCGGACATTAAAGGATCTCTAACCCCAATAAGATACCATTATAAATATCATCCATCTTTACCAACAGAAACCAGTAAATAGCACTTGACACATTTTCTGATTTTCATAAAAGAAATCTTACCCATCTCTTTAGTCATGGTTCGGATTTCTAAAATAGACTCATTTAAGTTTTATATATCTCTGTGTATTTCTGAAGGTATTATATCCACACAGAAGTTGGCTTTTTTTTTAGCAGAGTGAATGTTTTGAGTGGATAGATTTACTGTGTTGAGAGTTAGATCTAGTGCTTGGGAGTGGTCTGGGAGTTATGCAAGGACACGCGCCTTCCTAGATTCTCTGCTCACTTGGTCATGGACTCGCCATGATCTCCCATGAATCACTCCTCTAAATGAATGTCACCTGGGAAAACCAACTCACTCACACATGTGTCTATGGTTTCGGCATTAGAAGAGTGAAGTGTCACTTAGAACATGAAATGGCTTTGAATAATTCAGCAAATACTCCCACAAAGTCTTATATGTATTGGATATACGAATATGTGCATTTAAATTGATAGTCTATATTTTATCATGGTGGGTTGCTCTGCTCACAGCGGTTTATATTCAGTATTATATATCAGGACAATACTGACAGTTATAGTAATTTTACTTTTTTGTACACGACTGCAGCTACAGGCGTTATTAAAGTGTATGATATATTAATATCATGCCAATAAGATGTATCTAAAAAGCATTCTTGGATGAGAAATGGCAATGGATCCTCATCGGAGGTTCATATTGCAGAAATCAGATGAAAAACATGTGTGTCCAAACACGCCGAAAATATCTACTCTCCCCACCAAAGATGCTGCCACAAAACCTTATATTCCCCACAATATATCTCTTCAGGGTTTCACCCTCCCTGTCAAGGGTTCTGCTCAAGATTACTTTTAATTCATATTTTATACTTTTAAATTCTCCGCACTTTTACCCTTCCTGGGATTCTAATGTAATCTTCCCTGCCAAACTTTCTGTCCCAAACATTCTGTCCCAAACCCTTGACCTGCCAAGGGATCTGCTTTAAATGTATAACCTCCTTACCAGAGGATTTGCTCCAAACCTTACCTTCCAGAAACAATCAAACCTATATATATATATATATATATATATATATATATATATATATATATATATATATATATATATATATATATATATATATATATATATATATATATATATATATATATATATATATATATATATATATACATGGCCTCTGCAGCAGGTGGTGAAATCACATGAGGCAGTATATGTTAAACAGTAGCCATTAAATGTCCACTGCCTTGACCAGAATAATGTGACCATACTATGGATTGATGGTAATCCCAGTCTTCCCTAAGTAACTAAACCACATGAGCAGGGTTTTATGCATATCAGTGTTTCCAATCACCTTTAAAGTGGAACTGAATAATGGCTGATCACACATGTTGCAGTGAAAAGCTCCTTAAAAGGAAACACACAATATGGCGGGACACAATATGGCACAATATATATATATATATACATATATATATATATATATATATATATATATATATATATATATATATATATATATATATATATATATATATATATATATATATATATATATATATATATATATATATATATATATATATAAATATATATATATATATATATATTTGTGTTCATCTCCACACTAGATTACCTATAAATATATATCATTCAGGGTCACGTTATTAAATGTTATTAGTCTCAATACCCATATTATTTCTCTGTCATTCTGTGTCGCTGGTGCATGTCATATCCATAGAAATCGCCACTCCACTAGATTTGTTTTTTGTGATTTTTCATATTGTGGAAGGCGGATTATATTGATCATTATGTCCATGGAGATATCTTCTTCCGGCATGTAGAAGGTGAAAAACAGCTGTATTTATACAATAAACAAAGTGGATACTTGGGAGAAGGCAGAGTTAGGATAGAGTGACTAAGCTATCATGCAAATCTCGGATTCCCTATTCCATGGCCATTCGTCCTAATTGATTTGGGTCTAATATGCTTGGGCTGACCACACTGTTGTACACATGGGACAGAGCCAGCACACTGTGTTGGGGAGTCGTGTCAGGAACCCACGCAAATCTTCATACTCCCTCAGGGCACAATCATTTACTCAGGTAAAATATATCTGAAGATGTCTATTTCAAAGATCAAGTGCACTGTGACGCACTTTATGTATTGATCACTGATCAGATAACAGCCAGAGAAAGCCTCGAGGGATGAGACCCAAATGATCATTATAATCAATGTGAATGTGATAAGGGGCGGACCATTATTCATTAAGTGGGTGGTGGGGGGAAAGTAAAAAGAATATATCAGTGAGACCACTTGATGGGGAAAAAATATTGAGAATGTCAACATGAAGAAAAAAATGTTTGAAGGGTTAAATGGTTGGGAATAATGGAGTTTCAACTTGTAGAAGTCAATTTTTGAGGGGAAAAGGAAACCAAAAGAAATATTTGGTCTCACTTCGCGCAGCACTAAAATAGGTCAAATCCACCAAAGACATATTTGAGGGAGCCGGTTTTGAGGTATCAGCAACAAATGCAATTTAGAACATAGGAGATATGTTTTGTTTCGGAAATAAAATTGAGAATTGCCGAGCGCCGAAAAAAAGAAAAAAAAAGAAAAGAAAAATATTTTCCACCACCCCTGAATGAATAATGGTCCATCCCTAAATAGTTTTAATTTAATTAGTATTGATTGCTTGACTTTGAAATGTATATTTGCTTTGTCCTTTTCCGAAAATGCCTCTCGATATCTGAGCAAAAAAAGAACATATATTCACAAAGTTCTGAAAATATATTACCAATCTTCTTTGGGTATTACTCATCCTTTTTTTTTTACTAAATCGGACAATTTTAAGACGCCATATGGGTCCCGGGAACTTTTAGCTAAAACTTAAAAGTTGCTGGTGTTTCAACGATGTCTTCTGGTCAAACACCATCTAAAAGTCCGCATCAGGCTCCAGGCATTTTCCCGCGGGCATATCATAAGACTATCTCGGGGCGGCTTGTGACATCTGTGAAAATAGGATTTTTTTGTGCTTACAGGCGTATATCTGACTATTACTTCTCGCCCGGTGCAAACATGACTGAGGCATAACGTGTGGTAAAAGGTCGCTTAATTTCATCAGTTGTATTCCAGTGACAGACCGGTAGAGCTGACGTCATTTCTAGATATCACATGAGGCAACCAGTGTGTCACTATGATGAGCGGATGGCAGGTGTTAAACATCACATGGGACACTATGATATGTTTGATGCAGGTCAAGGGATCACATGGGCTTTACCAATCTCTGCACATGCATCATTTATACCACAATGACCTTGTGGTATGCTCCATGTGATATCCATGCACCTACCATCATCCGTTAGGTCACAATGACCTTCTGGTATCCTTCAACTTCAGTATTTATACTGAAGTGTCTTACATTTCCCAATATTTTAGGTCCTACCTGCACCAGTTTTCTGGCCAAAAATCTTGTTTATCTGGGTTTTGAAATTGACAACAATGAAGAGCAAAAAAAGAAAGAAAGAAACACACTCAAACCATTTTTGATAATGAAATAGAAGAATGGTGTGTGAGAAATAGAATATACATGCATTTCTACCCATTTCACTAATAGGTTTTGTCGTAAAATATTCTTTTACATTTACACAGTCCCTTGTCGTTCAAGGGATAACGTTTCTTAAGTCTATAAAACACAAATGCAAATATTTTTGTTATCAAAAACCAAATACCAAGCAAACATTATTTTCGAATTACGAGGAGGGGTAATATGGAGCAGAGCAAATAATGCAGATGTATGAAGTATGAAAAATGACAAGGAGGAAAAAAAACTCCTTTTATGAATTATTTATTGCCACGGGGAAGGCATCTGAATTTATTGAATAACATCAATGTTACACAAGTATTGTCACATTCAAAGACTGTACAAATATTTCCTCAGCAGATATGCCTTGCCCTGTTCAATCAGGCAGTGAGCTGTATTGACTTACATCAGAGAAGGAGGTTCTCGGCTTTCATCACTGCATTTAGGTATACAACACATAATATCGCCCTCTCTCTCGGGAACCATATTTACATTTTTCTTGTCTCTTTTTCTGGAAAATATGAAATGAAACAGATCAGATATCAAATCGAATCATCCATGGATATATGAGACGATTCGTTGGGTCCTTAAGTTACTATTCGTTGTGTCATTCACGTGTCAGAAATCTCCCACAAATAAGTACGAATCATTATTGACGACAGATTCTTGTAATTGGAATTTGAAACTTCATTTTTTATATGCTTTATTCAGATATAAGTATATTTTGTTGTAAAGTTTATAACTTATAAATGTAACGTTATCAGAGCAGTTGACCGTTGCCTTCACCATAGACATATAATGTTGTGAATCATAGGACACCCAGGGAGATCGGCTCATAACATAAGGCGAATTATACACCTGAACATAACTAATGACCTGCAAATGTTCAACAAATGCCAAGGTTTTGATGACGTAATAATGCTCTGCGTGGTGAGGTATATGCCTGTAGTATCAAGAGAAAATGTTTTTTTTTATTACAAAATCGGCGGCCAAACCAGGGTGTACTCTCCACAGCAGATCCATGTACCAGGCTGCCGTGAGGACGCAAATGTAATTGAGGCATTATCCGGTCAGTGTGATAAACCACAATCACTCTTCAGAACCCACCTCTGTGGTGGTCCAAAGGTCGTGAGTTCGATCCCCGCGATGCCAAAATTGATTTCATGATACAATTTCACATATGAACTGACACCTATCTATATAATGCCTCAGTCACATTTGCACAGGGCCCCCGTCAGGAAGTAAGAATCGGCCCGTGTTTTCATCACTAGAAATGGCAGACATAGGGATATAACTTTTTTACTACTCAGAATACATCTAAAAATGATATGTGATCGAATGTCAACCTTCTTAGGCTATTTTGATCAAATATTGCCAGTGACCTTGAAGTGACCTTTCAATGACCTTGAAAAGAGAAAGCCTATTTCCACGAAATTATCTACATGATTTATTATCTTATCATCTACATCTTTCAAATACGAGCTCGTAGAGTCCTTATTCATCAAAATCTGTTCATAATTAACAATTTGAGAGCAATTTATAGTTTTGTGGTCAATCTATAAGGGAAAACAGAAGAAAATAATATAACACAAGTTTTTTTTAGATGGTATAAAAATGCCAGCTTATTGGGGGTTAGTTTATGAAAATATATAGAATACTGCACAGACAAACACATTAATACTAAAAAGAAATAGAAAAAAAGTCTGTAAATTTCAAGATTTATTATGAAGCTAAAATGATTAAAAATAGCTTAAATCAGTAGGGTTACAAAAGTGACAAATTGACGGACTTTAATTTGACCTCACATTTATTTTTGAGGTAATAGATAAATTAAATATTAATCTAATTTCAGAAAATAATCAGCAATAAGTTGCTCTTATAATAATACCTAAAAAAGAAGAAATATTCCCTGAAAAATATGAGAAAATTAGTCATGAATAGAAATTATTGAAAAAAATATAATAAAAAATATATTGAATGTAGAGTCAATTGGGTTATAACATTTAGTAGCTGATGTATTTCTAAAACATTTTATGTATTTGATTTTTTTCAACAATATGAGGAAGTTAGTGAAATCCTTTTATGAATATGTCTATGAAACACATCACTAAAAGTGGCCAATCATTAAAATGGCCTATGACCCCTTTTACTATTTGGATAATTTCGTGCCCATTTCCTTTAAATACTATCTTTTTTTTTTTTTGATTTGGTGAATGGACGTCCGCTCCTCCCACTGCTAAACCCTTCACATGCGCTATGTCACTCATTCTCGCTGATGATACTGCGACCCTGTGAGGCCGGTGCCGCATGGCACGTGCAAGAATAAATGACACAGATGCCTTAAAGACATTGGTATCATTTGACAGACGTCTGTAGGACATCCTTAAGATGTCTGTATCATTTAACAGATGTCTGTAGGATATCCTAAAGACGTTGGTATCATTTGACAGACGTCTGTAGGATATCCTAAAGACGTCTGTATTATTTAACAGACGTCCGTAGGATATTCTTAAGATGTCTGTATCATTTAACAGACGTCTGTTGAATATCTTCAATACGTCTGTATGATTCCAAAGGGGGGCCCCAAGGCTTATCTGACGATGACCTTTGAACACATAAAATTTTTAAAAAATTCTATTTTCATTGCATGATGTCATGTAGTTTAAGATGATGTTTGGTCAAAAGACATGAAAACGCCGCTACTTTTACCAGAACTATATAACTTAACCGGAACCAGAACTGTACAATTCCACTATATTTAGTCATTGGTCGGAGAGATTGGCATGGGTCTATGCTTTGTATATTTTAACATGCTATAAACCGGGCAGCTTTCAATCCTATTGTTTGTTTTGTGCGGTTCAGAATCAGTTTAAGGCATTCATGAAATGAAGTTTTCAAGCATTTTGTCCTTGCATAATATAAATATTTATATTATATTATATTATATTAACCATTATTTTTCCCCTACATAAATTTCTGTGCCATTTCAAAGTGAATAAGTCTTCTGTTAAAATCCAAATCATCCATTGGACACTTTTTCAACAAACTTTGTTTAGCTGACCAGTGATCTTGTGCAAACACCTGCTTAGTAAGCAGGGCACCTTAAAATGGGGACAATGGCTTACAGAGCCCTGTTTATCCATTAATGTTTGTCCAATGGTACAGACCTAACACCCTGACAGACCAAAATACAGGTCACATGATTGTATACATGTGGCCACCTGGTGGTCAAAAGAGCACTGGCAGTACTCGGCACTTTCAGCAAAACACAATAACCATGGTCGGTGTATTTTGGTTGATTTTGGTGAGATAACTTGCTTGTATCACAGTTTTTTCGCCACATATAATTTAAGCATACCCCAAACTGTTGTAAAATTGCCTGTGACCTCTGTGATTTCATGAGTGCATTAAGAGAATACAATTCAGAGAATACAAATGTAATTTATCTTCTGTGTGTCTTTCATATGGAAAGAGTAAGAGTATGACAACCTGGGGTCTGATACTCCAGACACCGGAAGCACGTCAGGATCACGTGACTTGTAGGAACAGGTGGGCAGGCAACGATACTCAAACATGCAACCGCAATTCCCCACTCATTCTGCAATAATTCTAAAACATCTCCCACTTTCGTGTAAAAATATCCCCAAATGAATTGTAATATGTCTTTGGCATTTTTGTTGATGTCATTGTCACACGGCAGATACATGGACATAGATATAATGTTTCCTACCTGTCAGAACAAATTATATGAGTTCTATTTTATGTTTAGTAATGGCCAAGATTTTTCCCTGGTAATTTTTAAATTCTTATAATAGTATATACTTTCATTATAATTAAGTGCCCCTTTGACATTTTGGTTGTGAAATGGGGTTTTGTAGGAGTGCGTGACCTGTAAACAACCCTGGCCCATTATGTACCACGTGGGGCAAAGCGACGGATATTTGGTGCGAGTCGCCTTACCGCCAATTGTATATTATGTAGGTCAGTTTTCCTTTGTTCCTACCATGGAACTTATTCTCATAACCTATGATTGCTATAAGCCACACCCCCAGAGTTCCTAGTCCAAATATAGATGGGGGTGTGGCTTGTAGCAAGCCAGCCATGGTATAAATAACCATGGTATAATTGATTATACCATGGCTAGCTGTTCAACTGAAAATAAAAACACAACATAATTATATAATTTTCATTTTCACATTTTTTTTTATTTTATTGCATATTGAAATTAAAAGTACAATTATTGAACATGCAAGTAGATGTTAGCTCATGCAAAGCAGTAACAGAGCAGAGGGTGTATCTGTGTCAGACTTGGCCAATTTGCACGTTTGATCAATTTTGGGCGACTGTTCAATTTTATGCAGTTTACATGGGGGGTCCAACACTGCAGATATCTCTCTGACCTGTGTACTAGAAGGACGCTTGTATTCGCTTACAGCATTGCTGCGAAGACCCGTCCTTTGCATGATCATTTGTTCATCAATCCCAGCCTGGAATAAACTTGTTGCACATGTTATTTTGCCAGAATGGCTAGTATAATTACCCTTCAAGCCAGCCCTGCTACACATATCTTTTATGATGACTGATAATTTGTTGATGCCTACAGGCTGTTTCACATACCTTACCTGACCAGGTAGATTTTTAAGGAGTCATTTGTAAAAATCCCCTTCCCCCACTGCTTCTAAATGTATCTTGTATAAGTTCTTTTATGTCACTGTTATTGTTGGTGATTACTGAAGCAAAATCAGCAGGGGGGTCACTAACCAAAAAGTCCAAATCTGGCTCTGAAATTATCAGAAAACGTGTCAAATTGTGACTTCAAGTTCATTTTTTTTATTCATTTTCACATTATTATACCAAGATTATTACATGCCGGTAGTTATTTAAACAAAACAAACCATATTATAAATTTAATTTATCAGTGAATTACATAAACTGTGTTGATACCACCGAAGTCAGCAGAGGAAAGAGTTTGGTTTTGGTCTTGACGTTTGGGGTTTACATGTTCAAATATAGTGGGCTCTTTTGAGAGACCAATCAGATCATGTCATTCAATGCACATTCAATGCACATGATCTGAGTTCCACATTATGGCACCTGGTTACATGTTCATTGTGGCCTCTCCAAATAAGTGAACTAATGGTATAACTATCAATGTCAATTCGTATAGTAAACAATATCCATCACATATTCGGTGGGATACAAAATTTATGCTGGTGAAGCATATTACCCAGTGCAGATTTAGGTCCATACCTGCAGGAGACTACTTGTTTCAGTTAATTGTGTTTGCATTGCTACCCATAGTATTTAGCAGTTGTGCTAAAATCGCCATGGGCACAGTATTGTGCCTATTTTGCAGTTTTCGGTCTCTATTTGCGTATTTCAATATAACAGATTGATAAACAACATTTGGATATCATTTCTTAGGACAAGGAATGTTTCTATGTTTTATTCCTGATCAAGTTACATGAAACTATTCTTTGGAATAACACAAGTGTTAATTACAATGTAAAAAAATAAAAAATGGAAGTTTGGAATGGCTTCTTGCAAAAGTAAATGGGAACATGTAAATAAATGTTCGAAATTATAATGAGTTCACTGGAGTGGGTTAATAGTATTAAACACATTGTAAATCATAACAGAAGTCTGAAAGGAATAAAATGAAATAAAAAAGGTGATTTTGTAAGTAAACTTAATAGTCTTTGCTAAAATATCTTGATGCTACATCAGATATGCTGATGAAATCAATGAATTCTTACTCTTCACAGTTGTGAGGATCTTAATCATGGCAATTATCAGCTAAGAATATATACAATATTGTCAAAACTTGGAATAATGCCAAAAGAAAGTGATTCATTTATAACATGGTAAAATAGATTTATTCTGCTCGACATTTTCAGATAAATGGTTTGTTTTTAACAAGGTCTAAATAAAATTGGTTTCAATATTTTAGTTAAAGTATTCACAACATGTTTCTCTGCCGTTGTTTAAACCACAAGCACAAACTGATAATACTCTTTTGAGTGATTTTCCGTCATGCGCATTATGATGCAAATCAACCGTCACTCACAGATTCTCATCAACATGAACAACACGTCCTACACGTCGTAGCTTATAGATATATTTTGAGATGCGATTGAAAATTTACAGGAAACTTATGGCGTGTTTCTTTTCGACAAGTGAATATACCTGCCTTAGGAAGTGAAACACTAAAGTTAGGAACAGTCGCGACTAGGGATTAAAAAGGTGAAAAGGAGAGAGCGGTGAAAGCAATCACACCTATTGTACAACCGTGAAAATCATTTGTAATATCTGTTGTCAGGCTGTGAGATCACCCAAACTAAGATGGCCGAATATTGGTCAAAGATTGCATCAAAATGGATGCACGCGATTAAATAAGTGACTTAGGAATCACACTCCAAAGCAAAGCTGAAATCCTGGAAAGTCCTACCACCATATAAGATATAAGGAAGGGAACCATATATGGTTCAATTCTGATTTGGGACCTTGTATGCCAGAACTGTTTATTTTATTATGGTAACAAGGAGCCTCCAGTATCTCATGATTCGAGTAACAGGTTCTTTTCTGTTGCAGGGGTTCTGACAGTAAGAAGTTAACACTATTGCCGTTTTCGTGTTTGCCAGTGGTACTAGGGGCGACAAGAAAACTGTGATTAAGTTTATCAATTGATGGCCGGTGCTTATCACACAAGCTGTTTTATCCGTAGGGAATCTGAAAAGCGAAGATAGTGTCGAAATTGTGTGATCAATGCAATGTCAATTCTCCCTTTTCTCATATACAACTAAAGGGATGAAAGCTTAAATCACAAGCTTGGATGAGATCATTTTTATTCCATGTATAAAGTTATCAATTTTACACTTATGAACTAGAGGCGTGGATATTTCTGATCTGTGCTATCCAATCCTTAAATTCAGTGTTTCAAAACTTAGCCTTACCTTAATTAATATTTTTTCCCAAATCTAAGATCACTTGTACAAAATTCCAAAAAGCCTGTGATCCAATAGAGGGAATGATAGAAATCAATAGG
Organism: Amphiduros pacificus; assembly: GCA_949316495.1. Lineage (NCBI taxonomy): Eukaryota > Metazoa > Annelida > Polychaeta > Phyllodocida > Hesionidae > Amphiduros > Amphiduros pacificus. The sequence continues at coordinate 29,070,844 of OX439004.1, read as the reverse complement.
TTCCCATACAATACTATAATCCTGTGCTGAGTGGTGTGTCACAATGCCTTGTAATTCTTTACAAATATTTTGAGCAATTAAACAACAGGGGGCACAAAATTTGTAAGTTTCCTAGGGAATGATATTATTTACAAGTGGTCCACCACTGAATCGCCGTTTTTTTTTTTATTTCTCTTGGAACAAAAATTTCAACTCCACCAAAGAAATATTTTCAAAAGGCATAAGGTAAAATATTCACTTTTTAAAAATGCTTTGCTCTCTTATCATTGAATGGATCATATCCTTTACATTTTAGGATGTACATGAGTATTTTTAATCTGATTTTAAACATCAAATTGACATAAATGTGGTGCAAGAGCTTTCATGCCTTAGGTATTTATTTACCCAATATTATCACCCAATATGCTTTGCAGGTCGAGAACAGAACAAAACCATAAAATTTGTTCATGTCCGTAGCATCTTGGGTTGGGTAAAATGCATGCTGTTCAGTTTTGATCCAGGTATGACGTCACTATACCCAAAGACATCGGCAAAATAGACTTGAAATCCACTGTTTCTAGAAAAACTATGCACTGACCATCATATTGAAGTTTCCCCAGTAAATAAACTCGACCTCCGGCGATTGACTGTTGCAGTTCTGATCCATGTCATCGTCTTTCCCAGTCATAATATCTATAATTGCAAATCTGTGTGCTTTCTGTAGTGTTTTTTCTCCAGTTTTTTTACCCGATATTATAACAAAACATACCGAGTCGGGGAAGCTGGGTGAGCGGATTCAGTGAGTTGGTGATGGCGGAAGGATACCCTGAACCGAAGGCGAAAAGGTATCCGTCCACCATCACCAACGAACTGAATCCGCTTACACAGCTGACCCGACGAGGCATGTTTTGTTTTTATACCTCAGACAACTACTGTATTTTTTTAAAAATTATACATGAAACAAGATATTTATCATTAAAAACGTTTTGTAAACAAAGCGCACCTCATTTGACCCCGTCACGTGACTCGAAAACAGTGTGTACAGCCATAGACTGGTTGTCGCCCTCTGTGTATACACGATTGCCCCATATAATTGCCCCATAGACCACATGGTAAGATTTTAACATTTAAAAAAATAAGATAACAGATAAGATTGATCTTGTAAAATATTTGTTATTTGCCTTACAAGTCATTCATGTCTTACCTGTCAGTATCATACAAATCAATGCAGTATTATGGTTCAATAGCACACCATAAAAGGTCAAATATAGATGAAAATATGACAAAATAACATTTTTTCACAAGTGACAGCTTGAAAAAAAAATTTAATGCCTTACAGGTCATTCATGTCATACCTGTCAGGATTATGCAGTATTATGACTCATTAACACATCGTAAAAGATCAAATATGGATGAAAATATGACAAAATAACATTTTTTCATAAGTGGCAGCTTGAAAAAAATAATTATTTAATGCCTTACAGGTCATTCATATCATAATTTGAAATTCAGAAACATAAAATTCAGGTGGCCAGAAGACAGAGAAATGCAAGAATATGAGTAAGTAATTTAAGTGTTAATTACTCAGAAATATGAAATTAAAAATGACTTGTACTCACTTTACACAACAACAGGAAAAACCAAAAAGACCCTTATTATATGATATCACACAGGCGTCAGAATAAGAAAAATCACGTGGAGAAATGTGTATCGGACTACGGATATTGAATCAGTTTTGTTGACGGACTAACGGATGTTTGTCAAATGATGAAAAATCCGTTAAATATCCATTATCAAATATATTGGACTTCGGATATTGAATCCATGAAACGATAACAAATCCATAAAATTAACAGATTAAAAGAAATGAAGATTCAGGGAAAAAGTCTGGAACATCCAGTGTTACTATTTTTTCTAATGATTTGTTTGGGGTTTTACATCACTTTCAACACTATTTCAGTCATTTCGTGATGAGACCTACTTGTAGCAGATAGAGTGCTGCCTCACTGAATTGTCATGTAGCAGGTCCTTGACATGACAACCTACCCAGTCACAGATTTACAGGACAAGGGGTTAACCCTTTCGGCACCGGCCTCAGCTCATATGTGAAATTGTATCATGAATTCAATCTTGGCACGGCCTGGGATCGAACCCACGACCTTTGGATGACCACAGAGGAACTGGTGCTAATAAGCTAGCGCTCTAACCAACTGCGCCACGGCCGTGGCCTTTTTCAAATGATGTGATATCACTTTTCAACATGTATAAAGCGAAGGGCGATGCAGAGTCGTTTTGGGGTCATGGCAGCGTATCAACAAGATGGGAATCTTCTGTTCTACAGTTTCATGGATTGACTTTAAGTATATTTAGACATTTCTAACAATAAAACAACGGAGAATATCGGGCATCGGTCAAATCTGGTAGATCCATTCATAACGTCCGTTGTTGTCAGACGTCCATACTTTACACACTGGCTCATGGTTTTATACATCTGACAATAGTCCTTTTTGTAATACTAATAGCAAATGCACTTTCTGACATGTTAGTAATTAGTTAATGGTTCTAAAACTGGTACCATGCCTCTACTTCTCAACTGTTCAATAACTAGTATAATGTCTCTACTTTTATACTGTTCGCCTCCCCCATGACAGACATTGGACCGACCCATTTACCAAATCAGCAGGCTGTATCAACACCACCTGGTTGACCAGTTTGACGAGATAATCCCAAATATTGAAAGTTATACATTATAACCTTATCAACACTAATGCTCTGGTGCACTTAACACACCGGGTTGGCATCACGTATTATTGCAGAACTTACATAATGTTTTGGATTCCAAGAACTGCTTAAGATCATTTACGAGAATTGGTTACTCCTGATCATGCCTGAACTTGCTTATTTCTCTGGCTATGAATAGCTACAGACTTGGCCATACCGAGGCATATGTAACCTTAGTTTGGCAACAGCATAATGCACGACCATATAATCTCTAAGGTCAATAACGGATGACTTCTCATAATTTTAGCAATCCTTGGTTTGCCTTCAACCATATTGTTAATGTTTGGCAATACAAAGATTGATGGGAGAAATATTTCTTTTTGTGATCGACATTTCTTGATCAAAGGCATCACGTACCCGTGAATTAGCTTGATAAAGACAACGAGACTGCCTGTTGAAAACGGCTACCTTTACCTCAGTCTGGTAAGTATCATTTATTATACAGACAGGTCTCTTAATTTAACCAAAATCACGTAATATTGAAAAATGCTTGACACGATTCGATGTAAACCCCTAAACATACAACTGATACACGGGTGTCAAAGCGCGTGAGTCAAAGCAAAGTTTCAACATGTTAATATGTTGTACAAATAAATTCATGTCTGATATTAATATAATCATGTCAAGACCGTCTACATGAGATGGAAAAAGAAAATTTTAATTCCAGCTTTCTCGTTTGACAAAATATTATGACTCGTGTATGATCCAACGTGTTTGGAACATTTAAGTTTCAATTTTGCTTTGAGATTGGTGAATGAATCTAGAAAGCCATTTCGAAAACCTCCTGAATCGATCGTAACACTACGGATTTACAATACACTCCCCTTGATTAACCTGCTCTGAGATCAATTGCCTTACCGCTTCAGACGATAAATGGTCGAACATGACATGAAACAATTTCGTTTTGAGTCTCATAAACTGATTATAAACGTTTATTTGAATTAGCAGATTCTACATCGAACATATTTTCTCCCATCCGCATTGGTTTCATGATATACTTTCTGTTATACTTTGTACGTCGGTTTACAAATCTTTGGAGTAAATTACTCCACGGATTATTTCAGAAAAGAACTGTCAAGGATCAACACGTCGAACCAATAAACAATGCCAACATAATGTTATTTCTATAAGTTTATATATAAGTTTATTCGTAAAAATTTGGCATCCCACAAAGAGTGATACTCGATGCATGTTAAGGAATATACTGTCACAGAATAGTTTGGAAGAGAAACTATTTGTTGAACTACACTTATCAGTTTGGTGCAATCTCATTACCACTTAGAGTCTCACGCATGCGCAATTTGAAATTCGATAAATGCTGAAATAATTCAATGCAGGAAACACGAGGTTCATGTGACGTGACGTGAACCAAGGTAAAAATAATCCTCTGTCATAATTGTATTTTAACTTATTAACAGTACAGTTAAAGTATATTCAAATTAATATTGATAACATGATACGAAGTTTTGGTTGGACCAGTTGGAAATTGTCGATGTTGGCCCAATACAAAATTTCTTATATTTTCAAAACTTATGATTCTTGAAGGATGGAATTCTCACTTATTGTAAAACTGTTGTAACATTATAAAACGTACCACACATCTCACATTACAGGGGATAAATTCCAAGTGTTTTATTCACTTAGCTCCAACTGCTAATTTTTCAAATTCACAACTGTCTCCATGTAGACCTTATTAACTAGAATATTAACATTAACCGAGCGGCATCTGTACCAGAATGGCGGCAAGCCCCCAGCCGTCGCTTATAAAACCCCTGGGTGTGACCCCCTGGGGCCATGTGACGTTAGTCAAGGGCAATTAGCTGGTCTGACCCCCAGCTCACCTTGTCACCCCTTCTAACCAACTTTATATACACAATATAAATTCTCCTATGAAATAACTACATATATTATCACTCGGACATATCGACCATGAACTGCGATTTGTTTTCCTCTGTTGAGTTTTTTCTTATTTTCTAGCCTTTTTTGTCATTTTTCTGTCTCACTATGAAGCTCTGTAGGTATCATTCGTGCCTCGCACTTCGCTTTTCAAGCTTCGCTATATTCGTACTCCTACTTCGCCATATTCGCATTTCTACTTCGCTGTATTCGCATTTCCACTTTGCTTTTTCGCCCTTCTACTTCGCTATTTTCGCATTTCTACTTTGTTATTTTCGGCCTTCGTCTTCTAATCTTCTCCCTTCGCCTTTAGCAAACTTTATATACTACAGTAAGCTATGAAGCTCTGGAGGTATCATTCGTGCCTCGCACTTCGCTTTTCAAGCTTCGCTATATTCGTACTCCTACTTCGCCATATTCGCATTTCTACTTCGCTGTATTCGCATTTCCACTTTGCTTTTTCGCCCTTCTACTTCGCTATTTTCGCATTTCTACTTTGTTATTTTCGGCCTTCGTCTTCTAATCTTCTCCCTTCGCCTTTAGCAAACTTTATATACTACAGTAAGCTATGAAGCTCTGGAGGTATCATTCGTGCCTCGCACTTCGCTTTTCAAGCTTCGCTATATTCGTACTTCTACTTCGCCATATTCGCATTTCTACTTCGCTGTATTCACATTTCTACTTCGCTATTTTCGCATTTCTGCTTTGTTATTTTCGGCCTTCGTCTTCTGATCTTCTCCTTTCGCCTTTAGCAAACTACAGTAAGCTGCTCACTGATTGGCTACTTGGCAATGCAATACGAATTGCGAAGATAAGAAAGGCGAAGATAGCGCAGGCGAAGTGCGAAGATAGCGAAGGCGAAGGGCGAAAATAACGAAGGGAAAGGGCGAAGATAGCGAAGTAGAAGTGCGAAAATAGCGAAGCAGAAGGGCGAAGTTAGGGGCGAAGTACGAAGCACGAATGATACCTCCAGAGCTTCATAGTAAGCTGCTCACTGATTGGCTACTTGGCAAGACAAAAAAGGCGAAGATAGCGAAGGCAAAAGGGGCGAAGATAGCGAAGTAGAAGGGCGAAGTTAGGGGCGAAGTACGAAGATAGCGAAGGCGAAGGGCGAAAATAACGAAGGGAAAGGGCGAAGATTGCGAAGTAGAAGTGCGAAAATAGCGAAGCAGAAGGGCGAAGTTAGGGGCGAAGTACGAAGCACGAATGATACCTCCAGAGCTTCATAGTAAGCTGCTCACTGATTGGCTACTTGGCAAGACAAAAAAGGCGAAGATAGCGAAGGCGAAGGGCGAAGATAACGAAGGCAAAGGGCGAAGATAGCGAAGTAGAAGGGCGAAGTTAGGGGCGAAGTACGAAGCACGAATGATACCTCCAGAGCTTCATAGTAAGCTGCTCACTGATTGGCTACTTGAATATGAAGTGCGAAGATAAGAAAGGTGAAGGTAGCGAAGTATAAGGGCGAAAATAGCGAAGTAGAAGGGCTAAGTTAGAGGCGATGTACGAAGCATGAATGATACCTCCAGAGCTTCATAGTAAACTGCTCACTGATTGGCTGCTTGGCAATGCAATACGAAGTGCGAGGATAAGAAAGGCGAAGATAGCAAAGGCAAAGGGCGAAGATAACGAAGGCAAAGGGCGAAGATAGCGAAGGCAAAGGGCGAAGATAGCGAAGTAGAAAGGCGAAAATAGCGAAGTAGAAGGGCGAAGTTAGGGGCGAAGTACGAAGCACGAATGATACCTCCAGAGCTTCAAATTTATTCAAATTATTTTACATGTACATTTTCATTGTACATAATGTCCTTTAGTGTGAATAATGCCCACATATATATGCAATGCAGGAACCGACACTCTTCCAAGGATGCCTTTTTTGTCACATCTATAAGTTTACTCGGCAAAACCTATTGGCATCCTTCAGTTATTGTTTGTACTTATTCGTTATAATATGTAAATCTTATTTGATTGATGTTAATGTAAAAGGAAATCAAATAATTTCTGTAGTTTTGTAGTCAAAAATATAGAAATAGGACTGTACTCTTACTTACTCTTACACCTGAGTTTATATTTGACTGTTGAATATCTGGCGAGGATTGAAGCTTTATCTTATGAAAAAAAACCCAGAAGACAAAGACTTAACCATATAAATGAAATACACTCATATGATATGATAACACTTTTGTACCCTGTTATATTTTCAGTCTGATTACGAGAAGAAATATCACATCCTTGGAGCCCGACCTACATTAGGATTCAGATCATAGAGGGGCCTAGTTCCAAGAAGAAATATCACATCCTTGGAGCCCGACCTGAAGTAGATATATCACATCCTTGGAGCCCAGCCTACATTAGGATTCAGATCATAGAGGGGCCTAGTTCCAAGAAGAAATATTACATCCTTGGAGCCCGACCTGAAGTAGATATATCACATCCTTGGAGCTCAACTTATACCAGGATTCACCATACGGAGAGGGATTAATAAAGCCAACAGCTCATCAAATGTCATCTTTTATAGCTTTATTTGTAGTTCAGGTAAGTAACTATGTAATTATAATCTAATATTTATAAATATTTATGAACTTCTAAATATTACACCAAACGGCCATTTTAAACACAGTTATCACGGTTTGTTGCTTATTAATCATCTTTTCAACACAATTTAGGTGAAATAATATAAGACATATAAGATGGAAGCCTCCCGCTCAATGCCCTACTCTTTGCAAAGCATGTGTTGATCTTTCTTTTGTTTTGATACAAATGAATGTGACAATATGCAGCCTTTAAAAACCAGTTATCGAGCTCTGGTTGAAGTAAGAATCAAATCAGCATTGTGCTCTATATACTCTATATGAAGTGAGTCTTGTATTGAAGAGTTGCTCTTTAATTGATTCCCCCAGTTAATTTTCTGCATCATGACTAAATACCTTGACTCAACCATGAATGAAATCGTGGTAACCACCATGAGAAATAAATATAGCTTACTACTGAATATGATGGTATATCTAATTTAAATCAAACAAAAAGATCTAAAATTATACTGAGATTGGTGAACATACTTTCAAAATTTGAACATCAAAATGGTTCAAATTGTTTTCTGCAAAACGTCTGGTAGACTCTTACGTCGTTATGTGTGAACTACCTCAAATCTGAGATTCGTCTACTAAGATGTCTGAGCCCGGGCTTGCAATTCTGATAGGAATTCACGTATGTCAAAGGACCAAATCGTAGTATTAAGTCACAGAGTTAAGCCATTGCTGTAGCATAAAGACATATCATTAAATCAGAGTGTCACGAGGTCAAGCCATAGCGTCATAGCATCAAATCATAACATCAAGTTTTAGTATGAAGCCATATTTTCAAGACATAGTGTCAGATCTTTCATCAAGTCATGGCGTCAAGTCGTAACATCAAGTAAGGTCAAGTCAAAGAAACAAGTCATAACTTTATGTCATAGCATCATTTCATAAAATCAATCTATGACATCAGATAATAACTTCAAGCCATAACACCAAGATTATAACATAAAGTCACAGTGTCAAGTCGTAAATAATATAAAGCCAAATCAAGTTATAATGTCAAGCCCAAAACAAGTAATAACTTTAGGTCATAGCATCATTTCATTATATCAATTCATAACATCATGTATTAACCTCAAGCGACAACATAACAAGACATACAGCCTGAGGGAAAAGGGATGTGTTTTTAATTTAAATCCACTGATATGATGAGCTTATAAAGGATCTCATGTGGATAGATTAAATTTATCTTAAATTTATCCAAGTTTACCTTTTCATTTGGTTTTGTGGTGTCAGTTGGTGAAGCAAATCTCTTGCTGGAATGATTATTTTGAAATGACCTTTTTTATTCTGGACATTATCAAACCCCAATATCAAAGGGGCAATTGGCACTTAAAACTAATCTTTCAGAAATGTTCCAGGCCAAAAAATGTCATTTTTGCCAAAAATCTAATATCTAAAATCATACTTTCCGTACTTCTCCCTTTCAAATGACGTTTTCCAACGATCAATAAGTCAATAAAAGTTTTCATAATTTCTGCTAAAATACATATTTATATCACAATATTTCACAAAGAGATTACCAAATTGTAAACAAAATGAAAACGTGCCTGCATAGCAATTTCTACAAAATTTCTCATATGAGCCGAGGCCAATGCCTGTAGGTAAATCTGTGACTGACTAGGTTGTCATGTCCAGGCCCTGCGACATTACAATTCAGCGAGGCAACACCATATTTGCTAGAAGTAAGTCCGGTCAAGCTGAAATAATGTCGAAAGTGACATAAAACCCAATAAAAATAAACAAAACAAACATATAAAAATGATATCGTTAAGCTTGTAACTCACTGGTCTGGAAAGATTGTTCATCCAGCATTTAAAACGATTCATGAACTGAATTGTTCCTTCCCGATAAAGACCACGGTCCACACAACCATGTTGATCCAAAGGTTGTGGGTTCGACCCTGGTCATGCCAGCATTGAATTCATGTTACCATTACACATATGAGCCAAGGCCCGTGCCTGAAGGAATAATCCGATATCCTTGCACATCTGTGACATGTCAATTCAGTGGGGCATCACTATATTTGCTCCAAGGTGGTCTCGTCATGATATAACTGAAATGATGTTGAAAGTGACACGAATCCCTACAAAACTCAATCTATGTGTTCAGATATTTTATCTTATCAGGACAAATACTTGGTAAAATCACAAAGCCTGGGGTACACTCCATCGGATCAGCATGATATATTTTCAGAAGAATATTATTCAATGTATCAGCATGCATTATCTGTAATATCACAGCTTCAGATATACATGCCAAAACCCAAAGAACCATGACAATCACGTGCCCCCATTTGTTAGGACACGCGGGGTAGATGCAATATAAGTTGTCAATTGACTTTTCTCAAAATAAAATAGAAATCACCATGTAGGATATTTGGAATTTATTGTTGAACAAAAATAGTTTACTAACCAAGACATTGCCAGAATAAAACAAATCTCCTCGTGAAATGTCTCTTGTTGCAATCCAATAAATGCTACAGTCAAATTGACTGCTTGTAATATAAAAAAAAAACTGTGGTATGAGATTTTAATTAACATTGATTCGGTGAGAGATCATGTAACAAAATGAAATGTTGGAAGAGGAGAAAATATTTATTTCATCGACAGCATTCCAATGTGATAAAAAAACAAAAAATATGTTGACACACCCAGATTTCATAAAAAAGGAAGGATAACAAAACATGCCCATCCAAAATAATAGTCGAGGAGCCAGCCCACAATTTTTGGGAGTTTCGTCTGACAGAAAGCAAATGATATTTATTTTTTTTCAAATTGTGGTGTCTTTCAAAAGATACAGCTGTTTGAATGGCAACCATTTACATTTTATTTGGATTCTGGAAAAAGGTACATTTTCATCTCTAGCTTTACACTGAATATATATTTCTCCACAAAATCAGGTGGGAAGGTGGGAGACATGGCAGCCTATTTGAAAATGGCATAAAATTTGAATTTTTATAGAATTCATGGTTACCATGGCAACATAATACATCAAATTTTCATATAAATACAAGTGCCTTCGGCTGGGAAAGGATGCTGTCTCTCTCTGTTGTAGCTATCTCCCACCTATGCAGCTGTCTCTTCCTTGTACAACTATCACTCACTGAGGCAGCTGTCTCTCACATGTGCAGCTATCTCTCAAGTATGCAGCTGTCTCTCACTTGTGCAGCTATCTATCTCTGCTGTAACTGTCTCTCGCTGTTGTAATTATCTCTAACTTGTGCAGCTGTCTCTCCCTTGTACAGCTATCTCACTGATGCAGCTGTCTCTTACATGTGCAGCTATCTCTCAAGTATGCAGCTGTCTCTCACTTGTTCAACTATGTATCTCTCTCTGTTATAACTGTCTCACTGTTGTAACTATCTCTTACCTATGCAGCTGTCTCTCCCTTGTACAACTATCTCTCACTGATGCAGCTGTCTCTCATATATGCAGCTATCTATCAAGTATGCAGTTGTCTCTCACTTGTGCAGCTATTTATCTCTGCTGTAACTGTCTTTCACTGTTGTAATTATCTCTCAATGTTGCAGCTATCTCATTGTTGTAACTATTTCTCACTTGTTGTAACTATCTCCCACTTGTCATTGTTTTTTCATTTCTCAATGCAGCTATCTCTCAGTTATGCAGCTATCTCTTATTTATACGGCTACCTATTATTTATGCAGCTTTCTCTTATTCATTCAGCTATCTTTTATTTATGCAGCTATCTCTTGCTGCTGTAGCAATCTATCTTTTAACTATCTCTTATTTATGCAGCTATCTCTTATTTATGCAGCTATCTCTTACTTGTGCAGCTATCTCTCACTTATGCAGCTATCTCTCAATTGTTTCTCACAATCGTGCTGGCTAAAAATATCTGCATTTCACCCTTGTAGGCCCCTTTGTACAAAACCTAACGGGGCCTCAATAATTAGGTCAATAAATATGTCAAATTACCGATGGTTGAAAACAAAGCTCAAATACAGAAATCCAGGCATATTGTGGGTAATATTTCATATCTATCATAATTCTGACAAGAAATGAGTGAAAACCACTCTATTCCTAATGTACATATTGCGCAAACCATTGCATAAACTTGCAAAATAAAACTGAAGTGGGGACTGGTCTAGCGTCCACCAGAGGGCAACGTAAAAACGCAACAGCGAGATCACACCCTCTTATCAGTGGCGAATTTGAACTCGGCCAATACCACACATAGCAACTTTTTTTTTTTTCAAATCTCGCCACACTTCCTCTCTGATCATGTTCATGCTTTTTTTAATATATATGTAATCAAATATGACCTCAAATAGTATCTCTCATTTATTTTCAAGATTACAATTGATCAATCACATTTGACCACCAGTTGCTAGCTGCCAACATCTCACTAGTGAGCCATATTCAGGCGATAATTTATAAAACGCTGTTGCCATGACTTTTTGCAGGTCGGCTCCTCGACTATATGTTAATATTACCAAAAATCTACTCTTTTACTACTTTAACATAATGTAGATAGTGAAACTATTTTCGTGCTTTTCCGATTTTAAATATTTTCATGAATATTTAAAGAAACAGGATAATGCAGTAGTCTTCCACAGAGTAATTATCTGGATCGGAATAATTACAATTCTTTGTGGTTTCGTCCCTAAATAAATCTATGTTGCTGAAAAACTAATCACCCCATTAAAATGATTCCACAATGCTGTCACAGTGAGATAATCACTGTCACATTAAAGTGGTGAGTCTTGAAATAAACTACACGAAGAGTATAACCATATGGGCAACCTGTGAAGTTGATGTCACACTTTGTTTACATTCTATTGTAACAATATGGATTGCTTATTAAAATATATGGTTATCCTTGTGGGTATAATATCAATTTTACTGTATGGACAGTTTAAACCTGTTCAGGGAGGAATAAATAAAAAATAAAATCTCAGGATATTAAGTTTGAACGACCAATTGTAAACGCAATATGTCTGATGAAATAACTTTTACTGAATATTTACACTTTCCAAATATCGTTTGGCGCTTCCTTCGAGAACAATACAAAATGAGCTGATGGGGATGGTCAAATGCTTTTTTTCAAAAGGTATAATTGCCCTTTCTTTCAAAATCAAAATAAAACAAATGATATAAATCAATAATTTTGTTTGTGGTAGACATGATCACTTTTGATGAATTTGGTCAAATCTCTGCTACAACCATAATAAGATTTAGAATGCCATCTTTTTAGCACTAGTTCCTCTGTCGCAGGTCCTTCACATGACAACCCACCCGGTCACAGATTTACAAGGACAACGGGTTAACCCTTAAGGCACATGCCTCAGCTCATGTATGAAATTGTATCATGAATTCAATCTCGGCATGGCCGTGGATTGAACCCACGACCTTTGGATGACCACAGAGGAGCTGGTACTGATAAGCAGGCGTTCTGACCAACTGCACCGCGGTTCTTATCCTGTTTTACGTTTAGTATGGGAGTTTGTTTTTAAATGATATGTGATTATAAAACCGTGATGCTGTCTAATTAAAATCAACCAAAATACACCTACCATAATTATTGTGATTTGCTCAAAATGCTCGGAACTATGCTGGTACACAGAGTATAGAAGACCACTATTGTGGTCCATAAGGGTAAATTCTGTTCCAATAGATAAACGTTATTAGACAAATAGGCATCTGAAAGTAACTCCAGTGTCCTAGTCTCAAGGTGCCCCTTTACTTAGTGTTTGCTCTAGATCACTGGTCAGTGAAGCAAGGTTTGTTGACAAAGTGTTCAATGGATGATTTATATATTAGCAGAAGAATCATCTACTTTCAAATGGCACAGAAATCTATGTGTGGGGTAATATGATGATATATGATAATATATGATAATATTTTATGAAAACATTCAGGATATAAAAAAATTATGTAAGAGAAATCTGATTTTATGAAAGTTTGAAGTTCAGAGTCCCAGTCTGAAGGTGCCCCTTTGTTATTAGGAAACCTGTAGTCAGTTGGTGTTTGCATTGGATCACTGGTCAACTATGGATAGTTTGTTGACAAAGTTATCAATGGATGATTTGGATTTTAGCAGAAGACTCATCTACTTTCAAATGACACAAACATTTATGTTGGGGAAATATTATGGGTAATAAATTTGAGTTTAGGGTGTAAGCATTCATATTATGTGAGAAAAAAAGTGCTTGAAAAAAATCTGTTTTCATAAAAAGAATTAAAAGATGCACGAAAAGCAGATTCCATTGAGCGCAACATAAAAAAAGATCTGGATAGTTATATCTTAATGATTATGACCCAGTATGGGCAGGCTATCAATCAATCTGTGAAGGCCATGGGCCGTGGCGCAGTTGGTTAGATAACCAGCTTATTAGCACCAGTTCCTCTGTGGTGATCCAAAGGTCGTGGGTTCGATCCCCGGCCGTGCCGAGATTGAACTCATGATACAATTTCCCATATGAGCTGAGGCCTGTGCCAAAGGTTTACCCGTTGTCCTTGTAAATCTGTGGCCGGGTGGGTTGTCATGTCAAGGACTTGCGACATGACAATTCAGTGAGGCAGCACTATATCTGGTACAAGTAGGTCTCATCACGAAATGATTGAAATACTGTTGAAAGTGATGTAAAACCCCAAACAAACAAACAAATCAATCTGTGAAACCTGATATCTGCACTCCAGAAAGATTAGTCTGGAAATAACTTGGTAAAGGGGTGCCTGGAAAAGAGATTCCATTGACCATAAAAAGGGACTAGGAGAGATCATCATATTATGTAAAAATGCCAAATTTATATTTTTAATCTTATTTATGCTGAAAGCAAGTGTAAATTTGATCTCTTCATGAATGGGGTTACAATTTTGGGGTAAAAGATTACTTTAGAGTTATATAATGTAAAAAATAGGTAATTTTTGTTTCACATCAACATGAATACAAAAAGAAACATTAGCTAAAAGTTATTTGTCAATAATACAAGTTAAACTTAAGCAACAACAATAAAATTAGATCTCATCATATTTACATAAGAAGGAATCTTCCTGGACCTTCTTAGGTTTGGAGCAGCATTTTAAAACTTTTTAAATTTATAGCAATCTTCACATCAATAGGGAGGCCATGGGCTGTGGCGCAGTTGGTTAGAGCGCCAGCTTATTAGCACCAGTTCCTCTGTGGTGATCCAAAGGTCGTGGGTTCGAACCCCGGCCGTGCCAGGATTGAACTCATGATACAATTTTCCATATGAGCTGAGGCCCATGCCTAAAGGGTTAACCCGTTGTCCTTGTAAATCTGTGACCGGGTGGGTTGTCATGTCAAGGACCTGCGACATGACAATTCAGTGAGTCAGCACTATATCTGCTACAAGTTGGTCTCATTCCGAAATGGCTGAAATAATGTTGAAAGTGATGTCAAACCCCAAACAAACACATCAATAGGCAAAAAATTCCATAAATGAGCATCATAATAACTAGAATGTCCATTACCATAAGTAACCACATTTATGTTCATTTGAATTAAATTTTTGTTATCTCTTAGTCCCTTATTATTTTCTTTAACATTAAATAGCTCTTTCTTAAAGGAATTCAAATTATGTAAACATTTGAAAACCTCTGTGGCAATAACCATTCGGCGTCTCAAGTGTAATGAATCCATATTACTCTGCATGGCGAGGTAGATTCATATACTACCTCTGCCACTATAGGCATGACATTGTCTCAACCTATTCCGCAAGGTCGATTGCATAATCCACAGACAAGTGCGCAATTGGTGGGCTTTGCACATGTGCACTCACAATGCCCGCCCAATTGGCTTATACTGGCACACACATCAGGTGCACTCATTTTCTAACCAAAACAAAACAAACATGTGTTTCACAGTTCATTATTCAGAATATTTTCAAAATCGATAGATGGGGTTGTAAACATGTCATATTTGCAATTGTTCAAAATGTCACTGGAATGTATTTGGTGGCACTTTATATTATTGAAAATCCTAAAAAATAAAATTATCAACACATTATATGAAACAAGCGGAAAATCCAGTACAGGTCAATTCAAAGGTCACAAATATTTGGACACCCCTCAACAGTCATACAAAATTTGGTGACCTTGGAATTGACCTGTGCTAGTTTTTTCCACTTGTTTCACATATGCGCTGATAATTATGAAGACAAGATTGTAAATATAACATGTTGACAACCTCATCTATTGATTTTGAAAAATATCTGAATAATGAAACTGTGAAAAGTGAATAAGCGACAAACTTCACACACGTCCAAAACAATGAAGCCAGTTGACTGAGTTATACTTGCACATGTATTTGTTGTTGTTGTCAATTTCTCACCAAAACAAGGACACTGATTGGATGTGTAATTACATGTTTGCTTGCATGAATGTGTTTCTATCAAAACTATCAGATAGTTCTTCCCTGCATATACTTTCACTAGTCTCGGTGGTATAGCATCATGCACGCTAGGCTTACTAACATTAATATGTTTAATGTATTTTAGTATAGTATCTCTGTTGATATGCAAGAAATCAAAACTTTCATCTGCTGTAGAATCTTGTCTTATTGCTGATATACTTGGGTGATTTTCAGGTCTCGCATATACTTTTTGTTGGAGATCTAACATACATAAATCATCTGGCTTACCAATCTGCTACGGTATTAAAGAATTCATTAAATATGTCAAATATGTCACAGACATCCTTGGTACCAGTAACAATTATTCCATCTTCATTTTGAATATTATTTTTTTGCATTTGAGACTTTTTACTTACAAAAGGTCCAACACATCTCCAGAAATCTCCTGGACGATTCATGTTTGTGCAACCACCAAGTGTTATTTGATTGCATTTCTTTTGATGCTTACAGTCATATTTCTTTCTATGACATATTTAATGGCATATCTCAGTTGAGGATTTCTACGATTCTCGAGATGTTTGTTTTTTATCATGTTTCTTATGTACATCTGCTTTCTCAAATCAGAATGGATATATGGAATTTGTTTTGGCTCTATGTTTTAAAAGATCATGGTCATTGATTACATCTGTGTATATCTGTGAATAACTTCTGCTGCCTGGCGAGAACACAAAGTGATAAGGAAACTAAGTGAATCATGGACATAAAAGGAGGCATTCCTTGTTTAAAAATGAATAATATAGTTAATTTTAACTATCACTATCTTTTTCATGAAAAATGGTAATAACATTCAGAATCTATAACATATAATTTACCAACAAATACACAGTTGTGAAGCCCTCCTTCAGAATGATGAACTATCTATTTTGTCTTGCCACATCTGGAGTATAATGTCATCCATATGATACATGACAATTTAGGGGAATGCATGATTCAGCTCATAAGAAATCATCTCCCATGCTAAGTGGTCTAATTGTGATACCAATTTGGACAAGTACCTCTGTGATGGTGAAGGGCATTGAGTTCAGGTGACAGGCTTCAATCTAATCTTATGTAGCCGGAATAGTGTTGAAAAGGTCTTACATACATGCACACACCCACATGCATGCACACCCACACACCTCCATGCATGCATACGCACACCCACACACCCACGTGCACACACACCCACACACACAAGTGGCACATGCACAAACAAAGAAACACAAGACTATTATTATCTCCATATAACTCTCTTATTTCAGATAGTGCGTTCAAGACATCTACCAGACGTGACGGGAAATAAATGTGCGTTACTTGTTGGTAATACTAATTGTCTCTCAGATTACAAACATTTATTTAAATATCTTAGCCAAAGGATATATTTCCAGACCCATTACTATTGGAATAATCATTATATTACATGATATTGACTCTGGAAATATTTTACATAAATTGCACGTTGCTGAGTGACCAGTCAATTTTATATCACCATATTCATAAATATTCCATGCCAACAACACAGTATGAGTTATTTACTCAAGAATGCTTTTATTTTACTGACCATAGTTACTGTAGTATTTTTACTGTATGAAATGTTGCGACCTCTACAAAAAGGACACGTCTCACAAATTGCAGAACCAGGATATTTGATTCAAAACATATCTTTCAAAATTTTGTTTTGGAACCACTTTAAAATGCATTATTATAATATGAATAAAACCAATTGTCCTGATGGAGATGGTCAAATACCTTTCATGAAAGGCAATTGTCCATTTCAAAATTGTCATATAACCTCTGACAAAGACCAGTTAAACACATCAGATGCCATAGTGGTCAACATGAGACAAAAACATGTGAGCAAAGAAATTCAACTCATTTCTGCAATCCGCAAGAAAAAGCAAAAGTGGATATTTCGATTTAATGAGTCCGGCAGTCGAGCAAGAATATGGATGAATTTTACAATAGCAAATAACCTATACAATATGACAGACACATACAGGTTTGATTCGGATATTGTGAATCCCTATGGTGACACAAAAACTATTGATAAAGCATCATTAGATTTTAAGAATATTACTGGAAGTAAAGACAAAAATAGTACGGTTCTCTGGGTTGTTTCACATTGTGGATCTATTAGCAGGAGGGATAGATATGTAAAGATTTTAAGGAAACACCTCAAGGTGGATATATTTGGAAAATGTGGAGTGAGACTTTCAAATGTGTGCAAACGTCGTGCAAATATGAACGTATGTCTGAACGATATAAACCAAAAATACTTGTTTTACCTTGCATTTGAGAACTCATTTTGCCAAGACTATATCACTGAGAAGTTTTGGAGATCTCTCATTCAGAACATTGTACCTGTCACTCTGGGCTCGGGTAACTACTCTAAAGTTGCACCACCTCATTCTTATATTGATGCATTAAATTTCTCGACACCACAGCATCTTGCTGACTTTATCAAATATATTAGAAATGAAACATGTCGATATGATAACTATCTTACATGGAAACAAAATTATAAGGTAACTTTATATAATGTTATGCGCTCTGATTTAGAATCGGACAACTACTCTCAGTATTGTAATTTATGTTCTAGTCTGAATATGAACAAACATGTTACATTTAAGGTCTATGATAAAATGGATGAATGGTTAAATGGTAAACATTGTAAAAATGCACCAGATTCGTGGAAATTAATTACACCTCAATTAAGGAAAAGATTAAAGAAGGTATTTTAGCATGTATGGTATTTTTCCTATTGCAAGTAGATAATTCAGATCAACATATTTTATCTTTTACCAAATGAAATAAACAGGTGTCTTGATTACACGTCCAATGTGTTGAAATCTATATTTAAGAAGTAAAATAGTAAGGACCCATTGCTCATGTACAAGCTTTATTTACTAAAGACTATAGTCGGCATATTATACACGCCCAAAATGAGAGATTTGGATCATTTACTGTTGTACGTTTTGAGATCTTCTGAAAAGGTACTCAGCTTCGCAATATTATTAAAAATTGCTGAATAGGATATCACGCAATCTTTCTCTTCAAATTTATCAGAGAATTAATGTTTAAAGACTTTAGAGAAACAAAATTTTGACAATGAAACTATTCGCTGGTTGCTGTCACGTGACTTCTTGAGCTTAATTTATGCTTAGGGTGTTTCATTTTTCGGACTTTTTTTCTGATCAAGCTGCTCATTAAAAGAAATGTTCTCTGATATGTAGTAAACTCACAGAAAAAATTTAAGACCAATCGATCAACTTTTAGACCCCCCCTACCACCTTGTATGTATGACCTCGGAAATCAGTGCTCGGTGGCCATTTTCTGGTTAAAATTCAAGTCTCATTGCCTCATAATTTCATTTTATTCAACTCAGATAGTGTCTGTGTCACACACATGTAGTTTTAAAGATTACTTAATATTTCAAGATCATTTCCATTTAATTTGGGTCAAAATCATTCAAATTCAAGACATTAATTCTGAAAAATATACATTTTCAAATTAATATCACACTCATATCGGATAAATTTTTCACATTATTTCAACATTAACTTCAAATTGAGAATTATATTATAGTATGAAAGTTCACAGATTTGTTTCCATTTAATTTTTAGCTCTGCTGAGACTCACAGAGCTTTAGGAGTGGGGAAAATGTTTGTCTGTCCGTCCGTCTGTCAAAATATATTTGAAAGTCTTCTTCTCCAAAACTACCAGTAATATATGTTTCAAATTTTATACAGAGGTTGATATTAAGGCAAAGATTCAGATTCCTACAAATCTTAGTGATGTCACCATTGACCTTAGTGCAGTGACCTCAATGTTAGAAATTTTGTACTGAGCATATTTCAGCAACCACTTGAATAAACATATGTCGATGGCCTTAGGGCTATGGTTATCATTGCTTTTTTGTAATGTTTGTGAACATTTCTTCCTAACTGATCATTTAAAACCAATTCAAGAGCAGACTTGAGCAGAAGATGAAGATGTCACATATCAAATTTGGCCCCAACTTGTTATCT
The DNA here is from genome assembly GCA_949316495.1 of Amphiduros pacificus. Taxonomy (NCBI): domain Eukaryota; kingdom Metazoa; phylum Annelida; class Polychaeta; order Phyllodocida; family Hesionidae; genus Amphiduros; species Amphiduros pacificus. The sequence continues at coordinate 29,051,211 of OX439004.1, read as the reverse complement.
CAATTCTCATTGGCTAGTATTTCTCCTTGACAACATTTTGGGCCAAGATTATTAAAATTCAAGACATTAATTCGGAAAAATATACATTTTCAAATCAATTTCACACTCATATCGGATACATTTGTTCACATTATTTCAACATTAACTTCAAATTGAGAATTATATTTTAGTGTGAATGTTCGCAGATTTGTCTCCATCTCATTTTTAAGGAATTATGGAATTTTAAGTCTGTGTGAAGAAGAGACCTGGACAATGAGACCTCGGTGAGCTCCCTTCTTTGCAGAGTTAGCTTAATCCTGGATGTCATTCACTCATTTCTGCCACATCTTTGACAAATGCCACTACTTTTACAATAGCTGCCATTTGTCTGTATTCCTCATCATCTTGCCAGTGCTCTGGTGGTAAATGGAGCCATCTTCCATCCATTCCTAGGAGTTCAAACAGGAGCCATGACTGTGACCCAACTGGGGAGTAGTGAGACATTTCCTTGGGAAGACTGGTTTTTCTTGAATGAAAAGAGCAGGAATAGGCATAGCTTGAAGTTGTGTGGCTATGACAGTCTTTATACCATCATTCAATGTTCTGTCAAACAAGACAAATACCACCAGAAACTCGGTCAGATACCACAAATGACTTAGCATAGAGTTCTTGACCACGACAGCTATGGATATCTAATGTTAAAATGGATATGCAAAAGATAAATTTCAAACTGTGAATTAATAGCCTCAGAAATATATCACATCTCATAGTCACACATATCCTCCCACAGCTGGAGATCTAAATTCGGAGCTGGAGCAACCGAGTGTACCTGAAGAAACTAAGGCCCATGAAACAGGGCAATGTGCTGGTCTAAACTATCATTGCCAACCAGTATTTCAGGTGTGATGAGATCTGGTCATGTTTCATCAGCCAGTTTTGCCATATTTATGATATACAATGCTGAGGCAAGAAATCAGGCATGATGAAGAGAATTTGGAGCTCACATGGCAAATTTGTCTATGCCTTGATCTTGTTCAACAAAAGGTCTCATTACACCTGCAATACTGGCTGACTTTGATAGGATGGGCCAGTACATTTCCCTGTTCCATGGACCTTGTTTTCTTTTGGTGTGCTTGGCTGCTTCAGGTCCACATTTTAATCTGTGGCTGTGGGAGGATGTGTGTGACTATGAGATGTGATATGATTCTGAGGCTATTAATTCACAGTTTGAAATTTATCTTTCACATATCCATTTTAACATTAAGCATAAATTGTTCTCCCAAATTCTCTTACACCATGTTATGTTATACATTTTAGGCAGTTGATGCATCATCTATAGCTATTGCAGTCAAGAACTCAATGCTAAGTCATTTGTGGTATCTGACTGAGTAGTATTTGTCTTGTTTGACAGATCAATGAATGATGGGATGAAGACTGCAATTATCACACAATTTCTAGCTATGTCTAGCCCTCTCTATTCATTCCAGAAAACCATTCTTCTCAAAGAAACATGCTTTAACAGGGAAATGTCTCACTACTCCCAGATTGGGTCACAGTTATAGCTCCTGTTTGAACTCCTAGGAATGGATGGAAGATGGCTCCATTTACCACCAGAGCACTGGCAGGATGATGAGGAATACAGAAAATGGTAGCTATTGTAAAAGTAGTGGCATTTGTCAAAGGTGCAGCAAAAATGAGAGAAGAAGACTTTCAAAGAAATTTTGACAGACGGACGGACAGACAGACATTTTCCCCTCTCCTAAAGCACTGTGAGTCTCAGCAGAGCTAAAAATTAAACCGAACCAAATCTGTGAACTTTCATACCATAATATAATTCTCAATTTGAAGTTAATGTGGACATGATGTGAACATATGTATCCGATATGAGTGTAAAAATGAATTGAAAATGTATATTTCATCGAATTAATGTAATGACATCTTCATCTTCTGCTCAAGTCTGCTCTTGAATTGGTTTTAAATGATCAGTTAGGAAGAAATGTTCACAAACATTACAAAAAAGCAATGATAACCATAGCCCTAAGGCCATCGACATATGTTTATTCAAGTGGTTGCTGAAATATGCTCAGTACAAAATTTCTAACATTGAGGTCACTGCACTAAGGTCAATGGTGACATCACTAAGATTTGTAGGAATCTGAATCTTTGCCTTAATATCAACCTCTGTATAAAATTTGAAACATATATTACTGGTAGTTTTGGAGAAGAAGACTTTCAAATAAATTTTGACAGACGGACGGACAGACAAACATTTTCCCCACTCCTAAAGCTCTGTGAGTCTCAGCAGAGCTAAAAATTAAATGGAAACAAATCTGTGAACTTTCATACTATAATATAATTCTCAATTTGAAGTTAATGTTGAAATAATGTGAAAAATTTATCCGATATGAGTGTGATATTAATTTGAAAATGTATATTTTTCAGAATTAATGTCTTGAATTTGAATGATTTTGACCCAAATTAAATGGAAATGATCTTGAAATATTAAGTAATCTTTAAAACTACATGTGTGTGACACAGACACTATCTGAGTTGAATAAAATGAAATTATGAGGCAATGAGACTTGAATTTTAACCAGAAAATGGCCACCGAGCACTGATTTCCGAGGTCATACATACAAGGTGGTAGGGGGGGGTCTAAAAGTTGATCGATTGGTCTTAAATTTTTTCTGTGGGTTTACTTCATATCAGAGAACATTTCTTTTAATGAGCAGCTTGATCGGAAAAAAAGTCCGAAAAATGAAACACCCTATTTATGCTCCACACCTTTATTTAACTTATATCGATAATTATATGCTAATACCTTCTGCCTGCTCATGAGCGTTGGCATTTAACAATGTTCCTGAAAGACAACGGGGTTGAATATTGAGGAGATGTGAGATGTCTGTCTCACAGGATGGTTCCCGTGGTTTTATTTCTTCTTTTTATGACACATTGTTTGCTATTATTTTAATATTATGCCCAAATTGAATATCGAAGGCTTGATAAAAGGTCCTCAGGTCCTATGTGTGTAAAAATGCAAAGAAATATCTCTCTGAAAAGAGGAGGAGGGCAGAGGACGCTGATATCCCGAGAAGCTTCAGGAATCTGCCCCATGTTATCATCTACAACAAAAACAAACTATTTCAAATCTAATTTGTGAATTCAAATTTTTTGAGCCAATAAATCCCTTACCTACTGTTTGATTTTTCGGATCATTTTACACATAAAATTAAGTTTTTACCAAAAATGTTTTGTGAACCAATTGTGGTTCATCTTCTTGGGTTCAAATCACCTTGTCATGGATGACATGAACACACTTCACATATTTTGAGGTAGAGATCAATCCCGTATCCCTGTATCATGGGTAGCAATATAAATAGGGTATTTTTAATTACCCTCATCCGACCCATATAAGTCACATTCTGGATTGACACGAAGTTAATTATACCCTGATATGCAAACAAATCACTGTTACATATTACATATCGAGGTCATTATTGATGCTACAGTGTGAAATATATGATTTATTTTTGTGAAAAACAACAATAGGTTGGAATTGGGTTTTATTTTCTGTGTATATCATTATGTGTTCGGCCCTTAAAAGATTTTCATGGAATATTAGACCCACTTACGCCATCTTGGTTTCGGTGCTTTGCAGTTTGGCAACAACAGTCACAGATGATTTTCCCAGTAACAAAGGAGGTGTGAATGCTTTCATTACTCTTCTTTGTGGAACCTTTTAATCCCCCACGAATGTTCCTTCAATGTTTCACCTCAAAAGTCAGCTTTATTCGGGAATGGAAAAAACCATGTCACGTATTCAACTCTTAAAAACAAACAAAAAAATGAAGGTGTGAAGATTTCTGTATGATTATGAGGCATATTTGTGGAGACTGTATAATATTTGGGATCACTTACACAAGTGGATCAAATTTGAAGTTGTTATCAAGATAAGATGAAAATATATTGTGTGTATTCATTCCCATTGACATACTAATAGATTGGCAATGAATGATCCCTCATATTAAGTATTTACACTTTTAAAGATTTAAAATTGACGCCAAACTTCCCCTCCTAAGTTCATTCTTTATATTCTCTTCTGCCAGAAATCAGTTTCCCACTGCTAAGCACTGTCAGCTGCATTGTGGAGTAGTGTTTGGCTGTAACACATTATAACGGACCTGAACATTACAGAAAGCAATAAGTTAATAGAATACACAGCATTTTAAATCACATAAGAGGCAATCTTTCCATATCTGCATGCATGAAGCGTATACAAAATGGTGTAAGGAAGATGACTAATATATTCACTATACATATTGTTATTCAGCATCTATTGTGTACAAACAACAAAAACCTGGATTATCACATCCCAGCAGACGTGAAGTCGTGGGCAGGTTTAAAACGTGGTTATAACATTATTTTCAAGACATGGTGTTCTGGTCCAATTTATGACATAGTTAAGACGCGATTTCCAAGATGTGGTTTTCTGGTCCAGTGTATGTGATTGACAACACCACAACATTTCAACCAGTTTTGTCCGCTGGGATATTATATTCTGGTAATATTTTAAGTTGGAAGCTACCAAACAGTTATTAACCTGTAAAATTAAAATCATATATGATTTATCCAGCGAAAATGTCTGAAATAATCAATGTTTTAAAGTTTGGTATTAATTGGATTAGCATGTATGATATTGAAACTTATTTTGTCCGAATGGAAAAGTAACCACATCTTCTGCAGATTACCAATGGATTTGAATTGTAATAGCCAAGTGACTACATATGGCTTTCAATCTTAAACCTTTTACAAAACAGGAAAATGGTCATGTCTTTCATGATATAATACATTCCGAGGTAAAACACCCAATTAGGTATCGATCATTTATCATTCAGGGAAGTGGTGGGAAATGTAAAAGGAAAGAAACATGTTGATGGGACAAAGGTTTTATCTTAAAGCTTTAATAAATCACGTATGTCACAGGCAATATTCAGAGATTCAGCATATGGTTAAATGAAATGTGGTTTTGATACTGTGATTCAATCAAGATGTCACTGAAATCAATCAGAATACACCTGTCATGATTAATTTGTTTTGCTGAGCACTGTGCTAGTTCTCATGTGACCACTGTTGTGGTCTGTAAGGGTGTTAAACCTGTACCAGGTGTGTTAAATATGAACCCCAGTTTGTCACATCGAGAGTCCCACAGGGTTCCATTCTTAACCCCTTGTTTTTTCAGTATATTTTTGAATGACCTGGTTTTAGAAACAGAAGAGTCAGATTTAAATATGTATGTGGACAACAGCATACTTGATGTTGCAGACAAAACTGTGGCTCTCAAAAGCTGGATACAGACATGAATCACATTGCAACTTGGTGTGACAACAATAAAATGGCCAAGAATGCTGAAAAACTAAAGCTACGCTGGCAACCACACTGCAAAAGTACAGGGGTTTTCCCTTGATGAAAGGGTCTTGACAAACTGCTTGGTGTAATGATAGGCCAGCATGTAGACAAGGGGCATGTTGACATAACACTGTTGACATAAAACTGCTGACACACAGGATTCCTTACCAGTTCACATCAGGGAAGAGCAATCATTAAAATGTTTTAAACATGCAAACAAGTGATGGATTTTATCAAGAGATTAAGGGATTAAGCATCAATTTTGAAAAAAAAACGTTTAAAGTTCACATATTGGTGATAAATGTATTAGATCAAAAATATCCACACTTCAAGGTCATGAAAGTAACATAAATAATTTTAAACAGGAATATCAAAATGTTTTCACCCAAAGTTGTAATTTCAGTTTCATCCCTTTAGCTATATATGACAGAAGGGAGAATCTACATTGCATTGAGCACACAATTTTGACACTATCTTCGCTTTTCAGATTCCCTATGATCATAATATAACTGAAAGTATGTAATTCCTGATCATCATAAAACAAACAAAAAACTTACTTACATTTTCTTGTATTACCTTCTATAATTAATAAGTACTTGAGATATATATTATATGTGCATATGCATGTATATGGGGATATGGATGTTATGGGTATATGTATTGGTTGGGAAGATAGATACAGAAATTGGCTAAGCACAGAAAAAATATGGACTTTTCTATTCTTTTGGACGATTAATAGTCTGTTACTTCTCAAAGAGTTGGTTGAGTTGTTATTTCCATCCATGATTATGACTGATTACAGCAAGACATTTGAGAAACCTCCATATTTGAGGAACCTCCAAATTCGGTGACTTTGTTCTACATCACATCTTTTATCAATAAACAATCACATCTTTGATGCCTGCCATTGTGTAGGGATTGGATTACCAGAGCAATTACCAAATATATTTACATAGAACATAGCAGCTATGTCTCAGAGGGAGCAATACTATTCAAACACATGTGAGAAATTTGAATGATAAAAAAGTAAAGATAAAAAAGTAAAGTGTTCAATGTGAATTCTAAGATTTTCAAGTTTTATTTCTATTAATACCCTGTGTATTTGACTGTCCACTAATTTTTACATTGTTTGCATTGTGTTTTAAATCACTGTGACTAATGGAAATAAGCAGAATGAATTTATTAGGTATTGTGTGTCGATCAGCTTTAAAAGTTAGTGAAAATTGCTTTATGATTTTTTTAATGATCATTCATACAATTCTAATGAAACTTTATGATTTGCAAAGTTTTGAGAAAAAAATAGTTTTTATCAAACTCTCAAAGGTCAAGGCCATTAGATAATATGATTGAAGTAAATAGCCATAATTTAATAAGACACATCCCCATTTCACACAAATATATTTTTGGAATGTACATCGGGTATTTACAACTGTGTGCACAATTATGCAATCATGTATAAATATAATACAAAAAAGGTCTTGTTAAAATTGTAAGATATTTTGCAAAAATAATCCTTAGATAGCATGATTGGAAATTGTATATGCCGCTTCATCTGAAATAATCAATAGAAATTATAGTTTTGGAGAAAAGATGTAATACCTTAATCAGAATACTCCAGACAGCGATTACATATAATTGCATATGTATGAAAACAAGTGTTTTTATTCTCCCTTAAATTTCTGATGACAATCATTTTTAAGCTTATTAGACCAAAACGTCTGTGATATCCAAAGGTCCTGGGTTTGGTACCTGTGAATTCATGTTACAATTCAGGCCCGTGCCTAAAGGTTGACCTGTCCTGTTATCCTTTAAATCTGTGACAGGGTGAATTATCTTGCCACACAACTGCCACAGAATAATTCAGTGAGACAAAACTATATATACTACAAAAATATCATCAGGAAATGACAGAAATAAGGTTGAAACTGAAACAAACAAGCAAATAAACATATTGTTTTATCTTGATATATTGATTTTTACAATTTACTTTTCACCCAATATCTTTCACCTTTGATAAAAGATTATTATTCATTTATTCGAATCTATTTTTTATTTCAGAGGGTGACTTCGAGACAGTGAACAGAAATCAAATTACTTTTCCAAGAATTTACATGCTTCACTTGTTGAAATTATTGACATTAAAATCATTCTCAAATCAATAGCGTTGTTATGAAAATTGGCGAACAGGAAATATTGTCACTGCAATATTACTACTGAAATAATTGGTAATATTTACTCTTGAATTATGTTCCATGGATAAATAACTTCAAGTCACATTGGTGAAAATTGCAATGAAACATGAGGCTTTTGGCCATAACGTTTATTGTCCTCCTGATCACAGGAACATTTTTACTTTATGAACTGTATCAGCCCCTAGACAAAAATATAAAACCAGAACATTTAGTTGTAAACACCACTTTTAAAATTTTATTTTGGAACTACTTTAAATTATTTCAGCCTAGAATGAACAAAACGATTTGTCCTGATGGGGATGGTAATATACCTTTTGTTAAAGGAAATTGTCCCTTTCAAAATTGTTATGTAACCAGTGACAAAAACCAGTTGAACAATTCAGATGCTATTGTAGTCAATATGAAGCAAAGAGATGTAAGCAATGAAATTCAACTCATTTCTGCAATTCGCAAGAAAAAGCAAAAGTGGATATTTCGATTTAATGAGTCTGGCAGTCGAGCTAGAATGTGGATGAATTTTACAACAACAAATAACCTATACAATATGACAGACACATACAGGTTTGATTCAGATATTGTGAATCCCTATGGTGACACAAAAGCTATTTTGAACTCAAACTACAAAGCATCAGATTTGAAGAGGATTACTGGAACAAAAAACATAAATAATACAGTTCTGTGGGTTGTATCACATTGTGGTTCTTACAGCAAGAGGGAAAAGCATGTAAAGATTTTAAGAAAATACCAGATTGTTGATGTATTTGGAAGATGTGGAAAGAGCCTTGCAAAAGTGTGTAGACCTGGTGCAAATATGAATCTATGTTTGAAAGAAAAAAATAGAAAATACTTGTTTTACCTTGCATTTGAGAACTCATTTTGCCAAGACTATATCACTGAGAAGTTTTGGAGATCTCTCGTTCAGAACATTGTACCTATCACTATGGGCTCGGGTAACTACTCTAAAGTTGCACCACCTCATTCTTATATTGATGCACTGGATTTTGAAAAAGTTGAACAACTTGCAAAGTTTATCAAATATGTTAGAAATAGCAAAAGTCTATATGATAAATATTTCTTGTGGAAACAAAATTATAAGGTGACAATATATAATGTAATGCGCTATGATTTGGATTCTGATAACTACTCTCAATATTGTAATTTATGTTATAGTTTAAATAAGAACAAAGATGTTACACACAAGGTCTATGATAAAATGGACCTTTGGTTTAAAGGAAAACATTGTAAAAATCCCCCAGAGTCATGGGACTCCTGTACACCTGAAACAAGGAATATATTAAAGGAAGAATATCTCTGACATTTACCTGTTTCATTTTAATAAAGATTTGTGACATGTGAGATATTGATTTCGAAAATGGCTGACATGGTAAAATGTGGACAACAGCACAGCTACATCTATCTGCTTTAATATGGCATGCATATGTTATTTCGTTGTGTGGTGCACCGTATTAGGTCAATCATAACTCATCACTATATTTTGCAAAATAAAAGATTTTATGCAGTTGAAATATCGAACTAAAAACTCTTCTGTGGAGGCATAAAATGTGTTGAAATCAATAACGCTATGCAATGAACATTCTATCCATGTTAATTTCCCCATATGAGAACCTCTATAGTCTTGTTACATAATAGAGTCAACTGATTTTAAAAAATAACAATTATCAACTAGCTCTGACAATGTTAATCTCTAGTATATCTACATACATTCATCAGAATGAAATGCATGTATTCCAACCTGTAACTATCATCTCCAATATCATCTCCTTAATCTGTGAGATGATCTGCTGGTTTGATTTGTATGGGGTTTTACATCACTTTCAACATTATTTCAGTCATTTCGTGATGAGACCTACTTGTAGCAGATATAGTGCTGCCTCACTGAATTGTCAAGTTACAGGTCCTTGACATAACAACCCACTCGGTCACAGTTTTACAAGGACAACGGGTGAAGCCTTTAGGCACGGGCCTCAGTTCATATCAGAAATTGTATTGTGAGTTCAATCTCGTCATGGCTGGGGATCGAACCCACAACCTTTGGATCACCACAGAAGAACTGTTGCTAGTAAGCTGGCGCTCTAACCAACTGCGCCACGGCCCATGGCCTGAGCTGATATGTGTCTTCTAAACTGTCACCATTCAACTGAAGAAATTCACCATTCAACTATAGACAAATGAGCTTTAAAAAGAATAATAATATTATAGCCTGGCATTGTCATTATTATATTAAGTTTTAAAATATCTTTTGGGAAAATTACATTTTGGTTATACTTAAATAATTCAAATTTGGTAGAGATTTATTTTGATAAATTTCACTTCAGTTTGGGGTGAATTCGTATTCATAAAATACACATTTGTTGTAAATAGAGAGCCACATTATCTTTTGTAATAATGTACCGAAAATGTTATCCCACGCCCCACCCCCAATCACTGTCAGGACTTCTGTCCTTCTCAGTCGACCCCTGCCACCATTGGTGAAATAGTGCATTCAGCATCGGCCGCAAGTAATAAATATTCATTAACTCAGACTGGGCATCGGAAGGTGAAAGTTTAAATAAATATTCATCTGAATTATGCTTCGCCTAATGTTGGTCCTTTCTGATTGGATAATATTTTGGTGGAAAAGTATTAAGGAATTGTGGAATTCAAAATTTCGAATGATATAAAATAAATGGCAACGGATGCAGTGAGAGGACTGAACGACTTGTAATCATGAGCTGTCTGCAAACTAAATGATAAAAATAGGTTTGATCTCAGGCTTTTTGGATTTTTGTACAAGTGATCTCAGATTTGGGCAGAAATATTACTTAAGGTAAGGCTAGGTTAAGTTTTAAAACACTAAATTTAAGGAATGGATGGTACAGACTAGAAATATCCGTACTTCAAGGTCATAAATGTAAAATTGATAACTCTATATATGGAATAAAAATGATCTCATCCAAGGTTGTGATTTAAGCTTTCATCCCTTTAGTTGTATATGAGTAAAGGGGGAATTGACATTGATCACACAATTTGAACACTATCATAGCTTTTCAGATTCCCTATGCTTGTAATACTACCGATGTAATGACTACGAACATATTTAATTTTGATATTATTAAGATTCCCTAGCAACCATGAAATATTTCTTTGAAAAAGAAATAATACTGAGCTGTTCAAAACAATGTTATCTATATATCTAAATTGGGCTGCATTTTGAGCGTCGGGTGTGAAAATATTAGGATTAGTGCTGAATATCCACATGTGATAGTGTATCACGATCTTTGATAAGAAACTTTAATCTGATAGATCTAAATAGGCCACTAAATGTTTATTACTTATTCCTGGTGGGTGCCTTTAATAGTGAATCAATAATTCCACAGCAAACTCCAATTTCATTTGACTAACCAATGATATATTGTCCAGCTATATTATCATCTGTTTTCAAATCACTTACGAAACGTGTCGATGCCACATATGCATTTTGCAGATTTGTTAGTCTCTTATTGCCATGACATTGGCTCACGTCATGTTCAGATAAGGAAATATAAGATACCTATATTTTTTGAAAATTAGAGGTCATAAGCAATTTTACAGAGGTTTCTGGGGTATATTCAAATGATATTTGAAACTATGAATCAAACAAGCTAGCCCCCTGAGGTACACCATAATACACTTGCCTCAAGGGTGTCAAAGTGGAGTTTTGTAGTTAGATTCTTGTTTGTTATTTTTCACAAAGTGAGGATAGGGTTTTAATATGGTGTTTCGATCCATACTCTGAGTTGTAAGTGGGCTTATGATACAAACAAGATATCACCCTGAAGTCAACCATAATACACCTGCCTCAAGGGTCTTCTGTTGGGGGGGCTTGGATAAAAAAAAGTTCTGTGGACTGGAGAGAGGGGATGTTATGAAGGTTGATGTCAAACGAGGTGTGTGACACTTATTTCTGTGACGTATTGTAGAATCCCATATAATATATTTAATGCAATCACCACCTTCTTTCACTACCTTTGGATGTCCATATAAATAACTAAAACATTTATGGAAAATAATGCTATGGATAGTCTTGGACATATATGGACAGTCTAAGTGTTTTATGGAATGATTATGTTCAGGCCCAAAATGTGGTGTCTAACGCATCCGGAGCAGACAAACAAAGACTGAAGGCTACTGCAAAGGAGAAACTGAAAAAAAAACTTGATAGGGCAGTGCAGCCTGCAAAGAGTAAATACTTGTATAAAACGCAAACAGACCTTTTTAACTTGCAGAGTAGTGATTCAAAGACAAACCGGAAGTATGTGGGAAAATTGGGTATGAGCAAGGATAGAAAAAAATAAGATACCTTGGGAAGTGGTTCAGACTAACAGTGCTGTTTCTCATGAGTATGGTGACGTAATGCAGACATGGAGAAATCACTGACAACCTACTGAATGTGAACCACAGAGACTCTGTTCCCCCTGGACCTGAGCTACAGCTACCAGACATGGCAGCAGAATCTACCCCACCTATTGGTCCAATTCTGGAGGAAGGCATATACTCTACAAGAACTGTATGTGGCTAAAGCTAATACTGGACCAAATGTCAAGTGAGCTGTTGATATCTGACAGTATTAATCACTACTTGCATAAACTGTTTAATTCATGTTTTATAATGGTATTATTCTTGACATTTGGTGTAGTGCAATCATCAATCCAATCCCAAGGAATTCTACATCAGATGTTTGGGATCCCTCCAATGAGGTATATCCTGTGCCTCATCTGTATACAAACTGTATGTGGGTATTCTTAACAGTAGACTGTCGGGGTGGGCAGAGACCAATGGTAAAATATGTGATGACCAAAATGTTTTTTGCAGGAACAGAAGCTGTGTTGACCATCTTACTACACTTTCCACAATTATTGATGTTAGGAACAAAGAACAACCAATCCACCTTTGTGGTTTTTATAGATTTTAGTTAGGATTATGACTGAATATCACATTCCTTAATTTTGTCAAAACTTTATAGCCTGGGCATTCCTGAAAGGTTTTTAAATGTACTAAAATGGTCAAAAATGGTCACACAACAGACTAGTTTGATGTGTCAGTTGGCCTTAAGCAAGGTTGTTTACTATCATCATTGTTATTTAATTTGTATATCAATGATCTCATCTCAAAGATTAAGAGTTGTATGTGTGTTGTAAAGTAGATGATGAACTGATTAATCTATATTACTTTATGCTGATGACATTGCACTAGTTGCTTATTGTGAAAACGATTTACAGATCATGTTAAATACACTCAATGAATGGTGTGGCAGTTAAATGTGGCAGTTAAAGTGGCAGTTAAATGTTAATGCAGATAAAACTTTGATTGTCCACTTCAGGAGAGGTCCGAGTACTCCAAGAGGAGAGTGCACATTTACATGTGGTGAATCTGATATTACACTTGTAGATAAATACAGATATTTGGATCTTATTTTAACTGAATTTCTTGATTTTCATTGTATGTCTAAAGCTGTGGCCCAGTCTACTACGCATGCGCAAGGCCTTGTCATAGCAAAATGTAAAGCTCATGTGAGGTACCACACTCTGTTTTTAGCCAACTTTATAATTATTACCAACTATACAATACAGAGCAGGCAGATATTTTCTTGGTCAAGTATGCCCCAAATAACACAGTATTGGGTGAGATGGGATGGACAGACCTGTCACAGATGCCTTTGTCTCAGTTCAATGCTAGGATTTACTGCTGGGCTAGAAGGCTAGTGGTTAATGGTACCAAGATTATCTATAATAGAGTTGAAAGATTTGTTTTAAGTCTCTGAATGTTTGGGATGAAGAATTGAATGATGTGCTTGGGCTTGACACAGTATACACAATGCTTAATACACATTTTGTAAACTCATGGTTGTATGCAGTGAATAGACGGTAATAGAACAGGTATTGGTAGAAATGAGCTTACAACATACAAACTGTTGAAAGATGAATTTGGTGTCAAATTATGTTAAGGATGTATGTTGGACTAATCAACAGCGAAGTGCTTTTGCAAAGTTCATGTGTGGTGTGGCACCTATTCGCCTAGAGACAGGCAGGTATGAAATCCCTGCTGTACCAGAGGAAGAAATTTATGTGTCATATGAATGGGATTGAAAATGAAATTCATGTAATTAGCAGGTGTCCTTTATACAATAATATAAGAGCAGAGTTATTTATGAATGCCTCTAGAATCTGTGATGATTTCATTGGTTTTAATGATAATGAAATTTTTTTCATGGGTAATAGTACAATCATTAAATAAAGTGCCAGGGCCTGCCAGGCTATTTGTGACATGTCATTTTAACTTGTATAATGTAACTTAATAAGTTTCTCATAATTCTTTTGTAGAATGGCCTAATGTGATTGCTTTCATAAATGTATAATATATGATATGTAGAGTGGGACTATAATCAAACTTTCTTAAGTATCTTAAACCAACTGATATATCATTTGATACTTCCTATTCATGCATACATAATTTAAGATGTATTTGCAGTTCAGATTTTAGTTATTTTGTGTACTCAATTATCACGGATTGAAGCACAGATTAAATGTCAGATTCCATAAAAGTGCCAAATACACACATGTTCATATGTTCATGAACTAGGTTAACATCATCTGGATGATCTTTATGAACGTGAAGTGTCATTAGACCATTTAGCCTTCTGTGTCATGCTGGCCTGAAGGTATGTTTTCACTTCTTTGAGGGCACTGAATGATCGTTCACTGGTAGCATTTGTTGCTGGCATTACAAGAATCAATTTGTATAAAATAGCAATTTCACTGTACAGAGATGCACCATTAGTAATTTTTAATTTAATTATGGAATTTAATGTTGGTGTAATCTTTCCAAGAACAATGTTGATTTTTTATATGTCTATTTATGTTTTCATTCTCTGTGCATTAATGTCTGAAGCATATGTATCACCAGCAGCAGCCTGGAGCAACAAATTTTCCAAATAAATATACACTTTATATCTGGCTGATCATATCTATCATCTATAGCATTGATTATGAGATCTACAGCTTCATAACAGAATTGTAATGTTCCTGTAATGTTCCTGTGGGATGCTGGGGTGATGAAAGCTTATTGTCAAGCTTGTGAAAATGGCATAACAAAGTTGTGTTGATTTTTGATGATAAATTATAAATTAAACTTGTTCACAAATGAGTGCCCTTGAGTTTGATCATTTTATGTTCATGCTTCTGTCCAGATATGACGTATTATGGTGATATCCAGAATGCATGGACAATCCCCATAAACATATGGATTACTCCGTGATGATGTATATGGCGATGTGTAGAGTGCATGGATGGTCACTATGGCGATGTGTAGATTGCATGGATGGTCACTATGGCGATGGGTAGAGTACATGTGTGGTCACCATGGTGATGCATAAAGTGCATGGATGGTCACTATGGCGATGTGTAGAGTGCATATATGATCTCTCTGGTGATGTGTAGAGTGCATGGATGGTCACTATGGCGATGGGTAGAGTACATGTGTGGTCACCATGGTGATGCATAAAGTGCATGGATGGTCACTATGGCGATGTGTAGAGTGCATATATGATCTCTCTGGTGATGTGTAGAGTGCATGGATGGTCACTATGGCGATGGGTAGAGTACATGTGTGGTCACCATGGTGAAGCATAAAGTGCATGGATGGTCACTATGGCGATGTGTAGAGTGCATATATGATCTCTCTGGTGATGTGTAGAGTGCATGAATGGTCACCGTGGTGATGTGTAGAGTGTATGGATGGTCACTGTGGTGGTGTGCATGGATGATCTCTGTAGTAATATTGGCTGTTGATATGTCCAATTAACACGTTTGTTTCATCTTTGAAAAAATGTTTTAGTCTGGTAACATCACCTCATTAGTCTATCTGGACCTCATTAGAATATGGGATGCAGTATGTTTGAAAAGCTCCACATTCTCCGTCCCGATTGATAAAATGTATGGATAATTTTAATGTTGAAGTGTATAATGTGTGACAGTTGGATTGGTAGAATTTATGGATGGTCTCCATGGTAACGGGTGGTATGTGTGGATAGATGCCACCATGATAATGTCATTAAATGCTTAGATGGTGATATGTGATGTTTTGAATAGTCTCTAATGGTGCTTACATTCAGAGACTTGGTAAGTGACTTTTCCTATTCCAGGCACCATTTGTGCAGCATGTGCTGGATTCCGCTTGATATGTGTGATTTCTTGGGGATTCTTTTAATTTAACCTGTGTCTAATTAAGATAAAACTCAGGTACACTGTCCTGACGGTTGTGTAATAATGTCACAATATGGATCGGACATCACAGAAATTAGGCATCGACAACATTTTGGACTAGAACTGGAAAGCACCGAAACTGTTTCCATATTGTGAGTGATGATGTGATTTCCCTTTTGATACATTTTTTCCCCTTTTGATACATTTTAAGTAACCCTCATATGGAGCTGGAATGTGATTGCCTGTCGTACATGCCCATTATGTGATGTCCTCAGAATCTGTCCTCAGTCACACTCAGACTTGCATTAGACATTTGAAACATAAAACGTCTCAGACCGTCCGCTGGAAAGCGTTTTCCTGCCAGGAGTCGCGGCGAACACCTAAGATTTCATAAAGAACCAAGCGACACAACTTAAGTGGCGAAGTTAGCTTCAAAACAAAAAAGAAGGTAGCAGTCAGACACAAGTGTGGGTGACTGTGTGACACATGACAGGGAATGCGGGCAGAGAGATGCTAGGTGAATGCAATCTCCTCCATCAGCAGCAGCAGCCGCAGACTCCTCAGCATCCACATCACTCCGCGTTAAGGTGTTGCCATCCCCCATCTCTCCCGTCAGCAGCCTGAAGCAGCAACCGGCCCATCATAAACTCTAAGCATCGTCCCTTTGCCCGTCTCTTGCTTCTCGCTCACAGGATTAATTACATCTGGATTAAAGTACCACACCCAGGGTTAATAACAACGGGTCTGATCATACAGGTGAGATATACACATATATATAGATTTACGTTTTTTTTCTCAATGATTTCATCCCTGTGAATGATCAGTCTTGTCACATGTCAAATGGCTTTAAAAGCCCACACCATACTAAGTTATCATGACTTCTCAGCGGCCTTCTTTGCTACAAATATCATATTTGAGGTGAAGGCACATATAACATTTTGTGGCATTTGCACCACAGATACCTGTTTTGCATCATAATGCATACAAGTAGCAGGAGATATTTGACTTGATTCCAACAGGTATGGACCTGAACATTCAATCAATGTTTAGGAATTCTCTGGCTCACCTGAGCAAGCTATTTCCCCTCATAGTAAGTAACATGAGATAATCTTCTAAAGGGAAGGAATTAGCATCAGCAGATTATCCCACTAATCCCCACTACCTGTCTTATCAGAGCATGCATTCGGAAAATATGTAAACAGACGCTGATGCCTGTAAACCATGGTTTTTGAGTCTGTAAGATGAAGCAATGAACGGGAGAGGAAGGATTAGATGCTTATAGATTTTCAGGTCAGTGTTTAAAATACAGGCCTGAAGAATGCTGTGTGTCACAACAGCTCTCAACAAATACAAGGACTGCTTGGGTTCATGAAGCCCCCATAAAACTCCATTAGAAATATGATGTGTAACTTATGTTTATGTACTTCTGTCACTCGAAGACAAATCTAAGAATAGATATTATAGATAGATTTATACTGTGACATTGAAAAATACATTATTAGAATTGATTATTATATTGTGTTGAGGAATGGTGCCAATAGCCTGTTGCAGTTAGTTGTTATGACATGCAGCAGGTAACTTATGCCATATCAGAACAGCAATATGCTTTTAGTGTGATGACCACCAGGACTTCAAACAGATTCACAAAGCTGATAAAATGCATGACTGATGTTCAGTCTCGAAAGGAGGGTTTTCAAGACAAAGAAACACAGCTGATGCAAATTCGTTCTCTTTAAAAGATCATTAATAAACTCTCAGAAATGACGGCCTTGTCCAAAATCATACATATCATACATATCATACATGTTATTAAGGGAGTGTTGTTAAAGAAGAAGCAGCGTTAATTTGACCTATATTAAGCCACATTCATTCAGATATTGGGGCACTGTTAAACTATAGTTGACAATATTGATTCCAGACTGGTTGGTGACCTGACTAAGTCTATCTAATTGCGGTGGTTTAACATTTGTAAAACACGGGTCTTACTATTAGAGTGGTAACCATCCGAGAAACAAAAGCTATCCATTTATTCCTGAAATCAGCAGAATTCATTTCATGTTTTACTTATCTGTACGCATTGAGACATTTTGCGACCTGTCAATCCAAAGTGTTGGGACGGTATCAATAACACTCATAAGAAGTGTCATAGGGCTCAGTTTGGTCTCCATGAAAGTCCAGATGACTCAGTGGGCACTCCAGGAAAATACCATGGTTGCCAACAGTCGCATGAACATGGCGCTTATTTGATAAGCACAGATGGCCTCGGACCACTATTACAATGTCCCATTGAAAACCATAGTAAATGCCTCATCTTCAAAATTTCATAAAAAATATTCATATCGACCTAGGGTATTTTGAAAAATACTTATCAGATGGCAAAAATATTCATCTTTCTAAAAGCAGAGTATGAAGTGAGGTTGACCATTGAAAGTTTTTGCTAGGATCTGTTAAAGCACCACCTACCTTGAAAACGAAGAACAGAACATGGAAGTATAGGAATGAGCCCCTGATAGCAAAGATCAATATATAGTCCCTTCAATTATTCTCATTATTTTTCTAATAACTTCGACAAAACAAGCCATTATTGTGCTATTAAATAGCACTATTCATTTGATGTCTAATGTGATCTGCATCTCGTTATTATCATGTATAATAAGGGGGAGTAGGAAATTATCAAGCACTACTTTCGTATGCCCTGGTCCCACATATCAAATAGTAGACTCAGGTCTAATATAGTCGCTGTGCTTCTGAGCTCTGGTATGGTGGCAATAAGAACTGAGTATAATCACAGGTATAGTACAAAGTTTAGGTATTCAGCGCAAAGCAACTGCCTTTCAGTGGAAAGCAAGCACCGTCAGTGGAAAACAACACAGTGGAAAACAACACAGTGGAAAGCAACTCAGTGGAAAGCAACTCAGTGGAAAGCAACTCAGTGGAAAGCAACTCAGTGGAAAACAACACAGTGGAAAGCAACTCAGTGGAAAGCAACTCAGTGGAAAGCAACTCAGTGGAAAGCAACTCAGTGGAAAGCAAGCGCCATCTGTGGAAAGCAAGCGCCATCAGTGGAAAGCGAGCGCCATCAGTGGAAAACGACACAGTGGAAAACAACACAGTGGAAAGCAACTCAGTGGAAAGCAACTCAGTGGAAAGCAACTCAGTGGAAAGCAACTCAGTGGAAAGCAACTCAGTGGAAAGCAACTCAGTGGAAAGCAAGCATCGTCAGTGGAAAGCAAGCACTGTCAGTGTAAATCAAGCGCCGTTAGTGTAAAGCGAGCTCCAGCTGTGCAAAGAAGATGTCTTACCGTGGCAGCGTGTGCCCCATCCTGCCCACATCATCTCTTCTGAGTTCTGTAATATGCCCGTACCAAGTTCTCACCCCACCACATCTATGTGTTTAATATATGTGAGACAATATATGAATGCCATGGATACAGTGGCTCTCTCGTGTGAATGCCGTGAATGCATTAATAATGCTTTGGGAACATGGTGATCTGTATTAACATGTCTATTATTTTGGGCCTATAAACCTTTTAAGTGACTGTACATCAAAATGTGATTACTTCTTTAATAACATGAGGCTTTAGTGCAGTCATTGTTTCTGCTCAAATGTGAATCAGAAAACAAATATATTGCTGAGTGAGCATTCTTGGCATGAGTTAAATGGATATTATTAGACCTGTATGGCACAATCTTCATGATATATTACCTGTACTGGACACATCCATAATTTATCTCTCACCACTTCCATATCATCCATGTGTGGAATAATTTATGTTTTATCAACTGTGAAATGGGCAATAAGGAAATTGATTTTTTATAGTTTTCGTTTTGTTTACATACATGTATTTGTAGACTGTTAATTCTTTTCAAAATCTTTTTTAAAAAATGTTTTGCAATAAATATGTAATTTAGCTCTGGATTATGCATGGCTCCTTGTACCAGATAAATCTTAACACCTTCAGAGTATTGTTCTGATAATATGTCAAAATAATGGAATCTATGGAGTTGAGACTGAAGTAAATGCCATAATTTGGGTTGAAATCAACTTAAACAAGCCTATCCATGTTAATGACAAAGTTTCCACGTTCAGCTAGTTCATAAGGTTTCGTTAAAAGGTTCTTCACAATTTTATGCTAAATGTGAAAATGTGAACCATACTACACCTTTTCTATTTTGATAAATTGCCATAATTATGTCAATGTGAAATTTTAATGAATCTGACCATTTCAGGAAAATTGTGAATTACACTTTGACATAGAGTGACCTCAAAGAATGAATGCACTTTCACAAAAACCAATAATAGCCTACTTTCTCTGACATTTAAGACCTCAGCATAACCTTGATGTAATTCATGTACAAGCTAAGTGACTTTAAAATTTGTAATCACCATTTACATGACAATAGACGAGATGATTTCTGTATAATCCTCTGATGTGTGTAAGCCGATGTGGATTTATTCAGATTAATTGTATGGACGTAGATCTAGTCCAATTCAATTCTATAACACAAGCTTTGCTCAAATCCCCGGAAACGGTAGGTTTCTAAATATACATTCCATGAGATCAATATATTGTATTTCAATATTTGGAAGCTCTAAATGGTATTTGCATATTATTTACATAAATATCAATTACATATTTATATGTCAGAAACTGATTAAAGAAGACTTCTATTTCAAAAACGATATCATTGAGGGAGACAATACCTGAAAAGAGAATTGAGCTATGATAGAGTATTGTTATTTGAACGAGTATTGTTATTTGAATTTCTTCTCATTACAAATGATTTAGAATTGATTAAAAACAATTCTGAAGAGAATAAATTACAATTCTTTTCAGTACATGATGAAACGCGTATACTTAACAATCTTTCAGAACTAGAATCACTTTGAAAATTTTTTTGAGAAAAAACATCTCTGTTGTAAGATATCAATATTGCAATGATTGCTTCTGCAAATATTTAAGGGAAACCTTTACTTATAAGACCTCAATATCACATAGTAAATCAAAATTGGTTTGTTATTTGGTAACAAAAGCAAAAGATTAATATTCCTTCGATAATATTTGGAAGTGTAAATTATATCAAGGATTTTTTCCTTAAGCTTGGTTTGACCTCATAAAAATGTTTGCAGTAAATGCTACTTTATAGTCGATCTAACAGGTTTTAAGACATCAAGATTGTTTTACTCCCAATTTGATATGCTTACATCATGTAAAATTCATATATAGAAATACTATAATCGTTGAATTCAAGTAACAAAGTCAAAAGATCATTTGTGGCTCTTCAATGATTTGGTAAAAATGTCAGCAATAGTTATTTTATGTGAAAAGATAGATTCAATATATCCTAATATTGTTAATGTTTACATCATATTTTCAATAAGATGAGTGATGATGTCACCTTAATCAACCACCAAATCTGATTTGGGAGACGTGGTCTTTGATATCCCAAATCAGAAACAGACAAATACAATAACAAATATTGGCATGTATAGGATAATTTTGTAACTGACAATGGAATCGTATTATAACTCACAACTGCACGGAACATTGGAAAATTGCATTTCTCCAACTTTTGAAAATATATTATCCAAACTTATTTAAAGGCAACCCAGTTATAAAAAACAAAATGTTCTCTCCGCCCAATATCACAGCCATTCCAGAGCCATTCCAGAGTCATTCCAGAGTCATTCCATAGCCATTCCAGAGTCGTCCTGGTGAACCTGTGATTACCCCAGAGACCCTCAAAAAGGAGAGAAACGAGGTCCCTGGCACTCAAGGTGGAAAAAGCATTTTTTGGGGGTAAATTTAAACATTTTTACAAAATAAATGAGTGGGAGGTTTTCAGTTCCTGAAAGAATATTCCAATCTGTTTAGCTTTGGTTTAGCAAATCGCTATTTTAAAGCAGCTAGTATACATTATGCACCAAAAGATACAGGAGATATATGTTTTTCTCTCTAGTTGTGCCGAGACTTAAGCCTGATAATCACGTATTCATTTCCTTTTTTGTTTCATTTTCCTCCACAATATTGTACCTATATTCCCTGGTTGGTGGTTAATTTACTAATCTCAGCTTTGCGTTGCTGTGAGAATATAGAACGTTAACTGGGCCTCCTGTATTTGATGCGTCTTTTGGACTCTTTATTGTTGGAATAACTTTCATGTGATTGCATTAAACTGCCAGAACCGGCTCCACTAGCACAGTTGGTAGAGTGTAGGATCTGTGCCTTTAAGGGGCGATCCATTTGATTTTTGTGGGGTGGGGTGGGAGATTTTGGAAAAAAAATGTATTCACCCACCCCATCCCAGAAAAAAATTTTATTCATTCACCCTACCAAAGAAAAAAAAATTATTCATCCACCCTACCAAAGAAAAAAAAATTATTCATCCACCTCCTTCCAGTTTTTCTATCTTCTGTATTTTTGTAGTTTTGTCCTGCCCCGCCCAGTAATTAATGACGGATTGTTAACAAGAAAAACAAATTATTCACCCACCCCACACCAGAAAAAAAATTTATTCACCCACCCCACACCAGAAAAAAAAATTATTCATCCATCCTACCAAAGAAAAAAAAAATATTCATCCAGTACTGCTGTCCCACCCCACCCCACAAAAATCAAATGGATCGCCCCTAATGGTTATATTAGTGGAGAACGGGAAGTGGTGGGTTCGACTCCCACTGCCGGAAGTGTTATTTTCACACTGGTTAAAAGCCTTGAAAGTCGACCTGATATGGCTATAGTTGCTGAAAGGGTCGTAAAAACACCATTTTACAATTTCACAATTAAACTACCCCCTTGTTTTCCCTTTTTTTATCGTACTGTATTCTGTCTGTATGGATGTACGGTGTATGAAGAGATGCAGGTTCGCATCAGACCTTGTGGTCAGAAATCAATTCTCAGAGGTGGGTGGATAGGAAATAGTCTACGCTGTATATCGACATCAGCTAACTGACCAAATAGACGAATAAAAGCACACATTACAGGCATGTTAATGTACATGACTGATCAAATACTAAACATACACATGGTTGATCAGATTAGGGGCGATCCATTTGATTTTTGTGGGGTGGGGTGGGAGATTTTGGAAAAAAAAATTATTCACCCACCCCATCCCAGAAAAAAAATTTATTCATTCACCCTACCAAAGAAAAAAAATTTATTCATCCACCCTACCAAAGAAAAACAATTTATTCATCCACCTCCTTCCAGTTTTTCTATCTTCTATATGGATTGCTTGAAATGAAGGATCAGAGTCTGGGGAAGCAACAAGAAAAAAAATTTATTCACCCACCCCACACCAGAAAAAAAATTTATTCACCCACCCCACACCAGAAAAAAAAATTATTCATCCACCCTACCAAAGAAAAAAAATTTATTCATCCAGTACTGCTGTCCCACCCCACCCCACAAAAATCAAATGGATCGCCCCTTACAACATTTACATATTATTTCAGATTTGATGGTTGGTGAAGTTAGACAATTTGAATGGATTGTTAAAGAGATACTTTCTAGTAAAATAAAATATATAAATTACATTATTAGATGATCCTATATGTGTAAATACATTGAAATTCATAGACAAAATAATTATATCAGTAACCATGGAAACACAATCAACATTTAAAACTAATCTTGCAACCCCCATAAATTATGATCATTTCTTGCAATTTGTGCCTGTGACGTCATCGTGCGGGATTTATTGCACGTGCAACTCGAGCTGCAATCATTTTCAATTTTCACAAAACTTGTCATAACTTTGCTAATATTGGCCCGATCGTCATGATTTTTACACCAAAATGTCACATTTTTCATGTTCTTTCCAACGAAGATAACCATTCTATAGTCCATGTTTTCTAAGACGGAAAATTGTGACATCGCTTTTTGGGCAGCATTGTTGTTTGTTTACTATACCCAAAGACATCGGCAAAATGGACTTGAAATCCACTGTTTCTAGAAACACTACGCACTGACCATCATATTGAAGTTTCCCCAGTAAATAAACTTGACCTCCGGCGATTGACTGTTGCAGTTCTGATCCATGTCATCGTCTTTCCCAGTCATAATATCTATAATTGCAAATCCGTGAGCTTTCTGTAGCGTTTTTTCTCCAGTTTTTTACCCGATATTAAACCTGACAACGTGAAATGGCATTTAGGAGAGTCCAAGTGATGACGTCATGGAAACGTAAAGGGAGAATCTTGATATGACGTCAGAAGGACCATAACGTTGTGGAATTTCAGATCGTTGCTGTCACTCCCGTGAATAAACTGACCCACTTTCACCTGATTGCGCAAACTCGTAAACAATGGCGAAACGCTGCTGAGACCAGGAAAAGACAAAGAAATTTTTTCTAACAAGCCTAAAATCTAATGTTGAATTAATGGAAACATGGTTCCTTTAAAACCTGTTGCCGGAAAACGAGTTCTATTGGAGTCGGGACTTAAATTGGGTGGGCAGTGCATGGAATTCATGAAAACAGTGGATTTCTAGTCCATTTTGCCGATGTCGATAATTAGTTATGTAAGTAGGTAATTGCCGCACGATGACGTCATTCATTTTTTTCCAGCACGTGCATTTAAAAGAGCTACTTTTCTAAACAAGAAAAAGTGGTGCTCCACATGTAACACGGATGGGAAAAAAACAAACAAAACAAAACTTGAAACAAACAAAACAAAAATTAAAATAAACAAAACAAAAAATAAAATAAACAAAACAAAAATTACAACAAACAAAACAAAAATCAAAAATATTTATTCATCTATTAAAAACATTTAATTTGGTATATGAACGAATTTTCTAGCACAACTGGGTGCAAAGATGTGCCTTATCAGGCTCGATTACGTAAGTTGCTCTATTATCGCTCAGGCGCTAACCGCAAATCATCGAGCAGACTTGTGCATGTCATCTGACTTCTAATTGTCCAATTTACACCAAATTTGAACTAAACTTACTGATAATTCCTTGTTCTATCGATTGGGAATCATTTCCAAGCAATTTATAAAGATAATTTTATGAAACGATGGGCGAAAACGATGACATAGTTTTGAATGTTCTGCTTTGTTTACATCACGCACTTCTTTTCTTTTGTATTCATACGCCGAATACAAGACTGGTCCCCTATCGCGTGTCAAGAATGGAGGGCGGCACCAGTCTAATCTATTGCATGCACACGACGAACACTCCACAGTGGCGTCAGTTGTTTTAACAATTATGACCACAGAAAAAAACGAATTACAACCCACAGGAAATGACTACCCATTTCCCATGATTGTACCGATCACAGAATAACACAGATAGTTCCTTTTTTTGACAACCATTGCCTGTCGGCAATGGTTGTCAAAAAAGGAACCATCCGTGTTACAAAAAAAACATGTTTCTCTTGAGCGGTCATATTAACAGAACCCACAAATCAATGTGCGTTATAATTCTCTTCCAAACAACAAAATTGTACCAGAGAAGTGAAAGTTCCCCTTTAAGTTAAAATGGACCATAAAAATAGTTCGTCAGACTGAACCACATAAATAATTGGCAATCTGGACCACATAAATAGTTTGTCAGACTGAATCACATAAATAGTTGGTCAGACTGAACCACATAAATAGTTGGTCAGACTGAACCACATAAATAGTTGGTCAGACTGGACCACAAAAATAGTTGGTCAGACCGGGCCACATAAATAGTTGGTCAGACTGGACCACATAAAAAGTTGGTCAGACTGGACTACATATATAGTTGCGAAACCAGACCACATAAATAGTTGGTCAGACTGGACCACATAATTAGTTTGTCAGACTGGACCACATAAATAGTTGGTCAGACGGGACCACATAAATAGTTGGTCAGACTATTATCATCTATTAAAAACATTTAATTTGGTATATGAACGAATTTTCTAGCACAACTGGGTGCAAAGATGTGCCTTATCAGGCTCGATTACGTAAGTTGCTCTATTATCGCTCAGGCGCTAACCGCAAATCATCGAGCAGACTTGTGCATGTCATCTGACTTCTAATTGTCCAATTTACACCAAATTTGAACTAAACTTACTGATAATTCCTTGTTCTATCGATTGGGAATCATTTCCAAGCAATTTATAAAGATAATTTTATGAAACGATGGGCGAAAACGATGACATAGTTTTGAATGTTCTGCTTTGTTTACATCACGCACTTCTTTTCTTTTGTATTCATACGCCGAATACAAGACTGGTCCCCTACCGCGTGTCAAGAATGGAGGGCGGCACCAGTCTAATCTATTGCATGCACACGACGAACACTCCACAGTGGCGTCAGTTGTTTTAACAATTATGACCACAGAAAAAACCGAATTACAACCCACAGGAAATGACTACCCATTTCCCATGATTGTACCGATCACAGAATAACACAGATAGTTCCTTTTTTTGACAACCATTGCCTGTCGGCAATGGTTGTCAAAAAAGGAACCATCCGTGTTACAAAAAAAACATGTTTCTCTTGAGCGGTCATATTAACAGAACCCACAAATCAATGTGCGTTATAATTCTCTTCCAAACAACAAAATTGTACCAGAGAAGTGAAAGTTCCCCTTTAAGTTAAAATGGACCATAAAAATAGTTGGTCAGACTGAACCACATAAATAATTGGTCAGTCTGGACCACATCAATAGTTTGTCAGACTGAATCACATAAATAGTTGGTCAGACTGAACCACATAAATAGTTGGTCAGACTGAACCACATAAATAGTTGGTCAGACTGGACCACAAAAATAGTTGGTCAGACCGGGCCACATAAATAGTTGGTCAGACTGGACCACATAAAAAGTTGGTCAGACTGGACTACATATATAGTTGCGAAACCAGACCACATAAATAGTTGGTCAGACGGGACCACATAATTAGTTGGTCAGACTGGACCACATAAATAGTTGGTCAGACGGGACCACATAAATAGTTGGTCAGACTGGACCACATCAATAATTGGTCAGACGGGGCCACATATATAGTTGGTCAGACTGGACCACATAATTAGTTGGTCAGACTGGACCACATAAATAATTGGTCAGACGGGACCACATAAATAGTTGGTCAGACGGGACCACATAATTAGTTGGTCAGACTGGACCACATAATAAGTTGGTCAGACTGGACCACATAAATAGTTGGTCAGACTGGACCACATCAATAATTGGTCAGACGGGGCCACATATATAGTTGGTCAGACTGGACCACATAATTAGTTGGTCAGACTGGACCACATAAATAATTGGTCAGACGGGACCACATAAATAGTTGGTCAGACTGGACCACATAAATAGTTGGTCAGACTGGACCACATAATAAGTTGGTCAGACTGGACCACATAAATAGTTGGTCAGACTGGACCACATAATTAGTTGGTCAGACTGGACCACATAAATAGTTGGTCAGACTGGACCACATAAATAGTTGGTCAGACTGGACCACATAATTAGTTGGTCAGACTGGACCACATAAATAGTTGGTCAGACTGGACCACATAAATAGTTGGTCAGACTGGACCACATAATTAGTTGGTCAGACTGGACCACATAAATAGTTGGTCAGATTGAACCACATAGTTAGTTGGTCAGACTGGACCACATAAATAATTGGTCAGACTGGACCACATAAATAATTGGTCAGACTGGATCACATAAATAGTTGGTCAGGCTGAACCACATAAATAGTTGGTCAGACTGGACCACATAATTAGTTGGTCAGACTGGACCACATAAATAGTTGGTCAGACTGGACCACATAATTAGTTGGTCAGATTGGATCACATAAATAGTTGGTCAGACTGGAACAGGCAGATGGTTGACCGGTAGACCAGACTCTTCTGTTTCTGTTCACTTCACACAGGGAAACTCATAATCCACTCTGGATACTGGTTACGTGCGCGATAATATGTCAAAATTGCAACAACGTTGATGTTTAATTCATACGACCGTGTTGAATTCAATTTGATATAAAAGGGAAGATCGGTTATGCCCTTA
The DNA here is from genome assembly GCA_949316495.1 of Amphiduros pacificus. NCBI lineage: Eukaryota > Metazoa > Annelida > Polychaeta > Phyllodocida > Hesionidae > Amphiduros > Amphiduros pacificus. Next base: position 29,023,397 of record OX439004.1, on the reverse strand, counting down.
TATTGTAAATCATGGCAAAGCGTGCACAGATTGCAAACTATTTTAGTTTTGATTTGAATAAAATATTAGACGTATCTGTCAAGGAGTTTTGCTTTGTTGACAATCCACGCTGTGATTGAGAACGAAACTCTAGTTGAATCATATGGAAATCAATCGAATTATTTTGAGAGATTAGGATTGCATCACGTTGGCAGAGAAATATGTGAATTGTTAGAGTTTATTTGTTTGCGTCACACATTACAATTCTGCGGACTCAAGATCTGTCATTCTTTTTTATATTCGATCGAGTTACCATGGAAACTTATGACAAGATGAATATACATTGACTAGACCAGAAGACTATGAAATTGCATTTCCTTTGAATCATTCATCGACAAACAGCTTGGAGAGTATTTTCTCAGAAACGCATTTTATTATGATTAGAGGGTATCAGGATTTAGACTCTTTTCATCCGTGCATCACCTGCGACCACGCTGCTTATAATTCTTTTGGTCATAATACAATCTTCCCTTTTTTCAGGAAATCATACAACTCTTCTTCAAAGCGTCTAATTTTGTTTGTGCCATTAATCAAATCGACTTCATTCCATCATCATTCACGTCACATCTTTTTGTCGTTTTCATGCAATAATTTCTTCCCCATTTATTATTGTGTGTTTTGTTGCAGATCTTGGCCGTCCTTCTCTCAGGTTGAAAGGATGCATTGCTTATGCAAGGACATTTTGTGTCACACCGCCTTACACAAATACAACATTTGTCCTTAATTATGGTGTATGTGCAGACATTTCTATAACAAGACCATGTTGTGTGGAATATTCTCTGCGGCATTAGTCTCTTTCTATAAGAATTGTTTATGACTTTATAAAATACAATAAAGGTCACAACAAACAAGAAAATCTCACAATTTCTGAAAGAAGCAAATTGTCGCGTGTGGACAGATTTCACCCGCATATCCCTCATACGTATGTAACTATTGGAAAATACATACATACACACACACACACACACACATACACACACACACACATATATATATATATATATATATATATATATATATATATATATATATATATATATATATATATATATATATATATATATATATATATATATATATATATATATATATATATATATATATATATATATATATATATATATATATATATATGTATATATATATATGTATATGTATATATATATATATTTCAAAGTTATATCAACGATCTTCATCACAAAAAGAGCTCTCCATTTAGCTCCCCAATTTTTTATACCTTAACATTGAATTTTATCAAAATGAGGTTATATTATGAGAATTTGAAAGCATCATCGGCCTTACGTGTAATGATCACATCACTTTCCTCTGTTTCAGACTCATTAGAGAGATAACGTTACACATACATATAATTTGTGGAATTAAACATTATTGAGTATAAAACACAGCTACAAATCTCACTCACAGCACATCGTTTGTCAATTATCATAATCTCAATACATGATAATTCATACAAACCTGACACAGTCTCATATAACGGGTACATTGTAGTTAAGTAACATGGTAACTTAGTAAAGTGAGTAACATGTGAAAATTCGATATGGTAAACCCATTCATTGGGCCATAGCGCTGCACTATGTAGCGCAAAACTGGAGTAAGCCTGCCTGACCTGCCTGGGTGTCTCCAGGTAAGATAATTAACATATGAAAGCACCTGAGGACGGACCACCAGAATGTGTGGAGGGATGGGCCTATGTCACTCACAATGACATAGACTCATAATCGCAAGGTGTGGAAGGCGTAAGGTTTGGTATTGGTATGTTTCACTCACATTACATCGGAATAATAATGACCTTTCAATCATCACACTCCCTCTACCAACACTACCTGATGTTTGACATCATCTGAAATTTAGTACTCCAAGTGGAGAATTCTGATCATGCCACCAAAACAGTATCGAATCAGAATTGACCCATACCAGGACAAGACCTGTGATCAGTTGTGCGATCTCAGCGCCGACCATTCAGTACTGCTGTCAGCGTAACATATATGAATATTCATCTATTATTTCACCAATCAGTGCACAGCCAGGTCTTTTATAAGTAGTCATGAGGCTTCCTGTCCACTCTTTTTTCATCAATGAAGACGGGACTTGATATGATAGAGACGTCCTGTACTGGAAGGTAAAAACATTTTCCTTGAAGCAGGATCCATTGTGAAAAAAGTATATTACAAAAAAGTTGCATTTATGTCAAGCCATATCTGAATACCCAGACTGTCAGTTGGAAACAAAATACACCAGTGGTTGATATTCATGTTGCAATCCAAATGTTATGAGGAATGAATATTTCCAAATTGTGTTCATCATAGGGTTATGTATTGCAAAGTATCGAGAGCAAATATGTCCCCAAAATGTCGACAGAGTCAATAGTTGGCCTGTAACCTTAAGAATGTTTTTTAATCGTAGGAAAGAACCAACACATTTAACGGTGTGAATTCTGGCTTAGTTAATACCTAAAAAAACTAGAGATGGTCCATATCTTGAAATGAAAACTGTAAGATCCAACAGGCTATGAGACTGGATGGGTTTAGGGAGTGGGTAGATCCAACTGAAGAATGTCATTGGTTGATCAGACTGGGCCGCAAATATTACAGAACAGAATGGGCAAAATATTACATTGAAACTTTGTTTAGTGACTGTAGACGTAGTGATGTGAGAACTAACTCGATCATCAGAGTGTAGACTATCCCAGGAGCCCCATCGGCGTCTGCATTATTCAAAGCATTTCTGTCTGTGGGAATGCCAATTAAATATGAAATCTCTTATTCTCTCCCTTATGCACAATGATTTGTCAAAGTGCACATCACGTATCTCTGCCACACAATAAAACTAGAGTGAATACAATCTAGCAGACTATCATTCTATTATTTACTTCTGTTCTTATCTTAAAGAAGACAATCATTGAAAGGTAATTTTTTTTACTGAGGGGAAATTAGAGAGAAAGATATTGAGCAACTGAACCTCTAAAACAACATGACTCGGTTGGGACCAGTGGTTTGCTCCATGATTGAGAAAGGTGGATATCTGCTACTGAGTTGTTTCTCACTCAAGCCAGTGTCCCATGACTGGGTATCAAAGGCCGTAGTGGTAATCTAGTTAATCCTAAAAAAGAGCAAGGCGTTGAGTCCCGGCGACAGGGTGCTATTTGACCTTGTACTTTTAAACGGTAACAAAAGGTCATTAATACAAAACAATAAAAAAGTATTACATGATAAAAGGCCACGGGCCGTGGCGCAGTTGGTTAGAGTGCAAGCTTATTGGCGCCAGTTCCTCTGTGGTGATCCAATGGTCGTGGGTTCGAACCCCGGCCGTGCCGAGATTGAACTCATGATACAATATCCCGTATGAGCTGGTTTAACCCGTTGTCCTTATAAATCTGTGACCGGGTTGTTATGTCAAGGACCTGCGACATGACAATTCAATGAGGCAGCACTATTATATCTGCTACAAGTAGGTCTCATCGCGAAATGACTGAAACAATGTTGTAAGTATTGTGAAACCCCAAACAAACAAACAAATTACATGATAAACATCAATAACACAGTAAGTATTACATGATAAACATCATCATAATTTGATATTGATATATGGGAATGCTGGGGTAAAATAGATGTTATCGGCAGCATCAGGTTGTGTGCGTGTTGCAAGATGAACAAAACCCTTTTGTCGCTTGTCAGTTGGATACAAACATCACAAACCATTGTTGTTGGTGCAACTCATAAAAGATCCAGCTGTTCCAAGAAAATGAAAAACATGAATGAAGCCAGAAATAAGGTGCGCATTGTCTTCTGAGACTACTCTCGGTGAACGAAATCATGAATATGACAAATGTGTGAACGTCAATAGACTGAATAAAAGACAGATCCCCCATGATTGAATATGTGCCAAGCTTAGGTCTGTCTACCTGAGCTGCTCTGATGATATTTTACATTGATATAAAACAGATCATGATTTGTCATTATTTTGTTGCTAACTGTTGCTTTATTTCCATGATGGATGCATATCTGCATGACAAACATGATTAACAATGTCTGGTATCTAGTCATGATATCATGGAAACATTAACACGACTTACTGTCCTTAATCTCTGATACAGCAAGGAGAATGCATTTTTCAGCATATACACACGTGATGATTGATTACAGGGGCATTTTGGACAGAATTGTGGATATATGCAAAAACAATAAACTTACATAACTTGAATAAATCATTTAGATTTTAATTATTCAAAGATAAGTAGGTTAAAATGATCAAATTTAGAAATTTAGAAATGTGGTTATATGAATCTGAAAATCTGTATTTAGACATTATAAAGGACAGAGATGTAGAACATTACTTAGAGTAATATTGCATGTTATATATTGTACATGTTATTGTTCTCATCCTGTACCTGTTGCCCTGTTTGTTGTCTGTTGCCATATTGAACTGTTTGCCCTATTGCACTATGTCACTTGTTGCCATATTGTACTTGTTGCCCAATGTCACTTGTTGCCCTATGTCACTTGTTGCCATAGTGTACTTGTTGCCATATTGTACTTGTTGCCATATTGTACTTGTTGCCATATTGTACTTGTTGCCATATTGTACTTGTTGCCATATTGTACTTGTTGCCATATTGTACTTGTTGCCATATTGTACTTGTTGCCATATTGTACTTGTTGCCATATTGTACTTGTTGCCATATTGTACTTGTTGCCCTATGTCACTTGTTGCCATATTGTACTTGTTGCCATATTGTACTTGTTGCCATATTGTACTTGTTGCCCTATGTCACTTGTTGCCATATTGTACTTGTTGCCATATTGTACCTATTGCCCAATGTCACTTGTTGCCATATTGTATACCTGTTGCCCTTTTCACTTGTTGCCATATTGTACTTGTTGCCCTATATCGCTTGTTGTCATAGTGTACTTGTTGCCATATTGTACTTGTTGCCATATTGTACTTGTTGCCATATTTTACTTGTTGCCATAGTGTACTTGTTGCCATAGTGTACTTGTTGCCATATTGTACTTGTTGCCATATTGTACTTGTTGCCCTCTGTCACTTGTTGCCATATTGTACCTGTTGCCCTGTTTCGCTTGTTGCATATGTCACTTGTTGCCATATTTGTACCTGTTGCCCTGTTTCGCTTGTTGCCATATTTGTACCTGTTGCCCTGTTTTGCTTGTTGCCATATTTGTACCTGTTGCCCTGTTTCGCTTGTTGCCATATTTGTACCTGTTGCCCTGTTTCGCTTGTTGCCATATTTGTACCTGTTGCCCTGTTTCGCTTGTTGCCATATTGTACCTGTTGCCCTGTTTCGCTTGTTGCCATATTTGTACCTGTTGCCCTGTTTCGCTTGTTGCCATATTTGTACCTGTTGCCCTGTTTCGCTTGTTGCCATATTGTACTTGTTGCCCTGTTTCGCTGGCTTATCACGCTTCGTATTAATAACGTGTCACTTTTCATACTTGGTCTCGCGTCCGCTCTCTTTATACAGTTAATACTCTATCATTTCTGAGACTTGTAATTCGAATTGATGTAATCCGGTGTTGACTGAATTATTTGTGTTTTGTATACATCAGCTCTTTTTGAAAATGTTTGAGTGACTCACTAAATATATATATATCTTCACGAGCTTCTATTGGATTTGTCATTATTATTGAATATGACTTCAAAAACATTTAGAATGATTAGAGAAAGAGACTAAGAGTTCATGATTTTCTGTTCTAAATGCCTGATCACAAAAATATTAAAAGTTACGCCAGAAATTGGAAAGCACTTTCCAAATTTATGGTGCAATATTTACACCGTTAGGTGTTTCAACTGGTGATCTCTCAGCTGTTACTTAAGATAGTTATAAATCTCATCTGGTGGGTATGAGGATTGTTATTAACATCAAAGTGTGGCATCCTTTAATTTAGTGAGAAGCTTAATTGCCACGGCACACACTATCCCCGTATAAAAATAGGCAGACCCACCTACTCCTGATGGACTCAGATCATATGCAGAGAACACATTAGATTTTGGAGGTGAATAACTAGGGTTGGGAACAGGCGTGATGGGTTAAAAAGGGTTGAGTCGCGAGTGCATTTACATGTAACATGTTGGCTGCAAAATCATTTGTGATAGTGGTAGACAAGCTGTAAAAGCAATTAAACCATAATTCACTGAAAATTGTCCCAAAAGAGTCTAAAACGTAATATGCACTATGGAAGGTCAAGTATCAATCCAACAATACCAAACAAAATGTGAAAGGGTATATAAGCCTGGTGTTAAATATTGTATGGCATCAAATATATTCTATATACATTTGTTTTGATATGGCAAATATGATTAGATTTATCACCTCCTACGTGAAACTGTAGGTATCCCTTAAATTCTTCAAAATCGCGTTTGCCAAATTTGCCAGTCAGCTTTTTAAAGTTAACAACCAAGTGAAATAGGCAGACGATTTTGAGGGACGGCGCAACCATTTATTGGTGACCGCTGGTTGGCGTTACAAGCAGGCTTGGCATCGCGCCGTGAAGGTGTACGATAAGGTGCCGTGACGTAGCCCATTATGGTGCCGACGGGAGTTGGTGTATACTGGGCGGGGACAGACCCAGAACCATCTGCCAGTACGGCACTGGCCCACTTTCATCTGAGACACACACTGCCTTGAAGAATATTAACTCTTAAAGATGTGCAAAGTACTTTGGACACGATCTCGTCTCTGGAGATGGAGGCACAATTTGTTGTTTGTTTTAACAGCCATGTTTGCCAAATATGCGATGGCCTTGTTCTTTGTTAGTAGATCATCCTGTGTGAGGCCAAGTAATTATTCCAAATCTGATCATTTTGTTGTAGAATCTTGAGTAATTAAGGCTTGCAGACACAGTTAGCAGACGTTTTCTTTTTCAATTTGTAGTAGGCGAAACAAGCAGCTTTGGACATTGCATGAAATGGGTTGAGTGTGGACAAGGTCAGTATTGTTTTTAGAATATGCAGAACAATAACAAGAGGATGACAGTGAAGAAGATTGGAGCCACACCAACCCTTCTGATAAGCTGTCCATCTGTAAAAAGTGCACTTAATGAATGGTATCTTTTGTTACAATAAGGTGGTAATGGGGGGGCAGTGGCCTTGAGTGGAGGGCGTGCAGGCGAAGGTTAATTGTTGCTTTGATGAGAGGTCCTTCAACACGACTTTTGCAACAAGGCCGCTCTATAATCTCCGGCCTGGCAGCACTGTTAATATGGCAACGGCCAAAGCAAATTAGAAAAAACACGAGGTCAAAAGGCCTTGTGAATTCTCCTCTTCTGCTTCGACAACGTATGGATGGATATCTTGTGTTACAGGTGAACAGATATCTCTTGTTAAAATGTCCTCACTGGTCTAGTCGCATTAAGATCAGATGTGTGCTTCCCTGTCAAGGAATATGATGAGAAAAATTTCCTGTCAAGTAGCTCTAATTATCTTTACTATTTTCACTGTCTCTCAATGGCAGTTGATAGTTCATAATAATTACATCAGGAAGGCCATGATCTATAATGCTCTATAAAATATTACAAAGATTGAAGGAATCAAATGCTCTTCAACAGACAAATGACACGACATAGGCTATCGCATTAAGTGATTTGCCCTGGTCTCCTAAAATAAGATAATATCATATATAGATAATATCATATATATCCTTCTATCGTAGAGTATGGTCCCTTGCCAATGTGTACAATGGTATTATAGAGATGAAGATATCACGCAAACAGATTAGAAGGTGGAACAACATCTGTAATTATCTTTAGGTTATAGGTATTATGCCTCAAAGACTCATCAGTGTTTGTCAAAAGCATATTAATGCTTCCTTTTTGTTATTGAAAACATCAGGTTATTTTGGTTTAATGAAAACAAGATTCCCCAGATCAGACAACAAATAGACAATGAAACAGTTTTTCCATCAACTAAGCTCCAAAGATGTGCATTAAGTGTTAACAACAAACAATACACGCATATTTATATTTTATGTTGATAAACTACAATGGTGCCTTCACTAAGGTTATTGCATTTTGAGATTCCGCCAGCAAAAAGCATTTTTGAAATATTAACCTCCACATGAGGTGATTCAACATACTACTATCTGTGTGGTGACAAACAGGAAGTTGGGCCAAGACCACGTGACGTGTGGGAGCCAGTGACCGGCGAGAGATCAGTGTGTAACACAATTCCTTCATCAAACTGATCCTGGCAGCAGACGCCGCTATTTTACATCCGGATCGCGTTTTGTCAGGATACCTTTCACCTTAATCCGCGCACTAGATCAGTGTCAGGAGTTTGCGCCCCAGGTAGCGTACAACCTCCTCAACTCCCATCATCACCATCCACACCATGCTGTCATAAATCAGGTCAGAATCTGGAATTCACCGCACCCACCTGCCTATTGCAACCTTTCAGGCTTTATGGCACTTTGATGGAATATGGTCATAACTGTTGTGTTTATGGGCGATACATTTACCGATTCAGAATGGACCCGCACTTATGCCTGTAATATCGACTCACCGCGGCCATAATACGCAGTTTCGTCTTCTTTTGTTTCCATGACAAAATAACAACATACTCATGAAATAAGATATAATGATTTCTATACATTCTCAACCACTGGCATAATACTCGGTAAAGCGAACCTTTCTTGGAACTTAGGTCTATTTGCGTAGATATCTAACATGCAAATCACTCAACTTTCAGATTATAAAAAAAAACATTGAATCAATGGCGATTTGTAAAGCGTTGGTCTTTCCCCAAATCCTAATAGATTGAAATGTTTGTAACATATTAATAATATACATGAAGAGAGGATTCGTGGGAGAGTTTCCTTAAATGTAAGTGTTGTTACAAAGAAAACGTTCTCAGTATATATACAAGATTATCGAGAGAGATTAATGGTAGTAAAGCCGACTCCTGTGCATGCAAGAACAATCTACCTTTAGTGGGGATAAAATGCCCAGCGTGCATGACGAGAAATACACATCATTCAATTAGCGGTTGTCTGGGTGATGCGGAGGAGCGATTGAGGCCCTCAACTTGAAGCGAAAGAGATGCGCCCCCTGCTGGGCGGATCAAAATCAGCGAGGACGCGCATTGCGAGGCAAGAAACATTGAGAAAACAAAAAACATAATCATTAGATAACATAGAGAAATCGATAAATCCGAGTGATGACAGCGAAGGTTAGACGAAAACACCCGAGGTTATGCTTATTAACAAATGAATACAACAAGTTTTAGAAAGTCAGATTTATGGCACAATACGCGTATAGATATTCTTCATCCGTTTTAAGTGGGAAGGTATCTCGGAATTTGATCTCGTGTATTCGCGCTACGAGATTTATTGTCATATATTCATCGCCACTTCAATCATCAAACAAATATGATACTTGTCATGTACCACTCACTGATTGAAATATGAAACATATAGAAATAAAGCTTTGGCTAAATGTGTATCAAATCGCTTTTAATCATAAAAAATAACAATGTGGCATATGAATCGAATTACATTGACGAATATATATGATAACAACCTTTTGTATTAAAATATTTGCAGGGGATTTGGACAATACGATACCTTTTAATTTTCAATATCTGATGAAGAAAAAATGGTGTCACTCCAAATAATGCCAACTAATTTGCATATTTATCTGTAAAAAGATATGTGAATGTCTGCTTGACAAAGAGAATATAAGAAGTCAAGGTGGAGTGAATTTTCAGGACAAATAGTTAATAGTGAGCCTCATTCTTGTAAAGAGCTTTAGTAATTAATTATTAAACAGATAAAAAGGGTAGCAAATATAAAACCAGAATAAATAATGCTGATAGATAAAAGATCTTTTCTTGATGTTTTGCCACATATCTATACATGGAAAGATACGTGTATACATTCTGTGTTCAGGGAGAAAAAAACATTTGTGAATAAAAATATATGATCTTTTTCATCACGATGATAATACTTGATATATTCATAGATGCACACAAATTGTAGTCACATAATTATATAAGTAAAAAAGCACAAGTGAGAAAGTCCACAGAGTATAATGTGTTTGCACGCGTTGGGGTGTCATTTGCGCAAGCGCGATGTGCATATCAATGACCTCAATTTTCACTTGAATGACGAGAATACGCGAGACCTCCCAGCATTCCTTGCAGTTTCTGTGTCATCATGTGAAAACATGTCACATCCTCATGATGTATTACATCGCTAATCCCAGTTAAAATGCTAAATTATTGATAATCAAGATTAATATTTAAAAGTGTAACGACATTGTCGTGTGTAAGCCATTCTTTCAACATGGAACGAGTAATTTGAAAGATTACTTTGTCGAAAATGTGTTTATAATGAGAAAACATTGCTTGTGCCATTTTCCTGTACGTATTTGTACTGCATTCTTGGTGCTTGACATCCGGTCTATTCAGAAAGTAAAGGAAAGTAATTAGAAATTGATACATTGCATGAGGTTAATTTCATACAACCTACTTATATGATACATTTATCTACCTACTATTGTTTGCAAGGAATTAAATGTTCACCAGCATAAACCTACACAATATACATGTTATATGCCTCGAGGTTATGTTTCATACAGATCAGAAAGTCGCCTCAGCCGCATGTAACCAAAGATAGTATTGTTATAGATAGTAGGTTGACCAACACTATACATCATGGATCAAGTTATCCCTTTAAGATGTGGTGGTGACTGTGTAGAGGTGATAATGACCTTGTAGACGTGATGGTGACCTTGTATATGTGGTATATAATGACCTTGTAGACGTGATAATGACATTCTTAACGTGATGATGACCTTCTAAACGTGATGATGACCTTGTATATGTGGTGGTGACTTTGTAGACGTGGTGGTGACTTTATAGACGTGATAATGACCTTGTAGACGTGATAATGACCTTCTAAACGTGATGATGACCTTCTAAACGTGATGATGACCTTGTATATGTGGTGGTGACTTTGTAGACGTGGCGGTGACTTTATAGACGTGATAATGACCTTGTAGACGTGATAATGACCTTCTAAACGTGATGATGACCTTCTAAACGTGATGATGACCTTGTAGATGTGGTAGGGACTTTGTAGACGTGATGATGACTTTGTAGACGTAACGGTGACCCTGTAGATATGATAGTGACCCTGTGAATGTGGAGGGTCAGTTTTGACGTGATGGTCATATTATAGATGGGATGGTGCCGTCACGTGACTCATACAAGTTACGATGCAGATGGATTGGCAAACACCAGTTCATATGATTCAAGTTCTTCACTTTAGGTGACTCAAGTTTATCTTATCTAGGACAGGAACAGTGGCGTACCCACACAACGTGTGTCCCATGTTATTCTCATGTTAGATGAGATGGTGACCAAGGCTACAGGCCAAGCAGGACATTCACATACATTTTACATACATCCGATACTAGCCAAGACAGCTGCTTCGTATATCCTCACATGTCCTCTACAAGCTATGCTTGCCCTTTACAATGGCTTTACAGCTGTGTGTCTCGCATCCAGCCATTCTTTATTGCTTTCTTTGCCCCCATACAGAGGTGCATTAGTCTTGGGGCATTAATGTCCTGAAAGGTGTCATTCATTCATGTTGTGTGCAGGCAATCTATCTGGGCAAACAGTTCATCTTTGAGTCCCCTTGTTTCATATAAGACTTTGCCATTTTATAAAGTCTTTGTGTACCTTTATCGAAACTGAATATCTCGATGCATAGTAAACAGATATTAGAATTTCAGAAGTGAAACAGGGATTGCACATAAACACAATATCTCTTTTGTTGTTAAGCTGTTTCTGCTTTATTACAGACATATTTGACACGAAGTCAATATGATCTTGTAGAAATATTGGCTAAGTTTCCAATAAATGATTAGTGCTATTTTTATGGATTTGTGGCATGTAAAATTGCTTTTACCAACATTATGGGCTGAATAATTATGCTTGCCTGATACGTGATTTGATAAAATGAACATACATGTATCAGCTACAAGACAAACTCTGACCAGTTATATGTTGTTCACACAAGGTCAAAAACCACAGGGCAGATGCGCTACAAGCCTCTGCATTATGTAAGTGGAATGTGTCTGCGAGGTAAGTGAGAATAGAGTAATTTAGACAGAACAGAAGAAAACATCCTGCATTCCTACTACTATATAGTCATTTTATGGTTTACTGAAGAGATACATAGGTAATAGATTGCGGTCAGGACATGGCTGAAGCCAGAATGAGTGAGTGAAAAGGTATATACTGACTGATGGCGGGATCGTATTTACAATGAAATAACTGATCCAGCCTAACTTAACAACTAGTCGGGAATATGCTCCAGGAGAGAAGATATATGCCTGATTAATAATATAAGTACAAAACCAATTGCTAATTGACACTTAGGGCGGCAGTATTGGAGTGAGATGAATGAATAGACTATGCTTTTAGAGGTTAAGACCCATTTAGAATTGAGTAATTTTACAAATACATAAGATTTTATCTTTCTAGCTATTCTGCTTATCTTCCCTGGGGGCCCAAGAACCCATAAACTGATTCCGTTAACCATCGGACTTGTTCCGTTATTTTCTTTGTGAGGACAGAGATAAATATGCTTTAGACTTTAAATCTCATGTGTAACATATTGCATAAATCAATAGATGGCACAGTGTAAATAACTCTCAAAGATATATCCAGCTATAACCATCCAGAAGTATCGTGAAGAGATGAATGCCCAAATGTGCTTTTAACTTTACCCAAATGTGCTTTTAACTTTACCCTGTTAAATACAGATCAAGTTCTTTTTAAAGGTCGCCGAAGTAATGAGTTTTTGTTTGGCAATTCCAAAAGAAATTGTAGTTCAATAGATAGCTTGGACATAGCTTGGAGAGAATAAATACAAGAAAAATGGTGACCAATTTGAAGTTTGGCCTATCACGCACAGAGTTCTACAGTTTCAATGCCTAAAATCGCAGGTTTCTAAAACAGACTTGTGGTAATGAAGACATCAACTTCGATTAGTTGGAACATGACCAATTGAACGATATAAGGTTGAGCAGTGTGGGTGTCTCGTGACGCTTTTCGATTGGTTGTATTGTGGGCGGAAGTCAGCACTTCTACCGGAAACGCATTGACTGATGGGGCATTTAGCCTAGCTAGTGATAGATCTGTCATTGTAATTTGTGTCACCTGGTAAACACTAAACCAAGCCCCATTATATAACCTTCTAATAGGTTTAAAAACAGAGTCAGATTTTTGACGCAAATACGCTTTAATCAAGTCATGCTGTTTCACAACTTGATCAATTCTAAATAAAATACGGATACCACAAAACAAAATTCACAATAAACCTCTGTATTTCCATTTTCAAAATTCGTAAATAACACTAAAAAGCCTTATCTGGGACATTTAAGAGTTGTTTTCTTATCACATGTAGCCGGAGGTCGACGTGTTCACCATATATGTCGATTAAGCTACTGTGTCCGTGCATGTGGAATTGAATGATATGAAGTTGAGTTGAGGGAAAACTTAGTGTTATTGAATACTGTCATAACATGTCCACTAATGTAAACAATTCACCACCATCAAGTGTGGCAACATCGGAACCGTGCGCTCACAAATTGGTGTTTTGCATGTAAAATAACAACTTGGGCAGCTTGGAAACGGAAAGGACCAACCGGGCCACTTGGCGGTTTAGGCTTGACCCATTGATAACTCATGAATAAATCATAGATATACGAGGCAGATATGGGTTGAATATGTTCATATTGATTCTCATTGAAGACAATTAGTGGATTAAAGCTGACTGAACAGGTGGCATACATGATGTTGGTTAAGCACAGAAATGTGCATATGTGGCAGAAAGCCACTGCACTATACTTGATTAAAGCATTGAATTCCTGCCACGAATCTGTCTCATCCTATCACATTTCATTTACAGCCACATCGGAAAATAAACAATTATTCATGCGGCATATCAGAACAAATATAATAAAGAAAACGGCAAGTGATACCAAACTGTGCCAGACATGTCGACAATTTATTGAGGATCTGGAGTTCAGGTGACTGTAGCTTTTGAATATTACTGTTGCTTCTCATGTTTTTTTTGGAAATGATCTGTTAAAATCTTTATTAAAATTTGACGCCACACGAGGTCGCTACGCATATTATGTCCGTTATTGCACACCAGTGGAACATGTACTGAGATTGAAACTTGTAGCCATGCTGTGAAAGCACAGAAAAAAATATGGCCGAATGGTGTTTGAATATTGCCCGTGACTTTCTCAAGGGCCTCACACGAAATGTGGGTCTCTAACAAGTCATTATACAATACGATTTGGCAGCTGTATCTTCCTTGAAACAGATAACACGAACACCATTATAATCTAGATAAATATGATGTGATCTTGCAGATGAAATACTGATAAATAATTTCATCTTAGTGTTTATGCATAATCAGATTGGAGTAATCGATAAGACAGGAAGGGCGGGTTCGCTGTATCATATATCTTATACAATATGCTTATCCAAAATAAGTCAAACCTAATTGCAATTAGATATTCCCCAAGTATCATAGTATTGTCAAGATATATGATTATTCATAATTATGACGCATTTCATGCCTACAAATATTAATTTCCAATGTATACATCGCCTGTGTCATTTTGCAGTGTATATGTATGTGAATTAATGTCCCACAGAATACTTGAACTGGGAGCAGTTTCTGCCATTCACATAATGAAGTTATAAGGACCTGGTGATGGCAGAAGCAGGCCCCGGGGGCACGTGGGTCACGCCAAGGTGGGGCATTGCAGGGGATTCAGGTGATAAGCAAATGAAAGCCATCTGATCCTGTGGCAATATCTAGCGTTCTTATGGTGATTCATGTTGCTTTTAGCTATATGATCCGACAACGGGTCATCGCTCCCTCCACTCATATACTTACTCGCTTTCCTCTGTGATGAGCCCAAACAGCATGTTTTTGTGGTTTCATTTACTGAGTAGTGCATGATCACCACCTTATTCTTATTTCCTGATCTCTCTGTACTGACAACCTGCATATATCAACATTTTTCTGTAGATCATGCATAGAATCGCAAAGATAAACGCGCTGCGCACACGCAAGCAGAACATATATGTCTATATCAATGCACGGCATTCATGAAAGCAAATGCTTTGCTTAAGGTCCTTAAAAATGGTTGTAATTCTAAGCGCTACTCAGTAGGGCGAGAAAAAGGATGGCTTTAAATGCCAGATATTAGGGTTAGTACCTCACAAAATATCCATATATCTGGTGAGAATCATATATAAAAGGAGAAACTAACAGGTAGCTCTATGACTAATATAACTTAAAGCTTCCGGTGACTTACATTTTCCTCAATACAAAAAGAGCAATTGGATGATCCGGTAAACAACTAAGACAAAGTGCGGTGGCTGGAATAGTGATGAAGTGCTGGAAACTAATAGTATGCCAATGGATATGAAGTATGAGAGAGTAGCCAATTAAGGATGAACATAAACCTCTTTCTCTGGAGCACCAATCTCTCGTCTAAGACATTGGTGTCACCTGTACTGAGATGCCACACAATGTGAAAAACAACATCAAGCTTAAACACAACAACAATCCAAATGTTACATTGTTATGAATACAAGCATAGGATTAATCTCATGTGAAATCAATTATAACACAAACTAAAAATTAAGCGCATATGAATTGAATATATATATATATATATATATATATATATATATATATATATATATATATATATATATATATATATATATATATATATATATATATATATATATATATATATATATATATATATATATATATATATATATATATATATAGCTTGTATTATTAACGATTTCAGGACCATGTAGACATTATCAGGTCAGATGGAAGCTTGTCTACGGGTCTCAATGCCCCACATTTTCAAAAGAATAGAATTGAGGTCATGACTGTTCTTTGCGGGGTGTCTGTTGGTCATATATCATATCATACAAAGCAAAATAAATAGGAACAAACACGAGATTTTATAAGACATTCCGTGAAATGTGTAAATATTTTGTTCAAATTAGTTTCTTGTAAAATTGAACCAAATTGTACTTATATCTGCGTGCAGAGAGCCCACGATGTGATGTTATTCTTCATGGAATTATAATCTGTGGGAGCGTTTGAGGAAACTTCAAACAAGTAAAACTACCTGGAACGAGTATCAGCAAAAGCATCCTCCAAAAATACAAAACTTTAGAAAATAATGCAAATTGAACACTATTTGAGTACTATTCTTATTTATCTTATGGTATTACATATATACTTATAAGACTACCATGCCTATTTCCTAGGGGACTATGCTTTTAGAGTACCATGCTAAGTTTATCATGGGACTATACCAATTATTACTATAATTATTATCTCAAGGAATAATGCTAATCAGACTATCATGCTTATCATCTCTGCAGGATACAGTGTCATCCATTTTTTTCATAATTGTTGATTTGTTGCTCTGAAAGATACAGAAACTTTGCATAACAAAATTTCAGTCCAAAATGAACTCAGAGAAATTAAAATTTATACCAAAGCACAAATCCCTCTGAAACAAAGTTATTGTATTTCCTATAATTTATATCAAAATTTTAGATGAAAATGGGCAAATAAGAAATCAGTCATGCTTTGAAAAATAACGAGTAAGCATGCTGACTTTTGACAAATGCAATAAAAGGTACTTATAAAATATATTTTTTTGGTAAGGATGAATCAGTTACAAATGGTAGACAAATGGATATGCGTTAAAATATGCAAAATGTTCGACCATTGAACTGGCTAAACTATTTTAAACTTATCTAAGATTTATTGCTTGATCTCTGCAGTTCATGGGAGCATTTCAGTCTCACAATTGGGTTTGCACTATTGTATTACCGCCTTCGCCAGCCAGACATATCCTATACTATTACATTTAATTCAATTTACCATTCTCTTACCCGACTCGATGTATATATGTTTCGTTTCTGTATTTCATGATGGAAAAATGACACTGAATCTTGAAAGCGTGTATATAATTATACCTGCAGTAGATAAAGTCCATGTAGTTTGATTATCCAAGTATCAAGTATCAGAATAGTGTCTTTGTGTCTATCAAAGTCACAAAGGTCATGCCGTGTTTGTCTTCATTCTACGGTTGCTATAGTTCTTTATCATATTCAAATCTCCAAATCCATACTTACCTCTTCATCATCTTCTTTTTCACCATGACCTTTCCTTATCATGTCCTATTTTTATCATAACCTCTACTCATAGTGTCCTACCGCCATCATGACCTATCCTTATCATGCCCAATAACAAAGTTGGGACAGCAATGGATCTGGACGGGAGGTAGTGGGTTCAACTCCCACTGTTGGCAGTGTTACTTTGGTACCGGTTATATAAGTGGAGGACGGGAGGTGGTGGGTTCAACTTCCACTGTTGGCAGTGTTACTTTGGTACCGGTTATATAAGTGGAGGACGGGAGGTGGTGGGTTCAACTCCCACTGTTGGCAGTGTTACTTTGGTGCTGGTTATATAAGTGGAGGACGGGAGATGGTGGGTTCAATTCCCACTGTTGGCAGTGTTCCTTTGGTACCGGTTATATAAGTGGAGGACGGGAGGTGGTGGGTTCAACTTCCACTGTTGGCAGTGTTACTTTGGTACTGTTGACAGTGTTACTTTGGCACTGTTGGCAGTGTTACTTTCACACTGGTTATATAAATGGAGCTGTCTTAAAATATGGAGATAGAGACAAAATTATCAAGGAATTACTGGGACTTATTTGATACAATGATTTATTGCTGGAAATAAGTTGCCAGCCAGATATAGTCAATGTGTGGGATAATTATATAATTATATAGGTGCTGTTTACTTAAAAAACTATGATTTATGTTTACTTAATAAACTTTGATTTATAAACAAATGAGCGTGAGTATTCAACAGAACAGACGCCTCGGGCCGTGGCACAGTTGGTGAGAGCTCAAGCTAATCAGAGCCAGTACCTCTGTGGGGATCCGTAGGTCGTGGGTTTGATTCACGGCATTGCTGGCATTAAATGCGCGTTGCAATTTCTCATATGCGCCAATGCCCGTGCTTGAAAGGTTATCTCATTGTCCTTGTAAATCTCTGACTTTGTGGGTCATGTCAAGGACCTGCGACATGACAATCCAGTGGGGTTGCACTATATCTGCTCCAAGTTGATCTCGTCATGGATTGACCAAATAATGTTGAAAGGAACGTAAACCCCAAATTAACAGTACAGACCAAACTCAAGAGATGTTGTTTCTTCATGAATATAAGTTAACATATATAATATGAACACGATTTATTTTTGTCATATCAGTGGAATTGTCTATAAAATATCATATTATATTTCTCTATTATTAAGTCCTTGTCACGACTCTTATTGTAATCTTATAACAAATCTTACATTTAGATGGTAGAAATACATGTTATTTTATTAAAAAATTTGAACTTTATTATATTTGATGACGTCCAATATATGTTTAAAGAATAGGCGAGTTCCTTAGGTCAATGTCCACATGCTCGGATTCTTTATGCGCATTTAAGATTGATATTGTATTCAAAGTACATTCAATACCTCTAATGCAAGTTTTATTCATTAGCTTATAAAGTAAATGAAGATTGATTTTCATCATAAAGTCATGTACATATTTCCACTAAGCTTGTAAACTTATGAAAAATTCAAAC
This sequence comes from Amphiduros pacificus, assembly GCA_949316495.1. Lineage (NCBI taxonomy): Eukaryota > Metazoa > Annelida > Polychaeta > Phyllodocida > Hesionidae > Amphiduros > Amphiduros pacificus. Next base: position 29,004,601 of record OX439004.1, on the reverse strand, counting down.
ATGCCCTCAGCAGTGTCACAATAACGTATGCTATTAAATCAAAGAAGAGTGTGTGCAGATTGATTTACCTTCCATCTAATAAAAGTCCTGCGATATTGGAGTGTGCCATATTGGTAGGAATAACAATGTGTCCCGCTGCCTTCTGGGTGGTCCTCGCTTTCCGCCATATAACTATTAGTAGAACAAGGGTATATATCAAATACGAACGGCTTCAACCATCTTACAGTGTTATACTACATGCGAATGGTGTTTCTTTGTTGTTTGGTGAAATTCAAAGCGATCTTTTGCATTTTATTATTGATGTAATGCAATAAGATACTTCGATACACCTGTCTCCCACAAACTTCCCCAAATTAAGTTAAATATTAGATTTAGAACTGAGAACAGTATATTTTTCTCCCACTTGTTAACATAGAGTAAAGGCCCAGAGTATTCCCAGAACAATATCGTCTTTAGTAAACAGAGATATTATCCTCAATTTACAAAATGTCTGCGCAAATAGTAACATGAAATCGTGTCTGCGTGATTTCAAACCGGAAGTTATTACTTCTCTTTATTTTTCGGAAATAATGATACACCTCCAGAACAATAATATATTATGTTGACATTCAAAGCTCATGGCATCATAATTGAAAAAAAAAACTCAAATAAGAAAAGACATTTGATCGCTGTAGACTTTGGTGTGGAAATCCCACAATATAATGTTAAATTGAAGACGCAGACATTTTGTGGCAAGCGATGGCATTTTTGTTGTTGTCTAGATTCCTTGCAGCGAACCTTGCTCTCTACCTGTCTACATCCTTCACCACCAGCCCTAATGTCAAAGCGCCTCCAATATTTACCTAATTTTGTATACTTAGCACAAGCCAGGACGCTTAGCTCCCCAGTCACAACACACCGTGCCACCAGAGTTTCTGCAGAGCAGCCCATGTTAGACTTATTTGAGGATATAAAGCAGTCTCTCACTATTGCAAGTCTGTCTGTCAAGCCATTCATGACTAGCGCGCGATCACATGACCAGTCAATACATGTGAACTCATCTACAAGTGTTTACATTTCTCTTTATTTTTCTCTTTCTCAGAAAGATATCGCCTTAGCCTTTGATGAGAAACGCATTATCTATGTGTCAATGCTGTAAAGTGTCCATATGACAACAACAGGCAGCAGAGTATCAAAGAGACCTCCATCAAAGGACACATGATATCTATTGTGTGCCCATTGACAGGCTTACGTTATTTTCAAACAGCATGCGAAGGCCGCGATGTATTTTACTCCATGTTAAAAAAATATACAATTCCTCAAACAAACAAAAACTTTATATTTTAAGCAGCATTAGGATGTGGTGCACCCAAGTATATATTAACTGTATTTATATGTAATGTAAGCATGGTCATTGTCCCAGCAAGACACAGGCAGGGTGATATGAGGGCAAGTTGTTGAAGCGAGGCGATCATAAAACTCAATTGTATCACTAGAGAAGCCATCATGTCGCTTCCTATCCAATCATATAGCAAGATATTCACCTAAGGTCTCTGTGTCAGTCTTGAGCCACGTCTTTCTCTGACATGACTCATTCCACAACCAGACTACATCATTAGGTGCACTTTGTATTGCTTTTAGAATATCACAATGTTGCTCATGTGCCATATTGAAAATATATTATGAAGCCTACAGCACATTTATACATCTTGCGCGATTTAACAAAAAGAAAATAAATCAAATTCATGATTTATTAAAAATGCGAGTGTTACTTTTTTCACTTGGTGAGTAATATCTAACTTTGAAAAATTGAACAGCAGGTTGTCGGTGTGAAGTATTACATTGAATTGACAGTGAGACAGAAGCCACCTGGGAATGGGGTAATGTTTTTTTTGGCGTATGAATATTATATAAGGTGATATGTTTGCTTTGTAGCGTATCTCTCTGAGCACCTGCGGAGGCCCACAACGTCCCTTCCAATCTGGTTGAATGAAGACATATGCTCCAAATGATAAGAGAGAGAGTGGTTTGAATGTGGCTGAGTATGAATAGCTTCTAGGATGACAACCTTACCTTCCCACTTTCCCCTAGCTTGCTAGAAAGACCCAATTCAATTTATAGTTTGTTTGGCCCAGGATTTGTATGGTCAATGATTCAATTTGCTTCAATCAGCCAACTTCCTGGCAGTAAGAACGGCTTGGTGATACGTTATTTCAATCTGACCTTAAAAAAGGTATGGAGACCTATCACACAGTCTATCCATTTAATCAAACCAAATCCTATATTCCCCAAATCGAAGATTTTATAAATATGTTATTTTTGTGAATATTATACAGCATAGATAGCTTTTGGTATGGTTGTATGGATATTTCTATTTATTCCAGGAAAATACCAAATAGCGTCTCAGTATTTCAATTGTGTATTTCCACTTTAAACATAATTAAGGCTAAATAAGGTCAGACAAAAGCCTACCATCGTGAATGCCACACTCTTTGTGATGAATGGCAAAAGGTCATTAATTGGCATCATCACATAGACAAACAACAAAAATGTTGACCTCAGAAAATTACTTTTCTTAATTATACCTAACCAATGTCTTGAGACCAGATGATATGGGAGGGCAATAAATCGGTTTCTATTCAGCTGAAAATATGACGTTCTATTTCGCTCACTGAACTTAATCATATTAGATTTTTACATTATATCTCTTGACAACTTCACAAAATTGAAAATTGAATAAACATCATTTAAAAAAAATCATATATGATATTTACCAGATAAAGATGTACTAACACTGTAAGGAAAGAAGCTATCGGGTCCAAACTCTCATTGTTATTCTCGCACAGACTCAAGTCAAGTATGTGATTTAATTTTCAGTCAAGTGCATGTGATTATTAGTGTTTCGGTCTATAAGACTGATCATGAATATGATTTAAGGAGACAACTAATTTGAGCTGGCATATGGTGTAGAATTTTCCATAGACGTATGGGCGCCGTTACTTTAATTGGAAGCGATACACCTTGCCTCCTTGTTTCACATTTCAGGCAAAGTCAACATACACCTCGGCAACGCTTAGATTTGATACCATTTAATATTGTCATGTTTTCCAATAACCCTGCACAGTTCTGATTATATTTTGTTTAAATTCTTACCAATGTTTTTTGAACATATTTTGAAATATTGTTTTGGAAAAATATATTGAAAGTTATTATATGGATTATAAGATGATAACATGCAGATTGGCCTTGGGAGGAAACCATCCTGTGATACAGACAATACATTCTAACAAATAGAAACATGGTTTTGCAACCTTTCAATAGATGCAACAACAAAAGCTTTTCTGCAAGATGAGACTAAGTAGGTAATTATTCACTTCACCTGAGGGTAATAAGGAACGCCTTATTGTTATCGAAGAATACGGCTTATTTATGTCTGTGAAAAAATAGAATGATTTTAAAATTTCACATGTACTTTTATTTTTGTGTTAACACATGGATTTTGAAAACAAAATAAAAGTTTTAAAAGAGAAGTGATATTCCATTGGTAATGGATTCTACATAAAACCTAATGATATGAATAACCATTAGTGATGTGCAAAACAGATGCGTGAAAATTTGAACAAATCTTAAACGTGCATAAATGATATGACATAAATGACCTCTCACTATAATTTCCAAGAAAAAAAGCATGTTGTGATATCGCATTTATTTGACAAATGTAAAGAAAGGTTCTCTGCCATTTCTTTTTAAATTACAATGCATTGAAGCACATTATCTGACTTGCTTTAGCTGCTGAAAGGGGTACTGATAATAATGACACAATTATAGTAAACAATTAGTATACAGTAATGACAGGTTGACAATACTTTCTACTTGCACCAATAACAGGCCAGATAATATTCTCAAGATGTGTTTTTTAAGGCATATTAGTCCTGTATCTATTTGAAATTAATATTTTGAACATGATAATCAGTTTTGTGTTCAACAACTGCAATCTACAACACCGAGCAGATGTGAAAGGAGTTGACCGATTCCCAAGTTGCCATAAGTAGCCATGATGTTCATGCAAGTAATATGTTAGGGTTTGAAAAGCAGGTTGATTTGTGGGTGTGAACCACAGCCAGGTAAGCTACTTGCCATCTCCTCCCACTTGGCCACTTTGCTGATTAACTCTCCCGTTCTACCACCGTATTGGTGTATAATAGGCTGGTAATGCGCCGGCAGCAACCACTGGGGAGGCAATGTGCTTGCATATATCACATGTCTGGCCGGGAATTTAATACATACGCATACCATTACATTCAAATCTCTTTCTCCATTACATTCAAATCTCTTAAATATTGATCAGGAGAACCACGCCTACTTCCAGAGGGATACCTCACATTGTGTCTCCTTAGATACATCAAAGGCGTTGCATTAAGGATTAGGAGTACAATGGTGTGAGTCCTGACCTCCTCGGGTCATTCACATCTGCGTGCTATTAATTTCCCACCGTCCGCTGTCTCGTTTCACAAACATAAGCTCCTTAACTGTTGCTCCAATGCTGTTCTGTCACTTCAAAACGAATACCTGGATACCTTTAGAAAAAGCAACGGTTCAACACAAACTTAAGAAGTGATTAGGGACAATCCCTTTTGTCCGTATCTTTATTTTACATCAGATGTTAGCAACTAATTCCATATCCATCTTGCAGATATCAGTCTCTCCGTTGTTGCAGGCTTTGGAACATGGTGGTTTTGTATCATTAGATTTGCTGACCTTTGCTATGGCACCACATTGACTCCTTTAGCCACAGGCCACTGACCACCTGATTTTTTAAGCCTCCCTGACTTACATTCCTTGTATCCTGGCCTCAGGTCTGAAGTATGTCGGCCTCTTTATTGTGAAGTCTTCGTTTATTACATGGAAATCAAATACAAGGGATTGGTCAGACAAGACTTTAACTGTATTATATCATAATCTCCAAATAATTGAGATATAAGATTATTCAACATTATTTTCAAATGAGCAATCAAACAGAGAGCCTCATTACAGTGTTGTCATGTTGTCATGTTCATAGTTGATATTATAGATTGGAATGTGATATATTTGGGTACAGACCTTTTTGTTGTGGAGCACACTATTCAATATGCTTTATGCCCTTCTGCCGATCTCATTACTCACTAACATTTCCATGTTATGGGACCACAGCCTTTAGCATTTGTGGGGCTGTCACCTCCAGCTTACATGGCAAATGCCGCAATTCATCTTTTGTGAATTGTCCACCTACACACATTTATACTGAAAATATCAAAAGCATCCCTTACTTGGCAAAGACATGTTGTTATGATGGCTTAACGGTTCTCCCATTATGAATGATCCATGCTTGGAGTAATTACTCCAAGATCTATGGATGTGGTAACCTAACTGAAATGGAAATACATTGTGGTAACCTAACTGAAATGGAAATACATTGTGGTAACCTAACTGAAATGGAAATACATTGTGGTAACCTAACTGAAATGGAAATACATTGTGGTAACCTAACTGAAATGGAAATACATTGTGGTAACCTAACTGTAATGGAAATACATTGTGGTAACCTAACTGAAATGGAAATACATTGTGGTAACCTAACTGAAATGGAAATACATTGTGGTAAACCTAACTGAAATGGAAATACACCAGTATAGTCTGAGAAGCAGTCATTTAAGAAATGCTTTACATTGTGATTTTATGATCTTTTGTATATCTTTTTAGCAAATATTGTACTGTCTGATATTTGTTTCCAGTTATATTTAGATTAATGCACACAAAAACCCAATCTAAACTTAATTTGGTAGTTGTGTCAAAGATTGATTGTAATGTATCATATTTTTCCTTCTCATATTCACAACAGCTCACTCCCTCCTGTCCACTAATGATATCTTAATGATTTAATAAAATAACAGATCCTAGATATATTATAATCTATGGCTCTTGCACGAAGAAATGAGGCATTTGGGGCTTTTTGTACTTTAAATTATAAGATTATAACATCACAAATAATTAATCTGAAGTCTGAAATAAAATAAAAAATATAATCAATATTGTTTAAACTTCCATACATTAATCCGAGATAAATAAGTGTGTGGCTCAACAGAGAAACACAACTCAGTGCATGTACTATGCACTATCAGTGTTTGTGTTATGTTATATTCACTGATGTTGAGTGTATGAAGTCAGACAAGGGGGTGTGCAGTGAATCAAAAGTACACTCTATGTGATAGGTTGACTGACTAATCACCTGGGAACCCATTGTGGTGAAGCACAGAGATCAAGATGACAGTGTCAATGAGTAAGACTTATCTCTGCTTCTCCCTTCCTCCCTTCCCGGCTTAGCGCGGAGCAATAATGGCGAAGTGGTGACACTCAGTGTGGACACAGGTCTATCGTTTAGGTGGTCTGATTGTTGGATCACCTGGTCTCTGTTGTCCTTCCCATCACACCCTCTCCATTTTAAGTACTCTGAAAGTCAATCAACTTGGCTTCCACACCAACATATTTGTCTTGCTCACACAGGGCATGCGCAAAGGTGTTTCAAGGATCACCAGATTTGGATAAGTTAGTCTTTTATAATAACCAAATATTGGCAGCCTATTTTCATTTATCTATCGAGAAAATGAGATCTTCTGATACATCCACACTATCGCCTTTCTTGACACTCCTTGTGAGTCATAAAGGTATGAATATTACATGCGGCACTTTATATATTAAAGTAATTGATACTTAAAATGTTTGACAAATATATGGGTTCTATTGATCTTTTGATTTATCAGAATTAAACAAAATTATATGATTTCCCAAAGAACCTCATGCCACTGAGATCCCTTTACTGCCAATATCTTATTTTCTAAAGTTAATGATAACTTGATTTAGCTCTTTTAAAAGAGAAATGTGTCTCCCTAATTTTAACATTCACACTTCAGTATTTATCCACAGAGAAATCAAGGAGAAAAAAATGTTTTGTTTTGTATTTGTTTTTTTTGTTTGTTTTATTTTATAAAGCGTCATGAGCAGACCTAGTCTGAAATAGCGCTATATAAATTTATTATTATTATTTTCATTATTATTATTATTATTATTTTATTTTTACTATTAATTTTTTTTGCTGACAATACTATTGCGTATTAACCTTGATATTAACTTTGAATGTGTGTGGGAGGAATGCTCACTTCTCCTTCCCAGTGTCAATCTCTGTTTTGTTCAGCCAGCTCTTTTTGTTTGGTGTGGGTGCGTGTGTGTTAAGGTTAAATGAGTGATTTGTATACCTGAGATCTGATATACAGCTATGTATTGTGCCAGGGAATGCGCAGCTGCCAGGTCACGTGATCACGAGAATCAATCAATGGCATCTTGTATTTCACAGAAAGTGTGTCTCCAACATCAAACAATGATAGATAACTCCACATTTTACTACCTTCATGAATTATTAATTAGCGCCGATTAAACGTCTTTGACTGAATGAACTGAAGAGGTGTTTTTTCAAAAGAAAACGAACCTAACATTTGTTTTCGATTTAATTCTAAATTGAAGTTTTGCATTGAAATGTATATTTTGTTCTATGGATTGATTTTTTACCATAGTTTGGTACCCTTAATCTATCTGCACTTATGAGTGAGTTGTTTCGCTTTGATAAGATTGGGCTACTCCACCTTTTATTCATGAAAAATGAATAAATTAGTATCTGAAAATTTCCAGCGCGAATTTTCATATTGACACTGGTACATGATGGTATATAGAAAAGTTTTACAACCCACTGCTCTGCGACCTCTACAGATAAACTATTCCCATCACGATATTTATTGATAATATTCGTGAAAATTGGACTGAGATTGATTTGACAAGATTTATAATCATTTTCCAAATGTCTTAATCATATTCTTTCCTATTAATGACAGAATGATAATGTCTTTAAATAGAAAAATTGATAGCGAATGCTAAATTTTAATTTCAAAAAGTGTAATATGAGATGTATCCAATTGAGTAAAACAATATGTACCAACATGATAAAATATGTTTTAAGCCTTGCTCAGTATCAATTACTAAGATAAAACCATTGCATCGAATTCTCGATATTGCGGCCTCCAATAGCAATACCAAAATCAAATTACTTAGAAGCTATGTATTCTTTTCAAGTAAATATGGAAACAAGAAAATACAATTATATTAAATTCTATAGAACCATGCAATGTACATGCATAACTTTGCCAACCTAAAGAAAAAAAAGATAAAATTCATCATTCACGTTTTTATATATCTGACTTTAAAGTAAAAGGAAAATTCGCGCGGAATTTAAAAGTTGAATCGTGTTGGATTGGGAGTGCATTTACAAGTATTGTGGGTAAAAATAATGTGAAAATTTGATTACCAACATGTGAAAACACTGACACCAAGATGGTTCTTAAAGGCCTAGCCTATAAAGATTCGACTCTAACTTAAAGAAAATAGCCAAAGTTTGGTATAGTTATTGACAAGGTTTCCAGGCCACTGCCGTCTAATAGTCCGCCCTTCACAGCAGGAGATCCCCTCATATATTTGCTTATTTAGAGCTTATTACAGCAATCATTCTTCCGCTCAATGTTGCATGGCAGCATCATCAAACAACCAGTAGCAAGTCTATTATTGAGAAACAAAAATTGATCTTTTTTTCATAAACAAATATAAATAGTCACAAGCTAACGTAAACCTGATATACAGTGTGAATATTCTACATAGAGGCGCAGGTACATTATCAGAATTCATCCAGTTACTGAGCAACAGTTCTCTATAGACAAGATGAAACGCAACACTCATCCTCTATCTCGCTGATTTTGGATGTAGCGTTTGTGCGTGTGGTTTTGCATTGACTTATATTTAAAATGTTAAATTAAAGATATTGTTCATCCTAAATGTGTCAATTTACGTGTGAAAGCACACGATGCTTTAATAATATATGCTGTAATAATATATGCGTCTCGCCGATATTTTCTGTTAATCTGTTCTTGTTGGCGTGGGTAAAAGTGTAAAACAATCCCTTGGCATTTGGGTGAAGTGATATTCAGTTTAAATAGCAGCTTTTGTCAGCTATTACCCAATTTAAATACATATCATGTGATACCACGTGACTCACATTTAATACCATGAGGCTCAATTCTACCTGATATCATATCACATTTGTGGTTGGATACGATAGAATGTCTGCCCAATGCCTCCCAAGGCTAATAAGCACTTTAAGATTCCATTTTTTATATTGTATGTCCAAAAAGATATATTGTATGTCCAAAAAGATATATATATATATATATATATATATATATATATATATATATATATATATATATATATATATATATATATTATATATATATATATATATATATATGAAGATGCAAATGAAAAATGATGTCTCTGTCTCTTAATTTGATGTCCCTATTTCTTCTTTGATGTCCTTATTTCGCTGAAATGTCTCGTTGGATTGAATGTTAGGATCCTTTTGTCCGGGTAATGCCTCAGTCACATTTGCACCGGGCGCCGGGGAGTTTATCACCAACAATCTGAGAGATGCCGTAGCTGTGGTCACATCATTAAAGGGCACCGCACGGCACGTGCAAAACTGAATAGCACAGACGTCTGTAGGATATCTTTAGGACGTCTGTTTTATGACACAGACGTCTGCAGGATGTCTTTAAGACGTCTGGGTAGGCTTTAAAAAAATATTTAATCCTATTTTCACCACACGATGCCACCGGCAGCCCAAAGATAATCTGCCGATGTCCCCTGCGGGACACTGCCGGGACCCTGCCGTGTACTTTAAGATGATATTTGCTGATAAGACATCGGGGAAACGCCGGCAACTTTTATGTTCGAGATAAAAGTTCCCGATGACCCGCCCGACGTCTTAAAGATGCCCAATTGTTGCCGATGATCTCCCGGTGCCCGCACGGCAATCTGAACTGCCGGCCGATTTTGTGAAAATTACCCATCGGCCGGGCATCTTTACTTAAATCGGCGCAAATGTGACTGAGACATAACATGTCCCTGTGTTTTGTTGGTAGGATGTCCCTATCTGCCAACTGGAACATCCCTGTTCAGTGTGGGTGTGCCTATCTGGCTAGGATGCCCCTATTTTCCTTCTAAGGACCTTTCCAATTAGGATATCCTTGTTCAGTTTGGGTGTCCCTATCTGGCTAGGATGCCCATATCTGCTTGTTTAATACGTCATTGTCTGATAAATACACATCTCTTACATTCTTCAAAACATATGCTTTATGTCATTGTTATAGACACGCCCTAAATGATTCATTTTAATATATGTAATAAATTCATCTGCTCTTGCCTGAAAGGATTAAATTGTTTCATATTTTCATATTCCAAATGGGGATGAGTACAAAAATCATGTTGCCAAAAGGCATGAGATTTGGTATCTAGAGCTGGTTTTGTTTTAAGAAATGTGATTTTTTTACACCTGAAAGAGATCTAATCATATTCAGCCTCACGGAGATAAAGTGGAAATCTTAGGATTTCTAAGTACGTCCTTTCTTTTATGTGCCCCTTACAAGACTTACAGATACAGATTAAGGCAGTATTAATATGTATCAGGATTCAGAATGCACTTGCATAAGAAAGGATCACATGTACACGTAAATTTGATGGCTTCATATCATGATACTGCATACTTACAAATGATTTCTTCAGGAAGATATTCCAAAGGGTGTAGATAAAATGGTACATCTTGCTCACAGTATATTTTGCATCTGCAACATAATGGTGCACGAAAGGTTCATCGCTTCAGTTCATGTCTGAGTAGAAACTCCGTTCAGTGCCAATTTGAGAACTGCTCAGATTAAAATAACAATTACAAAAAAAGCATTTTACCAGTTTGACATTGCACTAAACCTCTTGATGTCAGAAGCGATCTTTAGACATGTGGCAATAAAGGGTTATGCTCATTAGACCTACAACAATAAAGGGCCATGATCATTAGACTTACAACAATAAAGGGCCATGATCATTAGACTTACATCAATAAAAGGCCTCATCATTTCACCTATTATAATAAAGGGCTATGTCCATTAAACCTATAACAATAAAGGGCGATGTTCATTAAACCTATAACAATAAAGGGCTATGTTCATTAAACCTATAACAATAAAGGGCTATGCTTATTAGACCTACAGCAGTAAAGTGCCTTTATCATTAGACATATACTATTAATTATATCATAAGGGCACAATCGTTCACCATCAATTAGATGCCTCAGGGTGTATTGCTACCTAAATGATTATAAAAAGGACTCTCATTATCGCTCAGCTGGAAAAAAAGTCCTCACACTTATGGAAACAAATAGATATCCCACCTTACTTACTTTCCAAAAAATGTTCTTTTGTCTGTTTCTTTTTTCTTCAAAATGTTATGTAAATAAATACATTTCTCGCATACTACTTTGTGCATGGAGAGTTAAATTCCAAACTATTATTATAATTTTATTTGGCCCCTAGTGTTTTAGTGTGATGACATAATTAATTTCCAAATTTTCCCTGTGGATTTCCGCTCAGAATAATTATAGTGCATTCGTTATTACGATTAAACATGAAAATTAAATAATTCATAGAAACTAAATATGGCCTGGCCCATGATAGGGTTTCGACATTGATCTATACTTATCAGATTGTTTCAAAATGTTATATAAATAAATGCATTTCTCGCATATTCCTTTGTGCATAGAGAAAAATACCAAACTATATTTTGTTTTACCCCCCGAGTATTTTAAGTGTGATGGTATAATTGTTATGTCATTTGTCTTCGAAGAGAGAAAAACACTTACATCAAAACAACAAGCTCATTGCGTGTGTTCTTTGAGTCCTCAATGGCCCATTAAACATGGGGTTATTTCCGGTTTGTTTTGGCATTCCACAGGAAGTGAAATAAGTCTTCAAAATATTTATAAAACACTATAGTAAGATAACAAGAACAACAAACAACTGAAAGAACATTGTAATAGTGTAATGTAAAGTGAATAGGTCTCCAGTTTGCAGATACAAATACGATCTGGAGTCGTGTAAGTGTACCCATGGTTTTATGTTCTTCAAAAGCCATTATACTGTCAGAGCTGGCAGACATTGATTGTTGATGTACTGACTGCTATATCTTGGGAAGCCATGGCAAATATCAACGGTCACCTGTTAACATGTGATGACAAGGCAACTATTTGAACAGGAGAGACATGTTAGCTGTTCTACTGAACAGTGCTCTTATTCTTTTACAATGAAACTCAAACATCAATTTACTCTTCTTTGTTATGTGTACATTTGCAGGGTAATTACCTGAGAAGGTATGTTTGTCTGGTTATTCATCTAATAATACTACCATATTGATATATTACAGAAACCATGATACATGTCTATTTTATAAAGCACCCGTAATAATGGTATAAATTGGAGGTGTAATTGTTAATATGTTTGGAGATAAAGGGTTGTAGATTTGCTATAATGCCATGTTCTTTCCAAATATTTGCCTTGTCGTCGCATAAAAGAAAAGAAAACTCACTCATAAGCTGGTGTCCACCGTTCCCTGTTTTGTCTGACCGAAGTACACACTCCAGCTGGGAATTGAACTCCAGTATGGAAGACAGACATCTTAACCACTGATCTATGGGCCTACCCTCTTGGCTGGCGTGAAAGACTTAATTATTTCATGTTAGCTGCAGTCAGGCACCCTACATACTATCAATCAACATGACAGTAAAAAGCCTCTTATGTGCCTCTGATTGAGAAACCTAATAACTGCCATCCTATTGCGTATCAACTCATTTCCATACCTTATCATTGGGTTTGCAAGATACAATTTTGATTTTTAAAGGTATTTGTTAGCTTGAGGAAACCCTTCTTTAGAAACCATAAAAATGGCATTGATTCGTTTAGAATAATCAAATGCATTTATGGAATACACATTTATGGAATACACATTATTTCCAGTACTTTTCTGACTCAACACCATTCAGATATAGTTTACTTGTCATGCAGAGCAGTGGTAGGGTTCAATGGTCTCTGTGAAGGCTCAGCTGTGAGCAGACACTCAGCGCCAGTGTTACTAGGACAGTGTTTGGTATGGAACCCATGCAACCCATGGGATCTGGCGACTCTCATAGCATGGTTGCCTGGTTACCATATGAACAATGCAATGTTTATTCTGTCACTCTCATTAATGATTTGTGTATACGCATTTCACCAGCTTCTGTGTGGATCCAGTCCTATGTCTGTGAGTTTATATGACACTAACAGTGGATATAATGTTGTTTGAATGTAAACATTGGTATAAATGGAATGTGACGATATGACAAGTCTCCTTGACAATATATTTGTCAATGTAAAACATGATAATTCAACTGTGGTCATGTTGCTATAAAATATACATCTAACTATTCTGTTGAATCACATTTGTAAACTATTTCATAATCATAGTTCTTACTTTGGAAAAAAATGCATAGCAGCCTCATATGGCACGCACAAGCACGCATTATAGATGCCAAACAGTGCAAGACCTAGACACATATGCGCTGTAGTTAAAACAAGAACAGACCAAAGTAACCTACAAGAATGTTTGTCTTGTCATAATGTTAAAAGACCTCAAATCAGTAAATAACTCTACCTCTCTATTGATAGATATATGTATATATAAACGTCTGTGTTACATCGTTGGTTGTAATGAACAGGATCTATATATCATATTCTTCTCATTCCACTGAAAAATATTATTCATCATTCCCATCCAGTTATAATTCACTACCTATTAAAAGGACTGACATAAAAGGGACAAATCAGAAAATTGATGTAAAGCAGACAGAATAATTCCCTATTAAGAATCTTATACTGAATCGCTTCTAAATGAACTAATTCCGTTTTTGGAATCTTATATTGGTCCGCATTTAAACAGAGTTCAGGTAAGGAATTGGTCTGTTAATATGCTTGAAGCATTTCCTTTTACATGTAACACTAGTAAAGCTGATAAATGAGTCAGTCAGAAATTGTTGTTTGTCATGTGAATTCAGGAGGTGACCATGACCTACAGTGTCTTTAAAAATGTCATGCTTGTTTCATTATTGGACCTCTTATTTGGGTATGCCAATCAAGTATTTTGATAAACATTTGTAGGAAAATTATTGTGGTTGGAACTGAGGCTTATCCGACAAGTAATGCAATACAGCTGCACCATCTTACTGAAGGGGAATATGGCAATCAAACATATATGGATTTTGTTCAAACATGATACATTGTATTTGTACGTTATAGTGCATCACATGCAATTTATACGAAAGTTAATGACACTGTTCCGATGAACATATTAAACCATTAAATTTTATCTCGACTCTTGTCCTTTCAATATGAAGATGAACTAATGGTTTTTGAAAACCACCTCACTGCATTGATAGTCAACGCATTTTCCTGTTACATCCATATTCAGTTGTTGACAGAAGGTATTTGGGGAACTTGACTGTACTTAATTGACAAAATCGTCCTGCAGGTAACATTCATTCTTCACCAATAAGTGCAAAATGCAGACGTCATTTTATATCCGGGACTTTATATGCCTATTAAAATTGGCAGGGAAATATGATTGTGTCACACTAAAACAGGTTAGTTGGTGCGATCACTTGTGGGACAGCCACTAATGTGTGTCTTGTGTCTGCAATATTGAAACATCTTTCAAAAGGAGAAACATTATCTGTTTAATGTTGCCGTGCCACATTACGGAATGTGTTGCCTGTAATTACATATGATGAGATGTGAGGGATGTTTACTGCTTATGTGTGATAAGAATGTCATCACACGGACATGGAAGCCCCGGAGATGTCGCTGTCAACGCGATTAATGTCCTCACTTATATTCATACGCGTTTGGGTGACCAGTTTATTTCATGTCGCAAAACAAACACGCCGTCGCTCTCCCCCCTGGAAATGTGAGCTGTACGGTTTCATTGCCGTAAGGTGTTGAAATGTCACACCTGGTTTTAATGTGATTTTTTTATATCAGAAATCGCGGTAGAACAGAAACACTTCACAAGAGCGATTTCTGTCACCCTCCAGTTACCGATAAAGCGATCAACACACACATTTTCATGTTTACTCATGTTGTAATGACGATCAGGTGATGAAGGGGGAAAATTCTAATGAAGCTCTTTCCTTTCATCTATACAATTTCGTTGACTTTAGATGTTTTGATAAAACTCTGATATATTGATCACGGGAACTTATATAAATGAATATTGTACATTTTCCTTATATTTACTGTCGGGCTTTATATATTACAAAATATCTTGGAAATCTAAAGTTTCCTAATATAAAAAAAATTGGCAGAGTGATTCTATTAAGGCAGGTGTCAAGAGGTGCTAATGATGGACATCAAGTAATGTATTGCTATCATTCATATTAATTATATAAAGACAAATCATAGCCCTCCAAGAAATTACAATTACCTAACCTGTTACCCTAACCTGTTACCCTAACGCATCACCGCATAACATGTATGCGAGATAGAGCCACGAGGATCATATTTATAAATGTCAAATGTTAAAAAGTGAAGTAAAAAATAAAGAGTATGCTAGTGTGTTTAAGCATTCGGCTCTAAATATCCTCCTGACTCTTTAGTCGGAACTTACTAATGTGGCACTTGATACAAGAAATCATATACATCCTAGATCAAATGCTGTTAAGGATCTAGGGGTTATTCTAGATCAAGAACTTTCGATGACATCACAAATCAAAAAAATGTGTAAAAATGGTTTCTTCCATGTAAAAAATTTATCAAGGATAAGAAGTTGTCTAGATGAAAAAACTTCCAATACACTTTCCCATGCCTTTGTCACCTCTACCCTTGACTATGGAAATGCCCTTCTTTCTGGGTTACCTGGATGTGAATTAGCTAAACTACAAAAATTACAGAACGCTGCAGCCAGGGTAGTTGGGAAACTCAAAAAGAGAGATCATATCACACAAAAACTTATAGAACTTCACTGGTTGCCTGTTAAGGCTCGAATTGATTTTAAAATAGCTCTACTAACATGGAAGGTGCAAAATGGCTTTGCCCCAAAATATTTGTCAGATTTATTAGAATATAAACAGTTGGGTATGGGACTGCGATCTAATGATAAGAATGAATACATAGTACCTATGACTAATATGATATCCTATGGCGACAGGGCTTTCATGGTATATGCGCCTAGGATCTGGAATGCCCTGCCCCTGGAAGTGAAAAATTGTAAAACTGTAGAAACTTTCAAGAAAAAACTCAAGACATTTTTATTTAGAAAGCACTATCTTAATGAAGCGCTTAGAGCAGACCTAGTCTGATATAGCGCTATATAAATCGTTATTATTATATTATTATTATTACATCAACCTAATGTATTCAACACCATTATATTCTATAGTTCAAGTTTTTATAAACTGCATAGAATTTGAGTGTATGAGAATGATTCCAAACTTCAATTTCTATTTGAATACACTGTTCTATTATATCTTCGAGATTATATGATTTCATATAATATACTTTCATAAAAGTTTCAAAAGTTCTGATATTTATATATCAATACACCACATTTAGGTGATATCAGGTGGCATATCATGATATAATCATAATTCTACATTTCAACATTTGTGATCCACCAAATGTCTATTGTGTCATGAACAATGCCTACTGGGATAGGTTTGTAGACATGACACCTGATGGGAGGTCTACCGTTATGTACGCTGTGATGAGAATACAATAATATTTTACAGATACATGTACCGAAATAATCTAAATAGTTCTGAAATCTTGAGAAGAAATACAGTTATGGGTGTATTAAACTGATTGAAATTAAATGACATGTCAATCAATATTTGTTACATTGTCCATAAAGGTCACTAATGGTGTTACAATTCTTAACTAGGTGGCAGAAGGGAAAAACTCAAGCAATGAGAATTATTAAAAACTCTATTTGTTTAGACTGGGAAGTGCATTTGTGGTTGACAACACATTAACATTAAATAAAATGTTGGGTTTTTTTTTCTTTTCGCGAATGATAAAAATATGTAGCCCTAAAAGGAGTCACGTGTTTTAAGACATGATTCCAACCCTATCGTTTTCTAATATGTTATGGGATAAAATATAGCCTCAGAAACAATGGAACAATGGATGTGATATGGCGCTTAGAAACGTAAGATGGCAGACGATGTTTATCATGAAAAAATCAGGATATGTCACAGAATATACTTGGAAATGTTTTATGTAAAACGAGGAGATATGTCCATAAAGTATTTACACTTGGAATCTTCTAAACCCCAGACAAGTTCTTAGATAAGCATTTCTATGTCCAGACATGCGATATAAGTTGATCCCTCTTATAGGAAGTAATAATGTTAGTTATCATTTGATAGGCCAAGCTTTTAAACATTAGTTTATGTCACCTTACACGTGGTAATAAGTTATTCAGTCAATTACAATGGAGTGTTGAGTAACGTGTTTCTGATAGATTAAAACCATAAGAATACTCCAAGGACACTTTGCTCACAAAAAAAGTTGCAGAACTTTTCTGATCATTTTCGTGGTAAAGTAGTTCTGAATACAAAAATAGTACTCAAATGCGCACGATTACATCTATATGAAGCCCAAAGAGGCTATGGCCGACTTTGCACCCTGACGCTTTACGTGCTCACAAGAGAGCCATTTATTCTTCTGCTGGTTGAGGTTCTCCAATTTGCCTAATATGCCCTTATTATCTGATCTTCTACCCTTGGTCCATAATTGTATATTCTCATGGCAAGGACATTGTTGATGGGATGCTTGCTATCGTGAGAAGCCACGCTTTATATCTCATCCGGTCTTATCTCACGCTGATATCCTCTCATCTATAGTGTGACAGAATCACACCGCCATAGTTTATCGCGAGAAGGAGTGAGTTACTCAAAATAACACATTATACCAGTTCAATATACATGTTTTTTGTGAAGACTGCTAGGTATCTCTTAGTATGTTAGGATTGTCCTCATCGGCCTGATATATGCTGCATCATGCCTTACCCTAGCACAGAATGCCGTGCTCTTGGTCTTTTGCACTTTTGCACTATCACATGTATTATGCCCTGTCCCTCTTTTCGAGGCATATTCAGACAACCCCATGATGCCATATCAGATATGGCCCAATCAGACAACTCCATGGTGCCATATCCGATATGGCTCATTCAGACAGCCCCATGGTGCCATATCCGATATGGCCCATTCAGACAGCCCCATGGTGCCATATCCGATATGGCCCATTCAGACAGCCCCATGTTGCCATATCCGATATGGCCCATTCAGACAGCTCCATGGTGCCATATCAGATATGGCTCATTCAGACAGCCCCATGGTGCCATATCAGATATGGCCCATTCAGACAGCCCCATGGTGCCATACCAGATATGGCCCATTCAGACAGCCCCATGTTGCCATATCCGATATGGTCCAATCAGACAGCCCCATGGTGCCATATCAGATATGGCCCAATCAGACAGCTCCATGGTGCCATATCCGATATGGTCCAATCAGACAGCCCCATGGTGCCATATCAGATATGGCCCAATCAGACAGCCCCATGGTGCCATATCAGATATGGCCCAATCAGACAGCCCCATGGTGCCATATCAGATATGGCCCATTCAGACAGTCCTGTAGTTTCCCCTGTAGTTATATACCTTTCAGACAGTGCCATTGTGCCCCCCTTCGTATGGTCAATTCAGATGTGGCCCTATCAGACAATGTCTGTATCCTATCTCGATATGGTCCATTCAGATAGTGGCCATTCAGGCAGTCCCTGCCTCTTATCTAAGGTATGGCCCATTTAAACAGTCCCTGTACACTATTTCGGGTATGGACCATTTAGACAGTCCCTGTATAATATCTCAGGTATGGCCCATTTAGACAGTCTCTGTATACTATCTCAGGTATGGCCCATTTAGACAGTCTCTGTATACTATCTCAGGTATTGCCCATTTAGACAGTCTCTGTATACTATCTCAGGTATGGCCCATTTAGACAGTCCCTGTATAATATCTCAGGTATGGCCCATTTAGACAGTCCCTGTATAATATCTCAGGTATGGCCCATTTAGACAGTCCCTGTATACTATCTCAGGTATGGCCCATTTAGACAGTCCATGTTAATTATCTCATTTATGGCCCATTTAGACAGTCCCTCGTGCATGGCCTTCACAGACAGTGACTGTGTCCTCATCAGGCAGGACGCATTCAGAGAAGCTATCAATGCAACAGTGGCAACCTTATATCACAGTGGTTTTGTCCTCAGATTCCAAGTATCCTTGTCAAGATTGATAGCATGCAGGCAGAGACTGATTATGAGCAGACCTGGTGGCCTTACAATGCAGTCAAGCTCCATTGATGATGTGCCACCACAGGGCGCAACTATAGAGTTTCCTATGATAATGGGAATGCGACTGGGTGATTAATGCGATGGAAATGCTCAATTCTACTGCATTAACTTAACTGCTCTGTCCCCAATACAAAAAAACGTGTGTGGTGAATGGAGAGCTAGTTATTCTGGAACCATTGCTTCGCCACGTTTTATGGCAGGAGCAAATAATATTGGTATGAATTTAAAAAGCTTCTCTGTTCAAATATAGTGTGGAAGTGTGAAGTTTATTGAGCACACAATCACAGATAGTCTCGGTGAGTCAGTGTTAGGTTTTCTCTGTATGGCTGCATATACTACAAGCTATTTCGTCTGATATGCATGATAATGTCAGTACCAAACATATTGCACTTGCATCCCTTCCATTGGCCGCCTCGTTTCTCTCTTCTTTATTATATTAAATCTTGGTTGTTGTCATAACACGCTCCTAGAGGCACTTTAAATATCGCGCATAGATGAGAAAACGTGCCTAGAGTGAGAATTGTACAAGGGCTGTCACGAAATTACTAGCCCCGTGGGACGAACTGTTTCTCGCCCAATCTGCGTGATTACCTCACCACGTAAATGATGACAAAGCACGCGGATATTACATCCCATAGTCGCACATATAACCATAGCAAGCATAAACAATACGGTGTGGTGTTTACTATGATGAAGGCAACTGCGTGACCAACCCCCGTCACCGAGGCATTGTGTCCTTGCGTGGGAGCGGAATAGGCAGGCGAGAGGGTGGATCGCATGCGCTCCACATTTTCGAACACCCTTCGAGAATAAAAGGCAACGCTCTATCTCCTTTCCCAAATAGGAAATGGTATTTTAATTGGGGAAAGTAGCTCTTGGCTTCTCCAAATTTAAAGCTCGATATTATTGCAAGAAATACTGAGTAATTACTGAGGCTGATCCAAAGCCGCCCGGCTGAGTAAGACATGAAATGCTCTCAAGAATATTCGGGATTAATTATAGAGGTGCTTGAATGTAGGCGGTACAATATTCAAGAATGACTTTTAGATGGTATTTAGATAGGCGATCCTGTCAGCATTCAATAGGTCAATACAGGCCAGACTATCAATATGACTTGCTTTCATATCAGTTTGGTAACACCGACATTCACCATAAGCGCTTTGGTGTCTGGATGATACAGTACTCTTTTGGTGCTCTGGGCTCATACCAAGCTCTGCAAGTAAAGGCCAAAATTGACAGTTTTGAGACCACACCCATTACAGGCTTCTTTTTAGCAGACAATAGGCAAAAATAGTTTATCAACAGGTTGATGAAGATGTTAGCAACATGGACACTAAAATAGTATAACAACAATACATACTCATGGTATGAACCATAAATCTACAAGGGAGAAGGAAAAGAGGATATGAGGCATATTGAAATGAATTTATACTTTTGAAAGTTCTGGGCCCGATTTTTCGATGATGCTTTAATTTGAGATCCTGCTCAGATCCTCATATCATACTCAGATTTGAATCTTGCTTAGATTCTGAGCACATCCTCAGATCCGATTTTTCCGTCATGCTCGGAAAACTCAGATTCTCAGTTTTCACTCTGATTAGTTCTCACGTTCTGATTATTTACTTAGATCCAAGATTTTTGGATTTTTCCTTTTTTCAGATTCTGAGTTTTCATGCTCAGATTCTGAGACAGCTCAGAGGCTGGTTTTAAGCTGAAGTAAAGGCTCCAAAGTGTGATTTTTATTAAACAATTATTAAACAATTTATGTTAATCAAATGGCTAAATTAGGTTTAAGTGAATAGGATTACATGTGATCCCCATTCTGAGCCAATATTATATCTTATTTTGGGCCTCTGTATTATCTCATTTGAATATAACATCATCTAAACAATGGGAATATGACGTCATGTAACTCAAGTAAGTACTTCAAGCCTGAGGACATGCTTAGTGAAGTATGCACGACTGAGGTTCTCAGCATGATGAAAAACTCGTAAATACTTCAGGTTCGGAAACTAATCTCAGTAAGTATGGCTTCAAATCTGAGTACATGCTCAGTTTTTAGATTTGAAGCACGATGGTAAATCCGTACCCTGTTGCCAAACCCTGCCAGACTAAATAGGTAACAATAAGGGACAAAACAGGTGCGGGTGTGTGCTGTGCCCCCGGGGTCGAATATTCAGACTGCTTCAAGAGACCACCATTTATATTATATAACATTATAAGGAAAAGAAACAATCACAGGCAGATTTTATCTCTTGTCCAATTTCATCGTGTCTTAAATTCATCTGAGAATAAATCATGTCCATTCATTCATATGCTAAACTTAGCTTCATATATTTTTCGAACCATTTTCTAAATGTTAATAAATACATGTACATGTACATGTACATTAGCTTATCTGAACAAGGTCGGTTATTTGAACTCCTGAAGATCATTGTAATAAAGGTGCCTTTAAGATGCTTTGATTGGTTGTGTTGATTGGATACATGACTTCATTAGCTTATAAACTTGTATGAGGTGGCCTGACCTTTCTTTTTTCATCTTTCAAAAACATTTAATTTGTTATATGAACAAAATTTTCAACAAATAATCGACAATCATTGTCAAAAAAGGAACCATCTGTGTTACAAAAAAGTTGCAAAGATTACTTACGTAAGAAATGTGGGGTTTGAAAACATATAATCATATTTTTACATAAAATATGCAAAAAAACTGTTCCAAAAGTGAGACAGAAATTACAAAGATCAATTAAAACCGTGTAGGCTTATGAAATATCGTCAAATCTACTATCCAAATAATCATGACAATTGACTAAAACAATCAATTCATAAATATCAACACGATATATTCTTTACACATAAAAGTAGTTTACACTTTATACATGACATAGGTGTGATGGAATGTATGCAGTAGATTTGGTGGTACAGTGGACTTTTTTTTTGTTTAATTGCTTTTAATGGAAGATTTCTCTTCCTATTTTGATGTAATTGTTGTGATGTGACGTATATGGTAATGTTATTCACAAATTTTAAAAGTATATATATATACATATATATTTATATATACACACACACACACACACACACACATATATATATATATATATATATATATATATATATATATATATATATATATATATATATATATATATATATATATATATATATATATATATATATATATATATATATATATATATATATATATATATATATATATATGTAGATATATATATGTAGATATGTAGATATATTTATAAATATAAAATCATGTGCTTTCAGTGACAGTAAAAAGTGGTCCAGTGTGAAAAAAAATAACATTTTTTTATGTATATATTATTGTTGGGTATAAACACATTTTTATAAAGACTGCATGATTACAGATCGTCTATTTTATACCAGATTGTTAAAGATGTTGGTAAAGTGAACTAGGATATACCAAGAACACCACATGTCTCATGTAGAACTTATTGTCAGTGGTGCATTTCTTTTTATCGGAATAAATGAGTGTATGTGTATCATGGCATGCAGACAGTCAATTTGTAATCAGGCAACATTTATTGAAGATTAGTTTATTGGAGAGCATTTTTGAATGGCATGTTTGTCTTCTCCGAAGAATTTTAATCTTCATATTTTATTAGAAGTTTCACCTTTAGGAAAATTTGACATGTGAAGAACCTGGGTCATGGGTTGACTCCTTTTTCCAAAATGGACCAGAACTCTTCTAAACGTGTATGTTTTTATATTATTGCAAGATTATGGGAAGATCCCCTGACATTTTAAGCTAAAATAGCATTTTAACTGAGGACATTTCTTATGCATATTTTATTGTAATACATACATGTGGGCCATTGGTGGAGTCATGAGAGTTTAGTGGAGTCATGAGAGTGATTTAGGATATATGATCTTTGTTGTTTGAGAACAATGCCTCGAATATGACCATATATGGTGACCTCACTCACTGTAACATCACTGTGATATAAAGACAATATTATAGAGGAAAACAATGTTGCTGAAGTCAGCAAGCATTACTCAGCGTCCATATTTAACATGAGAACAATAAAAATAGGTATTTGTAATTATAACAGTTGTTCATTTGTAATTTGAGAATCATTTGTTGTTTATATTTTTTGTTATTGACCTGTAACTAATTTCATAAATACACGTGAATTTAAGCTTTGAGTTGGAGAAGAAAATCATTAATTCAATTATTTCCCCCACATGAAAATGGACGTTTCATATAATGGGTTCTTCATGATGTTTAATTTAATGTCAATGCCATCTGGAGTCAAGCAATATAATTTTCACATGGTGAAACTCTCAAGATAATTGACCATTGGCATTTGATTAATTTAGACTAGGTTAGTACAGATTAGAATAGTTCTGATTAAATCAGAAGAGATAAGAATAGTATAGACCAGTTAAGTATCTAATAGCATTGAATAGAATATATAGGAAAATAAATGGGATGATATGAGATGAGATGTTAGGCCCTAAAGAGATTTTGAGGCATATTTCGACCAGCAAGTATCAAATACAAGTATCAAAAGGTAACACAATAGGTGCAAATGTGTTCGCCCTATTCAACTCTTTAATCTCCCACGCTGGTTTCATGCTTTCCATTCAAAGTTTGGTATTTTCTCTTTATGGAATAACACGTCATGTTTCATTAATATCTGAGAACGAATACAGTAATGACAATTATTTAAATGATTCTGATATCAAGGGAGCAAGATCCCCAGGAAACGATCAGAGAAATAAAGAAGTGATGTGTCTGTAATATATGAGTTTTCATTCATACAAAGCTGAAAAATTCAAGATTTAATCATCGATTTTGAACTTCGAGTAAGTTGACCATGAGACCAACCTTAATTCAAGATTAGCTAGTTTCTTTGCACAGAAAATATATCAGCAGCTACAGTAACACAATTTGCTAGAAATTATTTTTTTCTATTTTGTAAATCTGAAACCAATAATGAAACTATCAGATTTGTTTCAATATTCTCTATATACCATAACGACCCATCCAGTAATAGACCGGCCCCCACTAGCACAGTTAATAGAACAGTTGATCTGTGCCTATTTGGTTAAATAAATGGAGAACGGAAGATGGTGGGTTCGACTCCAACTGTTGCCAGTGTTACTTTCACACTGAACTTTACCCACACTCATTGAGTTCCACTTGAGGCATGGCTCAAACATGATGGGCAGTCCATGGTATTTGTGAAAACATCGGATTTCAAGTCAATTTTAACAGTGACTTTGGGAGTAAGTTTGCCATGATCTGAATAGCCAAGAGGTTTTGAACCTTTAAACATTTAATTTTAAACCAGTCCCATGCATTGTATCTGACAGGAAACTATTAAATTTGAATGCTTTATTCCGTTGAGAAAGGAAAAAGAAGCTCACGCTTGACAACAGGTGATTACTTTATTATCTCAATGTTCGTCCTTCGTTCAAAGAGCAATTTGTCAGAGTTTTGTTTCTTGGTGTCCAAGGACTTTTTGTTAGTTGTTGGCTTGGCTGAAATTCAATAATGAAATTTGTGGTGTTGCCATCAACCTAAACACACCTTGTCTGAGAGGGAAAGAGGTGTATGACGTCATTGTCCTCCCCCAATCCTCCCACACTTGAGCAGAACCCTACTCAGTCTTTGTGGCCTCATAACTTATTCATGTGCGCTTCTGTGATATCCAATCAGACGCGCGATTGCTGAGTAGCGTGGTGTGCGGCGCGCGATAGATGGATGTCAGGACACCTGGGTGGCGGGAACGGGACGGGTGTGTGAGTGAGTCGTGATATGCAGAGGTTGGCGGCTTTTACCTATTCTCATCAAATGATATGGTATAAATATGTGTTGTAGGGCCTCGGAAGGCACCAGACAGAGTTAGCATGCGACTACAAGTGACCATTATAGCAGTTGTATTCTGTGTTACCCTATTCGTTACCATCAGCGACGCCCGATATAGGAAATCCTACAAAAACGACAAAGGGGGTGAGTCTAAGCTTTCTGCTTTACCTTGTACATTTATTTCCTTTGTAAAAATGGTCTGTACAGACTACCACATAGGCAGGTTAGTTTGAGCGACACGCTGCAAACACCGCAAATGACTAACATTTGAATTATTTCGGATTTATTTTTTGTTGTACGATTAGTGTAGAGTAGAAAACGGCAATAACCAAATCACATTATTAGAAAAAATACACCATAGAAAATAGCGTTTGTATTCATGTGATTATTGTAATATTATAATGATTAACAAATCAGACTAGAATATAAAGATGTGAACAAATTGTCAAATAATGAATAATGATAATAGTATATTTTTGAGATTGAACTCACCTGGCTGACCATGTTTGACACCCTCCTGATGTGCAGCTAGTGTGTGTTTGTCAGCGTTTGCCATGTATTATCACTATTCTACCGACTGTTAGCCGAGTGTTCCCCAGTGAATCAGTGCAAATTGTCAACATGTATCGCCTTAAATTATATCAACCCTACTATATTCATTTTGGGTGTTACAGTGTTCAATATCTTTATATTCATATAAATGTCTGTTTATATAGCCTATAGATATTACATATTTTATGTCATTCAAATTAACAGCCTCAAGTTAAATAACGTGCAATAATAACATCCAAATTAAAGATAATATGATCAAGTTTTATTTATAATAGGGTATAAATTTCATACCTACATGATAAAATACCACAATAAATGTTATAATAAACATGTGAGAAATCAGACAAAATATTTCTGGAAATGAGGTGCATTTGCTTAATCAATGTCACTAAGCACTTTCCGTTTTGATTCTTGTAAAATCTCTTTTCGGGCAAATCAAATGTTCACACCATATTTTGTCCGCACATTATTTATGTAGATTGCCCCTGCCAAAAAGAAAACGAACAAAAAGATGAAAGCAAGAGTGAGTGCGCATAGTCTATGTATAGTAACTCTAGTGCATTCTGCGCATGTGCAAGCTTTGTGTCACTGTGCATGGAAAATTGAAAAAACATAGTTCTATGCAGTTTTTAATGTTCTTAAATACCTAACTCTTAGTTTTTATCATTATGCGTAATTTACGTTTATGTTTCTTGTCGATTTGCCTCTGTATTAAATAAAACGAGCAAAACAAGTGTATTGTTAACAGCAACTGGACCCAAAATGCTACTTTTTCTTTTTATCATTTTACTGTCAACTTTGTAAATCTAATTAATTCTTCCTTCTTTACGTAATGTTTAGCCCTTTCAGCATTCTTAGCTTATGATGTATCTGTGTCAAGTATTGTAGAAGCCTTCTTCTGTGATATGATCTCACCTTCCGTTCTGTATTACGTAGGTCAAACAGTTTTGTGTTCTATAATGTTTTTTTCTCAGCAGACACAGAAATATGGTTCTAAAATAGAAGATAACAGATTTGATAAAGTTGATGTATAAATTGTTTGTATTTCTGATATGTTCGGCCTCTGTTAGTGGCTTTATAGTGCCCTGTAGTCGTCCTGAACATGCATTGTTTTTATGTATCAATTCCAAAATGAAAATACACAAAATTTCTCTTGAAGTATTCCAAATCCAATGTTTATGACAGGTAATTACATTGGGGAAAATTTGATCATACATATATGTTTTCGGTTATACTATTGACACCATATTCTAAGTAAGATAAATGTGTTTTTCATTTTGGGCGCCATGTCAGTATGCACTACAGCTTATTGTGATCTGTGCACTTCCCTCATTGGGGCCAGGTGCATATATGACTGCGATAAGATAACTGAAGTTAATACTTAAATAAACTAATGACTAACTTGATATTTAAACCAACCAGAATAAATAATATTTATTCATACATATGAACACATAAAGCATCATATTTCTGTGATCCATCAAGCAGGTTCTTCCTTATAATTAACTTCATATTGTATCTTTTATTTCAGGTTATAATAGTAAATACAGCAAAAGCTACAAAAGTAGTTATTCCAAAGGTTACAAAAACAAACAGTTGAACAATGAAGCGCTGAAATCTAACGATGCAGCTGGTTCATCCGGGTAAGTAAAATACAAATGAACAAGCGGCATTATTGTACAGATGGACAAATGTTTATTGACCTTTGATCATTTAAATAGTCTCGGCATTCACATATTGAGAATACCTTGAAATGTGTCTTGATATGACCTTGATAACCAAGGAGAGTTAAAGCAAACTTTCATTAAACTTGACCTGTAATTTCTACGGTTTTGACCTGGATATCCTAAAGGGTCATGGAAGCCATAGGAATTCATTATTAAATAGACAATAATGACCATGTGTAAATATGACATGATCCTGAATATATTCCTATATGTTAGCGTGACCTGATAATATGGTTTCATGACCAAGACCTCAGGACTTTATCAATCAATTTCGGAAATGGTATAGGGCCCTCAGTATAATATGAAAAGGCATAAACTTATTCATTTGGATCACTTATGATGTGAGAAATGTTATACTTAATGTCCAAAAAGGGGAATCGTAGTTATCCGAAAATCCTAACCTTGTGCTATTATCATGCAATTAATATGTTTGATGATATAGCGACACCAGCCAAAGATGG
Organism: Amphiduros pacificus; assembly: GCA_949316495.1. NCBI lineage: Eukaryota > Metazoa > Annelida > Polychaeta > Phyllodocida > Hesionidae > Amphiduros > Amphiduros pacificus. Next base: position 28,976,627 of record OX439004.1, on the reverse strand, counting down.
CAGGAATGACGGAAACAGGAACACGTTTATAAGAAAGATATGATGTTAAAATCAACATGGAGGAGTAGAGATTTTAGGGTTGTGTCAATCTAAGAACCTGATTACAATTCAAAGTCAACATGTTATCTACGAAGAATGCTTGGAAATGTTTGCTACTGATGCATTTTAGCAAACACAACATGTCACCAAGGAATTGACAATTCAAATATTGTCATTTTCTTTCTAGAAAATGACTCCTAAAATATGTTCATGCAATTAGCAATATACAACAAAGAACACATCACCAATTGATCACAAAATCCCTGTATTTTAAACAGAAATAAGAAATGCATAAAAAGTCATATTTTCGAGAAAATGACTCTTAAAATTTAGTTTTTCATGTTTTAAGTTTTGAATTATTGAGGCAACCCTTTTCTTATCGTGTTCAATTTAGCACTTAGTTCTTCATAAGCTTTGATGATCTCAAATGTATTGAGCATGCGTTGATCACGTGAGTCCCGAGATCACGTGAGTCCCATGAGATAAATGTAATTCAAAGATTCTCACTGCTCTGAAACACCTGCATTTACCCCATGATAAATTACTCCCAAAGCCATTGGCAAAATGGACTTCAAATCCAAAGTTTTCAGAAATACCATGCACTGCCCATCATATTTACATTACGACTCCCAACATCTTACAATCAAACGAACATATACTTTTTAAGTCAACATAAGACGTCAGTCATGTTAGAAAAAAAATGCTTTGTTTTTCTTGATGAGCGTTGCCCTGACGTCATGTCATGAACTTTTTTAAAGGCAATCTTGAGTCGTCAAGCGTAATATGGGCAGAACAACTAAAGAAAGATGGCTACAGATAATACAGGGGCTTTTAATTGAAGGCATTATGAATGGGACAGATTATGACACACAAAATCACTACAACAGTTCTTCACCGGAGGTCAAGTTCACTAAGTTCAACATAGTACTTATGCACAGAAAGAAATCAGTCCATTTTGCCAATGCATTAAGAAGCAGTTATGTTTGTTTGGGAGATAATTATATTTTATGTTCCGTGTTTATAAGAATAATTTATCAGATTTGAATGATTGTAATCATTGTAAAATTATAACTGTTCACCATGACCAACGTTTAAACTGGCTCTTTAGGGAGATTGTTATGTGACAGGTGACAACAAGCGTCACCAATCCACCGACCCGAGGCCAAGTTGGTAATCTTGATTTTCTTTTGAAAAAAAATATTGTTTCCTCTCCATAATTCCATTTGGCATCTTGACAACGAGGAGAATATGGCATAAATCTAATAAGTAGTTGCCTATCTGACCACAGGAACCGGAATATTTAACTCTACCAATACATCACGTTGTCTAAACCAATTTACACATTACAAGCTGTCCTTATAAGTTAGCTTAATTTTCAGGTAAAATCATTTGTTGGATTAATTATTACATAGCCCAAAAGACAGGTCAAATTTGTATTTGTATACAGTTTATAGTGATATCGAAACCGTTGGCAGGGATCGTTTGATTACATATTCATATAGATGTTGTTATCATGAAGGTCAGGGCGCCTTTATTAGATATTCCTTTTGTCTTGGAATAAATGTCACATCATCCACGTGATGTGTTATGGGTTTAAAGCGATCGATATAAAGGATTACCATTACTTTAATGCAGTGAATAGTTGGAAGTAATAGCCCGCCTACTGCAATCATGGCTTGTAATCTACTTACACTATTGAGCAGCTCACAGCCTTATGCTGCGCCTAGCAATAGTTTGTCAGGGGATGGGGCAGGCATTGAGATTTTCAACCATTTTAGAAAGGATTTTTGTAAAGGGGATTATATAAACATATTATAAACACGCTCCTACACCTTAGAGTGTTAGGGGAAAAATATAAGTCCAGACTCACTAACCCTTGACCCCTCCGTTTCGACCCCATTGCCTAATATTGACAGGTGCATTGTGAAGCCTTTGTTGGAAGCTTCATTCAGTTTTAATGTTGATAGAATCAGCAGGGTTAATGTAGGTATTACAAAGTAAGTAGTCAGGGTAGACTACCCCAGGGCGCCATTATATTACCTCTGGGACCAAAAACAGGTGGATAAACTCAACAGCAGTTCGTTAATGTATGGCAGACTTTATACCTCTAATGGGCACAAATTCCAACTCTCACATTATAATAATGCATCCCAAAGCCTTTAGAACACATAAAATTCAACAGACGTGTTGCTCTTAAGAGACCCCTGTAAGCAAATTAAAAAACCAAATTTGTTCTCCACAAAAAATATTATTCTTTTTTGGACCTCTTTGTCATAATTTAATTCTGGACCTCTTTGTTATATTGCAACACACATTTTAGTCTTAATAGTGCTGCATGAGAAATACAAATCACTACTTTTGGAGACTGCTTTCTAGGCTTTATTACGTATAATTATTTGTATCTCGTTAAGATCATACCTAAAACTCTAGTTAATGACCATCTCAAAGGAAGGAAGTGATATCAAATGTTCCTGCGGATATTAGACAATATTGGACATTTAATTTAGTTTAATTAAGTGGCGTATGATTCACAAGTAATTGCTTAAAAGGGCAGGTGGACGGGTACTCAATACATCTATCATAACACACTGGACCCAATTACTATAGTCACGTGGTAGGAGCTAAGAAGATGAATATAACTCACTTATGGGGAGGAGCAATGGCGTGTTTAAGAAAGGATTGAAAGGGTATGTGTGCTGATGAACAGTCCGTGCTGGAAAGAGGTAATACAAGTAATGATACTCTTTACAGATGTAAAGAAAAACAAGATTAATGCACTACGATGGACAGACCGGAAGTCCAAAATGGAACACCCCATGGTAACTCATTGCTATATACAGATGGGAAGAGATTTAAGTTGGATCAATCTATTAGTGTATAGATAAGAGATGATTAGTGCTGGAATAAATCATTGCTATGTACAGAATATTGGAACTGAACTCACTGTCACAAACAGATGATAGAAGTACAGTATAACACATATTTGGAACAGGTTTAAAACCTCTTTCGCCGATCAAGAATTTCAAACCGGAAACGTTTAGTCTTCATGTGAAAACTTTAAGGAGCTTAATAAGGAGCTTTAAGTCTGAAATTTAGTGTACTGTCGCCATATATAATGCCGCCCAGGTTTTGCAAAGAGAAACAAACCTATGTAGACAGGGCTACTTTTCCTGAACTTTGGCTCATGATAAGTAAACAAAAAGCTGGAAATTGAATAAAAAGATCAAGCAACAGTCACACTGCCCAAAATAACAACAGGTATGAATTGAATTACTGTCCTGTATGCTGACATATACCCATACAGTATGCAGGAAGAGTCAGCTTCCATGTGCGGATAGAGTTATACCGTGGCCCGGCTTGCAGAATGATTTATTATTTGTGCCGGCTGGCTATCACTCAAATTCCCTGCTCTAGGTTTTCCCGGGGGTTCCCAGTTATTAGTGAGGACATTGGGGCTTCACACACCATGGCTGTGGAACTATCACTGTCTCTTTAATCTTCTTATTAAGTAGTAATTGCATTTAAGAAACATTAATCCTTCAATCTTAAATTTAATTACAGTGTGCTGATGTAAATTTTATGAAAATGTTGGGGCGATACTTTGAATGAGAATTGGCAAAATTTAAAACATTTACTAACAAAAAGTTGAAATACTCTGTGGTCCTATCATATGCGTTAATGGCAACAAAACAAAAATAGAACCATCAACAGCAAACGAAAGCTACAACAACGATAGTAAAATTAATTGACAATAGATGCATTCCCTTATCAGTATTTTCTTTTAATGTGTGTGTGTGGGGGGGGGGGGGGGAGGAGGGCTCGGGAGATGTGCCATGGAAATAACGGATATTTTGACTCTATTTTACAAATTTTAAATTCAGATGTCAAGAGCAAATACCCACTGAAATATGCAGAAATAATAACAATGATGAAGCTCATTGAAAAAAAGGTCTAGTAATTCCACGAAATGTCATGACCTAAGAAAAACAATTATCACTGGTTTACAAAATGTGAATAATATATTTACGCCTGGAATAAAAGGAAAGCAAAGATAGGAAAGCCATGAAAAAACATTATTTCCCAAGACATTTGTTATTGAAACAGAATTAATTGATACATTAGACACTGTTAAATTATCACCGTCAGAGTATAACAAATACAGTTTTCCAGTTACAGATTTGTAATATTATTTTGTGATAAAGAAGGCATTCCCAAATATTGAATAAATATCGTATGTGCATGTGTGTGTCTATATATACAATTTTATTTTCAACAGGTATAACTCGCATTCCTCAAACATATGGCACTACCTATTAAGAAGGTAAGACATTTGATAATTTGTCACTAAAGATATTTAAATGTTCTGTAATTCAAATATTTACATGGTTTGTTCCATAACTTATGACAAGTTAACTGCTTCAAAACCTCGAATGTGTAGGGTATAAACAAATATATGGATTGAGTATGCAATATATTGTCTTCTTTCTATTTATAACAGTGGTATGAATAGGTAAATACATTTGCAAATCAGCTAAAGTTAGATTTTTCACTGTGGATATATTTATGCCGACGTGTTTGTGTTTAAAACACTTAACAAATGTACTTGTGGTGATATGGTGTATGCTGGTAGTGTGTTTTTATAGTGGCCTGTCTAGATAGATTGATTGATAGATTGGTATACAACATATGCCTAAATGCATTTCAATTATTACATTAAAATCTCCAAATACCTATGTAATAATTAGTATGCATTTAGCAGGTGTGAATATATGGAGCCTCTGTGGCATTCTCATACAATAGTTGATCTGTATTACTGGGCTTTGTTTGGTCACCATACATTGTCAACAACGTGTCCAGTGGATCACATTCATTATATTGCCTGATATACAACATGCACTTTACAGATGTCCTCTGCTCATCGCCTTTTTTCTATTTTATGTACATTAGTATTAGAGTAGCCAGTGCATTGTTGGTTTATGTGGTGAGAGCATTGAACAGTGAGCAATGATGACATGACTGGTAACCTATCTTTTGTCCAGCTAACATTTGGTGTGATGGCTATGTAGATGAGTGGTCGTTCGTGCACACAATGACTGGTCACCTATCTTAGGTAACAATGGTGACCTGCAGCCTCGCTTTCATCATAGCTTACTCTCACAACTCTTGTCTCATATTTCTCTATGTCATGATGACAATTGTTTGTCTGTTTTGCTTTGTAAAGAAATAAAGCAATAGTGTACATGTAAATGATAACTCTCACTTTGACATTACTTTGATATTCATTATTTCCAGTTATATTATGTTAATAACATTTTCACTATCACCATACATATTCATAATTATTTTAATATATCTTAAAAATACGGACTTCTAAAATGGTATGATTCCTTCAAAAACCAAAGAAAATATATAGACCAACAAAAACACAGCATATATGGAAAATTATAATAATTATGCCACTCATATAAACGGTACAATGAAAATTACATGTCTCAAATACAGTCGTTTACTAATTTGCCAATTCACAAATTTTAGAGACGAGTTACATGGCAAACATTCCTGTTTCCTGGATTGTCACAATAAAGAGACATACGTTTTATCGCATGGCAACAACAAAAACACATTATCAATCGATCACAAACGGCATGTACTTTTCACGTTCATATTGAACAACAGGCACAAATAAAATGTAGAAGACAAATAAGTATTGAAGACAATCACACGTGTTTAGTGAATGGGAAACAATTCCAGAATGTAGATAGAAGTAGTTGAGTAGAATATGTGCATCTTGTTCTAGATATGGAAGAGATAGCATGCTAGACGTGTACAAGTGAAGGATGAGAAATGAGAATATAAATATCACCATGCACGTAGATGTTTATTAGTAAAGTGTATGCTTTATTCAATAAACAGAATGTATGTTTGTAATAATGTTTTGTTGGTATTCATGGTACAATGATTTATTTGGATATGTCACAGGTGGACTGTACTTTTAGTGATTAGAAATTTGATGATATTGTTCATCAGGTTTCTTTGATATTGTATGTAATTGATGAGATGGAAACCAGAAAATTGAGTTGGGAAATTTAACTTCAAAGACCACCCAAAACAGATTCAATGTAACATAGCACAGACACCAGTCCTTTCTGTGAATATAAATACAGTCTAATCATATTTGCCATTTATTGCTTTAATATCCATCTGTTTTTTATCGTGTAAAGAAGGTATACAACTTAAGAATATATTACAAAAACAATGTTAACCTCTAATTCGGTCTTTATACTGATATTTTCTAAAATTTAGCTGATAATAAGAAACGTTTTTTCTCCTTTTTTTGTCCAATAGGAAGGAGCCATGGAAGCTACTGCCCAACCACGGCCAATGCTATCAACAGTGGTGTGACTCAGGCAAAGACTGCTGCCGAATGTACAACATCTGTGACAGGTCAGCACGTGTGTGTATAGACTGCTGGAATGGCTACCCTTGCAAGTCTAGTGCTGACTGCTGTGAGAGATACCCAGTGTGTAGCAAAGTCTATGGCAATGATTACAAGGCCTGCACTAAGGGATAGGGGGCAGCACTGCAAGTCGTCTCCGCCAGTCGGCGTCTGAGGCGCAACCGGAAGTAGATCACAAATCTTTTGATTCACACTCTAAAGGATTATGTTTTCACTATTATGATCTGATTAAGTACAGTGTATTATTATCACATGTGTCTATACCTATGTAAATAGTTTATACAGTTTCTCCCCAAACAATTTTTCCAGAAGATATATTTTCAGATAAAATGCCAACGTGTATAACAATAACATTTTGAATGTTCAAATATGTGCCATTCCTGTAATCGTTTTGATAGGTTTGACATATGTAAATCCCTCTCTGAATGTATGCTCTAATTGTCTGCAAGTCTATATAATAAATTATGGTGTCCATACCTTCTAAGTTTGTAATAATTTCTTTGTTCATTTTATTCCACCTAATCATAAATAGATATGTTAAATATGACCACATAACTTACTTATTCACTTAATGACCTCACTCAACGTGTTCTCCGAACAGGTGTTATATGATATCTCCACATATGAAATATGAAAACTCCCCAATAATTTTTTTCTCTATGAAGGTGTGAGTGGTATATATGATATGCCATTGTGTTAACTGTAGAGCCAAATGAATATTTAACAAGGCCACAAAACAATTGACTCAAACTTTTCAAGGAATTGGTCAGATCATGATATGATATGAGATTTCTGACACAAATTTTATTTATTTTGAATAAGACAAGAAATGTGCCGAAAATATTGTTAGTTTAGCCCCTTTTAAAGAATGTATATAGGTAAATCACAGGACTAGATATATTTATTATCATTTTGATAAATTAATTTGAAAACAAGAGTAGAGATATATATTTGACCTTTTCCAATCACTTTGAAATGAATAAGACTACCTTTATCGTTATCAAAGTGGAGGAGATAACATTTCTGAATCTTTAAATTCCTCTTCGAGTAATCTGTATACTTTTCTAGCATAATACTGATTTCAATAATATATACAAATAAATATATGATTATATTTTACCAACTTTGTTATGATCATTATTGTTCTTCATAATGCTACTATTTGTAAATGCATGCAGTTAACACTGTAACAATAGTGAGACTATGTAAATTCATTCAAATAAGCTTTATTTAGAAATAAATATATTATATGTTTCTATAAAGCAATATGACTTTGTTATTATTTTATATATTTCTCAATCTATACGGCTTGCAAGATCATAATCGGGGTCGATTTTCAGATGGAGTAATAAGAATTTATTGATGGAACCATAACTTTGCAGACAAAACTAGTTGAAAAGATGAGGTTTTGACATGAATTTTTTCAGTGGTTAAGATGTGGTTAATTCGTGGAATATGCAAAGCAAATAATGTGATCTATTCACATAGAAAAGACAACATGAATAAGGAGTGATTTATTTTATGTGGATAAGACGTGAATTATACATTAGAATGAAAAAGCGATTTGCTTTTTTGTTTGTTATTAACATCATTATCCCAAATAGCTATCTGGACATTACAAACCGCATCTCTCGTGTATTGAATTATATCCCTGTCACAAAGGGATTTTCTTTGGCAGGGTTGGGCGAGTTAGAATTGAAGATATTGAGAGCAATATATATATATATATATATATATATATATCACCAATAATGCAAATTATGATTCTCAGACAAACATTAAGTGGCATATTCTATGTTTTAATTTTTAGGGACAAATTATCATATTTTACTTGTTCACAGAAGTTGTTTACACATTTTAAAATGATTCATGTCATAAAATGGACCAGAGATTTACGTCTTATCCACATGAATATTGTATGTCATTTTGCTTTACATATTACACCTGTTTATCATGACATAAACTGAAAATCATTCCTTGTCAATATCTGGTTGTCCATGAATTTCTGAAATTTTAAACAAATCTGCATGGATTACACATGGCGTGTCTACTGGAATCTACCTAGTCTTCAGAAAATAGAGCGTCTGTTCAGTAGGTGACCATAAAAAGGATGGTCATTCAGGATATCTCGTCAGCGAATCTAATAGCGAATGAGGAGTTGGTTGGTACAAGCTTTATGGCTAATGAGGAGTCAGATTTCCTTGCCAATAGATTGGTACAAGCTTTATGGCTAATGAGGAGACAGATTGGCTTGCCAGTAGGTAGATAACAGCTTTATGGCTAATGGGGAGACAGATTGGCTTGGCAGTAGGTAGGTTACAGTTTTATGGATGATGAGGAGTCAGATTGCCTTGCCAGTAGATTGGTACAAGCTTTATGGCTAATGGGGAGTCAGATTGATTTACCAATAGATTGGTACAAACGTTATGGCTAATGAGGAGATAGATTGGCTTGCCAGTAGGTAGGTAACAGTTTTATGGATGATGAGGAGTCAGATTGACTTGCCAATAGATTGGTACAAGCTTTATGGCTAATGAGGAGACAGATTGGCTTGCCAGTAGGTAGGTAACAGTTTTATGGCTAATGGGGAGACAGATTGGCTTGGCAGTAGGTAGGTAACAGTTTTATGGATGATGAGGAGTCAGATTGACTTGCCAATAGATTGGTACAAGTTTAACAGCTATTGAGGAGGTGGATACTTTCAAACTGATGGCTCTTTGGGTGTCAGATTAGCTAGTGGTTAGTACAAGCTTCGTGACTATTGAGGATTCTGATTAGTTGCAATTGATTCTAAATTCATAGGAAAGTTGGAAAGTTGTCAGATTGGCTTACCGGTAGCTGAGGATAAGAATATTGGGTAGTGAGATGTCATATTGGTGTGTCAGTAGGTAGATATATAAATAATATAATTTGGGATTAGTTGTCAGAAGGTATATATACTAAAGGATGGCAACAGATTCGTCAGGTTGGCTTGTTAGCTTATATATCTAAGACCAATGACTATTGAGCCAGATTGGTTGTCAGTGGATAGATATTAAATTAATAACTGCCGAGGAGACTGGTTGTAAGTTTGGCTACAACCTTTTAAGAAAGTAATAAACCTATCATGGAAAATAATAAACCTATCATGCAAAATAATAAACCTATCATGGAAACTTTATACCACAATTATAATGTTGGTACATTTTTTTAAGAATTGTAATGTTTTCTGGCATATGAGTAATAACCCCCACTAATTATTCGTTAATGTTTTTTTCGTGTCTGATACTTTGCTTTTGTGTTGAGAGCGCTGATTGAAAAATATTATGTTATTCAGGTAAAATTGGCATCGATAACATGAAGATAAATATGTTTTCTTATCAATAAATCTTGAGGGCCCAAAGAGCTGAGGTCATTCCCAAATCCCCACAGCAGCTTTTTCGTCTTGAATCAGGAACCAAGATAGTAATGATACACCCGTCCAAGTGGCGCATATCACAACCAAAGAATGCACCTATGCCTGTTCCTTCTAGGTGTGATTCCTAGATAATTGTTTTAACTCCATATGCTCAATTGCGCCCAATCGCCGTCATGGTCCAGGACGACCCTGCTTTGGGACGACTAATGACAGTCCCGGGGCCGTCATGGAAATTCCACTGGATAATGACTGACTTCACACTACCGTGACATCTAGCGGTTGACTATTGACGCCGATTGGGCAAGGGGTCCCAAAGCTGTTAGTGTTCTCCAATCACCCATCGACAAAGCCCAGATAGGTGATCTGGAGAGGTCTGAGATTTTTGCTTTTTGGTCATAATCTCGTTCAGATGTGATTTTTTATATACCCAACTGTTTAAGTGATAATTCATATTTTATGTATGATTATGTCTAAAATCTCACAAAAAAGCTTGATTATTTTTTGGATAACATTAAATAAAGAAAATATAAATACTTGATAATAATTGCCAGCTGCAAAAATTGAATCAAACCCATTTTAACGGCAGTTGAAACGGGTTCAATTTTGACGTTTAAACGGGTTTACCAAAGTTTTTGCAGCTGGCGAGTTTTTACTTCACTAGAGCTCAATCAACTCCACCAAACTTTTCTTTGGTTGGAGTTGGTAGAGACCATGGACGTTCGACAAACCCCTCCAGATCACCTATCTGGGCTTTGCCGATGGGTGATTGGAGAACACTACAAAGCTGTCAATATCCATCAACTGGTCCCCTATCATTTGAAATTAAAAAAGAATGGGTACCAGTCTAATAATATTATCTTCACTTCAGCGGGAGGTGAAAAGAAGAGCCACACACATAGTAATTAAGCCAGGTTGCAACTGACCTTCCAAATAAAATATTACCCACGAAATAAACTGATATGACCATGTGTCTGATGGGCAAAATGACCAATATAGTACATTATCGATAATGTAGACTTAAAATTGAATATAAATGATCCCAATTTAACAAAATCTGTTTGATTGAATTCCCTCGTTTATATTATCTAAATAGGATTATGGTAATAGGATTACCAGACAACAAAACCCCTCCGCCCACCGTACCGAGTTAACACTGTCTCATCTCTCAATAATGTTATACCAGGTGTCACAACTGGACTTGCTAACAATTATCCAGGTGTCTCTCATGTAGAAAAACAGATCAGACACTAGGGGTCGTCATACCTATATCACCAGATGTCACTTGTGTAGGGTCTATAAGACTATTTTTCGTCGGGATATCTGATATTTTGGCTGCGACCAATCATTCTTTCCCAGACATGTATGCCTTTTTCAAAGATATGTCAACAATTAAATCATACCCCAGGTTAGACCCGCCAATATTAAGTTCTACATTTTACTTTGTCAGCTGACATACACTTGAGCTTGTCAGAATAACAACAATGTAATACTCACTCAATTTCACACAGATATATTTTCAAAGATTGTAAATATATTTCTGAAGGTCAGGACATTCTATTTTTTACGGTCAAATGGATGGTATATTCATCTTACAATCAGGATGTCATGAGATCATAATGAGCATTAGGAAGGATTTTTTCTAGCTTTTTCCCATCAGCTATTTTAAAGTTTAATATCCAATAGGTAAATATCCAATGGGTAAAAGTGCACCAACACTGGAACTTCAATGACTAGGGTAACCATTGGATAGTACCTTAACGATAAAGGTAACCATTGGAAAGGTACCTTAAAGACTGGGGTAATCATTAGAAAGGTACCTTAACGACCAGAGCAATCATTGGAAAGATACCTTAACAACCAGGGTAATCATAAGAAAGGTACCTTAAAGACTGGGGTAATCATTCGAATGTGCCTTAACAACTAGGGTAATCACTGGAAATGTATCTTAACAATTGGAGTAATCACTGGAAAGTGTCTTAACTACTGGGGTAATCATTGGAAATGTACCTTAATGACTGAGGTAATCATTGGAAAGGTACCTTAACGACCAGAGTAATCATTGGAAAGATACCTTAACAACCAGGGTAATCATAAGAAAGGTACCTTAAAGACTGGGGCAATCATTCGAATGTGCCTTAACAACTAGGGTAATCACTGGAAATGTATCTTAACAATTGGAGTAATCACTGGAAAGTGCCTTAACTACTGGGGTAATCATTGGAAATGTACCTTAATGACTGAGGGAATCACTGGAAAGGGACCATAACGACTGGGGGAATCAATTAAAACGTATATTAACAACTAGGGTAATCATTGGTTAGGTACCTTAACGACTAGGGTAATCATTTGAAATGTACATTAACGACCAGGGTAATAATTGGAAAGGTATCTTAACGACTAGAGAAATTCTAATATCCGAGAAAAATATTTAATTATGAAAAAATCGTATTTAGACCCAATACATTAATACATAACATTTGACTGTTTCATATTCGAAAGTCCTTTTACTGACCTATTCCATGCTGGATGATTGATCATTACCAGTCTTTTAAAGCAAACACGTTTTGAAAATATATAGATATTTATTTATATTACGATGTTACATATTGCAAATGAAAAACTCTCTACAATACATGTATAAAACATAACCATAAAAAAAATCAATATTGCACTAATCTGGTCAATCTTATTCATAATTTAATTTCTTAAATGTTTTAGGATATCGAGGTTAAATAGGACACTTATACACAAGGACTTTATTTTGTTTGTTAATATTGAAATATGCTTTTGGATAACAATATCACTGTACAGTTGATTCTATCAATGACCTTTTTCGTGTAATTTTGAAATATCAGAAGAATTTGTTCTACTGACTACTATACCTACGACTGGATTACGTATTATTTCACATACTTAAATGTCTCTTTTTACCACAGAGCTATATGAAACTTGGTGGAAAAGTAGAAAATGTGTTAATCCTTTTAGACAGTAACAAACAATTTGAATCACAACATTACTGGCATTGTACGAAACAATTAATACCCTATGTTCACAGATGTTGAGGCCATTTAAGTGACTGCTCTGAATTCGAGGCATTCGCCAAATAGCGATTTCAGTAATAATTTATTTGAAAAAAAAAATAGAATTTTTCAGCTCACCCACCACAGAGAATAAATTAGCCCATGAAGGGTTTTTTGTTCTCAGGTTAAGGTTCCAGGGGGAAGCCTAACTGGAACCAAATCCGATATGGTGTATTAACATGCTGAAAAGTGTTATGTTGGGGGCTGATCCAAAGGTATTGTCTGAAAAAATCAATTTTGATTGATGGAGCCCAGCTGTTAATCCAGTAAAACCAAGATAGCTGGGTTGAAAGTGGGTTGAAAGTTGCCTTGATGTCCTTCAAGGGCCTAACACGTCATATTGGGTGGGTACAATACAGCCAATCAATGATTGATAAAGGTTTGAGCTCTTAATGAAATGTTTATCTGAATAGGTCTTTCTGAGGGTTACCTTTACAATGTTTATCTAAGAGGCCAATGGAACATCAGCAAATAGGCTGTGTCAGCCAATTGTATACATCATTTTACTTTGACCAAAATTCAAATGTCGCAAGACATTCTAGTTTCCTTGGATTTATTTTCACAAAGCCAACCATTTTGAAATTTGTAAATGTCCATATCATGTGCTAGTTTTTAGAAGTCTGAATCTAAACGTTTGACATTTTGAACCGCATCTGTGAGAGAAATATTCTGAAAATAAACCTTTGATTTAGTTATCCTACTACATTGGCACATTAAAAGCACACAATTTGAATAGTAAAATATTTGTCAATGTATGCTTGAATAATAAAAATAGGTAGGCCATATCAAAAACATTGTCCATGTCCATTTTTAATCATATTATGTTGCATTACCATGACAATAGGCAGATTGGTAATATGTAACCAATGTAACAAACTGTAAGAAAAAAAAACTACCATGGTGACAAACTATGTACCATGACAAATAAAATACCAGTATTGTAGTAACTAGCACCAAACACAGGTACCATGGCAACTAACAACAAATACAGGTTCCATGGTAACGAGCAGCAAAGACAAACACTAGCTAATTGGCTCGTCTTTGACCTATGAATTAACATGGTAACCACATACAGATCATACAGTATTTGTCGTATATAATGCACCACACAAATACATGACATGAAATAGCAAAGCCACGAAAGACACATTATGTCTCTAACCCCTCCACATATGATGATCACTATGGTAACTAGCCAGATATAGAATTACTATGAATTACCCGATAGATTAGCAACTTAACATGTGACAAGAACCGACCTTCAGGGTCACGATAATTCAGGGCCACCGTTTCTGTTTATTTGTACAGTTTATCCATATGTAGTTAAATGATTCTGTGCAGATAGAATCAATGAACTCTATATTTCATCCTGAAGGTAAAGTATCCTTTTTCGAACAAGATATAATATCCTGAAGTGAATAAATTTATTCATTTGAACACATAACTCTGTCATTAGAGGGAACTGTGCTAGCATGATAACGAAGATTTCCAAACTCAAATTGAGAAACTCTCCATGAAATAACGTACGGTGGCTTGGGTTACCAATTGTGTCAGTGGTGGAGTTGAGGTTGGCATTCGTATGCCACCTTTGTATGGAATAAAGCCAGTTTGTTTATACACTTAAGTATTTATTAATGATTTAATAAAATCACACAGATAAGATAATATCTGAAAGGTTGCACAACTTTCTATGAATACACAGGTATTCAGCATCTTTGGTGGCTGAAAAATCCTGTTCATTTGACATGTTTGTCCTCATTAGAGGATTGTCACGTGATCAGTCACATGGGCAGGCCAGTTCCGTGACTTGGTCACATGACCTAATACAGATTATATAGCTGCAGTATGATAGGACTCCGGGTCATTGACCTATAATTCCCTTCTCGCTCTTTTTATAGGACATATCACTGGTTTTTGACAAATGCCTTGAGAAAGTCAATGGGTAGCGGGAAGATGATAGTTGAATTTTTCTCTGCAGAGATGGTGTTGAGGGTTTGTAGATAGCGCAGTTGTAATGCTGAAGATGATTCGTTGATGACATCTGCAGCCTCCTTGAGGGCTCTTGATGCCTTGTGTTCCCCTTCTGCAGCTATGACCTACACAAATTAGAGGAATAATAAGCAAAACATGTAAACATTACATTATGTAAACTACCATAAAACATCTTTATGCAAATCATCGTCGCTTGTTCTTGTGAGGCTGCATTGTTAATGCCCAACTTCATCAATAATAAAAGTGAGTGGGTTTTCAAAACAAACAAGCAAGGTTAACTATGTGTCTGTCTGTGTGTCTTACCTTCGCCCTTGCCTCTCTAGCAGCCTCTGCCTCTGCCGCCATGGCACGCTGTAACTGCACTGGCAGACGCACATCTTTTCTGTAATCAAAATATTAAAATATGTACATTCTGAAATTTAAGTAGCTCAATTTGATAACCAAATCCTAATCATATTCAAATTAACGATAACATTTCAGATAATAAATAACGTAATGCAAATTTTAATTTTTAAGATACGGTTAGATTTTTTTATCGTATCTGCAAGTAGTTAGAGCGACATATGTTGTCAGCACTCTCATATTGTCTCTCTATGTTAATATTGGAATAATAGAATAGAGATACAGTTATGTTCTGCTAATCCTGACCTCTGTCTTAAAATCCTTTGTTCTTAAGAAAATACTTACATTTCAACGCGTTCTACCTTCACCCCCCATGGATCAGTAGCCTCATCTAAATTGCTCTAAAACATGAAATATATAACATTGAAAAGGTATGAAATATGGCATATAATATATCTATTATTTCCAAATATGTTTAGATATACGAATAATAGAGAAGAAAGGGTGTATCTTATGGCATATATTTCCATGATTTATTTTAGTTCTATTATTTGGAAATAAAGTTATCAAATATATGTTGTTTTTGAGTTCGTGTTTAGGGTAAAAAAAAAGGTGCATTGTGACATGAGAAGGGGGGAAATTGCTCACCTGCATAAGATGGCTTATGTTTTCTCGATCAGCCAGTATCTCACTAAGATTCTTGGTACCGAGTACATTCCTCAGCGTTGTGGCAGCCAGAAGGCGAGTGGAGCGGGCAGCATCCTCCACATTGGTGATGGAAATGGTAGCATTCTGTACCCTGTAATACACCACAGCGTCCACTGCAACTGTCACTGAGTCCTTGGACAACACCTGAAATGAAGAACACATACATGAATGGCATCCATCAAGCTTTATATGCCAAGGGGTATTATTCTATTGTATATTCTAAACGTGATTCAGAGGAATTGTAGTTCTACTCTTGTATATCATTGAAGAAGACATTTTCTTTAAGATTCATCTATTTAAAATAGTAGTAATCAACTTATTGGTAAGAGTAATAATCAGCTTGATAGTAATAGTCAACTTGTATCGTACATATATATAGTGTACAGTACGATGTCTGCTCAAAAAGTACTCACTTCCTGGGGAGGAACGTCAAAAGACACCGTTCTGAGGTCCACCTTGGTATATGAATCCATGCAAGGCAGAATGAAAAACAAACCTAGAAATAGAAGAAAAAGTAGATATAGTATGTAAGTATGTATTGCTCCAACCATCAGCGACAATTTCATTTCAAAAGACAAAAAAACTCTAAACCTATTCTGCGTATATAGAGAACTTCTTATTGCAAACAAATTAAGGCAATCCTTAAAAAAAAGAGTTGGGTCATTTCAAACTTGTGTTGTCATTGATAATACAGAAAACTATGTTTGTTTTTTTTATTTTAACAAACGAGCAAGATATGTCCAGTATGCTAATATGTTCAAAGTGGCCTGTCTTGTATACTTTTATGACTATTATAAAGATTTATGATATTGAGATGATGATCAGATCCAAGAGGACAATATATCAATAATAAGATCTATAATGTAAATTCCATTATCACAATTTAAGGTTTGCTGCAGTCGAATAAATATCCTATACATAAACACATGTGCAACTACAGAGCGTGCAAACAATTTTATGCCATAGTCAATGGTCAAAGTCATAATCCCAATGTTGTGGTAAATTGTCAAACCCCGAGGGAAATTTCATCATCATAAGCAACGTTTCGCTGCAAGAACTTTGATATCCCATCTGTAAACCAATATAGTGTAGAAGAACTTTCTATTTGTCATAGTGGAGGATATGATCCTTCCATCAGATCTCATTATTTCAAGAAGACAAGAAAAATATCATAGTGCTTCATTTCTATATATCTCTCATCATAGACAATCAATGTTCCCATGAAGTCATAAATTGAGGAGTCCTAAGAAATTTGTCCCTTGTTTATTGCTATAGGAACGTGATCAGAAAAGGTCCCTACCTACATGGCGTACACAAGTATATGATATGATTTTGTGTGCGGATATTGCTTGTGGAATCTAATGAAGTTATACTATACGTACAAGAAATAAAGATGTGTCTACATGAACATGCAATTTGTATTCTCGTTTATTTTATCAGTCGGTTCAGCGTTTCTGGAAGCAGTTTACTAAGGGATCATGAATAAATTTTTCATATGTACATATGTTTATTCCCATCAATGTACAATGAAAAGTCAAGTAACAGGAAAGAAGACCATTTTGTCTTCAATTCATTTACCTCTCACAACCAATGTAAAACTAGCATTCTTTTATTATATATATTCCTGAGTGAGGGTCATTAATATATCCTGATATGGAGCATATTGCTGAATAAGTGGCGAAGGTTGTAAGAAAAAGGCACTATTACTCACCTGGACCTTTGGCCCCTCCTGCTAACAATCGGCCCAACCGGAAGATGACTGCCCTCTCGTACTCCTGTACGACCTGGTGCAAACAAAACACATGATAAACAATAGATTATGTCACCTCCGAGGCAATACTGGTAGGAAGCAGACTGTGTGCCCAAGGATAGAATAATTCCCATACAACTATTCATGTACCTTGTAGTCCGCTTTGGAACCTTTGCTTTGTTTCTAATGCCTATGAATACTGAGGAAAATGAAGAATGCTAGAGAGGAGTTATTCTGTATTTGGGCTTCAGCAGCGCCCCCTTGTCCCTGGTGGCCAATTATCCAATATCAATATAGATGTAACAGTTATTGAGCATATTATCTTTACAAAAATGTACACGCGTACATGTACATACAAATGTTTATGCACCAAGTAGGAATCCATTTATTCTCCCCATAAAGTACGCCATTCATATCTTACCAACTAATACACTCGAGACAATCAATCATTTTGTTCAATACTGTAAACTATACTTATGTAATTGCCATAAATTGAACAAACAATGTTTCAGTTTGGATAAGGTGACATGATCAATATGAATTATTTTGTTTCTATCTTGGTCTTTATCAATTTCATAATTTTTCACTGCACATTTGTTATCCCGTTTATCATATCAATGAGATAATCAAATTTAGCATATTCGATTTAAATAAATACTGTTTTTTCAGTTTTGAAGCTTTTTACAAATATATTCACATTATAAATATTCCTGGTATCTTTAATATAGAGAATAATTTTGCCATGCACAATATTCTGCTAAATTCTGGTATAACTGGCATATTATTCAGACAGAAATGGTGCAGTCCCCCTGGTGGACTGGGTAGACAATCACATAAGTGAGACGCGGCAGATGCGGCGCCGGAAGTGCTGGTGACGTGAAAAGTGCGCAGGCATTATAGTCCTGACAAATTAAGATGTCCTTAAATCCAGGCTATTGGGGTCATGAATGAATGTATAGAGTGTACATTTTTTTCTCAACTCACCAGTTAAGAATTAATAAAATGATGTAAGAAGAAAACAAAAACGTGTCTTCTGTTATTTCCTAGTATGAAATATTCTGATAATACAAAACGATTCGTATATGTATTAATGTTACCTTAGACAAATGGATTCAGAGCTGTGCTGGCCATTGTTTTTGTGCTATGTTAGACAATTCACTGTTTACTCTTGTTTTTTTACAAAATCATTTATTAAATTGACAGAGTTCTGACCCTCAGAAAACAGTAGTATTGTCATTTCTTGACAAAATATTACCTATGAATAGCTGAGAAACCCAATAGATTCAGCGAAAAATATCAAGTTTGACGGACAGACAGAAGGACAGGAGATTTTTGCACAAAGTCAGCACAGTTAAAAAGCGTTGAATTCTCATTTCTTTCACACTTTCTTACCTTGAGGCACAAGCAGAGGGAGAAAGGAAGGGTGACGATAACAAGGAGCCATGACATTGCCCACAGAATATAACCACAGCAGCCCATTCCACCATCTGAAGGTGCCGCTGAAAATGGAAAATATGCTCCTTGAGTTAGCATGGTGATGAGGTATACATATTACAAACAAACAAACTAAATTTGGGTCTTAACTCTGTTATGATATGAGTCTGTCGCTTGGTGAGCATACACATACTTATATATTGTCATAAATAACGCAAATAGTACAATCGAAACATTGAGATTTTCTGCACACAAACCAATAACTATCCATGTTAAAACGTCTGATTTTAAGGAAAGATCATATTCGAATGACCGTTTTACCTCTACCTTCCATTGTACTTTATATATTTATGCTATATGAGATTTATTGCTGACAGATCTAATTGGACAAATATTGCATAACACTGAACCAAATAGCAGGCTATTGTTTGCAGTGGTTGGGTCTGGAAGGTCACCATGCATTACATATTTCCATAGTCTACTGCAGCTGAACACAAGAGTAGACATTCCACCAACCCAGAACTATATCCTGATTTGCGCAAATATGTGAGGCACCTGCGGCATTAAACCAGCTTTAATCATTCAATTTTACATCCTTAATATATCGGTTTAATTTATCGGTTTATTTAAATATACAACATAAAAACCTTGTCTCCTCTGACCATGACCAACCCATCAATCACCCATCAATGAGTTTTGGGAAATTAAGGATAAGGTGGTTCCTGATGTCAACCTCAGTGTTCTCTGCCTGCATAAGTTGGATATTCTCCACCTTCTGGGTAGAGTGAAGAACTGTAGTCAATTTGAATAACTAAACCTTTCAAACCACTAATTAATTATTGACCAATCAAACCCAAAATGCTGTTGGCAGCAATCTGGAACCCCATGTACAGACCGTCTAGGAGATCTGATATAAGGACCACTTAAACGCATTGCTGGAGGGACACATGGGATCTGCTGGAAGGACATATTAGACCTGTAGACGCTTCAGATAAGCTGGGAGTTAGATCTTCTACAAAATAAACCAGGTCTACTTGGGGGGGGGGAGGCTATGAGACTTGCTGCTTGTCTAATGGGACTTTCTAGCAAGACATATCTTACCTGTATTTGGAAGGTACATCTGTCACAAGGCTATGAGCTTCTACTTTCTTGAAACATGGAATTATACATCAATGTTTGACATGAAAATTGCATTTCAATTTTAAAAACCTCTTTTGATTTCACAATGTTGAACTATTTCACTCTGAAATGAATGATGTCAGGATGAGTGATGTCAGGATGAATGCTGTTTGAAAGAATGATGTCAGGATAACTGATGGCAGGAAAACTGATGTCAGGATAGGATTGGACGCTTCATCGGGTACTCATTTTTGTTTTTTATTGCAGAGACTATTTCTGCTGGGCCAATGTTTCCTGTCATTACATGATGCACAGATAGGGACTAGGGTAGCCACCGACTGTAAAGCGAGTCCGTAGATTGCTTTTGCCAGCAACCAGGCATAAATCTGTAAAACATGGCAAAATCAATGTCTCACATACGATCGCTACCATCTGATAATTCAAGTCTAGTTACTATGACAACGTTTTCTGTTTGACCACGTTGCAAACATTTGAATAGCAATCGCGGTCGAATGGAAACGACATCAACGTCAAATATTCTCGATGGAGTGAGGTTGAAATTAAGAAGATGAATTCTGTCGAGTACAGGTTCGAAGAAGGAGAGATCTCATATACAAAATGTTGTATGGCCCCAGCCACAAAAAACCGTCTTCAATTCATTATTTATTTCACCTGTGTCATATAAACCTACATATAAGGATAGCTTAGGTAATACACATGTAGAACCAGTAAACATGGGTTGTAGTATTTATAGAAATCAATACTACAAACCTAAATTGTGAGGGATTTTAACACGGCCAAACCAAGTATAAAGACAGAATTATAGAATTGTATCAGTAGCAATATGGTATTTTAATCCGAATATTTAGATATATAATTTCGTTGTAACGACAAAATATATTCCACGTGAAATTGGGAAGCTTGAAACTTTCAATTTGGACAATAATGCGTGGCTTCCATTGCAGATTTAGATAGATCTGGACCCCAAATTTGTATGTGTGTGTGCGTGTGTGTGTGTGTGTGTGTGTATGTGTGTGTGTGTGTGTGTGTATGTGTGTGTGTGGTACAACCGTCTTCCATTCCTCTCACCAAAACCTCTTCATGAAGTAAATGGACTGGCAAATCCCATACCTCGTTACATGCCAAGCCTGAGGTAAAGCCGTTCCCCAAAGAGACATCGTTAAACAGAACAAGTGAACACACTCAGTGTATGGCCCTGTATGGAATGTATTTTACATACCATGCATATAAAGTATGAGTCCTTCTATAGAATGTCTTACATACCACACATACTAATGTAGGACCCCTTTCACTTTCCATTCATACCAAATGCTGGTCTCTTGTTTCATAGTGAAACCAGAAAATTATACCAGGGTTATTTACAAGAAATACTGTGTGAGCCATCATTTCAGACTCACTACTCCTTATTTGAGAAAATGTTTTCTCTCTGTGAGCACACCCAACAGTGTTAAGGCAACATTTGACAACTATGTACTAGGGGAAGAGTATTTCGAAAGGGAAATCTGACTGGTACATCTTATTTGGGCAAACAACGTTTTTAATGTTTCATATATCTAACAAAACAATTTCAAAACAGTTGTTAAATAATTTCCTATCACGACGCTATATCATGAGAATTAATTTTTTTAGATGTCCATTCCCTGGCCTCACTCAGTAGAATTCATTAAAATACAAAGCAAACCGATGATAGAATTTCCCGCAGCATTTGCATGTATTACATCATTGATTAAGATTCACTGGTAACAGTTAAATTTATTATAATAATAATCCTATTCTCCTCATCAAATCAAATCAAATCATTTCACCAGCATGCTCCTCTACCTTTATGAGTTCTGTGAACCGCTTTAATCTCTGACAGAACAGTGAATACGCACTGTGTTTGGGGGAGGGATGTAAATAGTGGAATTGTTGCATGCAAAACTCACCTTGAGGAGCAGACACCTCGTAGGTACCCCTTGCCTTGCCGTTCTGCATAGTGTTACACCATAACCCGGCTAAACCCTGCTTATTTTATCAAGGTGAATATCTGAACAAGTGTAATTGCAGCTGAGCAAGCTAGGCTTACTCTACGCAGCCTCCAGTCGCCGTATCTGAGCAGCTCACGATATTACGGCCCAGTAACTTTCATATGTCAAACTTCCTGTCTGAGAGCTGACTGGTTGCAGTGACAAGAGAGCTGCTTAGCAGAGTCGCCTGGTAATATGGGCTGGTGGTTACAAGCTGGTATGCCTACATCACTTGTTGACATCATATTGACAACATGGGCACAGACACAGCACAAGGCTCACATCATTAACCGTGATGGTAGTTCTATTATAACACTCGTTGTGAGCACGAAGATGGGCTGTGCGCAAATGCTAGAGTTTTACCAATACAAGTGCAGGCTGCAACCATCTGTCCTGTCTGTAACCTACTGTCTGCTACAGGCACCTGGACCATAGTGGTCGGTGCGGTGAACAGACTTCCAGACTGGGTCCATTCTGGAGTAGACAATTTATAGACAGTCAGACTAGCTCGTTGTATTGCTGTAGTAAACGGCGTCACACACATACATGTATATTAGATGCCTCGCTGTTAGCAAACAAGAAAAGATGCATTCTGCAGTAGAAATATTAGTGACAGCCAGTGCCTTGCTATAGTAGACACCACAGTAGACACCACAGTAGACACCACAGTAGACACCACAGTAGACACCACAGTAGGCACCACAGTAGACACCACAGTTCACCCAGACTAGACGACTGTCTTGAGGTAGACACTATACAGACAGCCAGACTATATGACTGTCCTGAAGTAGACACTATACAGACAGCCAGAGTAGAGGACTGTCTTGAAGTAGACACTATACAGACAGCCAGAGTAGACGAATGTCTTGAAGTAGACACTACACAGACAGCCAGACTAGATGACTGCCCTGAAGTAGACACTATACAGACAGCCAGAGTAGAGGACTGTCTTGAAGTAGACACTACACAGACAGCCAGACTAGATGGCTGTCTTGATGTAGTAGACAGAGTAAATACAGCTCAACTGGATGGCTTACTCAAGTAGACACTACATAGACAGCCAGACTGGATGCCTTCCTCAGTCGACACAATATACCCAGACAAGATGACTGTCTTGATGTAGCAGACACTGTAAATACGTCCAGACCAGATGCAAGTAGACGACCAGACTGGATGCGTCCACAATCGACACAATATACCCAGACAAGATGACTGTCGTGATGTAGTAGACACTATACATACAACAAGACTATCATGCCACAGTAGACATGGTAATAACACCCAAACCAAGTGCTCTGCTGTGGCAGATATCCACAAGATTTGCATTTTGTAGGAGACACTATATCGAGACTCAGACAAGATGTAAGTCTGTATTAGATTATACACAGAAAGCAAGACGGGTATTAGCAATGTACAATCTATGATTGAATTCATAATCGATAAAGAACCTAGAAAGACAAAAAAATTGATAAGCTTGCTCTATCAAAATTATCACGACGCTGTTATATGTAAATAGCCCGGTATTGTTACCTGAGATGTGTTCAAATGAAGTTTGTTGAGTTACCTGGAGTATACCTATTAACACTAGCTAAATTGGCTCTCCTAGCGGACCACGAACGTTTATGTAAATATCCTCCAACCGTAACACAGTGGATGGGTCATAACGCACCGTCCTCTCCATATCACGTGATTTCATCCCCTGAGTGTGGTGATGAGACCCTGTCCATTTAGACATGTAAACGGGAATAGTTCTCGCTTTGACAATGGCCAGATGGGAGAGGACCAGGCATGTGAACAGTAATGGGTCTTGTTTTGACAATGGCAATATTGGGGAGGACCTGCATGCAAGGACCTTCCTTACCCTGTGACTGCAACCCCACATAACAAGCACAGATGACCGTCCAGCCAGTATCTCCCACTTCAAGTAAGCAAATGCACAATATATGCCGAATCTAATCCGGTTAAACATCCGTACCCGTAGGCATGACTCCTTCTATGTTCCAGACATTCTCTACTGCCAATTATAATTGTCAAACATTTTAAGGATGATTTGAGCTTATATGATTGTGAAGTTATTGAGTCACTTTAGCGCAAATGATGTTCTATCTCCGTAGTGTTGACATGATAATGTTATATTATCTATTCATTTCATACTATATGATGAATAGATATAACATATAAGACGTGTATATCTTTACAATTTAAACGAAAGAAATGAATAGTGGCATAAAGATAACCTTAAAATATTCTTAAAGCTTTCATGAAATCAAGGAGGTTACAGGCAATTTTACAGGGATTTGTGGTGAGGTTAAATGATATGTGGTCATAAAACTGAAATATAAACAAGGTATAGCTCTAGAATCAACTAAAATACACCTTCCATTATTATTTTGTTTTGTGTTATGAAAATGACAAGTATTCTACGTGCTCATACTCTCAATTTTAAGGGGCCCATTATTCGCAAATCTTTCCTAAGCAGGTGAATGCACTAGACCACTGGCCCGCTAAGCTAAGTTCGTTGACAAAGTGTTTAATGGATGACTTTGATTTTAGCAGAGGATCCATCTAATTTCAAATGGCGCAGACATTTATACAGGGGTAATATGATGGGTTATAACATTTGAAATCAAAGTTATAAACAGTTAATAAAGTGGCTGAAATCTGATTTTATCAAAGCTTTTAACTGACTGACAAGTGTTATCACAGACTTCTAGGCATAATATCTGTTATAAAATAAAATATGTTTCTTTGACTGAATATTGAAATGACACAAATATTCACTCTGTGCCGAGTAGTATGAAGACTATGATATTCTTTAGTGTTGACATGATTTCATATTGACTTCTCCTCTGTTATTATGATGAATAAATTAATATAACATATTAGAAATGAGATAACTTGAATGTAGTACTGGTTGCCAAGATGTCTAATACTTTATCACACAATGATGCTGAATACAGTGATCTTGGGAAACACTCCATGACATGCTTCTCAGCTTGATAATGTGGTATATATGACATCTCATTAATCCTGCTCATCTTAATCCTGCTCATCTTATGCTTTGCCCTCATTTTGAAGTTGACGCTGGCTGTTTTGTGTATTTTAACTTAACTATACTTCCAGATTAAGGTTTAACTGGAACTGTGACATACAAAGGGAGTAATGATTTTGACAGTTTATATTTCAAGCTAAATATTTAATAATAAGTTGTATGGTAAGTGACTGGTAATGCCTTTGTTATATTGTCCCTCAGCGCACTATTTGTGTTCTTATATTAGGGCACCTCTGTGCCATCAACCAGCGTCTTTATTAATGCATATAAATAACACTAATATGATTTCACTCAGGCAAGTGTGTATGACGTCATTTCCTGCCTTATAAGTACCCAGCGCTTCCTTTGTTGTGTAAGAGTAATTTACAATGTAAACACTGTAAATAAGTATACAGAAATGAATCAATTTGACTCAAATGGGATTTCTCGCCTATAGCTCTTGATGGATTTACTCTTCATCCAAATGTATAATGTCAAACAGAATCAAACCCCGGAGAGAGGTGATCACAGAATATTGAACTTGCATTGCATTATGTGCAAAGAAATAGACTAAACTCCTCCAAACTCATGTTTGTAAATGTTGGTTATTTACTAACATAATCACTTTGATTGGTAATCGTCTAAAACAAGAACCTGAAGAATTGAAAAATGATTTGAAGCAAGTAAAATGCAAAAAACACACGACAAAATATATCAATATATCAAATTCGAGAGTAGATATTTGATAAGAGGTGTTTCCGCTATTGATTTTAAAAATATATTTATCACAAAATAAAACCACGTCTTGATTCACGAACTGGCAATGTTATACACTTTGCTCTGAAACTAAGATTTATTACAACATGTTTCAATGTCATGTTGTATAAACAATAAAAGCATACTAGTTTTAAAAATTTAAAAGTCAGTTGATGAAATAAGTGTTAATACCGGCATAGAGACATTGCACCGTGTCCTGTATTCGTTGAGCAGCTCTGTGGGAGGCCAAGGCCGCCAGCATCGGGTACACCCCCAATCCGGGACCGACTCTGTACCCGGGACCGACTCGGTACCCTCCCGCCTTCCCGTCCTGGTTCATCTCACGCCAATAAGACACACTAGGTCCTGCTATGATGCGGTGTAACTGGTGAAATGATATATGATTCTTTTTCATCTAAATTGCCAAATATGAATCCTACGGAACAGGAAAAAATGTGTTGATAATCTGCGTCTCTCAAGAGGAATTAAACCCTAATTTGAGCAGACGACAAAAGTGGCAATAAACGTCATATGGGACGCTATATGAGTGCCGAGTATGGAGTGCGTGAACAATGATACTCTTCTCCCTGCTTGATTTACCCCCATAGGGAAATGTACATTAACCATTACGCCTCAATGAAGTTTGCATATCTTTCAGACTGAAACAATATTGCAGTCAGATTCTGATAAAAGCCTCATTTCTATGGCAACATGCCTCCGAGGGGGACGCCTACACGATGTATGCGAGCGGTGCTCTTTTGACTTGATTCCTAAAGTTTAATTGACATAATCAGTATATCTATTTTGCAAAGTACGGACAGCGTTTTAATGTTGTTATTTTTTACCGGTTGGATGTACATTGACATAAATCCAGTTTATCAGGACGCCATATTGTAAAAAAGAGAGTCCACACTATCAACTTTTCTAAATGATTTCCTGATAATCAAGAACAATGGAGTAGAGATAGCTGAGTTGTTACTGTTATAAGACATACATAAAAATTGTGCTCTGTGCTGTGTGGAGTGGGAGATACAATATTGACGTGAAAACTAGTGTATTGATTGAATCGATTAATGGCTGCTTGAATTCATTTTATCCACCATTGTAGTTTTGCCATCAGCCAAAATGGTACTCTTAAAAGTAATAGGAGATCAGACATTGTTTTCTTAAATGTATCATAATTATTCTATATACTTATTTGTGAGATTGTTTGATTTAATCGAATAATGCACGTGTCATAAAAAGTAGCTTTAAGAATATTTCCACCACGAGGTGGCACTCAATTCAAATAACTGACAGATCTGTCTGCAGGTTACCATGTATGATTTCTGACCAACACCTTTGGTATGAACAATTTAAGGATTTAACTGAGCAGTTAATAAGTTTGAAAAATTGTGCATTTTTAAATCTTCTTAACCTTGAGCATAGGCTAGATTTACAGACAAAAGAAAAGCAGTAAGCCTTAAAAAGATTCTTCATATAGAACATATAGAACAAGTACAGGGCGAATCGAAACCAGTTTTTGAGGTAAAAACAACTTTTTGAAGTGTGAAACTATTGCTGAATCCTAGATTGAAAATACCTTCGTCTATTTGGTATCCGATGCGCCCCGTGGATACTCCAGTGTCATATTTGTGGGACTTTCTAGTTGGCATGGCAACATGGAATCTATTGTGTGTCCAATTATCATCTACTTCAGATATACGGTTGTCATGATGACCGCTACGAGAATGGTCAGAGAATCGTACACTTTGTGAAGAATCTCGATTAGAATATTTTGTTGCCATGGTACCCAGATAACTTTGTGGTATATGACTGTCTGGCGTAACTAAGGCAACGGGATGGTCGTTATATCTATGGAGGGTAAATCCATGATTGAGTAATCCTGAATCTGTCTGCCTTGATCTGGTTTGTGGATTCGACCATCTGCGAAGAGGTGGATTTGACAACAATGGAAGAGACACTAAACCATGGTTGCTATGGAGAGCGTGTGTCTGGTTCATATCTGTCATTGTTTTTGAGGACTCATCGATTTGGATATCCGCATAGTCTGGATCAGGTTCCCGTTCTCGACCCCACGTGTCACCAAGATAAGCCCCACTGGCTGTGAAAATATTTCCCCTTTTTTTCTCTGGATTGTCTACTGTATCCATAACAACATCGTCCGGCCTAACGACCCTAGCAACATATTGTCCATCTGGAAGCTCGTCTTGTTTGGATACTGTATCAGTATTGTTATCCTCATCATCTGGGACGCCATCATCTTGGAAGGTGATGCTGGCTTCTTCGTAAGAGTCTCTGTGGACCTGAGCGTAGATGGGGTGAAGGTCATCTGAGGGCATTGCCCTCGGTGTGCTTGTCATGTGATCGGAGGCCCGAGCTGCCGCCTCAATGACCTGCTCAAAGTCCTCAGCCACGTTGTACTCCGACACGTCCTGCAAGTCCGAGTCGGAGGTAGGGTAGACGGCATTACTATTCTTCTGGGGCCGGGGAAGAGGGAACTCCGGCTGGCTGCCATACCTCATGTAGGGGTCGCTAGAGAAGGTGGCAACTTGGGGCAGGTAGTACACTCGGGAAGGAATCTTGGAGCTCGAACCACCGGACCGTATCTCTCCGGCAAAAGGCGAACTTAGGCCTGGGGACTTCTTGTATCGCCCCATTGTTAACTCCTTGTTACAGTCATTGTATTATCCTTGTTACAGTCGTTGCGTTACAGCCGTCTTGTTATCCTTGTTACAGTCATTGTGTTATCCTTGTTACAGTCATCATGTTATCCTTGTTACAGTCGTCGCATTATCCTTGTTACTTTTTGTTTTAGGAATATTCTTTCCCGTTTTGTTCTATTTGCAGACAATTGTTCCTTCTCAAAGTCCATCCTGTCTCACGTCAGTACAGATCGTTATTTTTCTCTTTGCAATTTCCTGTATCTTCATCCAATCATATTTCTCAGAAATTATCCTTGTTTTAACCTGAAATAAAATTAAAATATAGAATGATCAACTTATCGAATCATGTGGTTTTCATCATTTTTTTTCAACATTAATTCAAATTCTAAGAATAGAATACAAACGATGTGTCTTATAACAGTAAAAGGTTCCAAAAAGGTTCTTGTTTGTTACACCAAAACCATTACGAGTTAGGCTCTCAAGGAATTTTGATGCAATATTCAAACAACCTTCGGCCATCTTGGTTTCGGCCCACACCAAAGACTTTACTTTTAATGTATGTATTTTCTCTTGAGGGAATGACACATTATGCTTTTTTAATTCCATTGGTCAATTTTGGTACCCAACTTGTCAGCAGAGTTTCCACCTTCACAAGCAATAAATTGTGATGATATGTTTATGGGTCCTTTTCAAAATGATGCTAATATATGAGTATATGTGAGAAAATGTATCATAACTTGTTTAAACATGTACACATAGTACATGTTAAATATTAATATAGAGACTATTTAAATCTATACTTTTCATAATCATCATAAGGCATTTCCTTTTAATATCAAAACACATTCTAATATGTACATGTTCTATATCTAAGTTATGACAATATATTCTGACATTTACTATTATATTCAGCATCGTTATGTGGCTTTTTGGACTTGCCCACTTTAAGTTTAATGCCAGTTTAAGGCAGCCGATAACAACATACATGTATATATCCAGGTCAATGTAGTGCGCTGTGTATTGATTTACATTCAGCCTTGAAACATATAACCTAGTTAAGGAACTGCTTTATGCAATTTATTAACCTAATGAGGCTGTTTTATTATAACCAATAGCCTAATACAGTCTAACAATAATGTTATCATTATATTCCACTGATCTTACTTTAACCTTCTATGCTGGTGACATTGGTGAAGTCTTCACACATTCAGCACACATTACAATTAACATTGATAGTTTGTATATGACAATCAATACACTCACCTAGAAAAAGACGATTTGACGGGAGAAATGTATCATTTCTGATGCCAGAAATTCTGTCTGTCATCATCACAGTCCGTATATTATAGCTATGACAGTAACCATGCAATTACTTCACAGTCACATAAAGTCTTATAGTTGTCCATCCACGATCACGAATCTGTGCACACCACCGTGGTTCGTGTGGGAGTGTGATAAATCTTCAAAGTGATCCCCTCCATCCATGGGATTATCGTCAGGGTTGGCTGGCCAGTAGCTTTTATGATCCATTAAAGCACTTTCAGACATGTGTGGTGAGCTGTGTGTTGGGGTATGTGTCCGGGGCGGTGTGTATTGTTTACTGTCATAGCCTCGGTGAAGATCAATGATGATGCTGTATACCTATCTCTATATAAACCACACACTCACCCTGCCAGCTTCTGTGGCATTGTTGACTTTAATCGCCCACCCTCTTTTTTACCCCCTTAATATTTATGATCCCTTTAAAATATCAAACCCTGCTCCAAGGCATGTCAGCCATTAACATTTCATTGTTGTACTGAACAGCAAGCTTATTCAGCATTGCATTCCGAGGAAAATGTAAACTGTGTGCTTAAAGTCTGTCATAAAATGAAGGCATATGTTTAACAAGCACCCCCACGTTTTGCTTGAATATGCCTTAATATCAATAATTGCTGGATACACAGATGCTGATCTAATGGCAGTGACTTATATTTGTCATCGATGAAATTGGCATGTCAGATGGATAACCAAAGCATGAAAATTCCGTAAAATATATGTTTTAATCACCATGGCTTCATTAACAATAAACCATGTATTTTTTTAATAGAACTGACATTTCCAATAAGAGGGAAAACAAGTTAACTTTCTTCTACATTAGTATTTAAATGGTTGGTAGCCCATGTTTTAACTTACCCAATAAGGTATAAGCCAGAGTTTGCAAAATGAATTACATAAAAGCACACCGAGATTGAATAATACCCCACCGACCTTTCTACACCTCCACAAGTGGGAAAATAGTTTCCCTTCTTTCAATCAAAGTTCATAACCTATATTACCTTAGCATGGTTAAGTGCGTGTCAAATATTATTTCAATTTATATAAGTCTAAGCCTTGTGAAAAGTATTCAGAGACCTTGTCAATAATAAGCTAAACTTTGCATTCATTTATTAGAGGGCAATATGTGCGATATATTTTTTGTAATATCCGTGGGCAATATATAACATTATATGTAACATTATATTACGATAAGATAATCGAGTACAGGCCGCCTGGAGCACACCAATTTTAGCTAGAGCATGTATGCCATCTCACGTGTCATGTGATATTGTTTCACAAAACAACTGGAAAACTACATGCAGAAAAATAATTTATCGAACTTATCAGATCCAAGATGATTTTCACATGTGCTTTAGTGTTGCTTTAGTGTCATTCTAAAATATTTCACAAAACAACTGGAAAACTGCATGCAGAAAAATAATTACTCGAACTTATCAGATCCAAGATGATTTTCACATGTGCTTTAGTGTTGCTTTAATGTCATTCTAAAAATAGCTTAGCTCCATATTAGGCAGTGATCCTGCATTAACATTCCTTGGGCGGCAATTACTTTTTATTGATATGCTTTATGACAAGACTTTAAATGCATGATAAAATAGAACATGCCATCTACATACCACTTTTTCCATTCATTTGTAAAATATGTTTTACGATATCAGTTGTTGCTCGCAATTGATATAGGTATATTGATAGTCTAGGAAAGTGGTCTTCAAATTCTAACCGTTTATAGTTAGAGGACTCTCCCCTTGAGCCCTTTGGTTTTTTTTTCATTCCTGATATGTCATGTTTTCGTATAAATCTTTGTTACACATACCAGAAATATAAACTACACGTAATTCTCAAAGCAGGACATCTTAATAGGGGAGTAAAGAAAAAATAATGAGTGAAAAAATAACAAGAACATGGTCCCAGGAGTTCGATTACATTTTCTTATGTCATTTGACATTCTCACAAAGGCCGCCTTTATATACTGGTGAACTGACTGAAATACTTCATTGTTTGCCTCATCTTGTCTTTATCTAGATCTTCCAATGATATTTAAAAATAGTCCCATCACCACTAAGGTTATCATTGCAATAGTATGGTCATACTGAAACACGACGTCATTACCATACCTTCAAAGGATATTGCACTAAATACACAAACTATTTCAATTGATAACATTAATTTATACTCTCGATTTCCTCAAAATGCGTAAGTAAAATATATCTGATTTGGGTTAATATTCGTTATGAATATTTTATTTTTTATTGAGGTTTATTCTTTCAAATGTGTTGCGCATTGTGACACGGTGGTAGGTGTCTCTTCACATATCAGCCGACATATACGGATGGTCTGAAACATTTTGTCTGTCAGCCAATTTATATACAATGTATAGGCTAAACGCCTTCATACTATTTGGAGCTTCGAGTGCAGTAACAGAAATGAAATTTGTAAAGAAACATTTGAATTTCTATACTAACCTTCAAGGGAGTATCCCATTGGTTTGAATTCTTGTTCATAATTTGGATGCCCATCTCCTTGGTACCCGCCATGGCCATGCTCTACTTGCGTTGCCATGACTACAACAGATAAATTCAGACCATTCGGTGAATAGAAAATATAAAGATCACTGACAATGATTAAAAAATAAAGATCAAGGATCGATACCCAAGAAATGATAGATTTGCTTCACATTAAGGTGACAAGAAAATATATGATAAGATATGCATTAATGGGGTATAAATTGATTTTACCCCCTTCACATCCCACTGAAAGATAGATAGTCCATCCTTAAAAAGGGAAGAATCCCCTTTCTTTCAGTGTGAAAAAAACATATCTTTCTCAGTCAAAGATACATCAAATGTTTTTATTAGAAAATGAACATACACATTGCCAGTGTTTCAACACACTTCACATCACTTGCATGCGCTATGCTTTCACAACGGCTAGCAGCTTACACACAATGCTACATATGATGACTACCATACATATTTTTCAGAATACATATTATAATATCAATCAAACGCTTTTAGTCATCATAGGTGGAATTTATTTACACCTACATATGTGAGAAGAAATAGAAAAAAGTCGAGCAAAGAAGAGCAATCAAATTTGATAAGAACATCCTGTAACCGACAATGGAACGCCATGCATAATGTATCTATCGACAGCAACGATTTGCGTTAGACAGGGATACTCATGCCTCCGCATAAAATAAAACATCTTACATCTCAGAAATAAATAATTCACATTTCCTGTCACAAATAAGTAAAAAGTAAGGAAACACATGTATGCTTTAAATAAGAGAACGAATCAAGCCTTTTGTCATAAGTGATATTTTTTCTTCAGTAAGAATCAAGCTTTTTATCACAAGATTTTTCGCATTGCTTTCTCATTCAACACTGGTATCATAAAAAAAACAACACAGAACTGTATTTCAAATGAACATTTCACGTTTACAGATTAGACATCAGAGGACAATATATATTATATGATATCGAGACTTTACAAAAACAAACAAAAATTCATTACCCTTTCTATTGACATCTGATAGGTTGGGGATGGGAATATGTTAAATATGAACAATGTTTTGTAAAATGTAAATTACTTTTAGTTTTACAAAAAACAATGCCTAAATCCATGTGTGACTATTTTCCATCGCTGTATTTTTATTGTAGGAATAAAATATATCATTAAGTATTAGGCCCTTGAGAGATTTTAAGGCATTCTAGATCAACTTTCAGCCATCATGTATTTAGCGCTATGACAGCTTGGTTACCACTATCACAAATCGTTGTGCAGCTCACATAATACCCATTAATGCACTCGCTTATCTACCCTATTCAACTGTTTAATACCCCAACACATGTTCTTTGCTCCAGTGTTTCACCTCCGATGTTAGGCAAAATGTTAGGCCTCTTTAGGAAAAATCATGTTACTTTAAAGTGTTTTTTTCTGTAAATGGTGTACCGATATAAATGTTTATCATCCTGGCATTTACATGTGATCGTGCCTAAATGTGCATACATATAAAGAAAAATGTAAAGATTCGAGTGTGGTTTCCATTTGAACAGAAAAACAATTTATATTGATGGTCAAATACGAACAATGTTTTGTAAAATGTAAATTACTTTTAGTTTTACAAAAAACAATGCCTTAATCCATGTGTTACTATTTTCCATCGCTGTATTTTTATTGTAGGAATAAAATATATCATTAAGTATTAGGCCCTTGAGAGATTTTAAGGCATTTCTAGATCAACTTTCAGCCATCATGTATTTAGCGCTATGACAGCTTGGTTACCACTATCACAAATCGTTGTGCAGCTCACATAATACCCATTAATGCACTCGCTTATCTACCCTATTCAACTGTTTAATACCCCAACACATGTTCTTTGCTCCAGTGTTTCACCTCCGATGTTAGGCAAAATGTTAGGCCTCTTTAGGAAAAATCATGTTACTTTAAAGTGTTTTTTTCTGTAAATGGTGTACCGATATAAATGTTTATCATCCTGGCATTTACATGTGATCGTGCCTAAATGTGCATACATATAAAGAAAAATGTAAAGATTCGAGTGTGGTTTCCATTTGAACAGAAAAACAATTTATATTTATGGTCAAATATGAACAATGTTTTGTAAAATGTAAATTACTTTTAGTTTTACAAAAAACAATGCCTTAATCCATGTGTGACTATTTTCCATCGCTGTATTTTTATTGTAGGAATAAAATATATCATTAAGTATTAGGCCCTTGAGAGATTTTAAGGCATTTCTAGATCAACTTTCAGCCATCATGTATTTAGCGCTATGACAGCTTGGTTACCACTATCACAAATCGTTGTGCAGCTCACATAATACCCATTAATGCACTCGCTTATCTACCCTATTCAACTGTTTAATACCCCAACACATGTTCTTTGCTCCAGTGTTTCACCTCCGATGTTAGGCAAAATGTTAGGCCTCTTTAGGAAAAATCATGTTACTTTAAAGTGTTTTTTTCTGTAAATGGTGTACCGATATAAATGTTTATCATCCTGGCATTTACATGTGATCGTGCCTAAATGTGCATACATATAAAGAAAAATGTAAAGATTCGAGTGTGGTTTCCATTTGAACAGAAAAACAATTTATATTTATGGTCAAATACGAACAATGTTTTGTAAAATGTAAATTACTTTTAGTTTTACAAAAAACAATGCCTTAATCCATGTGTGACTATTTTCCATCGCTGTATTTTTATTGTAGGAATAAAATATATCATTAAGTATTAGGCCCTTGAGAGATTTTAAGGCATTTCTAGATCAACTTTCAGCCATCATGTATTTAGCGCTATGACAGCTTGGTTACCACTATCACAAATCGTTGTGAAGCTCACATAATACCCATTAATGCACTCGCTTATCTACCCTATTCAACTGTTTAATACCCCAACACATGTTCTTTGCTCCAGTGTTTCACCTCCGATGTTAGGCAAAATGTTAGGCCTCTTTAGGAAAAATCATGTTACTTTAAAGTGTTTTTTTCTGTAAATGGTGTACCGATATAAATGTTTATCATCCTGGCATTTACATGTGATCGTGCCTAAATGTGCATACATATAAAGAAACATGTAAAGATTCGAGTGTGGTTTCCATTTGAACAGAAAAACAATTTATATTTATGGTCAAATTGGAAAAAAGGTGAGGGATGGAGGATTTAGAACATCATGAATTTGGCACACACCATTTAAAAGAATGAAAGATATAAAATCTCCGCTGTGAAAATGAACAAATATGTTTTACACGAGAATAGCAAGCAACATTGATAAGGATTAAACTATAACTACTGTATACGACATTTACTACCTAATTACAATCTATTGACGATTTAGAGAACACTTTTTTAGGCTTGATGTGTCATAATGCAGCCATTTGTATGTCCCTATTTCTAATCACCAGGTGTCACTTCAACATATTTGATGCGTGCGACAGTCAGACCCTTCAAAGAATAAAACCTAATTTGTAGTATGATCAGACATTTATGGCTATGTTCTGCAATGTTGGGCAGATTTAATTTAATCCTGGGAATTGGAGTAACTGTGACAAGGATTAATGCACAATGACGACAATCGCCTCCCAAAGGATTTTAAACTTTAAATTTGATTATGAAAGTTTGGAAATTACTGATTAATTGAATGGTGATAGTTTTCAGTTTGTAATTTTGTTATTGTGATTATTTGATAAATAAACTTCTTTTAAGAGGGATTCTAACATTATCCTTAAATTAAACTCAAAGAAATATTTTAAAAAGCAACAATTTATATGAATGTGAGGTAGCTATTGACACGCTCAAATATAAGTCACTGACACATTAAATCATGCAACACCATCAAGCAAATGAATCAACCAATTTTAAAAGTAATTCAATAAAAACTCATTCAAAGCAATTATGTTGGCATAAACAACTCATACCTATCCGACTGCAAACCTCATTAATACATACCTGGAAAGACAGAAAAGAATATATGAGCATCCCATATAAATTAAAACTATTGCAACCTCATGATAACATATCATTCAAAACAAAACATGTAAGCCATATATACAATAATGTAGATTGTTCATTTCATTAGAGATACCATGCAATATCCACCATTCCAAGCTGACTGATATGTCTGGATGTTCTGCTCAATGATAGTTGTAATCTGCCAAATAAATAATGAGTCTAGCCTCTGCTTATGCTGCATGCATCTGAGTCATATATTCATGTTTATATACCTGAGTAGCTATCATAGACAGCCAGGCTTAGCGCCCCCTGTTGTCCAACCGAGGCAGGCGATAAGAAGTAAATTTCCCATGGGAAATGAGTACAGTCTGGTGTATGTGAAGGTCTTGAGACTTCAGTTGGTGTTTTTATCAGGGGACTATGCTGACTACCATAGCCCCACTGCTCTATGTGTCTCTTCAGATATGCTTTCCTTTTTTTGTACACCAGCTGTTATGTGCCACCTCACAAAATGTTTGTCACATCATTGCTATTTGTCACATTTCTGTTCTTTGTCACAATACTGTTCTGTCACATTTCTGCTGATTGTCACATTACTGCTGATTGTCACATTACTGCTGATTGTCACATTACTGCTCTCAGTCACATTACTGCTCCTTTTCACCTTACTGCTGTTTGTCACATTCCGGCTGTTTGTCACATTTCTGCTGTTTGTCACATTACTGTTCTTTGTAAAATTACTGCCCTTTGTAACATCATTGCTCTTTGTAATATCACTGCTTTTTGTCACATTACTGCTTCTTTTTCGAATTTCTGCTCTTTGTAACATTACTGTTCTTTGTAAAATAGCTGTTGTAATGTCACTGTTCTTTTTTTCACATTACTGCTCTTAGTCACAATACTTCTCTTAGTCACATCACTGCTCTTTGTAACATTACGGCTCCTTGTAATATCACTGCTCTTTGTAACATCAGTGCTATTTGTAACATCTCTGATCTTTGTAACATCACAGCTCTGTATAACATCACTGCTCTTAGTCACATTATTGCTCTTAGTCACATTACTACTCTAAGTCACATTACTGCTCTTAGTCACATTACTGCTCTTAGTCACATGACTACTCTTAGTCACATTGCTGCTGTTTGTCACATTACTGCTCTTAGCAACATCTCTGCTCTTTGTAACATCACTGCTCTTTGTCACATTACTGCTCTTTGTCACAACACTGCTCTTTGTCACACTACTGCTCTTTTTATTTCTTATGAAGCTACTTCCCACTGTGTAAACGCGTATCTTCCTGCTTGCTGCATGTACAATTGATGTAATGATCCACTCATGGAAACTCTCTGATGCTCCTGTCTTAAATGACAAGATTGTTGGTAATATTTATTTTTGTCATGCTGTCAAATAATAACAAAGCTGTTGTTCGATGATGCCAAAATTTCAAAACAATCCTGAATTCATATTCAGGACTTGAATTTCTGATCAAATATGACCCTTTATCATGTGAAAGTGCTGGAGGCGCAATTTAGGTAATATTATCTTGGATAATTGGGATTAGATTACGAGACACATTAACTGATGTCAAATGCCATTTAGTGAAGTGGGGGGTGTCAGACAAGTTTATTGCCAGTTGATAGGACCATCCCACCCAAATGTTGCTGATGAGTAGGTTTTTTAAGGGCTGATAGCCATGATTGTATTGCTTAACACCTTGTTCCAGCTAGATTTGTTAGCTGGTAGTGCTGAGGTAGTCTGATTTAATTTATGTATTTGATGAAATGTGAGTGTTAAGTATAATCTGTCTCATGGTGTTCTTTGTATCCATGAGGTGTGATTGTAGATTTATGAAATAAATAAATCTTAAAGATTCTCCTTTATTGAGAAAAGTTGTAAAATATGACATTGTTGTAAGTTGTTATTGCTTATTATCTAATGAGTAATATGCTTATTATCTAATGAAACATATTCACATGCGAAGATCACAACTATGTGAATCAGACGAGGGAGTTACAGAATATTATGATGATTATACTATATCAACCCAAAATATGTTCAAGCAAAATAACTAAAATGGCAATGAAGGCATTACAAATCAATCATTACAGTTGCTTACACTCCTCAGACCTTAGAAATACAGGGTATGAAATAGAAATGACGTGTTGTCTCTAAATAAATTGCAGACATAATTATAACAAAATGAGGAATAAGAGCAGTTTGGTATCATGACATTATGTTTATGCAATCTCTTTTTATTTTATTTTTTTCCAAAATTTGGCAAATATGGCTAGCCAAACCAATCGTTGACAAAGACCAGATATGTCCACTTTTCATCTTTATTGATTTGCGTAGACTGGCAACGTTTGGCATGCAACTGAATTTGACACATGGCATGCTATCGATGGTTGATGATTAATGGTGCTAATGTAGATCATATCTAATTTTATGTGGCCAATATATGTGTGACTGTCCATTCCTCAGCCATCTCTGGTTGCAATATAATGATTATTCCCACACAGTTTGCTCTGGAGAATTCTACCGGCCTCGTTGTACACCAGGCATCCTCACAGCTCTATTCTATGAACCAGCACCGTGTTTGTATCAGCTCTCTGGATAAATGTGTGCATTGTTATTATTAGTTATTACATTGGAGTGGGGATATTAGCCCAACTGCCAAGAGAGCTGCCACCTGGCGAGCGAATGGTGCCTGAGCGCATCAACCATAGTGCATTCTAACGCCGTGCTCTGCTAAATATAGCGCCTCGGGCCTATAAATAACCTCGCAAGTAGGTCCACGGCCCCTTGTTGTACTCCCAAGATTATCAGCTATGAGGATATGTTGCTTTAACGCGATGAATTTTGGCAGTCAATCAATGTGCAAAGGAAACACTTGGCAAGTTCTCTAAGACCTCCTATGAGCGTTATGTTTGTATCATTTGAAAATGAAACGATCATGCAAAGGGCTTTTAAAAAAAACCTTAGATATGGAGGCGCCTTGAGGTCTGTCATTATGGAGTTGTTAATCTGGTGTAGATTGCATAACCCCAGCACGATGATATCAGCTGGTGTGTATGCCCTCATGAGGGTTGTGTGCGGGTTCACTCAGCAGGCGGTGGGAAGACCATTTAATTGCTTCTGTTACCTTGACTTGGTAGAAGATGCGGCGGTTTGGGCAAATCGTCTGTCTGCCCGAGCTCCGAGGCTATATGACAAATGATTCTGAGCTTGACGTTTGCTGTAGTGAGTATCGCAAGTGGGGATCTGGTTGTCTAAGGTCCGTGCCTTGCAGACCCCGGATGTAACTGAGCAGACCCGCAAATGGGCGGATTTGATTGGCTGCGCACTGAGCTGTGGGACATAAGGCTCTCGTTGGAGGGGAGTGATACGCGCAGACCCGGGCGATAACTGTCTCATTCTGTGGATATTTGCCCATGCCCATTCGCTCAACTCACCCTGTGTTTTTGGGGCAAATAAAAATGAATGCTGTACACACACACTAAAACGTTACCAGCCATCATGGTTCTGTAGACAAGATAGCTTTCTGTGAAGATGGAGCGTTATATATTTAGTGCAAGCGGTCTCGTCATCTGACCTTACCATGATGACATCCGTTAAGCTCAAAGTGGTGAGCGGAATCATGCCATGTTCACAACTAACCAGGCACGTCAATAACCAGGACCTGTGTCAAACAACATACTATCTCACACAAAGCATCATACGAAATTATTGAATTGTATATAAACCTTTCAATAAATTCTTTCAGATTATATAAATGATTATATTAACGACATCCACAAAACAGACACACAAGAGACACACAGAGCGAAAATGCTATTCATATATTATAATATATACATATTAAAACTTATATCTTAATGCTAGATAGATATGCACAGATATTGGCAATAAAACCTTTAAGGTAGAACTGTGTTTATTGTTTATTTTTTACCCTTGACATGGATATTGTTATTTCTAGAATGGATAGTGATATGTACGGAATATGATAAATATCTCTGCTATCAAAACGTATGGTGTATTTTATAATATTGATTTTGTTCCGGCATTCACAATTGATACCAATGCACGGGAGGTATTGACGAGGTTGTGTTCTTTACATATATTGTTTGTACCTATCATGATGTGTGTAGTTTGTGACAATGGACGCTTTGTATAATATTGTATTTTATACTTGTGGATATAGTTTGCGACAATGCATGTCCTTTGTGTTTAGAATAATGAGTTTGTACCGATGTATGTAGTTTGTGACAATAGACATTTGTTTTTAAAATATTGAGTTTTGTACTTGTGAATGTAGTTTGTTACGCTGTATAGAAATATGTTTTTACAATATTGAGTTTTGTACCTGTGTTAGTGATCTGGTCTAAAGCTTTCTTCTTTTCATCAGCACTATCTGAAACATGAGAAGACAGGTCTTATATATCACAACCTCATAATATCATATATTCTACACCTCCCAACTTCTTTCCCATACCTATTTTAATCATATTCATATTTGTTTAACATTGAACCTTTCTTGACACCTTGCTGTGTTGGTGGTCATCAACTATATACTATCCCTATACATCAGAGAGATGTGATTAAATTCACCAGGGACTGTACCCTTATTGGGGTAAAACAATTTATTTTCAGTATCACACTCGGTAACTTGTATGCCTTCTTCTTTTCTCTTAAATTCCGGGTGTAGCTGAATATTGTCTTTTGGTTAGCAAAATTCCCACACCCATCAATTTGGCATTTTAATACAAAGATACATTTGGTATGGATATGTCTGCGAA
The DNA here is from genome assembly GCA_949316495.1 of Amphiduros pacificus. NCBI lineage: Eukaryota > Metazoa > Annelida > Polychaeta > Phyllodocida > Hesionidae > Amphiduros > Amphiduros pacificus. Next base: position 28,935,244 of record OX439004.1, on the reverse strand, counting down.
ATGGGGACAATAGTTATTAAAAGTCACATGCATGAGGCGAAGGCAATCGGAATCCTGATTCATTTTAAAGTTATCAGTCAATCAAGTCAGTTCATAACATTACCGTGCACCTAGCATGTCCACCATACACCTATAAACTTTAAACAAATATCTCGTGCTGATAATGATATATTTTATTTTCACCCTAAATGGCACAGAGTAACACCAGTGAGGAGGTAATGAAGATGTTTGGCTATGGCCTTAAAGTCATTATAAGAGGCTATCTGTTTCTATATATGTAACCAAGCCTTCATGGGATCGCTGAGGTCACAGGCAATATTATAGAGAATTGAAATATGCTAAAATGATATGTGGTCATGATACTGAAATACAAACAAACTATCTTCCTGAAATCAACCTAATCATACCTGCCATGATCATGTGCTTTGCTGAAAGTATCAAGTACTTTGCTTGGTGTCAGGCCTGCACCGATTGACAAACGCAAATGGACAAAAATGTCCCAGTGAGCTAAACCACTCAAGTGTCCCAATTGTTAGCAATCGCATTTAAGAAGGTTTTTTTACGAGATCACTGGTCAGCTCAGCAAAGGTTGGTGACAAAGTATTCAATGGATAATTTGGATTTATACTCATCTACTTTCAAATTGCACAGGAATCTTAAGCTTTGTTGGGGTAATATGATGGGTATTAACATTTGACCCAAAAGTTATTTGTACTATACAAGGAAAAAGTGCTTGCAATTATAATGAAATAATCAAAATAATTTACACAATGATAAACAATACTTGATAGATAATATTGATATCATGAAATATATAACGTGATAGAGTGAACTATATACATATAAATACAACATTAAAATAAAAAACATTTCATATTCCCATTTGATATTCCCAATGGTAACCAGCTATAAGTTATGGGTGGAATAAAAAACTGAATTTAAAATCAAGGACATGTCTACTGGAATGTCAATGCAATATTATTATCTTGTTGCGCAATTGGACTATTTATCGTAATTCATTTCCACATATTGAATTATAAATTTTCCAGGATTTTTTTTGGCATTATCAGAGATACATAGAAAGACATGACAGGGAATGGATGTCGGTTTTTGATGAGATTCTGCCTTTTTGAAAGCAAATACAAAGACTTAAAACCGAATAATGTCAGTATTGATCAGATGACAAACGTATTTTTGGCCAAACCTCTGCGACAATGCACAAATCGAGCAATGCCATGCAGAATGATATACCCAGTGAGAACATTGACTCCAAGAAATGGTTCAGATTTACGTTGTTACAGAATGTCAAGTGATGGGCAGGCACCCAACCTGGTAAGATTCCACCGTATGCGGCACAGGGGTCTATTCTTGCCGTGTCGAAGTACACAGCTCCTCCTCAGAATACTCTCATTATTTGATCTCTGCCACTTATTTTACCACTGCCTGGGTAATATGGAGACTTGCATTGCATATTTTGCAACAAGGAATTTGATGAACTGACATGCATTTTTATCATTTCAAAGTGTGAGAGATGAGAGGACAGACATAGGAAGGCACGTAATCTAACCATAAGTGTCTCTTACATAGATATAACTATGTCATACGCATATCCGTGGCAAATAAACAATGTCTTCATATACAACCAGGTAACATGACAGCTACGTAGGTAGCATTGCATCAATAAAAATAGATACCTACCTTAATGATGACTGAGAAAAACGTCAACTATGTTTGCTGGTTTTGATTGTCTTTGCTGTCTCATTTACAGAGCGCATTTGACTATGATTCTAGCTGCTCACACTATCCATGGCCTCAATATCAGAAGCAGGGTGGGCTGCTCCGGGGCCTAGCATGCTTCCCAGTAAAAATAGCCTCCCCATCTAATGTATCGTACGGCTGCTGGCAAGACAAAGCGGCCTCTAGCATCTAGTTTCATCCTCTCCAAGATGCCTAAACCTCTCCCGACAATCTGCCCTTATGTCAACACCCCGATCATACGTTCTTTAGGATTGTATAATCATTATCATATCAATGGTAACAATTCAGTGATGATATAATCAATTGCTGATTTATCAATTTAATTTTGACCCTATGTTTTTCAGAGTTCATATCAAAACATAAGATTGGGACAATTGCATATTATTACTTAATCTTTGTATAAGACAAGACTCGTTTGTGAGTTTTCAGAATAAAGAAGCTATGTTTCGAAATTCTGTGAGCCACACTCTGGACAGTGGATGTCTTGTAACGGCACTGCGTGTGTCAATATGTGAATCCTTGCAACAGGCTGCCCCCTGGTGCTAACATCAAGATCTCATTAGCCTGTCACCTCCCACAGGAAACACTCATCTTGACCAATCACTACTCCCCCAAGTACACGCACTCACACCCGAAGACACACACTCATACTTTCCTCGTCACACACACACACACACACACACACACACACTCGCCATCCCGAGGACGGGGACACTCAGAAATCACCCTAGGACACCCAGACATCACCCTAGGACACCCAGACATCACCCTAAGACACCCAGATATCACCCTAAGACACCCAGACATCACCCCTGGACACTCAGACATCACCCCGGGACACTCAGACATCGCCCCAGGACACTCAGACATCGCCACCAATACATCACATCACATCAGGTCACTCAAAAATCTCCCCAGACAATACACCTTAGACACTCAAACATCTCCCCCAGACAATACACCTTAGACACTCAAGCATCTCCCCAAGGGCACTCAGAAAGTACACCTTAGACACTCAAACATCTCCCCCAGGGCACTCAGACAATACACCTTAGACACTTAAACATCTCCCCCAGGGCACTCAGACAATACTCCTTAGACACTCAAACATCTCCCCCAGGGCACTAAGACAATACTCCTTTGACACTCAAACATCTCCCCCAGGGCACTCAGACAATACACCTTAGACACTCAGACATCACCCAAAGGGGGCACTCAGACAATACTCCCAAGTAACTCACTCATCACACCAAGATACTCAACTATCATATCAGAGAGAACCCCAGATCACTCAGACCCCAGGACATCATCCCATCTACTTACACATCACCCTAAGACACAAACACCTAATCATTTCACCCCTTGTTCTCAGACATAACCCCCAGGTCACTTCACCCCTAGGTCTCAGACATGATCCCCTGACCACTTCACCCCTAGGTCTCAGTCATGACCCCCAGGTCACAGTCATGACCCCCAGGTCACTTCACCCCTAGGTCTCAGTCATGACCCCCAGGTCACTTCACCCCTAGGCCTCAGACATGACCCCCTGGCCACTTCACCCCTAGGTCTCAGTCATGACCCCCAGGTCACTTCACCCCTAGGTCTCAGTCATGACCCCCAGGTCACTTCACCCCTAGGTCTCAGACATGACCCCCAGGTCACTTCACCCCTAGGCCTCAGACATGACCCCCTGACCACTTCACTCCTAGGCCTCAGACATGACCCCCAGGTCACTTCACCCCTAGGCCTCAGACATGACCCCCTGACCACTTCACCCTAGGCCTTAGACATGACTCCCAGGTCACTGTACACTCTACTCTACTCTACTCTGCAGGCTACTCTGCCACTCACACCTTCTCTATCCACTCACATTTGGACCTATAAATACGAGTTAGGATTTAGTGTTTCTAAACCATGTCATTTGCCTTGCTATTGCAGTACCCTCTTAATTTGAGACGATAAATATTACATAAAAGAGCTCGCTCAAAGGAACATCAGGAGACATGTTTGAACACGTCTAAGTTATGGTTTCTATATTTGTAACAGATTCCTTTTCAAGACAAGTAGGCGAGAACAACTGGAGAAAACGTCAGAAGATCACGACTTCGTGCCATACTCTTTGCATAGAAAATTACTGTTTTAATTTTAGATCACCACAGCAGATCTGTGATAACCAGTTTTTTTAAGAAGAGTGTGAGAACAGAATGCATATATAAATCCATGAGAATTTTGATTTAACAAAAAATATCTACACTCAAACCAGTTTGTTTGGTTTCTGCGTGTGGTTTTGGCCGTTGGAGCCATGACAGTCCACTCAGCAGTAAAGTAGGATTTGCTGTAGATGCGCCAGGTGATGATGGTTCATTTACCACTATCTTGTAAACATTTTCCCGCAACCATGGAAGGGCTAAGTTGATAAATGAGTGACTTGGGTTCAATATAGATTTGTTGTGATTTCTTATCTTGTGATATTCACAGTTTATGTAAGTTTTTCTTTTCTCTCACCAAAGGTTTAGTGTGAGGAATGCATCTATAATATCGAAAGGTAAATTGCACCGACTTATGACACATGCGCACTTATCCTTTTTTGTACTTGATCATTTACACCAGAATCCTTTCTATTTTACCTCAATTCCAATAATCTGAATCCAGATAATATAGATTAGAAGTAAGGCATACATCTCGTACCACAGATGCCAATGGTGCAGGGCAGGGGTCAAGAGCTGTGACTGCACTGAAGGATTCACCTCTTAATGCCGCTTACAGAAGAACAGAATGATAACACAGAAAAAAACACCATTCTATCAGGAAAGATTTGCTTCTTTCTGAGAAAACAGAATGTTTGGAATCTAATCCATGGATGTTAGTGTGGCGTGTAAGTTTTGAGGGTGCTGATTACTGGTGTGAAAGCGGTCAATAGCCCAGAGCCAGCCCATCTGTTTGTGTTTAGGCGTTGGCAGAGTAGAAGAGAAGGTGCTTCGTTGGCACATGGCCTGATATTGGACTGTGATGCTCTGATACCGGGTTGAGACTACTCAGACGTCTTTGAGTTGCTCAGATGGAGGATGCAGTTATCGGAATCACCAACACTGGATGACCAACATAGAAGGGAATAGAATTGTATCAAATACCGAAGGATACCCACATTGAGAATGATAGAGTCCTCTAAATTTCCTTAAGAAACCCTCATTGGGAATGATAGAATCTTCTAAATTTCCCAAGGATACCCACATTGAGAATGATAGAATCATCTAAAGTTCCTAAAGAAACCCACATTGAGAATGATAGAATCTTCTAAAGTTCCTAAAGAAACCCACATTGAGAATGATAGAATCTTCTAAATTTCCCAAGGATACCCACATTGAGAATGATAGAACCTTCTAAATTTCCCAAAGAAACCCACATTGAGAATGATAAAATCTTCTAAATTTCCCAATTAAACCCACATTGGGAATGATAGAATCTTCTAAAATTCTCAGGGTTACATTGGGACTGATGTGAGTCTTTGATATTTCCTAAGGATACCCACGTTACCCCGTTACCCAGTATGATAAATTTCCGTGGTTACCTACATTGAGAATGATGGGTCATCTCAATTCCCCGGGTTACCTACATTGAGAATGATGGGTCATCTCAATTCCCCGGGTTACCTACATTGAGAATAAGGTCATTAGAGTCCCCCCGCACCCACACTTAAGTAGGAATGATTGAAAGAGAAGGCAATGTGTCTCCATATGTTCACCTAATCACGTGACCTACCCTCATACAGGAGACGTGTCATTGGAATATGCAGAAGTCTATCTCCTAAATTGGACCAGGCTTATTTCCCCAGCATATGACTGCCTTACCTTGCAGCATACCTTGCTGACCATGTCTGCAATATAGCAGGCCATTTACTCGCACTCAAGGGTCAGTTGATATCCTGATGAACAACTGGGAGACTCAGCAATGTAGGCTGAGTAGAACTGAGAGCTACTCATATCATAACAGACAACATGTGGAAATCAGGCTTGATTTTTTTTCTTGCTTCATATGAGATTTCTGATATTTTGCTTTGACATATATTGAGCAGTGCGTTGTAGCACATTGAGGTATCTAACAAAATGGTAGAATCTGACTGCAAATACGCCAGCAATTATGAGGGTTTTGTATCCAGTGCATCGTTTTCTGCAAGACTAGATCTTGTGTAATTTTATGAATTCACTTGAATATGATATAAACGTGAGCTGTTGTAATTTGACTTATTTTGTCTCAACCGCCTTTTCATTTGAGTTTTGTTCCCAGGAATGTACGAGTAGATGGGGATATTTATTTTGTTATGTGTATTTATATTTTACACATAACAAAGCTATAACGGTTGTCAGGTTGCCGTTTGAGCATAAAACCTCTTAAAATCATATATTTTTATCAATCTTCCATTGTTTGGGGTGCTCACTGCATTCAGGAATCTAACCTCGGATACCTGTAGAATGATTAGACATCTTTCCACTAATCCGGCTTATCCAGTAGCACACAGACTATGGAGCTAATGATGAATGAAACACATGATTCCCAAGGTAACCCAGCCCAATCCCAGACAGCAGGATGTATATAACAGTACACCAGATATCTCAGATATGTCTACAATTCATGCTTGTTTCTAAATATGGTTCGACTATCATATGGCAAACTTGCTGAAAGGAAGGGCAATACTGATCCTTTCACAATAATTAATACAAAAAATAAGGAGATGAGATGAAATACTTTGGATATACAATTACAGCAGAAAATATAAGTTACAGAAGAAAGTATAAGCTATAAACAAAAAATGTAAGCTGTGGAAAATACATATAAGCTATAAACAAACAATGTAAGTTTTGAACAAAAGATGTAAGCTATAGAAAATTTAAGCATTATGCAGATAAGTTACCTAAGATGCATCAAACTAGAAGAGAACTACACTGTGCTGTTACTGACATAGATGAAGGCTTCATTTATTTTGACACAAACTAAATGCCATTAAAGGATTGTTAGCCATGCCAAGCGTCACCGTCTGTTCTAATTTGGAAAGCATAATTAGTCAAATCTATAAATTCTTGTCACTTCTGGTGTAATGATTTCCATTTCTGCGTTACTAATGGTGCCTACTCTTTGTGCCAAAGTTTCACTTATAGAGTTATTTAAAAATTTAAAAAGTATTTCTACATTTTAATTATATATATTCTTCTGTCCTTTTCCACGTTTACTCCACTCAGTGCTTTACTCCACTCAGTGCTGATTAGTCGGAACAGCAGAGAAGTCACAAGCATGAGATACAAGATATCAACAAAATATGCAAAAGAAAGTCAAAGTTATATGCAATGTGTAACAATATACACTGTTGATTTGTGCCTGGCATGTGATTTCCTGAGGAGAAATCAGGCCCATGTTTAACTTCCATTCAGCCATAGTGACAAGTGGGAAAGGGGGATAAAAGTAGCAAAGCCGAGGGGTACCATAGATTTGTTTTGAATATCAACATTCAGGGTGAAAAAATTCCTTATATCAATATTTACCATAGATTTGACCTATTTTCTGCTATATTTTCTGCACCCATCAATACGTGAAATTGCAGTCGACATAATACATTAGCGGTTTATCACTTATGCCCAGAATAGCCAAGTTTCATAATGACTGCTAAGTGGTACGAGTTTTGCAGATGACCCCTAACTTCCTGTAGTTCCGCCAGGTGGCACTTGATGAATAACCCATAATTTCTCCCTTGAAGTGAGTGTAAAGATGGCTAACATTTACTTGTGCCAAGACCATGGAAACAAGTTTAAGTATATGATATATCTATGCCACAGTCTTCTTTTACTTACAAAGAAGCAAAGAAAGAACAGAATAAATGAGAACTATCTAAATGTTAATTGTTTGATATATTGGTTGATATATATATCTGTGTTTATAAAAGAAATCCTCAGATCTTAATCTATTATTACCCTGATGCCTGTTGCTTCCTCTGTGAGGATGCCTGTTGCTTATTCTGAGAGTCTACATTGGAGCAGAGATACCTGGAAGAGAATCATTTCTAATAGTTAATGTAGTTGTATTGAGTCACTTCATGCATTTCATTTTGCCTTTCAACCTACATGTAATGTATACCATCAATATTAACAAATCCCTCATTACTCTTGATAAAATGTTTGATCAAAAAACATATTTATACTTGGATTATGAATAGTTCTATTTTCCATTAGAGTATGGAAAATATGTTTAAAGCCTTGGAGTATAAACATTCTTTTTTTCAGTATTTACACTCCTTTAAGTATGAAGAGGATAGACTGAACTGGGACCTGTTCACACAAATAAAAAAGGACTGCTAGTAGAGTTTAGATATAGTTTTATAACAACCACCAAGGTTTACTTTGACCCAACACATGATGTGTGCTAGGGTTAAAGGGTTATCCTGGTTTACAAATACACATAACTATATGGATTGGTATAACAGTGTCAGATCTGACGACTAGTCAAATATTCCGGCACTGGCCTGTTGCTTACTCAGTGTGGTAGGATCCCTAGCTGTAACTGACCACAGGTCAATACATTCATTGTGCTAACCAGGCATCTGCTGAAATCATATTACTCTCTGTTCAAACTTTCACACTGGGTGCATATTATTGGAAGAAATAATATACACGTTTTTTGTGAATATTTTGTGAATATATTTTTGTGTCATAACATTTCTCTCCTCGATGTTATGACATTATAATTTAACTATGTCAATTCTGAATCTCACAGTAACTATTAGCTTTGATGGTAATTTTAAGAACTGATTTTAGCAAGTGTCTATATGTGACCCTCTCAAGAGAAACAGCAAGCTACTTCTATTACCATGCCTCTTCTATAGCCCAACTATTTCTTTAGCATTGCTATGTTCTATATAACCTTGATATATTCTATTTGCTACGTTCTATATGACCTTGATACATTTTATTTGCTATGTTCTATATAACCTTAATATATATTATTTGCTATGTTTTATATAACCTTGATATATCTTATTACCCTACTATGTTCTATAACTGTGTTGTTTTCTGCAACCTTGAGATTTTCTATAACTGTGCAGTTTTATAATTGTGCAATGTTCTATAACTTTCCTATGTTATTCAAACATGCCCTGTTCTATAACCGTGTAATATTCTGTAACTGTATATAATAATGGCAAGTGACTGAGTTATGTAAAATCACGTGATATGTTACATTTTAGCAACCTCTGTTGTAACGCAATAAAGCTGTCATTTCCTGAATGCATGGTAGCCAATGTATGCATGCAAAACAACAAAACAAGCCTTGATCCATCTCATGGTTTTCGCCTTTTAATAATTCTGTAAAAAGTATAGACAGTCTCCTGGGGATATATCAACATCAGTCATGTCATTGTATTAAAATTTACACCATTTACAACATTTCAATATCACTTTCCATGGCGGAATTCTCGGAAAAAGCTTTGATTTTTGTTCTGTGGGAGTTTCTCAAATACTCCAACTCCAACAATATAAAAACACATATTTGGTTTTCATTAAAAACTAAAAAAAAGTCTCATTTTCTTAATGAAATGTTGCCAACCTGTGTCGATGAAATGCTGCCAATCTGTGTAAACAGTTCTCGGTTTGGCTTACATTTACAAAGAAAATAGTATCATCTTACGCGAGAAATCATCTCCGAATGCCATAATGGTGTGGCGTTCCAAGGCAAGCTGTGATAGGTGTTAAAGGGAGGTCTGTTTGCCCACTTTTCTGGGCAATCATTTTTGTAGGAATTTTTTTAAACCCTAAAACTCTTTTAGTAATATCTCATATTTTATGTATAAAGTCTTATTAAGTCTTTAAAAAAATCGTGATTGTTCTTTGGGTGATATGAAATAAAGGAAATATAAGTAAGTTACCCATGATGTATATGGAGCACATGTTTGGAAATTCAAATAGGAAATATGGAATTAACCAATCAGACGTTGTGCTTACACAGGAAGTTTACATGGGAGGTATATACTGACCAATCAGATATCGTGTTTACATAGGATGTTTAATGGGCTATAACAATAGACATAGGATATAAGAGTTGACCAATTAGATGCTGTGCATAATTTAAAGACTAGATGACTCTATCAACCAACTAAACCTTTCTCTGCTTGAAATAGAAGAGACCCTGCATGTTCCACAAACGTCCCCATATCACCTTTCTGGGCTTGCCACGGAGTGGTGATTGGAGAACACTACATTATGTGTCAAGTGATGAAAACTGCTTGCCTCTTTTCGCTTATTATTATATTCTTTTTAATTCAAAAGAATATGACAATTTTAGCAAGAAGAGGATCAGAATGTGTACAGTATGTAGGAGACATACGACAGATGACAACAGGAATCAAGCCTGCGTCTCTCAATATCACTTTCAACATGAAATAAATGTCAATGCTACAATCGCAATGCTTCCAAGATGGTATAGTCTATTATGTTAATGTTTGAAATTAATATTGTGTGTGATACTTTCTTAAGGTTCGATTTCCAGTAATTAGTCAACACAGAGCAATTGTTTAATAAATTCAATGATTAGCACCCAGTGTCAAATTTGTGTCGTTTCTGTTTAAAAACTAACATGATCTGTCTCGATTTAAATGTGAATAGAAAATATGATATTTAAAGAAAAAGAACGAAATGAATGATATTCAATCTGGGATGGTTACCGATCTAGAGAGCGATGCATTGCATATTCTACCTTCATATACTTCCATTTACTTCAAAGAGTTTTTCATGAATTATATACTGTACTATATGAGTTATAACATTCATTCATCTATTGATTTACAATAATTGTCGGTGTCTTTGTTCTGTTCCAATCTTTCAGCAATGATATTGGACGCATTGAACCAGATTATCGCTCTTATTATACAGACTATCATTCATATTGTAGCGGATTATCTCTGTCATACCATTACATAAGTCTGAATTCGTTATATCACATTCCCATTATCATAATATCTAGTAATGGTCCACATTTGTATTGGCGACTTGAAGACTTCCTCATAATTTTGCTGCAGTATGTTTAGTGGTACATAGCTCTGCAGTGCGGTTTTTTTAATATATCGCTCTGCAGTGCGTTTGGTGGTACATCCAATAGAACAAGAGTCTCCGTTTGGTATGTAGTGCCCTCACCATAATGACATTTTTTAAAAGAAAAACCATTCCACCATTTTGTAGCCGTCTGTCATTTATGCAACTGTCTCTAACCTACAGGGGTGGGAGAGCTCTGAACCGTTCTGGGCAGAGAATCTGAACCAATCTGAACAATTCACGTCATTCTGGACGCTCCCAACAGAGCTGGACGCTCGCTGAACGCAAAATCGCAGCCAATCTGAGTGGAACCTGAGCGGTGCCATTACAGTAAACAATGGCCAGACTGGAAAAAGTTGTTTTATATATCTAATCTTCATATTTCAAGTATACCATCCAATATTCAAGAAAATAACACCATCATCAGTTACATATATGAAAATATGATCAACTGAAACTGAATCTTAACGAGATTTTTGCTCGATTTCGACACATCAATGTGCCCCAGTTTAAAATTGCATAACAAGGAGCCCGGCACAAGGAGTAATCACCGTCTTGGTGCACAGATTTTGAAAACCTCAAAACATTACTATAAATTTTCCACTATCACAAATAAGACACTATTTAACACTCAACTGTTTTGTGATGACTTTGATGCATTTTGTATGCCTTTGCGAGACATAAAAAGTCTTTATATAACAGAATCATCCAGATTGGTTCAGATTTGATGTTGAATAGTGGTATGAGCCATGGGCCGTGGCGCAGTTGGTTAGAGCGCCAGCTTATTAGCACCAGTTCCTCTGTGGTGATCCAAAGGTCGTGGGTTCGATCTCTGGCCATGCCGAGATTGAATGATACAATTTCACATAAGAGCTGAGGTCCGTGCCGAAAGGGTTAACCCATTGTCCTTGTAAATCTGGGACTGGGTGGGTTGTCATGTCAAGGACCTGCGACATGACAATTCAGTGAGGCAACACTATATCTGCAACAAGTAGGTCTCATCACGAAATGACTGAAATAATGTTGAAAGTGATGTAAAACCACAAACAAACAAACAAACAATGGTATGACTTCATACCGTCCAGATTTGCTGCGATTTCAGTCCAGAACGGGTCAGAGCTCTCCCACCCCTGGCCTGTGCAAGGTTTGTCTGTTTTATTAAATCTATGCAGCCCTTTGTCTTTCACTTATGCAGCTATCTCTCACTGATGAAGATGTCTGTTTATGTATCAGTGAGTTTTTGTTGTTGATTATCTCACTCGTGCAGTTGTCACTTTAATATGCAGCTGTCCACCACTCTTGTAGCTGTCTCTCACTGTCTTTCACTTTGTGAGCTTTCACTTTTGTGAGCTGTCACTTTAGTGCGCTGTCACTTTTGTGAGCTGTCACTTTAGTGAGCTGTCACTATTGTGAGTTGTTACTTTAGTGAGCCGTCACTTTTGTGAGCTGTCTATCACTTGTGTAAGATTTAGTAATTCAATTTCAGATTATTACACAGATGACCGCATTATTATGAGTATAGGGCGAAGGTTACGTCTGACCCACCATTCCCACACAAAGCTGTGTAATGCGCCATGAATCAGACGACCTATTTTCGCATGGATACTTAGCAAATTGTTCATGGTACATTGTCCGAACTACTTAATCCTGAACATTCAATGTCGTATATGGAACACCTATTATAAATATATTTATACCCGGGTATAGGGCTTTGGTCCTAAAACTGGGTATAACTCTGAGTTTCACAGATGAGGAAAACGAATCCAGGGTCCGTAGTTCAACCCAGGCTTAGCTGTTAACCAATATGACTCCACTGTAGTTCTGTTTGTCCTGGAAATATCTATTTCATGTTTCTGATTCATTTTGGTTCATCTACAAGAACTGCAATGATTTATTATTGAACAGTTATGCGCATACATAACAAGAATTGTCATTTTTTGTATTAATTCAGAGTGTTTCGTTGTCCCAATCAAGATTAGATATTCTTTGATATGCTTCAACATGATGTTAAAACTCTTTCTCTGCTGGAAACATTTTTTTACTTCTGTTTCTTCTATAATTCTTCTATAATTAAAAATGTCCGATCCTGAATAAATATTCACCAAGCGTTTTCAACAGGACAGTAAGCCAATGTTTAAAGTCAATGCTTACCAAATGAAAATTGGGAGCCACCATGCTTGTTTCATAGACATAACCAGGGGTCATGAGATTTGTCCAATTTGAATATTTTTGTATGAGAGATTGCAGCACTTCAAGCCCACATTCCTGTAGCGCTATTATACTCCATGTTGTACAATAGTTCTTATTCCTTACTTCATTATATTTCTTGATATGCACAGCATAATTACCCATTGAGTTCAAGAAATAGATCATGGATTTAAGTGTGATATATGTATAGAATCGATAGTAAAAGAGGGTAAGTTAGTTGTCAACAATGTATTAGTTCACATGGATTTGTTGATATAATACTGTTTGTGTGTGTGTACACGATAGAATGTCTCACCTCTGTCCTACCAAGGTCTGACCAAGGGAATGTGGACTCCAACAAACTGTGACAAAACGGCAAAGGTCAAAGCTGTTCGCGAGTAGAAAAGCGTAACAGACATATACATATGTGTTTAGTTTAAGTCAGACTCATATTTCTTAGATATTGGTTGCCATAGCAACTAGAACAATGGTATATGACAGGTGGTGTCTTGGGGGTAAGCATGGGTCTTATGTTTGTGAGTCTGTTGATCAAGACAATAAAGCTATGCCTATGGCCCCACAGGCTCATTTCCCGATATATTCCAGGAATTATTATTACACTTTTCAAAGTGCATATCAATGTCTTATTTCTTTTCTTTATCAAGATGCCTGTTTCCTCGCATCTAATCCTACATATCAAACTCATTATACTGCGTTATATTTCCCAACGGTGTGGGTGACCAAATGTCTGAACACACAAGTAGACAAATGATAACAAAGAAAAATATTGAAAGGACAAGAAAAACATTGCTGGCCTACATTGCTGACCTACATTGCTGGCCTACATTGCTGGTCCTCTAATGAGGTAATAAGAGAAAGACAGAAACATTATTTTTTATAACAGTTTAACAAAATATGAACAATAAAAAGACATTTGCCTCTATCATTTCTTCCTTGTAATGACGTGTTATTTCCTTAAGAGATGTCAGCCGTGGAAATGGTATTCCCAAGATTGGCTACTGGTGACTTGGGGTCTTTTTCGGTGCAAAAACACACTATTTATAAACAGTCAATGTGAAGCTTTCTTCATATTAATCAGAAAAACTTTAAAAAGAAAGTCTGGGCAATTCCGAGAAAAACTGCCATATCGAAATAGTTTCATCAATGAATGTCTTAGTAACATTCTCAGTCCATAGAACATTGAGTTGTTTGCGTGGAAATGTGTGGGGACAGAGCAGACCACAGGCACGACACCAGCTGCGGGAGCGGAAGGGCCACACGGAAAGGTCACCTGGTCATTGTTTTAACATAACAAGTTACGGCAAATCCCAAATGAGTTGAATAATGGCTTACAACCGGTATTCGCACACTTGACCACCTCACAGGTCGCATTAGGTGGGGTCAGGGGAGGTCAATCAGTTATCTCCACTCCCCACTGGGGATTCTGGGGATTCTGGGGATTCTGGAGAGTCTATGTGCACCATTGTCCTGCCCAATATAAAAGAGCACCACGACCATGTTATTGTCAAAGTCATGAGTTGTTTTTTTGTTTTTTTTCATTAAAAAATATCTGACTTTGTGGGTGCCACAATTGAATAAGGTTCAGGCGCGGGCGATTAAAAAGTTAAGTAGCGTGTGCATTCACAGGTATTTTGCTTGGGGCAAAATAATTTGTGATTGTGCTAGCCAAGCTTAGAAAGCACTGTAACCAAAATGGCTGAAGGTTGGTTGAAAAACTGCCTCAAAATCTCTTAAAGCATTGGTGAAACCTGGAAAGTTGCAGGCAATTTTACAGTGGTTTAAGGTATCTGAAAACAATATATGATCTTAAAATTGACATACATACAGGCTATCTATCTGAAATCCACTAAAGAACATCTGCCCTGAGAATTATGATTTTTTGTGACCACCAAGTACTGCCAGGACTAAACAGGAAGTGTGTTGTGTGACCTTGACCTTTGAACTGTCAGGGGGCTCCGTAAGTCATAGGAGGTGTTGTTTACCAATTGTCAAAATTGGAGCAACACATTTTTGGCAATTTTTTTCCACTATTTAGAGAATGAATTGGAAGATAATACTTATCATGATGATAGTGCCTTTTCTTGGCTTTCTTTTGGTGGTAAATTTATTAAAAACGGATGAATATTTATGAAGTTATAAATGAAGAAATCATTATTTTTTATATTATATATGTTTGCAAAAAAAAGTTTTAAAAAATTCTATACAGCCCAGCTTTTAAGGTGGAATCCATGCAGCCTTTGATGTCTTCCCATTCAATGGTGTGAAAAACCCCAAATTTCATCAAAGAGGGTCATATCATAAATTTTACTGATACCAATTATCAGCATTCACAGTTTTGCCATTCAAAGTCATTGTGATTTAAGGCCAAACCAGTGATCAAAGGGTTTAATGTCACTTTTTCAATATCACGGCCTTCAAGTTAAGGGGGATTCCATGCAACCTTTGAGTCATGTCTTCCCTTTTTGACAGAAAGGTTTTCATATGCATAAGATACTTTTCAAATAAATATTATACTTTTCCCATAAATGATATATCTTTCACAACCATAAGATATTTGTCACAACCATAAAATATTTTTCACGGCCATGAGTTATTTCATTGATTCAAATAATATTAAAATAATTTTATGTTGTTCTGAAGTATACTCCTGGCAATAAATTGATAAATTGTACAAAACATCTTCACCCTGTTTCCCAAGCTGGACAGGTGCACAACTGGTAACTCATTAGGTGTTTACACAAGATCACATACCAGCTAAACAAAGCTTGTTGACAAAGTGTTCAATTGCTAGTGTAGGTTTTAGCAGACAACTGATCAACTTTCAAGTGCCACAGAAATTTGTTAACAGAGAATATTTTGGGTACTACTACATAAAAGCACTGTTTAGGGTATAAACATTCATGTTATGTAAAGAAAATGTGTCTGAAAGTCAGGTTTCACCAATGCTTTAAGAGTCAAACACGTAATGGACTTCTGAGAAACTTCTTGATGATCGGCACTAACAATGGCAAGTCGGCAGGAAACGGTACCTTATACACTGGCGCTCGCTTTGCTAATTGCAATTGGCCTGACTGCTGTTCATCTCTTAATTAATGCGACTTTAAATATAAAAAGTCCCCTCTATGTTATCACTAGACATTTTCTCAGGGATACAATAGCAATTGTTGCCCTCTGCCACAGGGATATCATATTATGCCCTATTGTCATCTTCCACTGAAAGACCTTACATCTAATATTCATATAATACCACTGAAAGGTGGTATCAAAATCAACTAAAATATTCTATTGGATATAGCCCATCCTAAAGTATCGAATATAAATATGAAAAACAAATTATGCTGATTGGGGGCAGTGAGGGTGAGATTGGTGGCATTGAGGGTGTCATGGTGGCAGTGAGGGTGTCATGGGGGCAGTGAGGGTGTGATTGGGAGCAGTGAGGGTGTGATTGGGGGCAGTGAGGGTGTCATGGTGGCAGTGTCATGGGGGCAGTGATGGGGGGCAGTGGGGGTGAGATTGGTGAAAATTATGACTAACAGGATAAACGACATCCGACATCGACAGTTTATTCTGAAGAGAAGAAAGGTCACGTGACTCGTGTCGTCAATGCTGCCGTTTTCTCCACACCTGCCAACAGTAACTTGGTCATGTCGGAAAATTGACCATTGGCCATTTTAGTCATGCCAGAAAACAGACCTTTGGCTACTTGGTCATGGCAGCAAAATGAACATTGGCTCTTCCACCCTTTCCGCAAATTTCAAACAAGCTTGTTAGTCATGTCAGCGAGTGGAGCATTTTGTTGCGACATATTGTCATTTATATAACAAACCTGTTTTCCCCCGATATCACAGAGGGCAGAATCAACAGGAAAATCTAGGATTGGGGTTTTTTTTCATTATCTCATTCATCAATGCAGACAAAAAAATTCTCTTTCTGGCATTATTTACCATAGTAGACACAAAATTTGATTAGAATAAGTATTAATAGAATAAATACAAATTATAAATGTTCAACTCTTCCAGACTCATTCTCAGTAGCAAGGCAATGTTAACACACGTCAGGATTGTCCCCAGGTCAGTTCTGGGATTATATATTAGATGCGAATGTTTGTGTAGTCTAAACATGATCAATATTTGTGTAAACTAAGCAACCACTGTGGTATTAAGATAGGCAACAGTTCCTTCCTATTAATGATTATATGGTCTGGTAAGAACATATGGGTTTGGTAAGAATATGTGGCTGTGGTCAGATTCTATGGTTCCGGTAAGAATATATGGCTCTGGTCAGATTCTATGGCTCTGGTCAGATTCTATGGTTCCGGTCAGATTCTATAGTTATTGTCAGATTCTTCAGTTCTGGTCAGATTCATAGTTCTGGTCAGATTCTATAGTTCTGGTCAGATTCTATAGTTCTGGTTAGAATCTTTTCCTGTTCAGAATCTATAATTCTGGTCAGAATCTATAATTCTGGTCAGAATATATAGTTCTGGTCAGAATCTTTTCCTGTTCATAATCTATAATTCTGGTCATAATCTATAATTCTGGTCATAATCTATAATTCTGGTCATAATCTATAATTCTGGTCATAATCTATAATTCTGGTCATAATCTATAATTCTGGTCATAATCTATAATTCTGGTCATAATCTATAATTCTGGTCATAATCTATAATTCTGGTCATAATCTATAATTCTGGTCAGAATCTATAATTCTGGTCAGAAACTATAATCGTGGTCAGAATCCATAATTCTGGTCAGAATCTATAATTCTGGTCAGAATCTTTGGTTCTGGTCAGAATCTATAATTCTGGTCAGAATCTATAATTCTGGTCAGAATCTATAATTCTGGTCAGATTCTGTGGTTCTTGCAAGAATCCATGGTTTTGGTTAGATTCTATAGTTTTGGAAAGAATCTATGTTACTACCAGCTACAGTCAGGATATATGGTTACCATTATTACACCGAGGTCCAGTTTCGGTTCTGGTCTTCACCTTTCATTCCTTCTGAAATCTTTATCTCAGGTTGCAATACAGCTCCAATCAGAATTTAGGTCATTTTTTTCCACTACTTCGGTTTCAACCCGTTAACTATAAGCGTTTCTATCTCGATGATAGTTTCAATCCTTCTCAACAAACACATGCCTTACCCTCGGCGAAGGATCTCAACATTAAAGACTTCTGCCCCCTAAGATAACCAGGTGATGTACAAACCGCACATACAGACGAAGTAGCTATTTGAAGGTATTTGATCCCATTGAAGTGTCTTGTGTAGGTCAGACTCCTGCCTGAATGAGCCCACCAATACTTTCCATCTCGGATAATGATGTTTAGCTTATGAAATAACTCCCACACATATACTATAACATTAGTGTTGTCAACGCATGAGGACAAACTCACAGTTTAGCTTAATGTTAAATACTTGTTTTACAATGGATCAATTGATACCCTCGCAGGTACTGGGGTAATGACAGGGAAAGTTTCAGTGTATTGTCAGGAAAGTGAGGGCTACCACAAAATGCATCAATGAAATTATGATTACTAGAACCTGACCAAGTAAAAAGAGTGTAGAACCATCAGTGTCGGGGAGAGGAGAATCATCAGATTAAGGTAGAATAGAATCTACAGAGTCACGGAGAGTAGAGTCATGAGGTAGATTCGAGTCAGGCGGAGTAGGTCCACCATAATAGACAGAAAGAGTCAGAGGTAGAGATAGAGAGGGAGAGAGAGAGAGACAGACAGACAGATAGAGATAGATACAAAAAGAGAGACAGAGAGGGAAACAGAGATAGAGACAGAGACAGAGATAGAGACAGAGATAGAGACAGAGACAGAGACAGAGACAGAGACATATAAGACACGTGAGGATAAAGACGACAGACATGGGAAGCAGGATGCTAGTATTGATGTTGCTAGCTCAGCATAACACCCAGGTCCTGCAGCACACACTACGTCATACCGGATCCCTGCACCCTTCCCTCTGTACCCCCTCCTCTCTCTACTCTCTGTCCTCCCGCTTGAGTTGTGCTGACCCCTTCCGGGCTATGCTTATACAGCTACAACACAAGGGCTTCAAGACAATTCTTCATATGCTCTGCAATGACGTAATGCCTTCCCAAATAATGACAGAATATGAGAGGAGCCGCTGTCGTGCTTACCTCCTATGGGTTTATCCATGTTGGGCGGCTGGATACTGGTAGTAGAGTTCTTGGCTGTCATATATTTCAACAGATATGCTCTTTCTGAAGGACCCCGTACTCCACAAGATTTCCTCGTTTGCCTGGTTCGCAGCCCTGAGAGGCGGTCGATGTCAGCCTCTGCAAGCGGCTGCCAGCTAGCACGGAGGTAGAATGCCGGGCATATACACCGTAAATTAGCGTCAGAGCGGGGCCTGGCTGGCAGATAGGGCGGAATCAATGCTCACAGATGCTGCTTCTGACTGCAGGACCTACAGGATGGCCGCGTGGTGGCGCTGAGGTGTGTCATTGAACACTGTCGCCACCTAGTGTCCTCTGCCTCCTCACCATTCTGCCATGCATTTTTTATTGAGTAATATCGTGAATTGTTATTTCCTTATTCCCACATGCCAACCTCCACCTTGCCATAGAATAGAGAAACATAAAAATATAGTTAAAATATTAATCCCAGACCGGATAGCGTGGGAAACAAGCCCTTCCTTGTGGTTTCCTTCTAAAATATACTGAAACAACAACTTTGTAATATGAGAAAGTCTGTTTTATGTTAATTTTCCTTGCACCTTGGCCTGTCATAAATAATGGATACTTGTAATTCAAACTAAAACAATTTATGACTTGGCTCCTTGTGTTTGGGTGTGGATAGTTATGAGAGAACAATTTGGAATAAAATTGCAATTACTCATTTTGACTTAAAAATTAGCAAATTAAAATAAATCTGATGAAAAATATGGTTAAAATCCAGATATATATATCTCACTCTTATATACATTCAACTCTGGCACACAGTGGCATTTACAATGACATGTTTAAGAGAATCATCTTTTATAACAATTAACTTTCAAAATGAATTGAAAGCTAAAAAGTTAAGTGTTATAAGAATTCAATCTGTGTGACTGAGTCCAATCTGTATGGCTGATTACCTCCAAATCATACAATATCAAGTGTGTTTATGCCATTTGAAATATATATATATGAGTTAACAAATATATACATCAGTTAACATTTTGAATCCTTTGTATTCATTTGAAAACTTCAACTAATGTGATAAAAGCCTTGCTTTCTTGGGGATTTATGATCAAATTAAGGTGATATGCGGCTGTCATTTTGTCCCTTTAAATAAACATGTTTATTTGGCAAAGTCAGATAAAAGCAGGGGTGGAAAGTAAGACACTCCCAGCAAGGGTAGATATAAGGACATTACTCGCAAGGGCAGACATAAGGACACTACTTGCAAGGGCAGAAAAAGGACACTACTCACAAGGGCAGATATAAGGACACTACTGGCAAGGGCAGATATAAGGACATTACTGGCAAGGGCAGATAAAAGGACACTACTGCCAAGGGCAGATATAAGGACACTACTGCCAAGGGCTGATATAAGGACACTACTGGCAAGGGCAGACATAAGGACACTACTGGCAAGGGCAGATATAAGGACACTACTCGCAAGGGCAGACATAAGGACACTACTGGCAAGGGCAGATAAAAGGACACTACTGGCAAGGGCAGATATGAGGACACTACTGGCAAGGGCTGATATAAGGACACTACTGGCAAGGGCAGATAAAAGGACACTACTGCCAAGGGAAGATATAAGGAAACTACTGCCAAGGGCAGATATAAGGACACTACTGGCAAGGGCAGACATAAGGATACTACTGGCAAGGGCAGATATAAGGACACTACTGGCAAGGGCTGATATAAGGACACTACTGGCAAGGGCAGATAAAAGGACACTACTGGCAAGGGCAGATGTAAGGACACTACTGGCAAGGGCAGATATAAGGACACTACTGGCAAGGGCAGATATAAGGACACTACTGGCAAGGGCAGATATAAGGACACTACTGGCAAGGGCTGATATATGGACACTATTGGCAGGCAAGAATAGATAGCAGGACGGTGGAGGCAAGGGTAGACAGTGGGACGGTGGAGGCAAGGGTAGACAGTGGGACGCTGGAGGCAAGGGTAGACAGCAGGGCGCTGCAGGCAAGGGTAGACAGCAGGAGGCTGGAGAAAAGGGTAGACAGCAGGACGCTGGAGACAAGGGTAGACAGTAGCAGGACGCTGGAGGCAAAGGGATATAGTAGGACGCTGGGGATAAGGGTAGATAGCAGGACCCTGTAGGCAAGGGCTGACAGCAGAGCGCAAGAGGCAAGGGTAGACAGCAGGACGCTAGAGGCAAGGGTAGATAGCAGGGAACTGGAGGCAAGGGTAGACAGCAGGGCGCTGGAGGCAAGGGTAGACAGCAGGGCGCTGGAGGCAAGGGTAGACAGCAGGGCGCTGGAGGCAAGGGTAGACAGCAGGGCGCTGGAGGCAAGGGTAGACAGCAGGGCGCTGGAGGCAAGGGTAGACAGTAGGACGCTGGAGAAAAGGGTAGATAGCAGGACGCTGGAGACAAGGGTAGATAGCAGGACGCTGGAGACAAGGGGAGACAGCAGGCGCTGGACAAGGGTAGATAGCAGGGCGCTGGAGGCAAGGGTAGACAGCAGGACGCTGGAGGCAAGGGTAGATAGCAGGACGCTGGAGACAAGGGTAGATAGCAGGACGCTGGAGGCAAGGGTAGACAGTAGGACGCTGGAGGCAAGGGTAGACAGCAGGACGCTGGAGGCAAGGGTAGACAGCAGGACGCTGGAGACAAGGGGAGACAAGGGAGGGGAACTAACGATACGAGTGGAGAGTGGGATACAGCAGACGCTTTGTTTTAATCAAATTCACGAAACCAATGATCCTCTATTTCAACCAGACGCTACTTTTTTTCTGAAGTATCTTATCCATATTATCTCACAACCA
Organism: Amphiduros pacificus; assembly: GCA_949316495.1. NCBI lineage: Eukaryota > Metazoa > Annelida > Polychaeta > Phyllodocida > Hesionidae > Amphiduros > Amphiduros pacificus. The sequence continues at coordinate 28,913,228 of OX439004.1, read as the reverse complement.
CTTTAGGAGCAGGCATATGTGGTTTCATTCGAAAAGCGCCTTCCTGTGAATTTGTTTTCCAAGTGTTGACTCTGTAAGAAATAAACAATTTTTTTAATTTCATAATTCGATATTTAAAAAAAGGCTTTATCATTGTCAAGTGTGCCTTAAAGAATAGAAGACGGACTGGCTCCTATGTTTACAACAAAAATAGGGATATTGGTTCACAGACCAATAAAAGTTATCCTTTATCATTGTTTATGCATTTGTTGAATACTACGATTTAATTATTTTTCTTTCTTTACCTGGCCGATGGAATCTTCAATGCTTGACTACAACTACAAAATATATCCATCCTTTTCTTCTTTGGGCAAAGCACATGTGCCGATGTTAACAAACCGCAACAACTAGAAGTCTCCATGACAACCCTCTTCATTTAATAACCACTATTCTGCTATTTTTCAAAAATATCATTAAATTAAAAAAATTGGAAGAATTTTTTAAAGATCTTTGATAGAACTAAATCCATAAAATGTATAGTAAAGTGCGGCAACTACTGATATAAGCTTGAGATTTTAATGTGTACAGTACCGAGAAGTAAAGTACGCCCTTTTATCTTATGCTATAATATTTTTTTTTGTGTGGAGGTAAGGCCTCACACAGTTTATTAAGGAGTTAACACCACAAAGAAAGTTGGCTGTTGTCTGGGATGACTGGTGCCCGCTCTTAATCAACTGGATGTGATTATTATATTTGCTTCATAAGCAAGATCAGTGCAGATAACTAGACTAATTTTATTCGCAGGGGATTCACTTCATAATCATAATCGGTACCGGACAATAGATTACATTGTGTCATTAATTATACATATTACATCAAGCGGCTGTGATCGCTTCCTCACTGTAACTCTTGATTATATATATATATGTGTGTGTGTGTGTGTGTATCATCATTTATATGATCATGAGGCATATATCATTTAACATAAGATACGTAATTATTGACAAATATGATAGTACTTTGTGATATTTAGATTGGAATTTTACGCTCCACTTTGATAGATTTTTACAATGAATCTCAAATAAGAGATACTCTTCACTCTCAAAAATACCTGTCTCACTTACGCATAATATTATGTTTTCATGTGGATATTGTGTGTTGGTGACACACAAAACTGCTAAGAAAACACATAACACTCAGCTTATATATAATGTTTTTGTGAAACACAATCTTTGTGACAGGCTCATATGGACTGAAACTAATTAACAACTGATATGTAACATTGGATAAACATTTTAGGCAATAATATCATTTAATTAAGGGTTTGTATTTAATTTTCATGGTATTAATAAGAATAAAATCATTGTAAGGTGTTTTCTGTACTCACAACTCTAACAAAACACATTAAAGCATTCTTGTTAATTGCCATTGACCAGTTCTCTATAGGATTAAGATATTGTGTGCTTCTCTTTGAAAACAGGAAGTTAGAATATTTACACAAGGGATAGTCATGTGATTATACATTCAAATGTTGACAGTTGGCCACTGGTCAGCAAAGTACAAGGATTGCATTATCATGGAGAAAATGTATTTGTGACAATATTCAACAAATATGGTATGTACTGACCAGGCCCTCCCGGTAGGAAGGCGGGAACCTGGAGGTGACACCCTGAGAGCACGCTCATACCCGCATGCCCTCATGGCAGGGCGCGGCCAGAGGTGGCAGCTCCAGGTCTCCTCTAACTCCGGTTAAACTACCTCTAACCTCCACTTAAATGCCTTGCCTTTTTATATCTACAGATGCTGAAGGACCAACACTGTAGAAAAGAATTGAAGTCAATGTCTACAGCTGCAGGAGGGCATCCCAGATACCTATGCTGACTGTGATTTGAAGGAATACCAAATACATACACTGGGCAGGTTGGCATCCGAGGACCTATCCTGTACAAGAGGGCATCCCAGTTATCTACATTGAGCAGGACAATCTAATGACAAATGTTTACATGAAAGGGCGTGAACAGACTGTACATAGAAGTGTATCAAGGACTAAAATTGCATGAGAGGTCAAGTTAGACATAGTGCATCTCAGATGGCATATATGTGGGTTATCGAAAACAATCAACTGATGATTTCACAAAAATTTAGAATTATTACCAAGCATGTATGGTTTGATAATGTATCAATGTATCAACATCATTTTGTGACAAGTTTAGAATGTAGAATGCCTATCATTTTTGTTGAATGTATAAAACGTTTTGAATAAACACAATATTAAGATTAAACACATTATTACGTTTGATTTCTGGGACAGAGCATTAAACACAACATTGTGTTTCATTATAAAACACAATATAGCATTTTACCAAATGTGTTTCACAAAAACATTTATGCACAATATAGTGTTTCCAAATCGAGACAGATATTGTGTTTCATTTGACACACATTAATTGTGACAGTGTTGCTGGATATATGAATTAAGCTACGCACGCTTTCCTTGTTTAAAACCTGCCTCATTCGGTTGAATCGGATGGAGTAATACTCTTTTTTACCTACTTTTACGACGAAACACACTACCCGATCCGTGCAAACGTTTTTTTGTGTGATATTTTGTATTAAAAAAATCATCGTTTTCTCAAGTTCTTTGTTCCCCTAATAAAAACGACATTGAAAAATGTACTGAATCTTTGATTCCATCTGTGACATTGTTTTTAATATATTGTTTCTGAAAGAAAAAAAAACATTTCTTTAATGATACATAATAATATATTTGGCAAAGGGCATTTGTTAATGGGATATATATATATGATACCTCCTCCTACATACACTTCTCAGTTGGCACTTTATACAAATATTACTCAAAATACGTATTCTATATCACCTGAAGACACCTCCAAATAGTTTTGCAGAATGAATCTCCCCATCACGCAGTACACACATTTATCTAGATATAATAATTGAGGCACTATTTGTGGGAATGTATCGAATGAGCTTTGGAGTTGTTTACTTCTCGGTCTGATCAATTCCACTTCCAAGATATTGATGTTCCGGTCTTTGACAGGCCTAATGCATAGCATAATCGGTAATTTGTGTTATACTTAACGCACAAGAAGCACGAGTCAGCCGATTCAATATACAGAGGTATTATCTGAAGTTGATTCTCACATATTAGTCCATGTATTAAGCAGGAGTAAACAACATGTTTATAAATCTGTCTGGGTTATTACAAGGTTGAATTGGATAAATGTCTACCAGCTGGAATATGTCTCCGTAGGATACAAGTAAGGGAAAATGGGATATATACTAGCCTGGGTTATAAGTTCACCTCTGATATATTATCGGTTCTTGGCGCGTGATGTGAACCAGTTCACATTGTTTTGTGTCAGGCTGAGTTTACACCGCTTTGTGCGTTGCCCGGCATTCACTGTCTGACATTCGTTTACATCGTTTTTGTGACACATAACTCAGCTCATCTTTTGTTGTTTTATATCTACACTCGATTGCCGTGAAATCTTCATCGGCAATTTCTTGTGCCACTCTAAGCTTGAACCATTCTGTGACCGCCTTCGCTTTCACCGTTCTGTGTGAAATTTAGCTCGCAAATTTTTGCATGATTTCAGCTGTCACCGTTTTGTGTGACATTTAGTTTGCACCGTTTTGTGTGACATTAAGCTCAAACTGTTTTGTGACATTCAGCTCACACCGTTTTGTGACATTCAGCTCACACCGGTTTGTGACATTCACCGTTTTGTGACATTCAACTTGCAACGTTTTGTGTGACATTGAGCTTGCACCCTTTAATGTGCCATGCAGTGTTCAATGTGACATTTAGATTGCACCAACTCATGTTACATAAAGATTGTAGCAATTTGTATGATATTCAGTTCGCACCATTGTGAGTGACATTCGGCGTGCACCCTTTAATGTATCATTCAACTTGCATTTTATGTGACATTCAGCTTGCACCAATTTGTGTGACATTCAGCTTGTACCCTTTGGTGTGATATTCAGATTGCACCAATTTGTGTGACATTCAGCTTGCACCAATTTGTGTGACATTCAGCTTGTACCCTTTGGTGTGATATTCAGATTGCACAAATTTGTGTGACATTCAGCTTGCACCAATTTGTGTGACATTCAGCTTGTACCCTTTGGTGTGATATTCAGATTGTACCAATTTGTGTGACATTCAGCTTGCACCAATTTGTGTGACATTCAGTTTGCACCAATTTGTGTGACATTCAGCTTGCACCAATTTGTGTGACATTCATCTTGTACCGTTTTCTGACTATGTGATGTATTGTAATCAACGTTCTGCTCCTCGCGTGCAGACACGCTGATGGAGAAACAAATCAAGATCTTTATCTTGGTAAAACAAAGTAATGTTAATCGTCTAGATAACTTTGGTGCGCGGCTAGATTATACACGTCGGGTGTCGCTTCATGTGACCTCTGGCGGCCGTCACCGCATTGTACCTTTCCGTCGTACTGACTGTGCCATATGCCTGCAGGGAGGCTCGACGTTTTTTCTGTAAATGGCGCGGCGTCGGCATCATCAAAGAGGCAAAGACGGTGACTGTGTGGCCGCTGTACCTGGCTGAGCCCGGTGTGACGTAGTCTTATTGCCTTCTATCCCGTGCCTGCCTGCCTCAGCAGCCGCATCACCAGCGCAGCGGACTCGGCGACGAGTCTTCCCGGCGTGTCTTCCACAGCAGCGGCGTGCTTACCTCTCTCCCCGTGTAAACCCCCCGGGCCTGCCTGTCAGCCCCGCTCCACCCCCACCGGGCACTCATGTAGACCATGTCAACGAGCGCCTACATCACCAACCGCGTCACACCAGAACCTAAAGACACAGACTCCTTGATGGCGGGAAACAGTCAAGCCATGGAACTCAAAGAACACAACAGAACGGAATATAAATACGGGCCCGCCAGCGTGGACAATATCATTGGAGGTAAGATGTCTTAACATTGTGCAATGGTGTCTGCTTTTAAAAACTCACCAAGGCTGACTGCGTATTGAGTACATATAAGTAGGTCACGATGTGCCCCTTTCATGGCGTGTCTATTGAGTAACTCTCATATCATCCCTGAGCAGGTTAACCTCAATCGATACAACACACACAGTCTGTATATGTTCCCCTGCTAACTGTGCTTGGTTGATATGCACAATGTCATAGGTATCAATATTTTAGTTGTTCCGGAATCATACTGAATGCCTAACCTTAAAATATGAGGTTGACTCACAGGCCTCAGCCAGCTGTACTTAACAACCAGTCGCTTTGGCTGGAATCTACAAAGGAAAAGCAGCAGTGGAAAGAAATAGCATCCAAAAAGCAAACTAGTCTCTTGATAGCTTTTCATACACTTTATTTATATACTTTCCACTTATTTTAGTGAATGCTAAAATATATATACACACACACATAAATATTTTTGTGTACGTGGAATAATGTACCTATGCACTTGGAATAGAATGAAAATATATTTACAGCAACAAGATAATATTGCATTTAGCAACACAAAAACAGCATATAATTCCATTATCACCCTACTATTTTACATCTGCTCATAATAGATACTAATTATATATCATTGTGTGCTTTGCTTTTTTTATAATTCCTGCACTGACCGAATTTAACATTGTCATCTCATTTATGATTCAGAAACTATATTTATCAATATTGCTTGAAATATTTATAGATTTCATTCATATGACATTTGAAAGAATTACACCAGATATCAGCTAAATCAGCAGAAATATAATCCCTATGTAAGGAATTATAAAGAATGGTGCATTTGACCCAGTATGTGTTTTTATACCTTATTACTCTTGGATGATTGAAAAAAATGTTTCCTGATGGACAAAGTTGACATCAAACATCAGTTTAAGAGCAATGGACATGCCCTGGCAGGATTAGTTGCCAATCTCCCGATCTGAACAAAAACGGGAGGACAAAAAGTCACGAAATGCTTCTTCTGCTGAAGCAACAGAATGATAATAAGCTTACCTGGGCTGGATAAAATGGGCAGGTCAGGTTTCTAAAATGCTAACAATGGCTTCAATCCAAGCACTAGTAGATGTTTTCAATGAATATGGAGTGAGAATTTGTATTTGACAAGAAGTAAATAAGAATCAGTAAATATGATAACTGGCCAGGGTTAGTGTTGGAACAACACAGCCAGCTGGTCAGAATGCCAACAAGTGCTCATGTTTGCCAACACACCATCAAGGTGTTCAATCGCTATAAACTCAAGTTTGTTAATGTAACTATATCATATGTAAATGTAAATAAATGTTGTTTTGATACACGTACTACCATAGGGAATCTGAAAAGCTAAGATAGTGTCGAAATTGTGTGATCAATGCAATGTCAATTCTCCCTTCACTTATATACAACTAAAGGGATGAAAGCTTAAATCACAACCTTGGATGAGATCATTTTTAGTTCATGTATATGGTTATCAATTTTACTTTTATGACCTTGAGGTATGGATATTTTTGATCTATGCCATCCAATCCTTAAATTCAGTGATTCAAAACTTAACCTAGCCTTACCTGAATTAATAATTCTGCCCAAATCTGAGATCACTTGTACAAAAATCAGAAAAGCCTGTGATCCAATGGAGGGAATGATGGAAATCAAAAGTGTCCCACATGATACTTTTATCCTGTGCTCAGTGGGGTGTGACAATGCCTTGTAGCTCCATGCAAATAGTATGAGCATTTAAACAATAGGGGGCGCAAAATTTGTAAGTTTCTTAGGGAATGATATTATTTCCAGGGTGTTCCACCACCCAACCACCGGTCTTTTCTTATTTCTCTTGGAACACAATTTTCAACTCCACCAAACAAATATTTTTGAAAGCTATAAAGTTTTCACTTTTTAAAAATGCTTTGGTATCTTATCATTGAATGGATAATATCCTTTAAATTTTAGGATGTACATAAGTATTTTTAATCTGATTTCAAACATCAGATTGACATAAATGTGGTGCAAGAGCTTTCATGCCCTTAGTTTATATATATAGTAATGCTATATATAGACACATGGCTGAGATCAAACCTATTTTTATCATTTGGTTTGCAGACAGCTCATGCGTACTACACATAAGGTGTCACACCATTTGTCTGAGAAAAGATTTTAAATCATGTGTTACTTATCCTGAATGAGATATCAAGTAATTGCATGATAACAGTGTAATGAAAGATAAAATGAACAGTGATTTTTGTTCATGTCAAATATTTTGTTAGTTTCCAAGTGTTTTAAAGAGAGGTTTGGTCTCTAACCCCCTCAAGTTCATAACATTCTGCTACGTTCTGTTCATTGGTCCCCTGTCCAAGTTATGCTTGGCTCATTAAATACCTGTTACTAAAGCCATCTTAACAGCTTATAGCTCATTGCAGTTGGCATGAAAACTTAACTTTGTGTACTACATCAACCTGCACTCACTACGTTTTCAGTTTTTATGTCATGTATATTGACAATTTCAGGACTCTGGAGAATTCCTGAGTTTTATCTATAAATGAAGTTGAAGAGTGCATCTGGTATCATCTACAGTATAAGCCATGCAGCATTTAAAGCCAAAGCTTATCCACTCACAGATCTGCTAGGAGAGAATTACAATATTTTTGCCATGAAAATCCAGATGGTTTTTTTTTTCAATGAAACAATAAATGTCATCAAATGCATTAAGATGCTGACTTTTAGAGGGGGCAAATAGAAACATCCCCATACTGATCTGTCAGGGTGAGCATATTCCATTCAGGGTTTGTTTTGTGTGGGGAAAAACTATTGGTGAATAGCTGTTAGTTGCAGGAAGGTGGTGGTCAATATCGCTGTTATCCAAACCTGAAAATTATTTGAAATAAAAACAAATTTTTTAATATTTTTTCTCTTTTTAAACCAATTTTTTTTTTAATTTGAATAAAGTAATTTGATATTTTTCTGTAAATGTGATACTTAACAAAAATGATTTCAAAATTTGAAAAAAGATTAAATTTGATCTAATATTATATGATCTTGACTTTTTATTTCTTGCTGAGAACAGCACAATATAAATTGATTCTTCTTCAACTGCATGAAATATTAACAGGGTATATTTGCCTTTTTCTACAGGCCAATCTGCATCGTATATCTACAAATATCAAATAACATATTAGCAGGTCTGATCTGGTGGTGGCTGACTGAAATGTCTTGCCTATCACATGCTACATAGAAAGATTTTGGTGGCAGATATTTGGGAAATACGAGGTTTAGCATTATGATGCAGGTAGCCTTGATCCCTGATCAAGCAGCTCTCACATGCCAATGTCACTTGCTATGTTATTCATACCAGTCTTCAGTGCCAAGTGCCAAGAATATTTCAGAATGCTTCAGAAGTTTCTCTTGCATAAAATGTGAAGAGTTTGAGGTTTTTTGATGTACCTGTATGTGAGAAGGTAACCATGGATGTGAGTCAAGTTTTGATTTAGATTTACAATGCATTAGATTTACAATCTTTAATAATCTTACCAGAATGGTGACAGGTACAAAAATATAAGATTGCCCTTAATTACAACACACCATTTTACACTGATGACATTTATATATTGTAAAAATCATGGATTTTTAATTAATTCCTAATAGTGAGCTACAGAGTCACTCTTTACTCTATTTATTAGATGACAGGGAGGAACAGAGTCAGACTCCATAGTATTTACTAGATGACAGGGAGGTACAAAGTCAGACTCCATATTATTTACTAGATGACAGGGAGGAACAGAGTCAGACTCCATAGTATTTACTAGATGACAGGGGGGTACAGAGTCAGACTCCATAGTATTTACTAGATGACAGGGAGGTACAGAGTCAGACTCCATAGTATTTACTAGATGACAGGGAGGTACAGAGTCAGACTCCATAGTATTTACTAGATGACAGGGAGGTACAGAGTCAGACTCCATAGTATTTACTAGATGACAGGGAGGTACAAAGTCAGACTCTATATTATTTACTAGATGACAGGGAGGTACAGAGTCAGACTCTATAGTATTTACTAGATGACAGGGAGGTACAAAGTCAGACTCCATAGTATTTACTAGCTGTCAGGGAGGTACAGAGACAGACTCCATAGTATTTACTAGATGACAGGGAGGTACAGAGTCAGACTCCATAGTATTTACTAGATGACAGGGAGGTACAAAGTCAGACTCTATATTATTTACTAGATGACAGGGAGGTACAGAGTCAGACTCTATAGTATTTACTAGATGACAGGGAGGTACAAAGTCAGACTCCATAGTATTTACTAGATGGCAGGGAGGTACAGAGTCAGACTCCATATTATTTACTAGATGACAGGGAGGTACAGAGTCAGACTCCATAGTATTTACTAGATGACAGGGAGGTACATAGACAGACTCCATAGTATTTACTAGATGACAGGGAGGTAGAGAGTCAGGATTTACTGCATCTATTCAGGACATGCTGAGCCTGATCATGCCATATTAAATGCGGTTAGTCAGGCAGTGCACAGTGGCCTTCTCCCGCCAGTAAGCTGAGGATACTCATTAAGAACACACTAGCATTGAAGCCTGATTAGAAGCCCGGCTACCCGCCTAATGGCTTACCAGTATCTAATGAAACCACCAGACCCCCTCCCTCCTCCTCAGTACTACCACAGATAGCAGCATTTAGCCTAGCAGCGTATGACCAGCATGCCATTGTAAACTGACCTTTGTTCAGCTCCTTAAAACACACGTGTAAAAACATGTTTATCTTTCTAGTTAAATGCCAAGGTTGGTCTTGGGTTTTTTCTCTTTTTAAACCCAATTATAAGGTCATGTTTTTTTTCTTGAGCTTGATTGCATGATCCAAATGCTGAATCATTGTGCTTCTTTGAATGGAAAATTATAACCAACCGGAGATTATTATGCCTGTGGCCATCTGTGTTATGAAGATCGCTGATAGATGCACTTATCAGCAGAGCTTATGCAGTAAGAGGGGGAATTTTCTGTTATTCTGTTTGTCCTTCAAACTCAATCTTCTCCTCTTAAAGCACTGGGTTGATTTCATAGGTCAGATGGTGTACTGGGTTGATTTCATAGGTCAGATGGTGTACTGGGTTGATTTCATAGGTCAGATGGTGTACTGGGTTGATTTCATAGGTCAGATGGTGTACTGGGTTGATTTCATAGGTCTGCTGGTGTACTGGGTTGATTTCATAGGTCAGATGGTGTACTGGGTTGATTTCATAGGTCAGATGGTGCACTGGGTTGATTTCATAGGTCAGATGGTGTACTGGGTTGATTTCATAGGTCAGATGGTGTACTGGGTTGATTTCATAGGTCAGATGGTGTGCTGGGTTGATTTCATAGGTCAGATGGTGTACTGGGTTGAATTCACAGGTCCACACGCAGTATTGTCAAAAGAATGAATCTTATTGTTTTTCATGAAGCTAAATTCCCTTTTTCAATGTTATGCAAAACAGTGGATTTTTCCTTAAATAGACATCTGGAACATCCAGCACCTCATTCTGCAAACCTACATGTTAGATACACTATTTGGCAATATTGCCATATTGACCTGAAAAACTAGGTAAATACTAAAAATCATCATTTATAAAATAAATGAGTGTATAACAGTGTTCATGATTACATTAGCTAATAACATTTAAAATAAATCAAAATTTACTTTTTCAGGATGATTCCCAGTAAAAACAACTAAAATTTTACATTTGTATTCATTGGTTTTAAAAACAATAAATGATTTTTTCCCTAACAAAGTACTTGTAAATGCACTCTCGACTCAACACAATTCCAAATTCAGAAAATGTTTTCTTTAGGGTAAAAGTGGCACACATTTGCGATCCTTGTGAATAATTAGGTCATCTTTTGGAGATCCTTGCCATGTTAGAGACTCATAAGTAGGTCACTGCCAAGCCTAAATTCATGTCCACTTCTTATACATATGAATTGTAGATACTCACCTCGACTATCCGGATGATTCAGGCACTTGGATGTATTATTGTGATCAAGATTTATATAAAAACATTTTTAGAATTAGAGATTTGTTTTCCGTCTTACTTTATTTCATATTGAGTTAAGTTAAAATAATTGATTCTTCCCTAAACTCATTATTATAATGCTGTTTCTGTTTTAAGAAATTAGTTTGAAAATTAACACCAAGCTTTCTTATTATATTTGCTCAGATTTATCTGATTATGGAAAGTTAAAATAATTTACAACTGGTAACATTGCAACAGTTATTTGGAATTTGGATTGGTTTTCCAATTAGTATTACATGGAAAGAGAAAATCCCAGTAATATAATGTTAATAGCTGACTGATTGCAGCCTGGGTTGAACATTGATGTTATTTATCAAAGCAAATAAATTAAATCACAGTCATCATACATTACCATTCCTGAAGTTAGCATTTCTTAGGATGGGATTATTTCTCTGGTAATAACTATTTGAGAAAGGGGGATCTTTATTTCTTGAACTTATACTGTTGCCTCTTGAAGAAACAACTTTTTCAGCAAGGTTGATGCTATATCTGCCACCAAGACTGAGTGCCCAATGCTTTATGAAGATGATCTTTCCTTTGCATTATCATAAAGACATCATAACCAGACATGATGCAGTTGAGTATGAATCAATCCAAAATGAGATTGTGGATTACCATCTTTATTTATATTTAACCAAAGTGCTTTTAGTGGAAAAAAGAAAAAAAAAAAAAAATGGAGAATTGCCATATTTAAACATTTTCACCTTTTTCAATCTTGGATTATAACCCAACTGCAAGTGTGAGAGACATACATTAATAAGCCATGCCGCACCCCCTTCGTGAATATACATAAATTGAGATGGCTTTATTTTGTGTTTTCCCTTTCAGACATTTCAGTATCATATGTATGGCATATCATAGAAGATAGAAGCTAGAGTTGGTTTTTCAATGGATCATATTAAACCAGAGCAAATCGGTGTCTCCTTTCCAGTTGCTATCAGATGCACATAAACAAGGAAATCTGAAAGCTAAGATAGTGCTTAATCCAATGTCAATCCCAATCCAATGTCAGTCCAATGTCAATTTATGCCGTAAACAACTAAAAGGATGAAAGCTGAAATCACAACCTTTGATGAGAACATATTTGATACATATATAAAGTTGATCATTTTATTTTCATTGCCTTAAAATGTGAATATTTCCATAGCATCCAATCCTTACATTTGATGTTTAAAAACTTACCCAAGCCTTTCATTGATTCATATTTCTGAAATATTGTCAGACAGAAAAAGTAAGGTTTGCAGTTTCTAAAAATGCTTTGCTACCTTAGCATGGTATGGATTGTATTCTTTAGGATATATTTTGGGATATATCTAAATATTTTTAATTTGATTTGAAACATAAGATTGACAGAAATGTGATGCAAGAGTTTTCATTTAGTTGATATACAATAATACTATTTATAGACACATGGCAGATATGAAACCTATTTTTATCATTTGGTTTGCACCTAGCTCATGGAGTAGACATGGCCTGAGCGATATTTTTGTTTGTTTGGGGTTTTACATCACTTTCAACATTATTTCAGTCATTTCGTGATGAGACCTACTTGTAGCAGATATAGTGCTGCCTCACTGAATTGTCATGTTGCAAGTCCTAGACATGACAACCCACCCGGTCACAGATTTACACGGTTTAACCCTTTGGCATGGGCCTCAGTTCATGTGTTAAATTGTATCATGAGTTCAATCTCCGCATGGCCTGAACGATATATGAAGGAGGATGCTGTGATTATCATCCAGAGAAGCATGTAGGAATTCTATGTACCCTTCCCAGATAAACACAATCCCATCCACCTGGAACACAAAAATGCCCGTAATAAAACTCAGATTCTGCTAAGACTACAATATTGCAATACAAGTTTAATATTGATATTGGTATCAACCAAACTGTAATTTCTATAAATAAAGCTGAGATTCTGCTAAGAATACAATGTTGCAATACAAGTTTAATATTGATATTGGTATCAACCAAACTGGAATTTCTGTAAATAAAGCTGAGATTTTGCTAAGACTCAAATGTTGCAATATACGCTTAATATTGATAACACATCAAGAAATTATATACAAACATACATATATATATACACTTAAATTACTGATGGAGTTAATTTTACCATTCTATAGTGGTATTTTCCCCAATGCTTTAAATAGAAACTGGCTGTAGCAAGGTGTACATTTAATAGAATCAACAAGATCAGAAAAGCATCTCCTTGGTTTTTTTTCCTGAGAGGCAGGTGGATGGAGTGAAGTGTGCTGAGCTGATTATTTTTGATGCCATCCACTCGAGCATAGATTGTGGGATATAAACCAGGTCAACTAAGTGCACTCATTTGCTCAGATGATTTATATGCAACTTGAGAACCTCCAGATATGCATTGATACATTCTGCTTCAGTGCATATTTATATATTAATGAGAGAATATGCGATGATCTTATGATTCACTGGGCTTCTGCTTACTCCGACATGCAAGAGTATAATAAACAAGCTATTTCTCCAGCCTGAACCTATTTGTTTCATGCTTATTCAATAACCAAAAAATATTGTTTACCGAATTATGTTTTCCCCATCTGGTAACAAAAGCAATAGTTTTCTCTTTGGAAACGGATTTTCATTTGCCTCTGTGGGAGACGGAAGCAGCAACTAGCTTAGGCAATATTCCCTTGTGACTGAAGAAGCCTGCTTCTTAAAACTCTTTCACTAGTCTGGTCCTTAATCAAATCACGATGTCTAATTATGGGAAAAAGGCTGTTATCATCAAGTTTATAGCACAATTATCTACATATTTATAAATGGGTCAATGTCTTGTTTAAAAAAATTCTTAGACTGTCGATATTTAATTTTTTTTTATTGCAATGATGCCAACTGATAGATATATTACAACCTCATGAAGGTAGATAGCACCAACACAAGTCAGTAATGTGTAAACAGTGGAAGAAAATAGTACCAATGACAAAAATGATGTCTAAACACTTGATGATCGCACCATTGACAGTCATGTAAAAGCAATGCAGGTAGATAGCACCAATGACAATAAAATGTCAATAGTAATAGTAGACTGCACAAACTCACAGATCTTTATGTTTTGAGTTCTCAGAGAATATTTTTACTTTCCTACCTATGTATATTCACAATAGGACTGGTCGCTGCCTCATTCTACATCACAAGTGAAGTTTTATGGGGGTATGTAAAGCAAGCCCAAGGGTACTATGTTTGGGTATTTATGGTGTGCTTTTAAGAGCAAAAAGAAGCTTTCATTTGGTTGTGAGACAGGAAGTACCTTTAGACTTAGAGTGGACATTAATTCATGTCAGGGAATATTGCTTCATATTGACATTGGAAGCAGCAATATATCCCTGGAAGCAGAATTCCCAAAAATTGGGCATTTTGCAATTTCTGTCTTTTTATGAATTTGATCAAAATGAATGTTGAGGATTAGGCTTGTGTGATGATAGATTTAATGTGTATCAGCCACAGCGTCCTTATCGAATCACAGTGTTTGTGCAAGCTGAATACTACATTGATCATTGAGCTGAAAGCAAACAAGTGTGACAAGTGAGCGATAATAAGTGATGTTGGCATTCACATCTGCACACTGCAATTCAAAGCCAAGCATACTTTGCCAGCTAATTACCACACAACAGGAGAATATTTACACAACACAGGAGAGACAGGGAAACAGGTTATCTTAGATCATTGTGGTGGCATTGTCTGTCATTAATCCACAGATTAACAAGTGGGATTCCGTAAATTAGGATAATCCATCAAACAGTTTTAGATAGCACCCAAGCTTCTCAAATAAAGGAGAGCTCAAAGTAATCGATTCTCCTGTAAATTCATCGCATCTAGGAAAGCGAGAAATTAAAATGAGAATTCAAGTGAAACAGTTGGAGGTCTGCACTACAGTATCAGCAAATACTTTTATTGATGTGAGGGATAATTTGATTAAATTAGAAGCATTGATTAGCTTATCTTCACCTGTAGATACTCCCAGTAATCTATTGATCTTGTCTCCTGTAGACATCCCTCCCAGCAAAGCTTGGCATTGTTCCCGCCCTGATGTCACCTATATTAAGACCATTTTCTGAAAGGACTGTCAGCTTTTTTGACACATACAGACTCTATACACTGGCTTTAATCTATATTCAACACTTTAACACAATTATTTGATAGCATTTGAATTGTACCTCTTCCTCCCTGTTTGTCAGGGGGGAAGGGGTTTTTTGTGTTGAAGTTGGAACAGAAAGAATAATTGAACAGAAAATTATAAATTACTTAGTACTCTTTGATTGATTTTCTTCCAGTATGTGATTTACAGCAGAAAAAGTTGACAAATTTGCCGAAAGTGAAATGTTGATTTAAAGCTAATATTTTTCTTCCTTGCTTGTCAAGTGAATGAAACCTGAACTTACAAAAACATCTAGATGATGATTAATAAATAAGAGTACAAAAAGGAAGAGATCTAAGGCTAGAAAGTAATCAAGTTCTGGCACCCTGTGAAAAATGCATAACTCCTAAGACAGAGCCATTTTGGAGTGAGAATTTGATGAGCTCTCACATACATTTTCCAAAAGGGAACATATCTCAGGCTAGAAAGTAATCAATTTCTGTCACCCTGTATATATGCATAGCCCCTAAGATAGAGCCATTTTGGAGTGAGAAATTGACGAGCTCTCACACACATTTTTCAAATGATGCCACCCCAATCAATTTACAAACTTATCAGAGTACAAAAATATTCCAATCAGACCAACCCATTTATGTCAGTTTATGTGATCAGATTTGACAAAACGACGATGACGTGGAATGCATTTGGGAGGTAGAGGGAGATAGGGAGTGTTCACAGTGCTCTATCTCGGGCTTTACATGCCCCAAAGTGCTGCTCCTTAATTTAATTGTGAGATATTGGTCCGCTCAATAATCATGACAGCGCCTCTCTTCTCGTGGTCGGAAAATGAAGATTGTTTGTGACATAATTGCATTAGACGTGGATAAAAGATCATATAAAGCCATGCATTAGTAACCCCAAATATGTACCGAATACATCAAACTGTTTCTGAATAATGAGTATTTTTATATCAGTTTGTTTAGAAGCATGTGATCATGTATATAATATGTCTCAGAGTCCATTCTTTTTGGCTGCTTGTTTTGTGTTTTTTTTTCTTTTTTTCTTTTTTGTCAGTTTCATTTAAGCCTTAATTAATTTGATAGTAATCAAATTTACTTCTTTTTTTGTCATTATGATAAGTGAAATCAGCCAATTATATGTAGATCTTGATATTCACAAGACACTACAGTAAAACAGACAAACTTCACACCAGTTAATTCATCTCTCCAAAGTATTGGACTGGAATTAATTCAATTTGTTCAGACTTTTTAAGAATAATTTGGCTTGATGGAATATGATGAGCACGGTGGAATGATTAAAAGCATGTTTGTGTCTTTTCATGCCTTTTTTATGTGGGTAACCTTATTGAAAGCTTATATAGGCAGAAATAATTGTTTGTCTCCTTGTGATAAATTAGGTTCATAAACGAAGCCTCTGAATTGATTGCATCAGATTTGGGAAGACGAAGGCAAATTCTGCAAATACTGATCAGCTCATTACCGCATCAAGCCTGGAATGGAACCAGTCAATTGGCACAGTGCTAGAATACACTGCCCACTGGGCTGCCAGAATAAACTGCCCAGTAGACTTGCCTGCCATTTATTGCTGTAAATATCGTTTTTGTGTTATTCTGTAAGATTTTTCACTGCCTATAATCAGGTTGTGATAGAATAGGATCCCCTACATATTTACCCCCAAACATTCTCTCTCTGTCTCTCTGTCTCTCTGTCTCACTTTTTCCCTGTCTCTCTTTGTCTCACTCTCTGTCTCTCAGACTCTTTCTGTCTCTGTCTCTACATCTCTATCTTTTTTTCTGTCAATGTCTGTCTCTTTTGTTTGTGTCTATCTCTTTCTCTCTCTGTCTCTATCAAACTCTCACTCTCTTTCCCCCTCTCCCACACTATCTGTCTCTGTCTCTCTCACTCTCTTCTCTACTCTCCCACACTATCTGTCTCTCTCTATTCTCTCTCAATTTCTATCATACTCTCTCACTCTCTTTCCCACTCTCCCACACTATCTGTCTCTCTATTCTCTCTCAGTCCCTATCACACTCTGTCACTCTCTTTCCCACTCTCCCACACTATCTGTCTCTCTCTCTATTCTCTCTCAGTCTTTATCACACTCTGTCACTCTCTTTCCCACTCTACCACACTATCTGTCTCTCTCTATTCTCTCTCAGTCTCTATCACACTCTCTCACTCTCTTTCCCACTCTCCCACACTATCTGTCTGTCTCTATTCTCTCTCAGTCTTTATCACACTCTCTCACTCTCTTTCCCACTCTCCCACACTATCTGTCTGTCTCTCTCACTCTCTTTCCCACTCTCCCACACTATCTGTCTCTGTCTCTCTATTCTCTCTCAGTCTTCCCCTCTCTCCTGCCATACCAATGGATATTTTAACATTCCTGCACTTTCTCACCATTTTGTTCAATCTTTCCAGTTAACTCTCCAAATCTCAATTTCTCCTTTTTTCACTCTCAATCACTGAATGTCTCTCTCTCTCTGTTTTTAATACTCCCTTTCTCTCAGCAGCAGTGTTCAGTTCTTTCAGTGAATATTTTTTTATTTCAATATGCAGCAAGTACAGATTGAGTTTCATATGACATTTGTTTGAAAAATGTTCATTTGAGATATTCAGTACTGCTTCCATTCAATCCTAATCTTCTTCCTGAAACATGACTTAAGCTTACTGCAAGAAACATTATCCCAACAAACAAAGAAAAAGAAATGGAATGATATATCTAAGATGATTTGAAAGGGTAGATGTGCAACATCATTGTAATTTGATTTTCCAACTTTTTTTTCAACTTCACTCTGAAAATAATGTCTGGAAGATGTTTTTGCAAATTGCAAATAGCAGACAATTCATGTTTTGTACATTGTAATAGCTACAATAAAATTCTTGAGAACTGATGGGATGTGGGTTTTTAGCTCAGATCTTTATTGTCCTGTGACAATTATATTTGAAAGTCTGTCTGGGCGTGAATGTTTTGGCTGACGAGTATAAGGCAGATATAATTTTAACTGCATAATATATTTTTGGTCTGTGGCCAATTTCTAAGCAGTAATTTCCTGTCCAAAATTTGTGACAGGAAAGACATTGTGCAGGGAAGCTTGCTTATATGTTTTCAGAGAGAGTGTCACAGTGCTAACAAGCTCCATCTATAGGCAAACAATACTCGTAAATATGCTGACGTTGTATGGGTATTGCACTCCATAAAAAGTATACTCAATGAAAGTAGACTGCCTCTCGAAATAAAGACTGTATAAAACGGACAAGTCATCGACATGATTGTGTGAATTTATGGAGACTCAGTACGGCACCAGTAGAGAGAGCTGACAATAGACTGTTCTCCTCTCCCATCACTCAGAATACTAGATTGAAAAAGAGGCTTTCCTGTCTCCATTAGGAATCGTGGCCTGCTTGCCTCCTTCAAAATGCATGATTTTTCATCTTCATATGAAAAATATATTTTTCATGCATCCATCTGAAAACATGGTTCAAAGAAAATCTGTTATATCTATGACTGAAAATATGGCTGGTTGTTTGAACTATTTTTCTCTTCAACTTGATGAACGTCATGATTTTGTCCAAGGTAGTAGTATTTTAGTAGTATTTTTGGTTTGAGTCTCTGAATTATATATGAGCAATGTTTGAAATATGGTTTAAAAAGTTTAAACTTACTTGCCATTGTTAACCTGTTTAAATCAATCAGATAATGAAAAAATGATAGACAGAGACTTCAAAGGGTTGGTGGTCCTTAGAATTTGATATGTTCACTCCTGACTTATCATGATTATTGTAAACAATACAATCCTCTTTAAAAAAAAACTTTGTTTGAGATTTATTCTTTGAGCGGTAGCATTATGTTTTGGGACTTTTGTGAAGTGGCAACCGTGTCCTTAGGCCTGTAATTTGGGAAATGTTACACGGGAATTATATGGACAACAAATACCCAGATGAGAAGAATCTGGGATGAATCCTAAAAAGAAAGGAGACAATTTTAATTGGCATGGCAGCATAAGGGTTACAATATAAGTAGATATATGAGTTGCTCAGCATGCAACATAATCTGACAATATTCACAAAATAATTCCTGAATATAGTATTTCATAAAAGTTTTCATGTGAAATACAATGTCTGTTTTTGAATTCCATATTTGACATGGAATTACCATTTTACAATTCTTTTAAAGTTATCTAAGATTGGGCCAGAATAGTGAGGTAATTTTTTATTTGAAAGTGTTGAATGCAGTATGGCATACCCAAGTCTTCGTCTGTGAATTAGTTTAAGGAGTGGAGTATGTAGTAATATGAGTAATCTCATCACATATTAAACTCTTGCAGTATTCTATTCCAAATGTCGCATAGAGTTACATGTACAACAATGCAACATATATTTCTTTCAATACTATATCGTTTTTTCATTACTTAGATACTTTCTGCGATTTAATATAAGACAGTTGCTTAACTGTGCATGTAGATTCTGCAGTGAGGGGGAAGAAATTTTCTGTCATTCCATCTGTCTCTCAACTTTGATCTCCTCCTCTGAAACTACTGGTCAAAGTATTTAGCTACAAGCAGAGAAGACATATTTTTATGGGACCAATTCTACCTAATTTCCATTTGGCACAAAAAAATTTCATTTTTTTATGATTTTTGAAAACAATCTTTTTGCTATCACTGAGTTGTCAAGGGGGTTGACATTTTGAATAACAAGACAAAAATCAGTTAATGAGAATCGAGATAACAAATTCAATATGTAATGCACTTTTTGATTGGCGAAAATGGTCATCTGCTCAAGTCTACTTATGAAAGGATTTAAATGATCATTTATGAAGCAATTTGCAGGCATTTTCAGAAAATCTTCAAAAACTAAACCAAAAAAAATATCAGCATAGCTGAAAGGCTTTTGGTTTTAAGATTAGATGACCTGTGTTTCAGCTATTGCAGGAATGACAATGTTAATAATATTTGTAAGAATATATATATAACATTTATATCAGACAGTGCCTGTCGCTTGAAGTAATATCTCTGGACAAAAATGCTTTGAGACTTTTCTTGAAGACATTTGCACTGATCCTCTAGTCCTAATATCATTAGGTTATTTCAGAGTTTAGGGGCTATTATAAAATATGAATGAAACACTGGCAATGGCCAAACTGCAGTCGATAAGATGAATTATACTAATAAGGAAATTTCAGATTCAAAGCATTCATTAACAAGCCAGTATCAGAGCTATTGTGTTCTTGTTATACAATCTTTATATAAGTATATTGCAATCTGTGTAATGTACCGGTATGTCACCATTACAAGGCAAAACTGGGATAAACAACGGTGTGAAGCTGAAAGGCAGAGGCGACAATGTCCTGAACATGCTGCTCCTGCTGTACCGGATGTGCCGTGTGCAAAGAATTGGGTCAAATTCGATTGTAGCGCTGTGAAGGTGCAGTGGATGAGAGCAGATAGCGAGAATTGTCAATAAATAAAAGAAATATACCTAGAAAATGTACAAAAGTAGCTCACTCAGGTCAAATTTGTAACGCCGGGCAAGGTAGCTTGATTGTAATAATTGTAAAATAAAATTTACAATGAGAAGTAACCTGCAGACATGTAACTCTGTGATACAGCGGTTGCTTTGATCATGGAGAGATATCCAAGCAGGATATGGTTGTTTGGCTTATTCTACCTCCATCTTATAATACTACTACAAATAAGGAGAGAATCCCTTAAATTTTCCCTTTAAAGTCAACAAGAAAGTGACCAATATATTTTCCATCAGATTAAGAAAGTTATTCGCATCAAATTTATGCCTTAATAACTTTGGTTATTTGTCTCAAAATGTTTGTGATATCAAATTCAATATTGAAATGTGAGAATGGTTTTGGAATGTACCATACATGTGATACATGTACAGTTTAGATTGAGTGTATTTGGAGACTCTGAGTCCCAGGGTGCATCAAGTCTGTACAGCATCTGTCACAAGGTAACATGCAATGGCATTTGTTCTGGAGGTCTGTGATAGAAGCTAGGAAGGTCAAACCTAGACAAAAATGGCTGCTGAGGATGCACAGCATGAGACAGCAACTTTAAATTAACACTAAAAACAATTGAATTTTTGAAGGCAAAACATATCACTGAGGACTAGAGACAAGGAGATCAAATTGTCTTGAAGTTCTTGTTTCATCAGATAGACACGTGTTTGTCACCAATACATACTTGCTATTATGATAGAACGGTTTCATTTCCTATTATGAATATTGACACTGATAGTTTAGATACATTGACATTTTCCATTTATCTTTAGTAATAACATTTTTTGACCTTTGAATCTGTTCTGAACTGCTTCAGCAAGAGCTAAAAAAGACATTTTATTTATACGATTTTGTATGTGAAAGTCTAGTGCAAGGGATGGACCAATCTGTTACATTATTGAATACCTTATTATTATTTCTACAGTTCCTAGGAGACTTTTAAGAGAAGTGTCATGAGAACAAATCAAGGAAATTGGATAGAGATTTCCTGCCACTGTGGCCGAGCCAGTTAGGATAAGAGCCTGTGTCCTCTGTGATGACTGAGTTTACCAATCATCTTTCATTCTGCCGGAATAGCCTTGCGTAAAACCGCAGTCGTAAAAGTTTGATTGTTGAGGTAAAACGAAGCATCTTTAACAATCGCCTCGAGAACCAACATTTTCATCTGAAGTACCGATTTGTTTTTTCACTCCCTGCTCACATTGAGATAACAACTGTTTCTGTCAGAATAAGTGTGATTTTGAAAACCAAATTGAATTAGTGTGATGGAAAGCGCATTGCGTCCTCATCCTGGCTGAGAAGGCTCTATATATAAAGCAGTATATCTCTGAGGCACCAGAGTTTCTGCTGTGCTATATCTTATGTCTGTACCCGGTTAAGGCATAGAGCGACCTCTCCAACTCAATATTTGATAAGAAATCTTTTAGGCTTGCAAAGCACAAATATCTTATTTAATTAGACACATGTAATGTTAGATTCTGTCTGGAAGGCAAAATTTGATGCTTGTTGGTTGAGGTTTGTTTTTATTTAATGTAGACAAACGAAAAAAAAACATTTTGCATGGTTTATACTGTCTGTATTACTGCTTTTGGGTTTTCATGCCAATAAGTGGTTTTTGTAAGACCATTTCAGTCCTATTTTTGGGGGGCACTTGTTGTTTTTATTTTCAGGCTTAGTACTGAGTAAACTGGAGCCATTTTAAAAATAAGTATCCTAAATATTACGATGTAGATTCATCATATCTCTGAAAGTATTCACCACAAACTTTTGGCAATCTTTAAATGAATCAATGGATATAAACATTTGACAATTATTTTCTCCTGTTAAGAATAAAAGTAGAATTATCATATTCTGGTGCAACTCTTCCATTACAGATACACACTTCAGTTCAATAAGAAAATCCATCATTTCTTGGCCATGTTTTAGTACTCTAATCTAAAAATATATGATCTATGATATCATTTTCAACACCAGATAAAAAATTCTGAGCTGATCCAATATTTCAAGCCCTTTACACTAGATAGTTGATTGTTATACACTGATTACACTCAAAAAGAGGGGATATAGCGATCCACTCTCAGTCAGTCCTTCCTTCCTTCCTTCCGTGTACCTTGTGAATATGATATGTTTCATTTCCTTAATGTCAAACCTAAAAGCTTTGCTGCCATTCTGCTTTCTGCAAAGGAGACATCGTTCTCAGAGGTTAACTTACCGGTAAATTTTGACAAATTGAAGACCTCAAAAGTAAATCACATATTGTTATGAATGTTATATGCTTTTCTGCTACCTCAGGTGAAGAGCTTAGCAGCACTGCTTTTAGAAATTTGACACTATTTTAAAAAACAGATTTGCTTAAAGAGAAAATTCGAAATTCTTTATCGTTGAAATGATACTATATGCAATTGGCACATTAAATGGCATTTTAATCATTATAATTAAAAAGCCAAGATAATTTCAGGGCAATGCAGGTATCATTAGCAATAAAGGGATAGAATGGCAATTGAATTAATTTAATTGTAAATGTTAAGGCCTCATTAGGAGGGGAAATGTTCCCTGGAGTATTCTGCATTTATTGCATATAACAAACCACATGAAGATTTCAATGGAATATTTAATCATCTTCACTTTAACAGATTACATGATTTCAATTGTGCATAATATACATTTACAGACCAATAGATATGAAGCGATAAAGCCATTGTTGAGATACAAGATTGGGCAGAGACAAAAAGTCATGTCAGTTGATAAGGAAGGAATTATGAAACACATGGAGAGGAATGTCTCGGGTCTGGAGATAAGCGTATGGTGTATGGCGTCTCTCCCAGATGTCACAAGCGTTCCCTGCATGGATGATGCCACTTATTACTGTGTATATCTGAGACCGAAGTTATGGCTGGTAATGATTGCAGCCTAGCCAGGGAATGTGGCAGGGAACTTTGTCTCAGATACATAACATATACATGTACAGTAGTTATGGCTGGTAATGATTGCAGCCTAGCCAGGGCATGTGGCATGGACAGGGAGCTTTGTCTCAGATACATAACATATACATGTACAGTAGTTATGGCTGGTAATGATTGCAGCCTAGCCAGGGCATGTGGCATGGACAGGGAACTTTGTCTCAGATACATAACATATACATGTACAGTAGTTATGGCTGGTAATGATTGCAGCCAAGCCAGGGCATGTGGCATGGACAGGGAGCTTTGTCTCAGATACATAACATATACATGTACAGTAGTTATGGCTGGTAATGATTGCAGCCTAGCCAGGGCGTGTGGCATGGACAGAGAGCTTTGTCTCAGATGCATAACATATACATGTACGGTAGTTATGACTGGTTATGATTGCAGCCTAGCCAGGGCGTGTGGCATGGACAGGGAACTTTGTCTCAGATACATAACATATACATGTACAGTAGTTATGGCTGGTAATTATTGCAGCCTAGCCAGGGCATGTGGCATGGACAGGGAGCTTTGTCTCAGATACATAACATATACATGTACAGCAGAAAATAAGCTTTGTCTGTAGTTTTTTTGTGAGTGAGTTGTATTTGGATACACTCTTTTATGTATTTATATTAGCAGACTTTAACATGCTAGTATTATAGATTATTTAACTGTTTGGCTTGCTGCAATGCAACCTGCTATGTCTCATTAGATTTTAAAAAAGAATTATCACACATGTTTATAGATATAATATCTACAGTGCAATTCTATAATTGATGGCTTAAATTTTTTTTGTACGTATATTTGTATATGTTTCTGTGTTTATATATATTCAAGGTGGAAGTAATTGTTGTCATGCTGTCGACACGTGTCTGCGATTGAGTGCCCGCCAGAGTAGCTGATGGGATGTGATAGTTGCATGTTGTATCATGACAGTGAATGGCATGGCTTACATTGTGGGCGGAGATAAACTCATGTCTCCTCTAGATATAATATAAACGGCCAAGTGAAGAAATAAACAGACTCTCAGCTCACTGTTTGAATACGGCAGCGACGTAACTGCCAGTGGCTCCTTGCACTTAATTGGGGCAGACCTCTATTATGGAGACTAGATTGGCCAGACATGGCAACCTGTCATGTGCATGTGACAGCTACAGTGGCTTTGTGTTCACAGAGTTAACCTTTATTAGACCCTGTGTATTCCAGCAAGGTTTGGTCCATGCTAGGGTCAAACTCACGGTCTTGATGACAAGAAAAGGTTGCCAAAATGCACACTGCCAGACACATTTGTATTCCTGTGGTGTTATTCTGGCAAATTATGCCTGACCTTTGGTCATGTTGGTCTGTTTATAAACATCATAGTTCATATTTAGAGTACTGTTCAGCCTGCTAATTTACACTCTATTTATATTTAACAATCTTGTTTTATGTTCAAAAAGCTAAATTTTCATCAAACAATTATGTGTCCTTTGGTGATTTTCTTCATAAACGTTTCTCTCAGATTAAGACACTCTAGAAATATCCCTTTGTACATTGTATTGTATTTTGAAATATTAACTAAGAAAAGAAAAAGACATTTAAGATTAGAATTACCAATAAGATGTTTTTAATCCAAAGATTGACAGTTTATGAAGGCCTAAATTCTACTTATCTTTCAGTTCATATAACATAAAAATCCTTTGACAGTTAATATTTAAAAATACAATCTAGATTGGAATTTCATGATTAAATTTAATTTGAAATTTCAAAATCAATTTTAGTTTCAATTTGAATATTTAAAATCAAATTTAATTTCAGTTTGAAATTTTATATTGGGATACCTTGGAGATGACACATATAAGTTGTTAGAAGAAACTATAAAAATGCCATTCATGGTGAAAGATAACACAAAAACTATATTATACAGTATGTGCTTTTTCAAAAGAATAACCAAGAAGGATATATTGAATAATTGAAGGTCATATCATATTTGAAACCTTTCTGCATAAAACTTCAATTTGAATGGCATTTTTGTAGTAAATGCATTTATATCTATAGGTGTTATGTGCTTCAGCAGTGCCATTGAAATGATGCAGTTATCTTGTTGGCTTGCAATGGCTGTGACTTGATCAAGTTTTTAAGTGTGTTGACTATCTCAGCATAGTTTGCACAGTGGAGAGGGAGACTCTCTGTCATTCTGTCTGTCGGTCAACATTGGTCTTTCACTGTACCTCTCTTTTGTAAAGACTGTTCAAACTGACACCGTTGATTTAGCAATGGATCGGAGCATTGGTTATATTAATGGAGGACAGGGAGTGGTGGGTTCGACTCCCACTACTGATGGTGTTACTTTCACACTGGTCAAAAATCAATTTGATATTTCTGTTGTTGCTGAAAGGGTCATAAAATCATCATTTCACTCTTATAATCTAATTTAAGCCTCAGTACAAGGCTTTCAGAAAAAGAAATGTGGAGACAGAGTGTGCATGCAATGAAAGGTTCTGCACTGAGGCATATGCACCTGGAACATCCACTGTTTCATATAAGGATAACCTCAGTTTGTGACATCTGGAAGAAAAGAAAGTGGGGCGATCTAGGATGCCCCAATATTGGCTAATTTGATATTAAGTCAAGAACATGTGAGTGAATTATTTAGGCTGACAGATCTCTCAAGTTGGTTCTAGTGGAAGGATTAAATAAAGAGTCCGAAGGACGAGTGAGATCCTTCTACCAGAACCAATGAGAGAGATCTGTCAACCTGAACACTGCACTAACCTATGTTCAATATTACAACATATAATAATTTGGAGATTTGGAACTTCCAATGGTGAGTCACAAGAAAGGATGTCTTTAGTTACTATTTAGGTTCTATTTAGGTTCTATCTAGGTTCTATTTAGGTTCTATTTAGGTTCTATTTAGTTATTATATAGTTACTATTTTGTTACTATATTGTTACAGTTAAGTTACTATTAAGTTACAGTTTAGTTCTATTGTTCGGCCTTTCCACCGGAGAGGAACAAAAAGGTTGTCATGCCTGTTGATTGTTCACTCGTGTTCCGGTAAAGGCCGTACCGGCACCTACTTGGCTCTGGACTACCTGCTGCAGCAGGCGGAGGCTGAGGGGGCGGTGGACATCTGTACCGGCACCTACCTGGCCCTGGACTACCTGCTGCAGCAGGCGGAGGCTGAGGGGGCGGTGGACATCTGTACCGGCACCTACCTGGCCCTGGACTACCTACTGCAGCAGGCGGAGGCTGAGGGGGCGGTGGACATCTGTACCGGCACCTACCTGGCCCTGGACTACCTGCTGCAGCAGGCGGAGGCTGAGGGGGCGGTGGACATCTGTACCGGCACCTACCTGGCCCTGGACTACCTGCTGCAGCAGGCGGAGGCTGAGGGGGCGGTGGACATCTGTACTGGCATTTACCTGGCCCTGGACTACCTGCTGCAGCAGGTGGAGGCTGAGGGGGCGGTGGACATCTGTACCGGCACTTACCAGGCCCTGGACTACCTGCTGCAGCAGGTGGAGGCTGAGGGGGCGGTGGACATCTGTACCGGCACCTACCTGGCCCTGGACTACCTGCTGCAGCAGGCGGAGGCTGAGGGGGCGGTGGACATCTGTACCGGCACCTACCTGGCCCTGGACTACCTGCTGCAGCAGGCGGAGGCTGAGGGGGCGGTGGACATCTGTACCGGCAGCTACTTGGCTCTGGACTACCTGCTGCAGCAGGTAGAGGCTGAGGGGGCGGTGGACATCTGTACCGGCACTAACCTGGCCCTGGACTACCTACTGCAGCAGGCGGAGGGGGCGGTGGACATCTGTACCGGCACCTACCTGGCCCTGGACTACCTGCTGCAGCAGGCGGAGGCTGAGGGGGCGGTGGACATCTGTACCTGTCTCAGTCTGCTCAGGGCCAGCAGGATCAACATGGTCAAATCCCTGGAGCACTACGTCTTCCTGCATGAAGCCCTTTGTAAAGCTCTGATACCAGCAAACTAAGGCGCCAGGAGACGACCATGATGATGACCATGATATCATATCTTAATTAAAATGTGCTTCACTTTTTTTAAATCTTTAATTTGTTTCTGATATTTTAAAGGAATTCTTTTGTACAATGGTGTTTCTGTCCATGTGGTGATTGCCCAACATTAGAGCATCCATGATTAATTACATTCAGGAATGCATACAGATATAAAGATGTCTTCATGTGTTCCTGTTATAATACAATACTTTATATCAAATGTACATCCCATATTCAAGTTTCACCATAAGGAGAGTGAGCAATCAATGCCTCAATATCTCAATATAAAGCTTCAAAGAATCCTATACATTCAACTTTGAAAATAGGTATTCCGATATTATAACATATAATAATTTGGAGACTTGGAACTTCCAATGGTGAGTCACAAGAAAGGATGGAACATTAAAGAGTTTGAACTTCAGCAGCCAGCTGCGAATGCTTTAATTGATATTTAGTTACTATTTAGGTTTTATTTAGTTATTATATAGTTACTATTTTGTATCTATATTGTTACAGTTAAGTTACTATTAAGTTACAGTTAAGTTCTATTACGTGGCCTTTCCACTGAAGAGGAAAAAATAGGTTGTTACGCCTTTTGATTCTAAATCATTTAACACCACCTTTAAAAAAATACTTTTCTTCCTGGTTTGTGTGAATGTAATTCATGCCTCAGTCACAGAAATATACAGCTCACATTCTGAGTGCCTCTAAACAATATACAATCTGGAGATTGATGCATTTACCTTTATAATAATAATTATATGAATATCATGATCATAATTGCAAACAAAAGAGGAGTGGATTATGTGATAAATTAATAATGCATGGCTGCGATTTCTATCAATCCACTGGATCCACTGGATTGGAGACTGGTCTGAATGAATGATGGCTGAAGCAAAATATACTCCATATTGCATAATTATTTTTGCAACTCTCTGTGATATTTGTATTTCAAGGGATCCAAGATATATACATTGCTACGAGCACTCTATATTTTCTGATGGAACTGACAAGAGGGACTGGACATTCAGAGTGCTAGCTGACCTGCCCGGAGGTAGCATCTCAGTCAACATGTGTCTGGTAGAATGCAGAGTGCACAACTTCACATATGCTGGGCTGATAGGTAATACATCCCAATACATTGAATGTTTGTGTGGTGACACTCTGCATGATGATTACAGTCGAGTGCTACAGGGCAGTCATGGTATCTGCAGCGTGGTGTGTCCCCTGGACCCTGGTGATACATGTGGCAAATTCCACACTCCAAGTGTAGCTTACATTAGTCTCTATTATGCAGAATGTCTGGAAGGGTGGGCAGGTATAAGATGTGATATCAGAACTATCACTACATCTATACCTTCCACAGAGCAGCAAACAATACACCAGACTGACACCACACCAGATATGGAAGCATTCAGGGACCAAACGTCATCCACATCCAATCCCGCCATTATTGGATTAACCATACCACTGGTAATTGTTTCAATTCTTTTGATTCTTGCAATTATCATGATTATATATTTCATAAGAAAACAACAAAACAAGCAAGACCAGCATGATGGAATACATGTACCATCTGCACATAGCAGTGTTCCTGCTGTCACTCTACAGAATGCTGTCATAGTGAGTGATGAGTATGAAATCCCAGAGCTATCCGGCCCTTCTGGAATGATTCCGCTCAGTGACATCTTACCGGAGCACACTCCAGGCAGCATGGAACATCACATCTACGAGGGCATCTATGTCAACCACAGCCTCAAAACACCAATCAGGGTGCAGGATCTCACAGATCATATGAGAAAAATGAGACTTTCACCAAGTGGATTTAAAAAAGAATTTGAGGGTTTACCATCAGGCAAAATGGCTGAATGCACAGCAGCAGAAACAAATGGAATATTCAAGATCAAGAACAGGTTCACTAACATTCTACCCTATGACCATTCCCGAGTTGTCTTAGAGAAACTAAATAACAATCCTCTCTCTGACTACATAAATGCTAATTATGTTGATGGATACAGGAAGCAGAGACAATTCATTGCCACTCAGGGCCCCATGCCAAGCACTATCAGTGATTTCTGGCGTATGGTTTGGGAACAAAAGTCTCATCTGATTGTCATGATTACCCAGCTGAAGGAGCAGAGAAAGTCCAAATGCGCACAATATTGGCCAGAAAACCAAAGGAACTTTGCTCAAATAAGTGTTGACTTGGAGAAAGAAGAGAAATGGCGCAAAGATGAGATTATAATGAGAAATTTTACACTTCAGAGCGGATCCCAGATTCAACATGTCAAACAGATTCAGTTCACTGGATGGGCAGACCAGCAGGTTCCAACTCAGGCCTCACTCTTCCTGAAACTGCATGCCAAGGTTCGCCATGAGATGGAAGCGGCCTTGGGACCAGTGATTGTTCACTCGTGTTCCGGTACAGGCCGTACCGGCACCTACCTGGCCCTGGACTACCTACTGCAGCAGGCGGAGGCTGAGGGGGCAGTGGACATCTGTACCTGTCTCAGTCTGCTCAGGGCCAGCAGGATCAACATGGTCAAATCCCTGGAACACTACGTCTTCCTGCATGAAGCCCTTTGTAAAGCTCTGATACCAGCAAACTAAGGCGCCAGGAGACGACCATGATGATGACCACGATATTACATCTTAAATGTGCCTCACTTTTTTTAAATCATTAATTTGTTTCTGATTTTTTAAAGAAACTCTTTTGTACAATGATGTTTTCTGTAGTTGGAGGACACGAATGATATCTTATTGCCTTTCAAATAGAATTTTTGTTCAGATCTATCAGGTGAAGCCTCCAGGTGATAATGCTACCATCTGTGTGACCATGTCTCAGAAAATATATATAATTATATATTCCATGTAATTAGATCCTAACATGTGGGGCATAATTACCTGATTTTTGAACCTATTCTACTGAGTTCTATTCTGTTGAGTTGTAAACTGATGCTTGTTGCAGAAGTTCATGTCATTCTAATTATATAAATAGGATTCTAATAAACACACTTCTACAAAGGCAATAAGTGTCATCATAGAGGTACTAAGAGGCAAAATGGTTTCAAGTTTATATGCCATTGGCTCATGACATCATCAAAAACATTGTCATTTGAATAGTGCTAGAAGTATGTCTAACTGGGTTAAGCTGCTTTGAGTCTCATCTGGGCTTATAAGTTTACACTACCTGTCTTTACCCCATCACATGCAGCTATGGGTTGACACAAGATCTCTGAAGACAGTGTAAGTCTCTGTCTTAATTTGACTATTTACTAGTTGAAATGTAATATGTCATGATATTCATTTACTTATGTGCTTTTTATAGACCAAGATTGAGGATTTGTGCCTGACACCTTTAAGTTATATTTTCAGTCCTGGTGTTCTGTTCATATCTAGATTGAATATGATATCAATATTCAATACTAATAGTAAATAAAACAAAGTTGTGTGTAGAAATAAAAAAAATATCTTGATATCTGGAGTGAAGCATTAATATATTTGTCATTGTTGTGAGGTGCCATGTAATGTGTGTATCAGCTTGATAGATGGGTTCCAGCTCACACGCTTTAGTACCACAGGAAGTGGCCCCCTAGGACATTAAAGCTCAAATGATTGATAACTGTACCAAAGAAAAAAACAAATTTGGTCTGTGACTTGGATGATTCTGTTTATTGTTATGAGCTGTCTATATATATATCCCCTTGCATATTTATACAAAGAAAAAGACTCCTGTCAAAGACTAGCCACAATAAATAACATTTGCAAAATAAGTAGGAAAAAAGCCTGAAGGAAAAGATTCCTGGGAAATCAATTTACAAAATGACCAACTGAGCAATGCTCAATGAAATGGGCCAGGAATGTGTGTGCACACACATTGGCTTCAGTCAGGAACTATGGAACAATAAAATTAAATTAGGCCAGCAATCTTTTATCTTCTTCCCACATTATCTGGTTAATTCTGGTTAAATGACCCATTTCTGATGGAATGAGGGAAACTTTTAACCACCTCAAAATGTCAGTTGCGCTTACATGAACATGGTCAAAATAATTGGGGTTGGTCGGCAGAGTTCAATTTATTTAGTCCTTCTATATGAGTTCAATAGTTAATCTGTATGATGCTAGATTTTAATGAGAATAGAGAACTGGGGTAATTGCTGTTTGTCCATCTCATATACATTGTACCTCTCACAATATTCTCCCATGTGTCCATCAACAGTTGTCCAGCCACGGGTTGTGGTGCAGTTGGTTATAGTGTAAGCTTATTAGCACCAGTTCCTCTGTGATGATCCAAAGGTTCATGGGTTCGATTTCCGGCCATGCTGAGACTAAATTCTTGTTACAATTTCTTGTATGAGCTGAGGCCTGTGCATGGAGGGTTAACCCATTGTCCTTGTTAATCTGTGACCGGGTGGGTTGTCATAGATCTGTGACATGACAATCCAGTGAGGCAGCACTATATCTGCTAAAAGTAGTTTTCATCATGAAATGACTGATTTGATAGAATTATTTAATCAATAAAAAGCATGTTTTATCAATATCTCATTTTGTGAAATACCTTCATATTTCGAAAGACTTTTTTTTAAAGTTCTGCCCTTTGGTAAACAATAAATGTTCTCGCATTACAAACAACATATAGAAGTAAATTCAAATTTGCACCAAATTGCACCATATGGGTATCTAGCAGGTTGATGTGAAGTGTATTTGTATGTAATGTTGGCAGCTGTGTGATGCAATGCCCTGTGCAGACCAGGCTTGTAACCACTTGGCTTTTCTCTCGTCTGCTAATTCTCAGAGGAAATGGATTTCTCTTCTGTTACATTTGTCAGGGTTGAAACTGTCACACACCAGATTTCCTTAAATTAATTTATTGTTGGCAAAATTGACCAGTGTCTACATATTGCACCCATGAGATTTATCCCATTTTAAAAAGTAAACAAGGATTTATGTTCAGCAAAATTGAATATACTAAACTTGTTGTGGTTAGTTTGGATAGTTGATGCCAGTTTGTGTTGGCCAATCCAGGCAGAAATGCAAATGGTGACATTGTTAATCAGAGAGGGTGGTTAGTGTTGCATATTGTCGGTATAGAATGGAATAGATAAATTTTGTAGTTTTGTTCTGAGCAGAGCTGCAAATAGTGACAATATTTATATGTTTCAAAGAAGAGATGGTCTCAATTTTTATGGTGCAGTATTTGGCTTTGTTGTTACAGACAGGTCAGAAAAGATGCAGTAAAGCCTCTTATTTGAGCTAAGAATATTATATTATTATTTAAGCTATAATTAGTACATTATTGTTTGTCAATAAAATAAGCTACAATGTTTGAATGAAAGATTTTATGTTATTTACAATAGAAATACTGAACCAGAACATTTATTTGACATGAATGATGATTTTAAAGGAATCACCAGAAAATGTCCGTGGGGAAGTGAGAGTGGTTTCCGGTAGTACACTGGAAGAGAGGAAGCTGGGAGTGATGTACATAATGATGCCTAAACATGATGGAAGGGAGAATGGCCTTAAGGGAGCCATGGCCAGCCTGGGATGGGGCACCAGATTATAGATCCATCCCCGCAGGACATCATGAACTTGCAGATGAGCTTGCGTCTTCCTGCCAGGATTATACAAGCAGTCAGCGAGACGCACAAATCCTGATTATGGTGTTATTATGTGGTCAATTAGCAGAAAAATGTAGTAGTTAGCTTAGCAGGACAGTTAAGTGAGAGATGTTTTGGCAGGTTCTCAAAAAAGGCTCTGTTTAGCTGTAAAGTGTTGTTTTAACCTGGCAACGTGATGGAATAAAAGGTTGGAAGCTGCCTCTTCCGTATTGTGTCTGACAGGGTCGTAGTGTGAGACACCAGCATTCCTGTATAATAGATGTCTATGTCTCAATGTATAAGTGAATTATCAGCTTTGCAGGACACCCATCCGTGGACATGATTAGATATTGCACCATTCCTGTCACTTTGACTAGAAACAGCACTTTCCAAGCAAAGAGGATTTATATAAAAGGGTTGATAGGCCTCCAGCTTAAGACTGGCCAGTCATGTGACACCATCTTTGTCATTTTGACTGGTCGTATAAAGAAAAAAAATTGCTGGTATTCAGATAGTCACACCCAGAGACAGGGTACCAGATTAAGAAATGGTGGTTGTCATTGCGGATGCCAATAGTAGATGATATCTGTGTGCATGCGGGCAGTGTGGGGTCTTCAGGGTCTGGGAGGATAAGATTAAGGGTCAATCTACCAATAATCTCTCCATGCCTATTCCGATGGCATAATAAAACAATCAATACATAGAGTAGCTGCATATAAGAGTGCTGGCATTTTCTTTTAGTTAGATACAGTGTCTAATATGTATTTCCTATAATAATAATGTACAACATTGAAATCTTTAAATGGTTATTTTGGTTGAAGTCAGCCTTGAGAAATGAGGTCTGTCTAAGGACAACTTATTATTTGCCCCACTCCCCATCATTCAAAAGCATAATATTTATACTCACGTTCACGTCATGGCAGATTAGTTTTGTCATTATTGTCCTTTGAGACAAACACAGGGTGGGTGATATTGAGGGGCCATGATCGTGCCAACAAGACTCATATAGGCCAATGTAATATTCACACCCTGTACATGACCCCATCAGTCTACCACTGTTCACCTCTCAGATGCCACGGTCGCTCCACTCTTCTCTTTTATTTGGCTTATATATTGGCACATTTATTTGCACCCCATCCCTTCCACTGAAGGATATTGCTGTGATCTTGTTTGTACATCTGTCTTTTGTACAATATTTTATGAATCATGAAACGTGAGACATCTGTCCAAGTAACTCATTAGGTCAATTTATTTAATCTAAATTTTGATTGTTGTACACATTCTTTGTTTCGACTTTTTAAGTAAAAAATTAAAACCATATAAGGTAAAGTTGGGAAGATCCATGAAATATTTACAGTTATCGTCAACTAGAGGCTGATAGAACCGAGATCCACGTTGTCTGGCTATTATAAATCTGTTGACTTGCTGCGTGATCTGTCAAATAAAAGCGCAATGCAGCACTCTAGCTATAGGCACTTGCCGAGGCGCTCACACTTTGTACCATGAGAAAATGTTTATTTTTCTAAACTGTTGACTTGCAAAGGACAATATAGGAGAGGCACGTTTCAGACTTGAACATTAGATTGTATGTTGATCTGCAGGAGGCAATTGGTAGAATGTTGACTCAGGCCACAGAGACCTTGCTGCGAGCTGTTGACCGGAGAGAGCTCACCAAAAGCCGAATCAACACCAAACCAAGCCAGTCTGGTGAAAGACAAGAAGAGATTGTCAGCCTAAATGCATCGCTAAGCTTCAACAGGGCAGTTCTATTGATTATATATGATACGGAAATACCACAAAAGAGCAGTGGTTATGTGTGACTCTGACGAGGTCAGTCAATATGTGGTGTTTAAACAATGCATTATGGGACATGAGGTCAAGGCATCGCTAGCCGCAATTCACATCTGTGAACACACAAGCTGCTCACATGCTCTGTATAAAAACTCCTCTGAATGGATAGTCAAATAAATACCTCACACACACACACACACACATACACACACACACACACACACACACACACACACACACACACACACACACACACACACACACCGATACATATGTCAACTGATGTTTTAGTCAACTACTACTCTGCATTCTTTCCTTCAATAACTAAAGAGGCAAAATCCCTTGGTTCAAATTTCCGTTCACAAATGCACTGATCACGGCCCCTGGGCAAATGTTGCTGGCGATTGCCACAGTGTAGAAAGTATGACAAGATAAAGCA
Organism: Amphiduros pacificus; assembly: GCA_949316495.1. NCBI lineage: Eukaryota > Metazoa > Annelida > Polychaeta > Phyllodocida > Hesionidae > Amphiduros > Amphiduros pacificus. The sequence continues at coordinate 28,877,782 of OX439004.1, read as the reverse complement.
AGTGAGGGAAGATGGAAATCTGCTTTGATATTTTGATCTCAATCATCTAGATTTTGATAGATACAATTCTTTCATATTTTGATATGGCTTGTTTTTTAATTGAATTAGGCCCCCGATATTCTTGGACAGTTGCAGTGTTCTTAATTAGGTAGGATTTAATTTTAAACATTGAAACTGTGTTTAATTATCAGACTTGGAAGTGATTAAGATGACAGGCAATTTATTATATTTTTATTTTCAGATTCCACCTGTCTCATGTATGCCATGTTGTCATTTTGTCCAGTGCCAAACTAAATTCCTGCAGACAATTAGTCTCTAACAGGGATAATTGAAATCCTTAATGATCGCATTCCTTAAATGCAGCCCTTTCTTGTGAGCAGTAAAACATTTGTCTGCTGTCATATTTGCCACGTGACTGTGACTGTGACTGTCTGAGTCTTCAGATCATCTCATTGCTGTGTTACTGTGACTGTTTAAGTCTTCAGGTCATCTCATTGCTGTGTGACTGTGACTCTGACTGTCTGAGTCTTCAGGTCATCTCATTGCTGCATGTCAAAATGCAGTCATGTTGCAAACAAGACAGGAAGACTAAGATGGCCAGAATCACTGTTTGCTGCATGACCGTGATTCTGACCATCACAGTCTTCATGTCATCTGTTTGCTGCACAATTAGAATTTACCATGTTTGTTTTCTCTTCATATTTCTCATCAAAATTTTACAGCAAACACAGAGGGCATACATGTTCTCAAGCCTTTGCAAAACTTGTCACCCAGAAATGATGAATGAGGAAGCATGCCACTGCCTTTAGTCCCCTTCAGAACTACTGCTCGCTTCATACTCTTAATTGCTTTTAGACAAAAAATGTGAAGTTTGTTTCATTGAAAGGAGACTAATGTCTTTAAAAACAGCACAAAATCAACTTCATCTTCTGTATTAAAAGGTTTGTGTCTGTTAATTGGAAAACAAAACATTAAAAGAAATGGTCATGTGTTGAATTAGTCTTTTTGCGAAGGTTGATGTATACCAAGGAGTTTTGTGGTTTATGAGTGCAAGTGGCATGCATTGTGAGTGTAAATTGCATCTAATTCTCAAAGGGACGAACTTAGACAAACCTCCCTGTAAATTCTCAGAAACATAGCACAACCAAGGTTAAAGTTGACCGTAGCACCGCCATTTGTCAATTAGTGTGGCCTGGGTCTGTACATAGGGGTTAGAAGAGAAAGGGCCATGTGGTCACTCCATCAACCAGCAGCCTCCATCGACAAGACAGTTTTATAAAAATACAAATGTTTCTAAATATGCCCAAGAGTAACTTAAAGAGGCCCCCAGGTCATGAGATGGAGAAAGTGTGAATTAATCAATGCAGTTTATCAAAGAATGTAAGTACCTTGCTTTTTGCAAGAACATTGGTTTCTGAAAATTCCAAAGACACTTTCGGTGAAAGTGTGGAGCCTTACTTTTGCTGAGAAATTTATTCAGAATTTTTCTGAAATATTGTGAATTTTGAATTCTAACTCATTGATTTTTATTTCGGAACTCAGTTGGATAAAATGGTTCAGGTACCAGTCAGTGCTGTGTGCATAGTTCAGATACCAGACAGTAATGTGTGCATTGTTTAGATACCAGACAGTGCTGTGTGCATGGTTCAGGTATCAGTCAGTGCTGTGTGCATGGTTCAGATACCAGACAGTGCTGTTTGCATGGTTCAGGTACCAGACAGTGCTGTGTGCATGGTTTAGATACCAGACAGTGCTGTGTGCATGGTTCAGGTATCAGTCAGTGCTGTGTGCATGGTTCAGATACCAGACAGTGCTGTTTGCATGGTTCAGATACCAGACAGTGCTGTGTGCATGGTTCAGGTATCAGTCAGTGCTGTGTGCATGGTTCAGATACCAGACAGTGCTGTTTGCATGGTTCAGGTACCAGACAGTGCTGTGTGCATGGTTTAGATACCAGACAGTGCTGTGTGCATGGTTCAGATACCAGACAGTGATGTGTGCATGGTTTAGATACCAGACAGTGCTGTGTGCATTGTTTAGATACCAGACAGTGATGTGTGCATGGTTTAGATACCAGACATTGCTGTGTGCATGGTTTAGATACCAGGTGGTACTATGTACATGATTTAGATACTGATGTTACTATGTACAAGGGTCAGATAACAGACAGTGCTATTCATATATCTGACAATGTCTGTGTTTGTCAAATGAAAGTTTGAGGAATATTTTGGTAGAAACTGTAGCGTACTATTGAGTGTTCAGAATAGCGATGGAGACAGGAACCCAATAAAACACAAAAATGTCTGCTCAAATTAGGAAATAGAATTGAAAACATTAAGTACATCTACCAGATGTCATACCAGGACCAGACCAAAAAGACAAAAATATCAATTTCAGCTCACCAGACCTGGCCACTGTGTTATTACTGAAGTTTCAGACAATATATTTCATATATGAGTATATTGTGGACAGTCAGAGCTGCATTAAAACTGACTGTGAAATGAGTTACTGCTATCACTGCCCCTGTCACAGTTTTGTCCAAAAGAATGAAAAGATTTTCTTGGTTATTTCGTGATTTAGCCAAGATGTGAATGAAACTCTGGAAGAGACTTTGTATTATGTAGCATTAAGTGAATGTTGTAAACTTAATTATTAGGATATTGTAGCTTTCCAGATAACACAGCATCTGCTATGTGTCAATTTCCAATTAGCATGATTAATGATTGACAGAGGATGTGATTAGATGTCGTATTTGACAGGAAGATCATCTCTGCCATATATTGCACTGTTATTTATGGGAATCAAATGTATCTTCATTGCCTTAATGCTGATCTCTGCATCATCGTTCATCGGATGATGAATGTTTGTCACTGGGCCATGACATAATGGAATGAGGCCTATACAGTCTGAAGGAAGAGATTGTATCCAGAAAAGCCCATCCTTGATGAGTGCTGAGACTAGCTTAAATGAGAATTTATGAAAACATGCATAAGGATTGTAATATCTGGCTCGCTGATGTTATTCCATGAGTCTGAACCAATTACCTCAAAATTCCAAAAATCAATAATTTTATATTCATGACCATTTTCATCTCAGTGTTCTGACTTATTTCTATTTGCTAAAATGAAGCTATATGCATTATTTTCTGCAATGTGTGTTGCCATTTGACTTTCACCAATTGCTTCTCCTTCAGAGATGAGGACCAGTGGAGTGAAATAATGGCATATACTGATCGTATACATGTCTGTGTTCATGATACCTAATACGGCTGTCCATTACTGTGACCATACCAAGCCATAAAAGTCACTGCAACATAGCAGCAACACATAAAGAAATACTCTCTGATAAAATACATGTACTCTCAGATATATCTATCAGTATTAAATCAGTATTAGGGCCAGGAAAAGAAATGTTTTTTTTTCTTTCTAAATAATTAGGGGAATGATGTGAAACAGTACTCTTTTTTCATGGCCTTAATTAGCCAGGGACGTATTAGATAGAGTTTCTTGTTATTATCCTGACTAGCTGTGGCGTATATATTAAGGAAGCAGGGAATGGGAAGAAGAGATTGTGATGGTCATTTTCCTGCCCTCTCCGTATCTTTTATTTACAAGGTCAATTAATTTGATTCCAGCTTGAAAGCCTGTGTGTAAATGTGGCTGACTGCCATGCCAAAACAGGCAAGTGAATAGCAGACATCTTGAATCTGTATGCTTGAAAGGGAGGAAGGAAACAGATATCTTATATTTATTTGCTCAGCAGGTCGAAAGGCATCAGACATCTTGTCTTGAATTGCTCAGCAGGTGGGAAGGCCTCAGACATCTTGTCTTGAATTGCTCAGCAGGCATGAAGGCAGCAGACATCTTGTATTCAACTGCTCAGTAGGTAAGAAGGAATCAGACATCTTGTCTTGAATTGCTCAGCAGGTAGGAAGGCATCAGACATCTTGTCTTGAATTGCTCAGCAGGTAGGAAGGCGTCAGACATCTTGTCTTGAATTGCTCAGCAGGTCGGAAGGCGTCAGACATCTTTTCTTGAATTGGTCAGCAGGCAGGAAGGCATAAGACATCTTGGTCAGAACACAAATAGTTGTGGACGCCTTGTCTCGAATTGTTCAGCAGGTAGGAAGGAATCAGATATCTTGTCTTGAATTGCTCAGCAGGTAGGAAGGCATGAGACATCTTGGTCAGAACACAAACAGTTGAGGACACCTTGTCTCGAATTGTTCAGCAGGTAGGAAGGAATCAGACATCTTGTCTTGAATTGCTCAGCAGGTAAGAAGGAATTAGACATTTTATCTTGAATTGCTCAGCAGGCAGGAAGGCATGAGACATCTTGATCAGAACACAAACAGTTGAGGACTCCTTGTCTTGAATTGCTCAGCAGGCTAGCAAACAATTAACATCTTGTCTTCAATTGCTCAGCGGACAGGAAGGTGACAGACATCTTGTCTTTATATACCCAGCAGGTGAAAGTTGAGGACATTTTCTCTTTTATTACATAGCAGACGTGAAGGTGGACATTTTGTCTTTATATGCTCGACAACAGGAAGGCGGGATACATTTTCTCTCCTGCTTTGTATCACATTGCTATCTTCTTTATTAGTCGTCCTTCAGCACGCAACAATCCTTCAGTGACAATTGAATAATGCCAGGGATCTGATAATGGTCTTTGATTACCCATTAGGACCCAGAGGGATATAAATCAGGCCAGGGTTGTTCACACATTCGGATGGTGGACACATTTTTGAGGCCATATATATAAAATAATGAGTTTCCTGTGTGGCACCAAGAGAGAGGTCCACGGAGGAGGCAAAGGTTGGGTAGTTTGTGTGCACACACCTACCTGGCTGGGCAAGGCTGTTACTTATTAATGTCAGAACATGGTAGCGCCACCTAGGGTGTCAGCTGTGATAAACAGGCTTCTTAGTGGCTGAAGTATCGTCTTACCTTGACACTGGCATCAGCCCACACACTCAAAATGCTCAGCTTCTCCTAAAATCACACCAAGCTCAACAAGAATCTCCATTCTTCATTGAGTTTTAGCTCCATTTGCAGTAGTTCAATGATTTTATTCTTGCTTTTCTGTTAAGCTCATTTTTAGAAGTTTGTTAGCCTGTCGCATGATGCCCACAGGACATTTGAGTTCCCCTGAAATTGGTTATTTGATAAATCTTTACAAATTCAATAGGCATGTGCTTTATTTTAAACAGACTCAATTCCCATTAGTAATATGATTAAGGACATTAACATGTCAATGAACTTGATGTCAATGAACTTGATACAGACAAAATCTCAAATTTCACTCAGTATTTTTTCATAACATTGTTAAATATTTTGATGTGAAACAGTGATTTCTGCAATAGTTGTGTGTAAAACTAAATAAATGTCCATAATAGTCACGTGACAGAGACATACACTGACCAATGATAGACACAGAAATCAGACACCAAATTATAGACGTTCACAACCCAACCCCACACCCCATGCACTTTAATTTACTTTTTGAAAAGAGATAATAGATTTTATCAAGTTTTTTTTCGTCAACAAACACTTTGTCTTTGTTCTTATTGGTCAGTGTTGATGTTGTTACCTGATGCTGAGCAATTCTGATTGGATAATATTTGGTGGGTATAGCTAGTATTTGTCACGCAATGTGGAGTTCCAAATTGTAAATGATGCAAATATTGGATGACGACAGCCAGGTAGTGAAACAATTTAACGACAAACATTACTACAGACGTAATGCTGAGTATGGGTAAAATGTAAATGCTATAATCATTATACAAAATGAGACTGATCACTTTTGCAGCTGCAATGATTTAATGGGCTGGGTGACAGAGTGTACGTACAAGACCAGAATAGACCTGAAGTGTGTCTCACCCACAAGGCTCATGGTTCCAGAAGAAAGACATCAAGTTGTCCAGTAAGACTGCAAAATAATCCCTCGTCAATCTTTGAGAATCTTCTCGTGGGGAATGTGAGACAGGCCACTATCCCACACAGAGATTCTCTGAGACTTGGACCGGATCAACTCCTAAATTACTCCTCATGCTGTCAAGACAGAGTTGAATTTGTTTGGAGGTAAACTTTTTAGCGTAGTTTTGTTATTTGATATGTTGACTTGTTACCCCTCAGCTAACTACAATCAAATGGATATTGTCATATTCTGACAGTTTGTCGGATAATCATTTAAGTACGTCTGCAACTATAAATGACAGGCACTTCATATTTGGTATATGGTATCATGAGATAAACAGTGATCCTAATGGCTTAATGTGCCATGTTGATTTAACCTTTTGACCTTGCTGCAATATTCTTGTTTGACAGTTATCCTCAGAAATGTACGTTTAGCAAAGTAAGAGTTACTTCATTTTTAGTACCTAAGATGATCCTGAGGAGTAGATGTTATAACTACAATGACCATGACTTGGAAAAGAATTGTCCAAGCTATTTCTCAGCAAATATAGGTAGTTGGTTCATAATATATGATATATTCGAATGACCTTCAGAGGTACATGTTCAACGTCATGTTCGGGGTAAATAGGGGCGTGCCTGGGCTTTCTATCATCCTTGGATGATTACCTTTTCTTCGTGTGAAAAATGTGCTTGCAGTTTCCAGACATTCCAAATACATTATTGATCTCAGGTGCTTGAGGAACGTAAGATTGGAAAAATGGATGCAAATAATGGAGAAGTGGAAAAAAACACCTGAAGGAGAGAAGGTTATTATTGGAGGGACAATGGTGCTTGAGAAAGAGACTATATGCTTGTATGAGAGAGAGTGCTGCTTGAATGAGATATTGTGTGTAAAGACAGTCAGTGTAGGAGAAACAGTCATCGCAGGAGAGACATTCATTGCAGGAGAGACAGTCATTGTAGGAGACAGTCATCGCAGGAGAGACATTCATTGCAGGAGAGACAGTCATTGTAGGAGACAGTCATTGTAGAAGAGACAGTCATTATAGAAGAGACATTGCACGAGAGACAGTCATTGTAGGAGACAATCATTGTAGAAGAGACAGTCATTGCAGGAGAGAGAGTCAGTGTAGGAGAGACAGTCATTGTAGGAGACAGTCATCGCAGGAGAGACATTCATTGCAGGAGAGACAGTCATTGTAGGAGACAGTCATTGTAGAAGAGACAGTCATTGCAGGAGAGAGAGTCAGTGTAGGAGAGACAGTCATTGTAGAAGAGACAGTCATCACAGGAGAGACATTCATTGCAGGAGAGATAGTGACTGTAGGAGACAGTCATTGTAGAAGAGACAGTCAGTGTAGAAGAGACATTCATTGCAGGAGAGACAGTCATTGCAGGAGAGACAGTCATTGCAGGAGAGACAGTCATTGTAGGAGACAGTCATTGTAGAAGAGACATTCATTGCAGGAGAGACTGTGTTGTGGTTGTACGCGAGACAAAAAATTGAAGGAGAGAAAATAATTGAAGGCCAGATAATGATTGTAGGACACTTTTGGAGATTGAAGGAGTGACTGTGTTTAATCTGAAACATCAACTCTGACAGATTTATAGATGACATTAATCAGAATGACAGACTGGACTTATGTGAGAATTATGTGAGTATATTTGACTCTCAGGACAGACTTGCCTGTAAGTGATGTCTTGAAGTAACCATGCATAAGTGATGCCTGGAGGCCAGAGAGGAACTTGTTGTGCACTTCGTTCGCAATCATAAAATACCAGATTTGATATGCACCATAGCGCACCCTACTTCACCAGCGACGGAATCAATATCTGCGCCAAAGAATAAAGTATCATACAGTAATAGGCTAGTTTTTCTTGTTTGGACAAGAATGTGACCATAATTGATGTCTTTATATCTTTTTACTTCTATGGTATGTCCATAATAAGGCTTGGTATTGCTTGAAAATTGCAAAATCAGGAGAAATCTTTGTTCCCTAAAATATGACCTCATAGTACTGGCTATTAGATAAGCCAAAAATATTACTTCAACATGCACCCCTATGTAAATGAGAATTCTTATCCCCTCTTAACAGTAATATAGGATCCATTTAATTTGCTAATTTCGGTTGGTAATATTTGTCCACCAGTCCATGTACAGTGACTTCATATAATGGTGCATCAGTGATTTAAATTCTGGGTATGACTACCTACACAGATCAGTGGGTAACACACCAATAGATTCTAAGCTGATAAATACTAATGAGTGGCCAATTTGTTTTGTACATTATTCAGTTATATCATGATGAGACCTACTTGTAGCAGATATAGTGCTGCCCTACTGAAGTGGTAGGATGTAGGTCCTTGATATGAACTCACCCAGTCACAGATTTACAAAAACAACATGTTTACCCTTTAGGCATAGGTCTTAACTCATATGAGAAATTGTTTCATGAATTCAATACGGACACAGCTGGGAATTAAACCCACAACCATTGGATCATCACAGAGGAACTGGTACTAATAACTTTGAGAAGCCTTGAGTGGTCATATTGTCAGGAAAATATATAGGGACATTGCTGGGTGTGCAAATAAAGAGAGGAGGAAGGAAAAGGTCTAAATTTGTGGAAAAATAATTCATCAGAATATATCAAAATGTGCATAATCATGATACCCCGTAACATGTTTTTTCCTTGAGAAAAATTGGCCATATTTTCAACCTCCAATCAGCCACCAGGGCACATTCATTCAAGGAAAGGTGCATCATAAGAATATAGAGGAAATATTACCAAAGACTGTCATATGACCTGATTTTGGGGGGGTTTACTTATGCATTCAAAAAGAGAGGTAACCACCATAAAGGCACATTATAGTATGAAATAAACATTGAAATTGTCTCCCATCTAGCTGTTTGTGTTCAATTCATTGCACTTCTTCACAGGAATCATTTGACACACATTCCAATGATTACACATAAACATATCAGGATTGTGTCAGTAAAATGCCGAACGTTACCATTGCACTGCATCATTGGGATAGGTTACCAGTGGAAACAACACAGATAAAGATATACCTCATAAATCATATCTGTTCGTTATGGCAAGAAGAGGCGGTTATGGATGCAGAGAGAGTGGGTACGTCCATCAGTCTTAACATACAATACAGGAGCTTGAGGACAGTACATTTATATTTCATGAAACATCATGTATGGAATGCAGAAAAGGAAGTGAATAAAACCTTGATCCTGCTTAATACAGATTTGTAATCTTTTGGGACACACTTATTTCCATATCTATAGGCAATTTGACATTCTCCTTCTTTCAGGGAAAAGCTGCATTATTTTCTGCTTACAAAAGTTACCTTAGTTGTTATAAGGTTTTGGCAATAGAGAATGTAATAAGAAATTAGAAAAGATGAATAATGAATTTCAAATATTGAGATCCCCCTGTTCAGGACTGTTTTATGGCATATATGAGACCTTACTAAAATATCAATATTAGCACTAAGATATTAATACTAACCTCGAAGGAAAATCTGCTTAGTTAAACACAATTAGAAAAAAATCTGTCAAGATGAACACAACTAGATGCTTATGAAAATCTGCTAAGATAAACACAACTGGCATATAAAAAATTTTTATACGATAAATACAGTTAGCTTCCAAGATAAATACAATTAGCCTCTAAGGAAAAATCTGCTGAGATAAATACAAATAGCCTCTAAGAAAAAATATGCAAAGATAAATACAAATAGCTTCTAAGAAAAAATATGCAAAGATAAATACAAATAGCCTCTACGAAAAAATATGCAAAGATAAATACATCTAGCTTCCAAGGAAAAATCTGCTGAGATAAATTACAAATAGCCTCTAAGGAAATTCTGCAAAGATAAACACAAATAGCCTCTGAGGGAAAATCTAGATAAATGAAACCAGCTTCCAAGATACATCCATTATATTGATGTCTGACCACTTTTATTGTAGAGGGTTCCAGAAAAGCTGTCCACCTTTCATCGGATAATTATGTCAGAAGTTGAAGAATCATATCAGTCTGTTTTCCATTAGCATTTATCTGGGCTGCATGTTTAAAAGGAACTAGTTTGTGCTTATATCAGAAACTTGGCTAATTTAACGCCTTAATGCGTGCTTATCTGCAGAGAACAAAAGACTGTTTTGAATGCAAGAGCTCAATGAGTTATGCTATACTTTTATCAAGGTTCAAATTACTGCCAAATTTAAAAGAAATAAGCATTGTCCTATATGGATATCTAGATTTTAATGAGCATCGCTGCCCCATGGCATCCAGTTCTGATGATAATTGCAGTGTCTGTAATGAGATCAATGAAGAATTTTCACAAGAAACGTTATCTGCTCAAAGGAAATGAGATGTGGGGAAAGTGACAAAGATGGAGTTAATATGATACAATGGCATTGAGATGAGATGGGGAGAGGGACGAGGATCGAAAGACGGAGGAGGATCAGAAGACAGGAGAGTCCATCATTATACTGAATGGGTATCAATCTGAATGCACCCACCAAGCAACATCAGTGAAATCATGTTTGTAACACCTCCTTCCTATACTTTAAAAGGTGTGCATAACTTTTGATCATAAATGGCAGTCTTTGCGAATGTGCCATATTTTGTTCATACGATAATTAGTGAAGTGAAAAAGGGATGCTGGCAAGACAGTAAGTATTGGGAAGGCAAGAATCTAATTATGCAGGTCATTAGAGTGGTGTGTGAAGATAGGTGTGAATGCTGACTAGATTTGTAGCAGGCAAAAAACTACCAATCAGCAGGAGGCAGCACACTATAATAGTTTTCACATGAGTTGAAAATGAACTGGTAAGACATGAATACTGATGCTTACATTTAATCGTATATACCATCAGGTCGCGGAGCCCCTTTTATGAACATCAGCAGATCTCAGAGATTGTAAAAGGGTCTCAATATATTCATACAAAGCTATATTTATTGCCAAGTAAAATTCTCAAAGCCAGAATCAAACAAAATTGGAAACAGGAACTCTACATTTATATATGATTATTCGATATGATTCAGATGCAGTTATAGAAAGGGATATTTCTCTATCATCAAGATTTGTATGTGAATGGGGAAGTGCCACCTGGTGTGTGGAAAAGGACCTAGATTTTAGGCTCTGTGATAATTTGTTTGGATTGCATTTATTTACCTGCAGAATACACTGACAGTGACTCAATATATTTTCTTTTTGTGCTTCTTTAAAAAAATAAAATAGATATTATGAATTGCTTTTTTATAAAGGGACATTTTCATCATCACCAGCTTTGAATAGATGTAAAACAAAAAAATAAATGGGTTGAAATGTTTAAATAATTGAGTTATAGCAGCAAAGAAGAATGTCTGTGAGAGAATTTGACTGCTTTGTTCTGACCCAGCCAATCACATTTAATATTGAAAAGGGAAAATCTTATAATGTATATAAAAGCAATTTAGGAGATTCATGTCATCATCTGAATGACATAAACAAAGACATTTGATCTTCCCACAGATTTCAAATCACAATAAACAAATCAAAGTAACATTTCTATGAAAGCATGCCACTATGATATCATGTGGCATTGAATGAATCATTCATAAAACATAGAAGAAAAAAATTGTTGTTGAAAATAATCAGAGAAATATATGAGGGCAAAATCTTTGAAAAATAGAATTTATGATTGATGTTTTGTCATGGTCCCATGTATCTGGCATCCAAGATTGCTGGCAACCATGCAAATGTGTCGACTCAAGATAAAAACTAGAAATCTCATTTCGTGAAATCAGACAAACACTGATAGCATGAAGCCTATGGACCATTGTAATGGCAGACGATAATGAAGAACATTCACTTCTCTTAGTGGAATACGTACAGTCAGGTAATTGTGTTTTTCATACTCAGATATAGTAATAGTTTGATAGACAGGAACAGGAAGTGGTATAATACTTGATTTTTGTGGGGGCACATTTTCAGCGAATGCACTACCTCTTGTTTTGAATTCATTTACCAGGCACCTAGGGTGGTGCATCTGTTTACATGTTTTGTACCCAAAGCAATCATTACCATTGTGTGCACTGACAAAAGAGAAAACTAGCTTTGCTGTATATTTTGTGAACCATATTAGATTTTGTGATTTGTACTTTTCATGTAATATATTTAGCCTCTGCCTTATTTTCAGCATTCAGGTTTACCCTTGTTATGCAGCATTTAGCCAGGCATTATAGAGTTTTATGTCCTTAAACACTTTTGACATTGCAATAGAACTGAAAGTTATAGATGAATATAGTGTATATATATATATATATATATATATATATATATATATATATATATATATATATATATATATATATATATATATATATATATATATATATATATATATATATATATATTGAATAGAAATTTAATATGTAACATTTAACATTTCTGTATAGATATATTAAATAGAAATGATATATTCTGAATCAAAATTTACAAGTTTACATTGGGTTCACTGTGAGATTGAAAAGATATTATCTGCCACCAGATGACACTCTGATCATCAGCATCGTCTCAGTTGCTGCTGGTGGGTGCATACATGATGTGGAGACATGAGAGGATTAAAGGGACTTGAAGCTAAAAATGCAGTTTTCTACAAACTTTGGGTTTCCACAAAACAAGTATTTTCCCCATATATTGTACATGATGTACAATGTGAATACATGAAGAATATCGGTTGTGACAATTTGGAATTTGCAACTAAAACCTTTGAGGTGCATAATATGGATTTTGTGATGATTTGATTGTGCTCAGCAATCAGAGGATTAATCTTCAACATGGTTCACTGCGACTAATGGCAAAACAGAAGATAAAAATGTTACGATAACAGTACTGTAACAGTATATTTGAATGAAAGCAAAATGCTGTCATGTAGAGAGATACACCAATGCCCTCTACACATATGCAAAAACCCTTTACACTTACACTAATACCCTTTACACTTACACTAATACCCTCTATATTTACACACACACACACACACACACACACACACACACATATATATATATATATATTTACACACACACACACACACATATATAAATTTGCCGGTTTATCATTTTTCCATTTGTATACACACACACAGGCTTTGGTTTCTCAGTGGCAATATGTCAATATCATATATATATATATATATATATATCAATATATATATATATATATATCAATATATATATATATATATATATATATATATATATATATATATATATATATATATATATATATATCAATATATATATATATATATATATATATCAATATATATATATATATATATATCAATATATATATATATATATATATATATATATATATATATATATATATATATATATATATATATATATATATATATATATATATATATATATATTATTATCAATAGTGATATTGCTATATATTGATATATTGCCACTGAGAAACCAACACCTGGCATATGCTGTATTTCATAAAGGATTTGCACTGCTACTCTGAACTCTGCAGCACGTGTAGTGGGCAAGATCAGGAAACTTGATGATATATCTGAGAAACTGCAGGAACTGCATTGGCTCCCTGTGTGTGCTAGAATTGATTTTAAATTCTCCTCATTTCTCCTCATCACTTGGAAGGCATTAATGGGAAGGCACCGCCTTACTTACATGACCTTCTCTGTGACAAACAAAGTGAGAGAAACCATAGGTCCAATGATAGGACTTACCTCTCAGTAGGAGAGAGTGCTTTTTCAGTTATGGCTCCCAGATTCTGGAATTCCCTCCTACTGATATTAGGAGTAGTCCTTCAGTCAATACATTTAAGCGTAGACTGAAGTCACAGCTTTTTAGGAGGAGTTTCAGGAACGCAGCGCTATGAACAGACAGTGTCTGGTATAAGCACTCTATAAGTTTTATTATTATTATTATCATTACTCCTCAGAAATCTTTCAAAGGGGTTTTTCCAAATTATTTGAGTCATATTCAAACAAATTCAATATTATTTAAAAATAAATTGAAGCTTTCTCTTTAGAGGAAAGTCTTGTAGTGTGCTGTGGTTTAGAATATGTAATGATTGAAATATTTCATCTCAACGGATTAATTTATATATTATATTAACGTCTTTTTTGTAGTTTATTGAATGGCTATTGTTGGTCCCCTGGCCTTGGCTTAATCTCAGCAGGAATGGGTCATTTAACATTTTATATCACAAATATGATATTTACAATTGAGCAGCTCTCAGAAATAGGGAATAACAAAGATAACATTGATGTTCACATGTTCACACCAACAAATGTCAGAGTATTGATTAACAACTATGCTGAGGTCGGGGAACATGTGCTATTACAACATAATGATGAATGGTGAGGACAGAGTGCGAGTTCAGACTGGTCCCCTCTCCATCTAGCATTACCATGCTCACTGCTGAGAGTGATGACACTGTAGTCCTGACCAACATGTCTGATTGCTGTCCAAAGTGTCGCATGACATCCTATGTGGGATCAGAAGGCTTAGGTAGGTTACAAATCTAGTTTGAAAACATATGTATGTGTCTGGCTTCAAGCTATCCTGCAGGAATCTGGTTTGAGGTTATTTGCAGGCATCTGACTCGAAGGTAATTTGTAGATTTCTTGTTTGAGGTTAATTTGCAGGCATCTGGTTTGAGGTTATTTGCAGGAATCTGACTTGAAGGTAATTTGTAAATTTCTTGTTTGAGATTAATTGTCAGGAATCTGGTTTGAGGTTATTTGCAGGAATCTGACTTGAAGTTAATTTGTAGATTTCTTGTTTAAGGTTAATTGGCAGGAATCTGGTTTGAGGTTATTTGCAAGCATCAGTTTTGAGGTTAATTTACAGATTTCTAGTTTGACAATAATTTACAGGAATCTGGTACGATGTTAATTTGCAGGAATCTAGTTCCAAGTCAAGTGAAGATGTAGTAACCTCAAACTGATGATATAATGCATGCAAGAAAGTTCAAAATTAAATGATAATCATGTTGTAATGATAAAGGTAGTGTAAGACTTACATTTAGAGCATAGATGCTTTATGTGTTTCAGATTTCAAAAATGTCTTGAAGGATATTTATATGCATATGGTATTTATACCATGTAGCAATTTTTATGGTAAGGACTGAATGAGGACAAATGAAGAAAATGTGTGATGAACTCATTGAGCATCAACTGTCAATAAATATGCCAAAATACTATCTGATTAATATGAAGATTGAAACATTTGCATAAAAATAATATATTTAATTATATTTTATTGCTGCCTTGGTGTTTACCTCTGTCAGTTTCTGCTTTTATAGTATATATGATTGTATATTGTCATTATCCGATTGGTTTTGACACTTTGGTAAATGCATGTTATGTTGTTTAATCATATCTTCAGATGATTTCTCCCTTTAATGGATTGTTTATATCAATGAATGAACACAGTAATGTGCTAAACATTAATCAATTTTTATAACAATGAGCATAATAGTCAGGCATTATAGGGGTCAAACAAAATAGCCAACAATTGAAGCCAAACATCTATTTGACAACAATAAGCATGACCAAATAAGGTCAGGCATTGTCTTTGCATGGCATTATCAGTTCAGTCATCTCTTATATGTGGCACCATATGGTCATGCAACAGCACTGTGAACTAATTGGTTCAGTTCATGCATACACATGCAATCTTCAAACATATTCTGATAAAGTTTTTTGTTTAAGAGATTATCTTTATAACATGTTGAACCTATCAATTTTTTTCTGTTGCATTTATGAGTGGAATTGTAAGGTGGAACTGCTCCTGGTAGTTAACTTACTCTCCAGGTGGACTCCATTGAGCTGACGTCAGCCACTTTCAATATATTCAGCAGTGTTCTGTATACAGATATAACATCAAAACTGTTTGAGAGTTTTAAAAAGACAATGATACATTTATATTTATAAATATGCATATCAGAAATATCACAAATAACAAACATTCACAATGATAGACCTAGAAGGTTTAATACATTGTAATTTATACACTGTGCATTTAAACTGAACATTTGACCTTTGTTGACATCTGTTGACATCTATTGACATACCAGCATATCTGCTCGCTGTCTGGTCAGTCAAACGTTCTCTTAAATATGAAATCAATAAAACAATGAACGACATGGTGTGACATCTGCTGCTCTCAGACCATATAATATGTCATATTAAATAGATTTTGAAATAAAAGGTTGATAATTTTGTTTAATTTTTCAAGATTTGGAATTGACTGATACCATCGTTTATGAGCTTTTTTATGCTATGTGGGTCCAACATTGGCTGAGTTTCTGGCCCCCTCGTCACATCAGTATTGACAGAGTGAGGGTAAAAAAGCTCCTGATCAGTCCAGAAGCTCCTGATCAGTCCAGAAGCTCCTGATCAGTCCAGAACCTCCTGATTGGTCCAGGAGCCCCATGATCAGCCCAGAAGCTCATGATCAGTCCAGAAGCTCCTGATCAGTCCAGATGCTCTTGACCAGTCCAGCAGCTCCTGATCGGTCCAGAAGCTCATGATCGGTCCAGAAGCTCCTGAGCAGTCCAGATTTGTTAAAGATATATATCACATTGCTGTACACAAAGCCTGTGTAAATAAAAGTTTAGTATTTTTAAGATTAACATGGATAGCCTATACATGGGATGGAAAGTGAGTGACTCTCTGAATATAAGGGACAGGGCTGGGGAGGTGGGAATAAGCATGTACAGGAATGTACATGTACAGGATTTTGGCTAATCTTTCATTTTGTTGGAAATATGATATGTAAAATGATAATGATAGCATAAATCAAATGATTTTTCGAAGTTTATGGACCTGCAAGAATGAATATCAGTGTTTGACCCAAGGGTCTATGTAGGGACAAGAAGAGTGTTCAAGAGTTTACTTTTCCCAAATCCTAAATATCTATACACCTACTCACTTTCTGGTCAGTCAACCTCTGTGTCACTTGCTTGGGCAGTTTCTATTTTTCTCAATAGAATGTGTAACAGTCAAGCTGTCTGCATTTTATTTCTCAATCATTCTTGCTTATGACTTATTTGCATCTGCAAGTGATGTAAAAAGAAATAGCATATCCCTATTTTAAATCCTATATGAGCCATACACTCCAGCACACATAACAAAGTTAACCCTGAGATTTAGGCAAACTTAATATTCTGTCAGCTTCCAACAGTTGCTGCCTGGGTATTTTTTTTCATTATTAAATTTGATAGAGAAAATAATCATCACTATTTGTATATTAAAACTGTTTATATTATATTTAGTATTTCTATGGGCTCTGATTGGATGAGCTTGGAAAATAATCCCCCAGTATTACATGTATTTGCATTTATAATATTTGCTATTTTTATTGCTAAGATGACTATACATTATTAATGAAGTTATGTTTATTTATTTTCAGGTAAGTGTAGACTTTCTCCCAGTGCTTATTTACCCATCAAGGTAAGAAGAATTCATAAACATATACTGATGACTGATTAACAGTCAGGTTTAAACATTATTCATATACATCAGTTATATTTTGGACAATGTACAGTCTCTGTTTTGATGTGTGTCAAATTTTTGCCAAATACCTACTTTTATGAACTGAGTTAAAATCAGCTTATACAGACTTTTGGCATAATCGGAAAAAAATAAGATTGTAAAGAAAGGGACACATTTTGAGGTATTGTGCCTTTTCAAAGATATCAGGGTATTTCCAAAGTTATTTATGATAATACCTCACCAATAGTCACCAATTCCTAACTAGATATAATAGAGGATACATTTGTTTCATTGTACCAAAATGTTTGAAAAAACTTTGAAATGGGAGAATCTAATGCATACAATATTTACATGGATTTAATGCATGTGACAACAACATCAATTAGTGATTCAAGCTTTCTGTCTTGTTAGGTCTGGCAAATGAACTTGTAGTTTGTTACATCATGAGGTTAAATACATAGATCAATTTGAAGATATCAGATAAATGATGTACACATGGAATTCATAGCAAAGATATTGGTTGGTGAGATTGATTTATTGATTGGTGATTATTGGATATTTGGGGTCCACGGTTGGTTGTGCATGGATAACAAGAAAATCAAGTTGAACTTCCTGAATCTCCAGACAGCCAGAGTCTTTTTTTTTTGAAAATGTAAACTATCAGGGAAATCTAAGGGAATCCGACAGTGAACCAATAATATTTCAATCATTTCTACTTTTGTTCTTCTTCCATAGTGATATTAAGTAAATCTATTGGTTCTTGTGACTATTTAAAGTTCTTCATATTATGTATGGAATGACTCATCATCTCTCTATGTATATCATGAGAAGTATCAATTAATATAAGATTTTTACCCCTTGGCAAATGTTGCTGCAGGGTTATTGTCTGAGCCTCTGCTATCTGGGCATCTGGACATTTGTTGATATTTGTGAACCATGATAACTAATTATGTTTTGTTCTTTAAACCTAAACCACATTACCAGTTGATCTTCACAGGATGACAAATTTTGAGGTATTGTGCAATTTCAAAGATATCAGGGTATTTCCAAAGTTATTTATGATAATACCTCACCAATAGTCACCAATTCCTAACTAGATATAATAGAGGATACATTTGTTTCAATGTACCAAAATGTTTGAAGAAAACTTTGAAATGGGAGAATCTAATGCATACAATATTTACATGGATTTAATGCATGTGACAACAGCATCAATTAGTGATTCAAGCTTACTGTCTTGTTAGGTCTGGCAAATGAAGTTGTAGTTTGTTACATCATGAGGTTAAATACATAGATTTGTTGATATTTGTGAACCATGATAACTAAAATTATGTTTTGTTCTTTAAACCTAAACCACATTACCAGTTGATCTTGACAGGATGCCCCTTTTGTGAGCTTGACCTACATTTTTAGGTCATACGACTCAGTCCCTAAAATCCCTGCAGATGTGGGAAATTGACAACAAATAGAGATAGTCTTACCAAATTTAATCAATGTCTTGAAGTGATGCACTTGTCAGTACATTGACATAACTTTTGAGGTGGCTGTTGTGAATTTTGTTTAAGAGTTATGGAGTATCCTATTTTAATGTTATATTTTAATGTTATTGAATAGGAGAGTCAACGGTGACCACTTTTGAATATTCTGGCTGTTTTAAAATTTGGCAAAATATAATGAACATAGATTTCAAAGATTGGTTATGAGTCTTGAAATGTTGGTGAACTTTAGTTTGGATAAAAATAATAGATATTGTAAACGGACTCCTTTTAAACAGCCCTAAATTCTACTCTTTCCACTGTTATCTTGACCCAGTATAGAATGGCAACCAGTTTAAGGAATTTGGTAATATTCTCTTTGAAATCTAAAATAAAAAACAAGGGGAATTATTTTATCAAAATATCTACTATAATTGATTTTGGTCTGGCACATAAATTGACCAATCATTACAACTGCCAGTACAAAAAAAATCTATTTATATTCTTTCACCAATGAGTGTACAGCCAGATGTTATGAATACTGATGACGTGTGCTCAGTTCTGCATGCACCTTTATACCTTTGGTTGCAGGAACTGATATGACAAAGAAGTCCTGCTATGGAGGGTAAAAAATGGTTAAATACATGTAGCATTCACAGGTCAAGGGCAGACAGTTTTTCCCTGGGGACTTCCAGAGGAACAGTGACCCAGATAACCTGTGACCAGAAGAGCCACCTTGTGGCAGTGATTGTTGTTTTCCCCATGAGATTTATAAGTCAGACAAGGTCACTGTGATAAACTTTTGCAGAGGTCATTTTGTTTTGTCGTCCAACCTCTTCTGGAGAAAAGCTTGTTTTTTATCATTCGAAAAGGGACAGAAAAGAGGGTTTTCTAATATTTTCATTGCTAGCAAGAAAAAGAATTGATGTTTTTTCCCAATGAATATAATCACTACTTCTATCCCTGATAACAGATACTGGCCTCAGGCCTGACCCCGCAATAATGATATAAATGGTTGTAAACATATAAGAAACGCTCTAATGATATCAAAATATACCTCTATGAAGTGCCTAAATATGACATCACACAGTATCAAAATTGGGGCACAAAACCTGGGCAATAACAACAAGTGTTATCGCCCAGGTTTCAAAATGAGGCCTCAATGTATTTTCAATACTCCGATTTCACAGCAGCAATGTAGGTATGTGATAACTTGCATTACACTCTTAATTTATTGAAGATTATTTGAAATAAATTTGACTGACCCTTTTTCTTTAAGGAATAATGTAACATGTTGAAATTCCAGGAGAAAGATATGTTAAATATTTTATATTTAAAATCAAACTAAAATAAAATAACGAATGATTTTATCTTTTTGGTAAACACTTCTAAAGCCATGAAAACAAAAATTGACTGCATAAACACAACAAGGGAGCATTTGGCAAGTAAGAGATTGAATTCATTGACAATGTGGAATATTCAGCTCGCTATAGCCTTACAACATAACAGAGACCCATCAAAGCAATATAATTGATGTCTGACTGCAGGATTATGAGATTAAGATTAAATGACAAAATAGTGAAGATTCACTCTTTGATTGGCTCTAAATAAATTCAGCCAGCAATCACAAATTTCTGGGGTATTTTCTGAGTCAATTGATTGGTAATAATGTTAGTCATTCTCACTACTTGAGTTTCAATATTTGTGGTCCATCAGGTGCCTTGTGTCATGAACACAATGCATGTTGGGATATTTTTGAAGACCTGATTGATAGCTGATATGATGACTACCTTTCTGTTTGATATGGAGGGAATACATTAATACTTTGGAAACAAATGCATGTACAGAAAAAAAAATAGTTTTGAAATCTTGGAGGACAGTTATCAGTGTAATGAACTGATTAAAATAAAATAGCATGTCAATAGGCATTTGTTACTAACATGAGCCATGCTTGCATGCCTACAGATGACATATTTTAACATGACAGATTTTGCACGAGATTTTAACACCCCAAGTGGCAGTGTTTACATAAACAATAGTCATGACTTGCAGCCAATAGTTCACTGATAGGAGAGAAGTCCTGGAATGGAGGCCATCATCGCCTTATGTAATAAAGATGTTAAAACTTGTTGTGTACAATTCAATTCCCTGTAAGAATTTAGCAAAAACCAATCTTCTTTTAAATAAATTTCACTAGAAATCTACCTTAAATATGTGGCAATAATGAAAGCAAAAAATGTTGTTTTCAATCACATTTATGCAATGACAATGATATACCTGTAAAACAGATAGATAATCTTTCTTTTCTGGAAATATCTATATTACCATGTCTTGAGAGGGAAATATTTATGGCTTTATTTAGCTCATAGTAATGGAATGCAATCTACTAGATCTGTAAAAAGAAGAAAATAGAAAATGATTTTGTGCACGGATCCTGAGGTCAACTTGGCGTGCATAGTGCCTCTCTGATGCCAAGATCAAATGTGCCAACTGCCCCTAATGTCTTTAAAACAGTTGAAATTGTTACCATGCCAACTAGATTGCCACAGAATCAGCTGAGGTTAGGCAGATGTGCTCTTTTATTTCATTGTAAGTCAGATGTGTTTTTTTTTTCTTCAGTTTGAGAGTGTCTAGAATCAAAAAAGGAAAAAAACAAACCTCCCATGGCTGTTACTCTCCAAAATGACAAAAATGTTGTAATCTCTTTTAACTTGATACTGAGAAAAATAACATTTCTGCTTCAAATTCTACATATGAATAAAACACTCCAAAAATGAGTATTTAAATATTTCTGTTAGAGAAGAGAGGCTACATTTACTTTGTTTTGTGGAAGCTTTCATGTGGACTGGGGAGGTCAGACCCGCCGGTGCCTATTGCTTTGTGAATATCATTGATTACATAATTGTCTCTCGCATATTTGCCAAGAATCAATGGACAAGGGTTAATACGTCTCATTGAGGTGGGATGTGGAGGGCGGGTTAGTCGGAGAGGGGGGGGGGCGGATATATGTTGTTGTAGGAGAATTAGGCAGAGATTGTCTGGGGCAGATTATATAATATTGTGAGGAGGAGCTGAAGATTAATTCAGTTATAGACCATGTGATATCACAAGAAGACTTTAAAAATATTTTAAAATTGTTTTATAGAGTCTTAAATAATAGAAAGTGAATATGATAGGCCTGTGTATAAATCCATTCCATAAAAGCTTAAGAAATTATCGGCCTTATTTCTTGTTCTCTCTGACAGATACTGGTTTTGCAGCATGAAAAAGTCATTGCACAAAAGAGATTATAATTTGTGTTATTTTAAACTGAAGTTTTACAACTCTATGTAGATAAGGTTTCTGGCAGATTTCAAAAATAGAGTGAAAAATATGATGTAAAATTGAATATTCTTGTAAAACAGAGACTTGCTAAAAGGAAAATATGTCTCCTTATCAAAAATGCTTATAAATAATTGATGAGACAATTCATAAATCAACCCCTCCAAGTACATTGATATATTGATATGCACAGAATACTATAAAATTTGATAGGTGACCAGATTGGGTAATTAACATATGAGAGAGTGTTTCCTATTCATGCCCGGCCTTTATATCATTCAAACAACACGATGACTGCGAAGTAACTGCATAGTACATCAAAGAACACAGCAAATTACATTAAAGCATAGACACGTCTGCTGTTCCCATAGACATAGATGAGAATTAGACATTTGTGAATTAGTGAGTCATTGTCGTCAAATGTCTGCATCCCCCCCCCCCCCAAAAAAAAAAACTCCCTGGTTTTATATTTATACATGTATACATGTATATGTCATTTTACTTTGAATTTCTGTGTGACATTTGAATCTCAATTGTGATTGTAATAACATTATTTTCTTCAAGATGTCCCATAGCCAGGGCATATAAGAGGCCATGTGGTTTCTAAACAAGACAGGCAGCAAAATTGTCATTGTCATTGTCATTGAGCTTGGAAATCTCCAATATAACTATTCAGCATCAGCAGGGAGACCACAAAAATACTCCAGTCTGTCATGCTTGGCTGTATATCTACCCTCAGCCAATTACATGGTCATTGGAGTTTCACATTACTTGTTGTGGGGTGGTATTCATCCACAGGTTGCCATAGCGACTTATTGCTCTCTTCTTTTGTTTTCTCATTCCGGCCTGTTTCAAGAGACTGTCAATAGCTTTTCATATTTAATGGGATAAATTGCAGTATTGCTCTGTGCAGTATCTATATTCTTCATTGGCATTCAAACATATTTATAGATGTGGTATTTCATGCTGATCGCCAATTATAAGGGAGAGGAGAGAGAGATTTATCAAAGGCATACACTCTCCCTGCCAACCTTCATCATTTGTCATCTTGTGTGACATTTTAGGATTTTAAAGTCAAAAAAAAAAAAATCCAGAGAATATTGAAACAGTCTCTAATGCAGACAAAAGTCTTATTTTGTATGTGAGATATTATATATTCTGAATGACAATTTAATTATAAGTAAAATCCAATATATTCTGAACAGGAAATGAATGTTTTGACTGGTCTCCTGGTGGATCAGTATATTTAGTTATCAAACTGTTTTCCAGAGGGCAGGTTACCAGGGCAATTTAGTGTGGGCATTGAAGTTTACAGAGCTTTCATATGTTATAATTGATCTATCGGCAGGATAGCCCCAGTTGCTCCCTAGGTTGTTCTGGCTGCATGTCTGAGCAGCTCTTCAGTGAAGGAGATTTAATATTAATGTCAGACGAGCTCGGAGGCAAAGTGGCAAAACTGAGTTGTGGGATGGTTTCGGTAATGGAAAGGAGAAGGTTTTAAAGTTTTCAAGGCCATAAGGACAATATACAGTAGAAGCTACTGACAATCACAACGATGCCAGAGCCAAAAGGTGAGTGAAAGGGTGTGAGGAGATGTGAAGCAGTGAGTAAGGGAGGAGGGGGGTAGCAGACAGCTGAGGGGAGCATGCTGATGTTAGGAGCATGGTGCTCTAATCTATCATTACCTGGGGACCGGGTGTAGCAGTCTACTACCATATCTCACCCTCATCGTCAATATAACACTGCTGTCATATATTTTATAATATTACATGATATTGCTTGCTCGGCAGCAGTCATATTCACTGCTTTATATACCTGCTATGCCACGGAATCATGTATTTTGCAACATCATAATAAGAACATGGTAGGCCATGACCATGGTTATGGCTGTGTGTTTATCATATGAAGCAGGGTTAGATCAGTTTTCATTGAGCAAAACAGCTGATAACCTCACTGGTTAAGAACTGATAAAACCATATAGTGGTTAACAGCTGGCATCCATATTCGGAAGCAGATAGCAACCATTCCACTATATAACAGCTGGCAGCCATGCTGAAGAACAGCTGATGTTATTGACTGAATAATATCTAGCAATCATATATATCTTACTGGGACTAGCTGCTTCACTGGTAAACAGCTGTCAGTCACCTGTCATCCAGCTGTTTTTAGTTGAGCAACATTGCACTTGCTGGCCGGAATCAGTTGGCATTAAGGCTGGTACATAACTGAAAACAGCTGGTAACCATTGAGGTACACAGCTGGCAGGTAGTAGTCATCATGCTGTTACACAGCTGGAATATAGCTGGAAATCATTTAGTATAAATAGCTGGCAGGAGCCATAACACATGTTCATGTTTATATTATTGTTGTGGGATGGGAATGAGGAGCTAAATTAAGAATGCAAGTCCATTAGCCTCATGATAATTTTATTCCCTCAATCAATATGTGACATAAGAGCACTGACAACATCTAGCATAGTAAATGTCGCACACTGTTGCATTATTTTCAATTGAAAGTCTTGCAATATTTTCAATTGAGATAAAAGTCGTCAAAATAATACAGTACTCCATTTGATTTGGATGCAGATGAAGAATATCATATGATATGTATTACCTACGTGTATGCCCTCTTCTAAAATGCTGTCCATTCTCTGTCTTTTTTTCCATCTGAACATCCATCCCATCATATGACATCCATGAGCACACATTTTCTTCAAATCTCTCAATTTCTTTTCTTCTTTGGGAAAAATATGATCGTGACATGTTTTTCCATAACAGAATATATTTTGGAGGTGAAGCACTTTAACGGTGGATCAATTAATCATGAGTTACAGGCTACTGTGCACTGAGTCATCAGGCATGTCACCTGTGTCATGAGTTACAGGCTACTGTGCACTGAGTTGTCAGGCATGTCACCTGTGTCATGAGTTACAGGCTACTGAGTCGTCAGGCATGTCACCTGTGTCATGAGTTACCGGCTACTGTGCACTGAGTTGTCAGGCATGTCACCTGTGTCATGAGTTACAGGCTACTGTGCACTGAGTTGTCAGGCATGTCACCTGTGTCATGAGTTACAGGCTACTGTGCACTGAGTCATCAGGCATGTCGCCTGTGTCATGAGTTACAGGCTACTGTGCACTGAGTTGTCAGGCATGTCACCTGTGTCATGAGTTGTCAGGCATG
This sequence comes from Amphiduros pacificus, assembly GCA_949316495.1. Classification (NCBI taxonomy): domain Eukaryota; kingdom Metazoa; phylum Annelida; class Polychaeta; order Phyllodocida; family Hesionidae; genus Amphiduros; species Amphiduros pacificus. The sequence continues at coordinate 28,852,348 of OX439004.1, read as the reverse complement.
TCACCTGTGTCATGAGTTGTCAGGCATGTCACCTGTGTCATGAGTTACAGGCTACTGTGCACTGAGTTGTCAGGCATGTCACCTGTGTCATGAGTTACAGGCTACTGTGCACTGAGTTGTCAGGAATGTCACCTGTGTCATGAGTTACAGGCTACTGTGCACTGAGTTGTCAGGCATGTCACCTGTGTCATGAGTTACAGGCTACTGTACACTGAGTTATCAGGCATGTCACCTGTGTCATGAGTTACAGGCTACTGTGCACTGAGTTGTCAGGCATGTCGCCTGTGTCATGAGTTACAGGCTACTTTACACTGAGTTGTGAGGCATGTCACCTGTGTCATGAGTTACAGGCTACTGTGCACTGGGTTGTCAGGCATGTCGCCTGTGTCATGAGTTACAGGCTACTGTGTACTGAGTTGTCAGGCATGTCGCCTGTGTCATGAGTTACAGGCTACTGTCTACTAAGTTGTGAGGCATGTCACCTGTGTCATGAGTCACAGGCTACTGTGTACTGAGTTGTCAGGCATGTCGCCTGTGTCATGAGTTACAGGCTACTGTGTACTAAGTTGTCAGGCATGTCACCTGTGTCATGAGTTACAGGCTACTGTGCACTGAGTTGTCAGGCATGTCACCTGTGTCATGAGTTACAGGCTACTGTGCACTGAGTTGTCAGGCATGTCACCTGTGTCATGAGTTACAGGCTACTGTACACTGAGTTATCAGGCATGTCACCTGTGTCATGAGTTACAGGCTACTGTGCACTGAGTTGTCAGGCATGTCGCCTGTGTCATGAGTTACAGGCTACTTTACACTGAGTTGTGAGGCATGTCACCTGTGTCATGAGTTACAGGCTACTGTGCACTGAGTTGTCAGGCATGTCGCCTGTGTCATGAGTTACAGGCTACTGTGTACTGAGTTGTCAGGCATGTCGCCTGTGTCATGAGTTACAGGCTACTGTCTACTAAGTTGTGAGGCATGTCACCTGTGTCATGAGTCACAGGCTACTGTGTACTGAGTTGTCAGGCATGTCGCCTGTGTCATGAGTTACAGGCTACTGTGTACTAAGTTGTCAGGCATGTCACCTGTGTCATGAGTTACAGGCTACTGTGCACTGAGTTGTCAGGCATGTCGCCTGTGTGATGAGTTACAGGCTATTGTGCATTGAGTTGTCAGGCATGTCACCTGTGTCATGAGTTACAGGCTACTGTGCACTGAGTCGTCAGGCATGTCGCCTGTGTCATGAGTTACAGGCTACTGTACACTGAGTTGTCAGGCATGTCGCCAGTGTCATGAGTTACAGGCTACTGTACTCTGAGTTGTCAGGCATGTCACCTGTACCATGAGTTACAGGCTACTGTGCACTGAGTTGTCAGGCAGGTCACCTGTGTCATGAGTTGTCAGGCAGGTCACCTGTGTCATGAGTTGTCAGGCAGGTCACCTGTGTCATGAGTTGTCAGGCAGGTCACCTGTGGCAGGTCACCTGTGTCATGAGTTGTCAGGCAGGTCACCTGTGTCATGAGTCGTCAGGCATGTCACCTGTGTCATGAGTTACAGGATACTGTGCACTAAGTTGTCAGGCATGTCGCCTGTGTGTGTCAGGTATATTGAAAGTTATAATGCAGGCCTTCCCAACCTGCTGTCATTTCTGAGAAAAAATTCATAACTTTCTGTTCTTTTCGAGTCAAATACGTACATCTCTGGCCGTTCTGTTGAATATTCTTGTCAACTTCAAGCATTTCAAGCCGTATTCAATGTGTTTCCTTTCTGTTCATTACTTAGTTAAACAAAATTCATAATGGATAGTAACAGTCAAAAGATTACTTGCGATGGAACATTTTGAATAAGATTTTTCATACTTCTAAATTATAATTAAGACTAAAATATTCTTAATAAGAAAACCAAAATATAAACTTGTACAGGAGGTTTCATGTATTTCAAAGCTTTAAGGTACAGCACACAGTTCTGTGGTTTATTCTTAGGGTTTTTTTACACATTTTTTATGAAAGCGATTTTGATTTTTTTCTGTCCAAACTAAACAGCATCCAATATAACTCAAATGTTGCAATCTCATATGGTTTCAGTCGAGGCAAATAATTCATGTGAAATTACATTGGATCATATATTTTGCGGCAACATGCTCTACAGCACAGTGGTAATGGTTGCACGTTATGTAATTTTTATCAAATGACCTTGGCATAGTTAAATCATGACCTTGCAGTTATAATAATAATATCACATTTATATCCCAGAAGGCATTACTTATGATAACATCCATTAAAAGGATTTTCTCTTATTACTAATTATGTTGAATTAGTACCATAAAATTGGATATTGAATAAAATAGCATGTAACATATTTGGCTCAATTGAAACTTTCATTTCGAGAAGATTCCATAGAACTGTATTGACCAATGTCAGGACAGCTAGGTGTTTCTGCGAGTCTGGCTTCACTTGCAATATAATTAGTTTGGCATTGCTGAATTGCATGAGAGCATTGAGTGTTCTTCTGCCATGTTATTGCCCTTACTCTAATATAAAAGCACTTTATAGATTACGACACTGGGCTGCTTCATTGCCTTGCTGTGCATTGTAAAACATGAAATGGAAGACCCAGGGATCCAGTAAAATACAAAATATGCCTGGAAATTTAAGAGAGCTTATAACATTTATATTGGATAGAAAAGACAGAAAATACACTCTTTTATTCCTACTTGAATTTTTCATTATGTTTATGTCTTTTTTAAAAGTTGTTATGTCTATTGACTTGAAAAATATGATTTCGTCAAAATTGTTTCCTATTTAGACGTTTTTGTTCTATTGTTCTATTGAGAGACAATGGGTTCCAGTGGATTAAAATAATAAGTATATTTTGTTTTTGAGGATGATGGAAAGATAACATGTAATTTGCACTTGGGGTAAAATTTATATCCATCCAGTTGTCTGCATCTCCATCATATGTTAGATTTAATTTTGGAAATCACTAACTTAAAGGTATTATAAAATGCTGGATCTCAGCAGTTAACCTTGACCTGGATATAAGATAATCATGATTATAAAAATTTTGGGCAGTAACTCTTTTGGAACTTAATTTTTTTGAGGTGGAAAAGTTTAATTATCTTCACATTTAATTATAGAAATGTAAAATATTAAAGAACTCTCAATTGATCTATAAACACACTCACCAGGGGGGCAGTTTGATAGGAGAATACGGTACAGTTAGCAGATAAAGCAGTGGAGATTTCTATGGGTGACCCTCAGCCCGTAGGGTATGTATGGCAATCAATGGGAGTATCAGTGGAGACAGAGACTCAAAGACAAGTCTAAATATCAGGGTAGTCCAGCAATATGGGGCAAGTATAATAGTTACATCATTGTGCACAATCATAGCATGAAAGAAAAATTGTTGTCTTCTCTGGGGTGTACCACAGCAAAAACAAACGAGAAAGTGCTATTAATTTTGTCAGACAGGTCATTCCTTTAATACAAAGAATACAATTTGCTTTTAAATTTAAGTGTTTCTTGTATGTTAGATGACTGATGCTCAACTCAGTTTGTCTTACTGATCTTACTGTTGCTTGTTGGTTTTGCAGATCGAACGATAAACAGGAAACAAATTTTGAATTTTTTGTTGTTGATAATTTATCATTCTTTATAATTGTTCATGTGAAAATCAGATTTATGGTCTAATTTCTTGAAATATTTATCCTCCTGATTGAAATCATTCAGTTCTCTCTGGTATTCACAAGGATAGAGGTCTTGTCAGGTTAACATCCTGTTCATCCGAGCTAAAGGTTCAACTTTCTGTTGATTGGCCAAATTGGCAGCTTAATTTAGCACTGACACCATGGTTTGATGTATATGATTTTGATTCAATAAATCAACAAAATCCAGGTCATCAATGGCAAAAACCTTGCAACAATCTCAGTACTTATTACCAATCTTAGACATCTGATTATTATAAAGCATTTAATCCTGTATCATAAATGTAAGGATTTACCTAATTAGAACTTAGAATAAATGAAATGTATGAAAAACAAAACAGGAAACTAAAGGCCTACCCCATCTGGGTATTATGAAACTTGAAAAATGTATATATTATAAGATAAAGCCCTTTAATTTGAAATTTATTATAAGGGATATGAATGATAATGAAATGTGTTCTCTGGTCCATTAAATAAGATTTCAAACAGTGGCATGGTCCCAGAAATTCATCTTAAACTTGAAGCCCATATTATCGGCATGATTATGTTGATGTTGAATTCCTCTCAATCTGAACTCTTTTGTGAATATCAGGGTGATGGGTGTGAACTTTGACCTACCTATATAGGGTTATGTTGGAGAGGTAGGATGTGTCTCGGGTGGTACTCTGCTTGTACAAAGGCCAGAAGGTTCACGTAAGAATCAATATCAATATTAGCCTCCGATCTGTAATGAAGAATCGCTACCTTTATTCCCATGACTGCCAGTTATATAACCTGGAAATTGTCTGTCAAAACCTGTCCACTTTGATAGTACCGGTAAATATTTTCATTATCCCAGATAATGAGATCATAATAATGGAATAAGATATAAGCCTAATCAAATTTAGAGAAAGGGAAGAAAAGAATAGGTGCAATGTGGGTTATTTATTGACCCTCCAGATTATATACCATGAGTGTCATATTCAATGCCTCAGTAAAGGAGTCAAATTTATACATCGCCTGATCCATAATTGAAGTTCCAAATCATATTTTTGTGAGAAAATTCTCCATCATGATGATTGATAGATTTGGAGGCTGTGGCATTTGCAACATTTTGTAGGTGATCAAGTATTCATCACTGGTCGGGGCTTGCAATTTTTGTATTGTATACTGAACCACCTTCGGAGGACCGTATATACCCTCAGGCAGGGTAAATACCTCTTATAAATCATGCCAGACTACTCCCGCTATAATGGCTCTTATCAAATTAAGACTTGGAAAGGGTTTTTTTCTTTTCAAGACATATTTTTCTTGTGAGAGAGCTTTGGAAATAAACAACACCTTGTGAAATAAGAGGAAATGCTTAAAACAGATGTTGCATTTAGTAAATCTGAAACCAGGTAATTTATTCAAAATTTGGGGTAAATGTTTTTTGGGGTGACAGAAACCTTCCCCTTTCTTCACTGAGATGTTGTTATTTGATATCTTAGACATCAGAAAAAGTTTAACAGTGAAGCCAAAGTCTAAATCAATCTGTAGAATTTAAATAATTTGATTATTGTAATGAGTAAATAGAGTTTTTATATCGTGAATTATACATTAGAACTGATTAAAAAGTCCATTGGCAGAGAACAGAAGATGGCATATCAGATATTTGGGATTATTTTTTTAGTGGTAATTGAGGGGTTTTGTGAGGATAATGAGAGGAAACGACAGGAAATGATACGACTTTGTAATCCATCATCTGAGAGCGAATTGCCTCCAACCGAATGGAATCCAACTTGCCTCAGAAAGGCCTGATCAATGTCCTAATCAATGATGCTGTCTCACAGATTTTATAAACTGAACCTCATGGGGCAAATATTCTCTCAAATTCTATTGTGAGATTTTCAGCAAAAAGAGTCCTGCTTTGGGAGACTTGTCCCTTTTTGTATATATTTTTTTCATTATTTCAATTGCATCTGGAGTCAAGAATAGTTAAATTACATCTGGAGCCAAGAATAGTTGAATTACATCTGAAGTCAGGAATAGTGGCATTTTCGGCCAAAATAATCCTGCTTTGGAGACTTGTCCCAATTTGTGTTTTTTATCCTTATTTCAATTACATCTGGAGTCAAGAATAGTTTAATTACATCTGGAGTCAAGAATAGTTTAATTACATCTGGAGTCAAGAAGAATTTCATTCATAAAATTGGTTTTAATTCACTTGATAAGTGACCCTTCATAGCAGAAATTCTCATTCTTATCAGATTCTTGCTGTCAATAATATAAAAGTGTGTTCAGGATTAGCTTCAATCATTATAAAAATCAGGCTCTGCATTGATTGGTGGAAAACTAAATGCATATTCAAACAGATTCTGCTTTGTACTGCGTGTTCAGTGTCTCCGTCATAATACTGATCACAGGTCATGACCAGAGGCTGGTCAATTCTGAATGGATGATATTTTTCTGGCCATGACTCTCACACAAGACTTTCAAGTGTGGCAAATATTGCGCAAGGATGACAGATGTGGTGAGAAGAATTAACGACCACAATTATTGCTGATGTAATGCAGAGTAGGTAAATAAAACAGCCATCAAAAGGCAGAATTGATAGAATATTAGAGGTGGTGTGACAAAATACCACATTTCCTGGACAGTATTAGATCTGGTTTATTTTTTATATGATTTAAGTAGATCAAACCAAGTAGATATGAATTCTGGTATTGATTTACTTATAATTTGTATATAGGTTTGATGTTTGACCTAATAATTGGAACAAGATTTTGCCACCATGGGTCCCATATCAATATTGCTGTCTATTACTGGGCTCCATCACAATTTACAGAACATTATGAATTTGATGCATGTGCAAATAACCGGGCAAATATACCATACCGCAGGAGTTTGGGGAAGCTGACTGCCATACTGAATGAATTGGGCATGCACATCTATGGTCCATCTGCAGCAGACTATTGGGGTATGGAAAATATGTGCATTCATAAAATTACTGTCCAAAAGCTGAAATTCAAGTAGAAAGCCCCTGTCATCCTGGAATAAATTTCAAGGTAAAGATGAAATAAAAACTTTGTATCGCTCAGTCGATTTAAAGTTGTACTCCACAATTCCAAGAGAGTACAAAATGTTCCAGAGTATAATAGAAATTTTCTATACATTTGAGCTTTAAAGTTCAGTTTGGTAATTGATGAAAATCTCCTCTTGACATTTTTTTCCAAAAGATCTTACTAAATATATACATTTAGAGCTCACATTTTCTGTATGTTGATATTGAATGTCTGTATAGGATCTTGGTTACATGAAAGGAAATTGATATTCTGTATACTTGTTGACATTTTTCATAATTGACTGTTTAGTATTCTGTAGAGTGGTGGGGAATAGCGGGCTACTGATCCCCACAGCTTAATATTTGATCCTCTCACCATCACACATTCATATACCGTCTACATAGAATGGAATAAACTGGTGAAATTTGCTCAAGGCTTTTTATTCAATGTTGTAATGTATCTATCCATAAATGCACGACACAAAGTTATAATAACTTATATGAAAATAAGGGAGTCTTGTTATTATCAAAAGACTCAAATTTGAAGTCAAAAGTGAAGAGTGAGATATCAGATTGTTCTTAAGCCTGATATCCTGAATCATCATGATACACTAATATTCATACAGAAAAGGGAAGATGAGATAAATGGTCCTGTGTGCCTACCAGGTGCTTGAGGGACAGACACATCCTGGACGTATGCCAGGCATAAACACCAGGGGATGTCAAACCATAATTTATAATGGAAAGATATTCTGTGTTGCCAGGTTCTGAGTTCAGTCCAAGCTGTGTACAGAGGATTACTCAGTCAGTGTTAATATATTTGAAGCCAGAGGTCTTAGCATAGTGCGAAATGTGGGGAGCGAGAGGCCAGAGGTCTTAGTACAGGGCTTAATGTGGAGAATAAGAGGTCAGAGGTCTTAGCACAGGGCTTAATGTGGGGAACGAGAGGCCAGAGGTCTTAGCACAGTGCTTAATGTGGAGAATAAGAGGCCAGAGGTTTTAGCACAGGGCTTAATGTGGAGAATAAGAGGCCAGAGGTCTTAGCACAGTGCTTAATGTGGGGAACGAGAGGCCAGAGGTCTTAGCACAGGGCTTAATGTGGGGAACAAGAGGCCAGAGATCTTAGCACAGGGCTTAATGTAGGGAGCAAGAGGCCAGAGGTCTTTGAACATTGCTTAATGTGTGGTACAGGGGCCAGAGGTCTTAGCACAGTGCTTAATGTGGGAACAAAAGGCCAGAGGTCTTAGCACAGTTCTTAATGTGGGGAACAAGAGGCCAGAGGTCTTAGCACAGGGCTTAATGTGGGGAACAAGAGGCCAGAGGTCTTAGCACAGGGTTTAATTTGGGGAGCAAGAGGCCAGAGGTCTTTGAACATTGCTTAATGTGTGGTACAGGGGCCAGAGGTCTTAACACAGTGCTTAATGTGGGAACAAAAGGCCAGAGGTCTTAGCACAGTTCTTAATGTGGGGAACAAGAGGCCAGAGGTCTTAGCACAGGGCTTAATGTGGGGAACAAGAGGCCAGAGGTCTTAGCACAGGGCTTAATGTGGGGAACAAGAGGCCAGAGGTCTTAGCACAGTGCTTAATGTGGGAACAAAAGGCCAGAGGTCTTAGCACAGTTCTTAATATGGGGAACAAGAGGCCAGAGGTCTTAGCACAGGGCTTAATGTGGGGAGCAAGAGGCCAGAGGTCTTAGCACAGGGCTTAATGTGGGGAACAAGAGGCCAGAGATCTTAGCACAGGGCTTAATGTAGGGAGCAAGAGGCCAGAGGTCTTTGAACATTGCTTAATGTGTGGTACAGGGGCCAGAGGTCTTAGCACAGTGCTTAATGTGGGAACAAAAGGCCAGAGGTCTTAGCACAGTTCTTAATGTGGGGAACAAGAGGCCAGAGGTCTTAGCACAGGGCTTAATGTGGGGAACAAGAGATCTTAGCACAGGGCTTAATGTAGGGAGCAAGAGGCCAGAGGTCTTTGAACATTGCTTAATGTGTGGTACAGGGGCCAGAGGTCTTAGCACAGTTCTTAATGTGGGGAACAAGAGGCCAGAGGTCTTAGCACTGGACTTAATGTGGGGAACAAGAGGCCAGAGGTCTTAGCACAGGGTTTAATGTGGGGAGCAAGAGTCCTGAATGTGGGTACAAGAATAAAATCCTTGCAAGTTTAGGAATGGTAGTCACAGAGAAAGGTGCTTTACCTTATCATGCAAGGTAGCAAGTCAGGGGAAATGGTCAACATGAAAATCACACAAAATGGCCCAGTAAAATAGCATTTAAAAACGAACTAAAATTTAACATGAAAGGATTATCTCAGAAATTTGCATTTTCATTCGACATCAATCAGAATTCGATGGATTTAGTTACATTCAAACAATATTTATGACAATTATTTATTTTATACTTAAGCAACTTGAAATTGAAATTGAAACATGGGATAGAGCTAATGGCCACTAGAGAACAAACAAACAAAATGTAAATGTTGTGATATAACTGAAAATCAATACCCATTCAAATACCAGCAATATTGATTTAAGAGTCATGTTTATCAAGGTTTATTGAATCACACTGAATTATTTATTTGTAACAGCAGGTCTTTGGTCATTTATAAATATCTATCCTTGTTATAAAGACACAAATCAACTAATGGAAGATTAAAAGATATGTAAATCTTTTATTCATATGGGATTTGGATTCTATTCAAGGGGAATATGGAAAGTCATTATTTGTTTTCAAAGTTCAAAAGGTAAAGCAAGCCATGTTAATATGGATAAAATGTTCACGTTTAGTAATTTTTTTGACATAATTTCCATGCCAATATCTTCTAGAACAAGTAAAACAAAGTATAAAAATACAAATAAATCTATTCTAGAACATATGAAATAAGTATGAAATACAAATAAATCTATTCTAGAACATGTGAAACAAAGTATAAAATACAAATAAACTATTGTCTAGAACATGTGAAACAAAGTGGGTGGTGCCATTTGTAACTTACAAAAATACAAATAAATGTCCCATCACAATGTGCACAACACAGGTTTCCGCCAGGCGTCTCTGATGTTGTTTGCCACTAATATTGGTGAACAGAAGCATACAGTTAACAGTTAAATCCAAGCAGGCAAAAGTAATGTTTCCTCATTAAAAGGTCTCACAGAAAAGATTTAAACAGCCCTAAACTTGTGAGACTAAAACAATGATAGTTTTGTATTCTATATGATGAATTCATTGAAGTTACGCCCCTCAAAATAGCATTTAATTTGATGATGTCAATCAGAGTTGGTGTTTTTTGGGGATGATAATGTCAAACAGCTCTGAAAAAATGAGAATAATTGCCATATTTCAGAAGACATTTAAGCAATTTGAATTTAATAATGTCAGGTTATATTTCTTGAATGTATCTTATTGTCATGAGAAGTTTCATTTTGGTACATTGAACTGTTTGTTTTGTAAATATTGGCTCTCAAATTTTGTCATCTAGCTCAAACTGCTGAAAAACTATTGGTTGGTACCTTCTTGTCAATATTTGGATGTGAATTTTGACAAAACTTTGGGGCTGTCAATAATATAGAAGTTTCGCATCGATTCTTCTCAAACTCACACACTTTAATCATAAGTGTAATCTCTTCAAGCCAGTCAATTTTCATATTGACTGAACACACATGTTATTCACTTGCTCCCAAATACACTAGCAAAATGGACTGCAAATCAATTGTGTCCAGAAAGACCATGCACTGCCCATCCTATTGAAGTTTCCATCCTAATAGAATTTGAACTCCAGGGATTGACTGCTGCAGTAATGACTCATGTTACCAACTTTGTCGGTCACGATGCTTAAAAACACCTGACATTATTCTTAAGATGGCACAAAGAAGAGTCCATATGACGTCATAGCTACTCAAAGGGGGAAACATCATATTGCATCAGAAGCATCACTGTGTTATGGAGCTTCAGATGTTACACCTATGAATAGACTGAACATTTTTCATATCTTTGCACATACTTTAAACAATGGCAAAGAAATGTTGAGATCATGATGCAACAAGGATTTTTTTGTGAGTCATGAAAATGTTGGGCGGTGCATTATTTTTTTGGAATCGGGGGAGTTCAAGTGCATTTTGCCAATGTTTTTGGGAGTAGAGAATAGGGTAAATATTCCAACCCCAGGCATTTTCTGAAGGATGTAATTGGACATTTCATAAACAAAACTGCTTTTGTTGAAAATGTATCATTTCATGGCATATTGCGCAACAAATTTTGGCTTTGAGTAAGTTTGCCTCCAATCTTGAGGCAAACCTTGAGCATGTTGATATGAATAGCCCCCTGAGAGCCTTATTTAAGGAATGTGAAGCAGTCTAATTTAAAAGCATTGAACCGAGAGGATCAACGATACTCAGAGCATCTTAAACAGCCCACGAGTGGTAGCATGATGGAAGGAAAACCTCCTGATAGTTAATATAGTGGTGCCACCTGGGAACAACAATCATTTACAACTCCCCCTAGTGTGCAATTGTGGTCATCTGCGGGAGATCAGCGCTTGCCTGCCTCTGCTGGTGATGAAGCACTCATCGAGCCTTGGCCCCCTACAGCATAAATCAATGCTGGGAGGATGTTGCATGGTTTCCTAGTTAATTTCCAAAAGTTATGCAGAATCACAGAACACATTTACTGAATACGGCATATTTGATTTTGAAAGCAGAATAATTTTGGGAATATCTGATTCACAACATATATCATTCTAATGCATAAACGAGCCAAATACTGTATCAGATTTACTTCACATGCAAGGCACAATATTGACAAATATTGATAATGGAGGTGTGGCACTGAGATTCTGACAGTAGAATGTGTGACTCTGCGTAAAATGAAGGTCTGACAGTGGAGGTGTAAAATGAAGGTCTAACAGTGGAGGTGTAAAATGAGGGTCTGGCGGTGGAGGTGTAAAATGAGGGTCTGACTGTGGAGGTGTAAAATGAGGGTCTGACAGTGGAGGTGTAAAATGAGGGTCTGACAGTGGAGGTGTAAAATGAGGGTCTGACAGTGGAGGTGTAAAATGAGGGTCTGACAGAGGAGGTGTAAAATGATGGTCTGCCGCTGAGTGTGCGACATTGACTGTCTGACAGTGGACAGTGACACTGACACTGACATTCCGACAATGAAGATGCGACACTGTAGCGACAAAAGCTAATAAAAGTCATTGAAATGTTTAACCACAGTTTTACTTTTATGAATATGTTAACCTGTCAATTCTTTTTATCGTCCACTGACCAACAAAGATTGAAGGGGACACCCAAATAGATTATTCTTTGCTTCATTGTACATCAATTGAGTGCGTTTCCATGGAGAAGGGAACCCAGACTATGTTTGTAATTGTTTTTTCCCTACTACATTTATTTCTGGCTCAAAAAAGTATTGAAGTGAGTGGCATTCTTGTGAACTGTTTTTATTTTTATTTTTTAAATCAAAATCTATTTCGATATCTGAAGTACTTTTAATGAAGAAAAAAAATGACTCGTGGGAAAATGGTTTTGGGATTGCAGCAGATTGCAGCCATACTGTCTGCTTCATAATTAACATATTCCATAAAGTGTTTGATGTCAAATGAAGAGAAATGCTCTGGCCTATCCCATAAAGGTAAATGTACCTTTCACCACAAAACCATCAATCAGATTTTCAAGCTTTACTGTGGTCGATATTTCAATACTTTATGTAGAAATTAAACAAACTAAGTATACCTCAACTTGGGTACTTTTTATTCTTTGACAGCTGAGCAAAGATTCAGAATATGGTGTCACAGGAAAGTGTACTCCCTCAGAGTGTTCTGTGTAATATTCATGCAAGTTTTATGATGGTATGATGGTAGAATTCCATGAAGTATATTTGATCAGTTGGGTTGCTAGGCTGTGCGCAAAACAATGTGCTGAGATCTTTACTCAGCACACAGGGAAAATGTTTTCTGAAATGTTTAACACCGAACAAGGATGTTGGTTGCTTGGTTACTAGCTCGATAATTGACTAGCTTTTAATGTGTTGCACTATGTAAAAAATAAAAGAAATCAAATATTCAGTTTTCAAGGGATGGAAGATTAGCCAGAAATAGATATTTTACAATAAGACTTTTGATTGAGTAACATTTCCAGTCGATAATCATGTTTTCTGACAAAGTTATTCCTATCAAACTGTTGATTCATCTAAAAAGCATGTGTAATCAATATCAAACATTATTTCATTTAATTTAAACAAATTCCCCCCTTCTTCTTATCCCCTCCCCATTTCTACCTCAAAATGCCTCCTGCCAGAAGTGTGAATAGAAAGCTATGAAATATATTTTTTTTCGGGTAATTAACTTTATTATTTCAAAAAGTTGTTAACTGCCAGGGGCTTAGTGGGCAGTTGTCAATTAGGAGTTTGGTGGAAGCAATGATAAGGATTAGTTGGATTATGTAAACAGAGGTGATTATATGGCAGACATGGTCGACCCACCATGCTTACCTAAGTACATATATATCTCCATACATACCACTACAAGTAGGCAGGTTATGGGGCATAACTTTATATGTTTCTACCAGCATTGTGAGTAAAAGCAAATACAGCAATATTGATTGGGACATCACATGTATTTGTCCAATTTCGCTGTGCCTGCTGTCACCGTATCACCCTCATCGATTCTTCCAACTCAATGTGCCAGTGAATAATTTACTACGGGTCACCATGGAAACCCAAGTATCAAGTCGTCCTGCTTAGCTAATGCCAAACTTCCAAGAATATACGTATGTGCAAAATGCTAAGCTGACAAGTAGTTGGTTTCAGCACGGATGCAGCAGGGTTGGGTGATGGGCCTGGCAGGATTGTTACTTTGCTCTGTTGACATTTCTTCACTCTCTGGCGTCATATATTGAGAGAATCCATAATTGGTGAGACGTCAGCAGTTTCCTAATATAAAGTAACAAGACTTTGTCGGTGAGAGAGCCGGGTAACACAGTCGTAGCATATTTCAGCCGAGGCCTCCTTTGACACATTGACAACGGCTTCAAAGTGTTCTGCTTGGCCTTGTCTAACCCATGTGGACCGTCTAACCAGGTCTGAGAAGAAGAAACAGATTTATCCTGTGCCGTGCTAAGATGACAGCCTGCTCAGGCTGGTAGAATTAGGTGTTCGGTCACGCAGGCCGTGTGCTTCAGTGGCGCCACCACGACCAGGAATTAACAAAAGGACAAGTGTCGCGCAAGCCGGTCAGGGCTCAGCAGTGCTGCAGGGATTTTTATTTCGTGGTTTGTGAGCCACAAGACCCAGGCTTAAAGCCTAGCTAGCAGGATCTGTTAGCTGCTACCGTCATCGTGTGATCGTGTGGGGCTGCTGGCTGCTTGCTCTACTCACGTTGCTAGCCTCCTCCGCTCACTCCCTGCTCATCCTCCCCGCTCTCATCTGCTCCACCGACCCTCAGGTGACCTATTTTTAGCAGGAGAGAGGGCCGATGGTCTATTATGTCAGTCCCAACCCTGCCCGGTGCAGTTGAAGACAATATGGCTGATAAGTACGACGGGCAACGACCAGAAGAGCATCAGATGGTTATCGGAGGTAGGCACTCTCCGTATTCTTAAACCATGTCAGTCATCCAAACTTGCAGGTCTGGTGCGGGTGCCATCAACAATTATCATTTTTCACTGACATATTACAATAAGAAGTTGCAGAGATTGTGTACACATGAAACCCAACAGCTGGAAGCATCTCATGCCAGGTAGCGGGCACAATTCAGCTGCGCTGTGTTTACAAGAATTTTTTCGGCCTTTGTAGCCAGATTCTTTGACTGACAAGCACAACAGTACACAAAACATGCTCTCTCACCGCTGGTCTGGGCAGAGATTGTTGTCAGGAGGTAGCTACAGATCTTGGTACACAGTTGCAATAATAAGCGGCTTCCATTAAGACTGAGATTAGGCACTGATGTGGGTGTTAAAACTGGATAGAGGTATTGATGACGATGAATAGACGTGACTTAAGATCTGGGTGATAAGACGCGACATATGGCATGGGCTATATATAAAAATATATATATAAATATCAGTGATATGGGTTTATATAGAAATAAAGGGAGATATGGGATGATGTTTGATGGAAGGAGAAATGGGTCTATATATGAGAGAAGGAGATATGTGTTTATTTGATATTTGAGGAGATATGGTTAATGTGGGTTTGATTCATATTGATGGGAGATATGGGTTGTTGTTCTGTTTATGTTGACATTCAGCAGCAATCTGATTGTCAAATTTCTGAAGCAATTATGTACAATCATGACAATTACATTATGGCTTTGTTAGAATGCAAGAATGTCAGCAAATGCTTGACAAACCAATTCCAGACTTGCATTCTCTATATTGGTATATCCAACTTATTTCTCACACAGCCCTGATTTCTCATCTTGCTTTAAAAACAAGCCAGTAAATGTTTGATGCAGAATTGAGATGTTGTTTATTTGTTATTAAGAAATGGTCGAAAATTCAAAGATATTGTAACAATCAGAGATTTCCGTTGAGAATGGTTGGAGATGTTAAGATCAAAATACATTTAGTTCGTGTTAATGATAGATACTTGCGGGACATCAGCGGCAGGAAATAAATCTCCATAATAGCTTTAGATCTGCAGAATCTTTTAATTATAGGATGTAGGTTACCAGTAGATTTGAGTCTGAGATAGGGCACCAGCAGATTTGTGTCAGAGATAGGGCACCAGTAGATTTCTCTCAGGGCAACAGCACTATTGGGCCAAGTGAGAAGTTTTGCAAAGCAATATGCATGTTATTGCAGAATTCTGATAAAATGGATACATTTTATTGTGTATTTTTATGAAGCCAGCCCCTGCCATATAGCTTCCAGCATGGTGCCATTATTTCAGGGATATGTGATCTGCCAAGTATGTAACTGAACCACTAATGGCAAGCCCCCATGATGCTGTCTGCTGCTATCATAAAACTTCATGCAGAGATTAGACTTTTCCAATTCTCTTTGTTGTCAGTCATATTTGTGTCGACTCAAATAAAATTATGATATGGCTGAGCATTTTGCCAGATGTTAATTTTATTAACAAGGTCATTTTGTTATCAAGGTCATGTGGTGAATACGCCAAGGACAAAACATGGCAGTAATGATATTTATTAAGACTGTTTCAATGGTAAACAGTAAAAATAAATAACAACCATAATCTTTTCTGAAATTTGTGTTCATTATTTTGTTTTTGTTTGTAAAAGAGCGATATATTGTATTTGGCATGGAGCCTGTGGATGTTAATCACATCCGGGTGTGAATGTAGAGGTAAGGACACTGCGGCATGAGAGACAAGGTTGCCATGTCGTGGGACGTCTCACAGTTAAGGTGTAGTACTTACCTTTAAAAATTCACAATAGATGTCAGCTCTGATTTTAAACATCATAGTGTCATCAGATGATGCATAGTAGTGAAAACATGTATTTCAGTTTCACAGAAATATTAATAGTGTCCCTTTTTTACACTCAGTAAGCACAATAATTTTGGCAAAACAACTTGGATTCCCTTCAAACTTTGAATGTAAATTCTTTGGGGAAATGGTGTGGACAAGTTTGACCTTGACCTCTCTGTGACCTTTTCATCCTTATATATTTATTTATTGTTTGTTTTGTACTTATGAAATGACATTAAGGGCTGATTGCACCTGCATCTCTGATGCCTGATTTATTTATATGCAAATTTCATCCTAATTTAGCCTGTAAAGTGAAATGTGAAACATTACAAGTTTTTTCTAAAATGTCAAATAATTACCTGGAAAGAAATACCTGGATATGAGTTCTGCAATTAGCAAAAAGCCATATGTTGTATATTTGTTACATAATATCAAACACAAGGTATATTTGTCTACAAATAGTGCATGCTTTTTTTCAGAAACTGTTTCTTGACCATAATTCAATAAAATGAATTTTAATAGTTGTAAATATCATATATCTATATGAGAGATGCTCATATTAAGAGAGTATTTTGTTGCTGCCGTGGCAGCCACCCTCTCGTAGATGACATCATCTTTAATTTACTCAATACTTAATTCAAAACTTTTTCTCTTTTGTTTCTCTTTTTTTCTTTAACACATTTTTCTTTTGTTTCTCTTTTTTTCTTTAGCACTTGAATAAAAAGACAAGTATGTATTGTGTAATATTTTTTAATTGTAAAACAATAGAGATTTCTTACACATAACCCATAAAACCCATAACATAATACAAATATAGCATTGGAATTGGCTTCATCAACTGCTAGTTCTCATTTTTGTTTTTTAGATTTTATATTTAGCGAACTATATCTGAACATTATTTTTTAAAGAGAAAAAAATGGAAATCTAAGAGGATTTAAGTGATCTGCCATGTAAAGAGTAAAAGAGGAGGAAGTAAGAATGAGTTAGGAGTGTGTACACAGAGACTGCGTCGGCAACTCTATCGGGCGAAGATATACCCCACAAAAAGCTTCATTTGTATACACAGTGTCCAATATACCTCCCAAGCCTCGCATCGGGCATCAGCTCACTTTGTCCTCAAATATTTTCTCAGTCAAAACAGATTTTACCACTTTACACGTTCACAGTTTGTTATCAATATATGAGCTGCCCTTAGAGAGGATGAGTGGCAGATGGGGATTGATTCTTAGAAAATGTTATAAAAAGATCTATATAAATTTATGCATTATGTGCATGTATTGAATGTCACTATCACCTGGTGTTGTGCTAAAAGGTATTTGCACCTCTGTCTCTATTAATTGTATGAATTTCATACTTTTAAATCAGTTTACAAATTGACCAAGTAATTTGTTGTTGTTTTTTATTAAATGTTTTTGTTTTTTAAGGGCCTCATAGTTTTGCTGGTTTTGGACATAGCGCAGAAGCTCTGTTGTGTTTTTTTTTTGTTTTTTTTTTAATTCTCTACGATTATGATAACGTACAAAGAACATTCAGGGAGGCTGGTATATATTTTTATGGTTTGATATTTGTGTTAGTTGTTATTACAAACATTTTGGCAAGATTGCTTAGAATAGAATAGTATAGAGAAGCCTCAGGAAAATGAAATTGCTTCAGTGCTGACTCATCATATTGCCTTGCAGGATTTTGTAGAAAACCAAAAAAACTGAACATATTCATTTCATTAGTATGATTATGTCGATGGTTTAAAAGCAGCCACATTAATACCACCTGATAAATGTATAGATATAAAAACGCACTACTCAGAAATAACAATGCCACAGCTCAAGGATTACCAAAGAAGATACAAGAATGTTATGTTATCTAGATTTGGATGCTATTAAGACTGCAATGCTTCTCTGCACATTTCATCGATCTTTAATTACATCCTGTAGGGTCACTAATTAATTGCATCAATTTTGCAAGTGGTTGTTCAAATTTGCAAGCATTGCCACTCTCACAATTTTGTGACAAACACATACCTTCCAAAAATACATTCACAGCAGAATTGTCTTCACATGAAGTTTTATGTCTGCATTTGTTATAGGCATAAGTTTATAGGATATGATATGCAGAGATATTTTATATCACACTCTATTAGTTGAAGTCCAATCTATGGGTGGAATGGAGACAAGGAGGTACTGAGTGAGGCATATGCAGTCAGGTCAGGTTGCTTTGTTTAAGCTGTAAGGCTCTGCCTGCTGTAAGTATGCATCATACATGAGCCAACAGGCAAATATGTGTAATATCATGTCCCCCAGGACCGTAGTTAGCATGGGAGGACAGCCGCATCAGACATCCGAGGTGTCCCAGCTATAATAAGGCTGCCAGTGTTATGTAATGTCAGGGCAGAGGCCCAGAGGTGTAAAGGCACTCAAATGCTGGTGTGAGAGGCTTCAATAATAATGATGCATTGTGCTGCAGGACACAGTTAAACAGACACTGATTTACTCAAAACCTCTCATGGGGATGATTCAATTATGTCACCTGTTGACTTGGTCTGCCATCTGGTCCCTGAGAATTACTTTGATGTCACTTGGTGACATGAACCAGCATCTGGTCACTGAGAATTACTTTGATGTCACTTGATGACTTGGACCAGCATCTGGCCACTGAGAATTACTTTGATGTCACTTGATGACGTGAACCAGCATCTGGCCACTGAGAATTACTTTGATGTCACTTGATGACGTGAACCAGCATCTGGCCACTGAGAATTACTTTGATGTCACTTGATGACATGAACCAGCATCTGGCCACTGAGAATTACTTTGATGTCACTTGATGACATGAACCAGCATCTGGTCACTGAGAATTACTTTGATGTCACTTGATGACTGGGACCAGCATCTGGACACTGAGAATTACTTTGATGTCACTTGATGACATGAACCAGCATCTGGCCACTGAGAATTACTTTGATGTCACTTGATGACATGAACCAGCATCTGGCCACTGAGAATTACTTTGATGTCACTTGATGACATGAACCAGCATCTGGTCACTGAGAATTACTTTGATGTCACTTGATGACTGGGACCAGCATCTGGACACTGAGAATTACTTTGATGTCACTTGATGACATGAACCAGCATCTGGCCACTGAGAATTACTTTGATGTCACTTGATGACTTGAACCAGCATCTGGCCACTGAGAATTACTTTGATGTCACTTGATGACTTGGACCAGCATCTGGCCATTGAGAATTACTTTGATGTCACTTGATGACTTGGAATAGCATCTGGCCACCATGAATACCAATGTGGTTACATGTAGACTGGAACATTTGAATGACCACTGAACAGAACAATTCCATCACATGTTGACCAGGGCTGCCATCCTGCCACTGAGGATCACGTCATCTGTATATACAGACTGGTATTCGGCTTAGTACTGGCAATTTTCATGATGTCACCAGTTAATAGACTCACACACAAGCTTTGTGATGTCACATGTTTTCTCAAGCTTGGATCTTTCTGGTCAGAGAGTCAATGATATCAGCTTTTGACCGACAGGCGTCTTACTAAAGAAAAATTGCAATTATCACACCTTCCCAAAGATTATATTACAAATATCTTGAGATGGCATTGGTTAAACATGACATGTTATTTCCTTAAGTCAAACATGTTGACTAATCAATTTACTTTTCTTTATTCTATAATATGCATTATGTGACTTTATGAAGGGTTCTTGTGTCTGCTGTGGTAATGTGGTGGCTGTCACAATTCTCAGAGTGAATTGCATGGTCAGGTGGCCGGCATTCCGCAGTAACATTGGCGGCATGGATTCCGGATATTTTGAGTTTCCTGTCGAGGACTTTGTCTAGGTGTCAAGTTTCTGATGGGCTGTAATGTAAAGCTTAATTTGATTACTGTTGTGTTACACAGGGGGCACTGCAGGCAGGGGTCATCTGACAAAAGAGGCCATGTCACATGACCTCCATTAAACACCTGCCACCGTCAGCAGCCTCATCATCACCTACTGTGTTCACCATCCTCGGTATCAAGAACATTTTCCCCTCTTTTGTTTCCATGAAGTTCAAGGAGTAATACATTAAGTTACTAAAGAGCTATATGACTTTTTTTAATATAATTTACAGAAAATTTGAGTGGCAGTTTTTTTAATTGTTTTTAAGAATTCAATAAAGCTGACCATGTGTAAAGTTTCATGTTAAACGTTTCAGTTTCAAATGACATCTCACAATAACTTATGAGCACAAGTTTCACATATTTTCATTCAGTAAGCATGTCCACATGCATCACAGACCAGGTCTGTTGTGAAACTGTTTACTTTCTCTCTGTGCCAGCCAAATACTATAATTGCAGCTGAGTAAATAGCAACATTCAATGTTCTACTCGAAAGCACGGAAATGATTTTGTTTATGGTTCCGAGAACTATTACAGGTATTGATGTTCTTATCTGCCTTTATAAAAGTATGCCTGGTTCATACAAAAGTTTCACAAAGAGAAGATTGATATCTCAAGTTTGTAATAATTTTGTACCACAGGAAGGTGAGACATTACTTTCCACCAAGGTGCAATCAACAAAATGTGGACACGGTGTTAAACAAATTTTGTTCGCATCCTATCATATCTTTATCTACAAAATTCAACATAATACAAGCCATACCTATCTTCTATGCAGCCCACATATGTGTTTAGTAATTCTGCAGATCTTTGGAACAGCACCTCCCCATTTTGACATTCTTGCATATTTATTCTCTGGCACTTTTGGTTCCCAGAATGATGGCAATGTCTTTTCACTTTCAGTTCTTCAGCGCGGGACATCCAGCCATCTAATGCTGTTGTTATTGATATGGCCATTGTTGTAATACAATCATATATATGAGTTTTTTTACATTCAATTCCAACATTCATTTTCTTTTACAATTACCAAAAATAAAGAATGTTCACTAAATGTTAGATGCGCACAATGTCATGTAAATATGGCATTATGTATATTGCTTTGGTGGAACATGTTTTTTCGCACATAGTTTTTTGGTAGGAAATATTTTCTTCTGCAACCATTTTAAACATCATATTCATTGAATTCATTGCCATAGCTTGTTGCTGAAGGTCAAAGGTTAAAAGCATACATTTTGTAATGGAGATAATAATACTCTCTATCTATCTCTATGTATATGTACAAATATGTGCATGTATATATTCAGATAAGCAATTTATGATGCAAAGTATTTATTATTGTCAGATGTGAATGATGAGCATTGAATATTTCATATTATGAAATTGTTCACGTGAGAGACATTTGATATGATTCTATAAAATGTATGTAATTTTAGACACAATACACATCAGGAAAAGTGTTTTCATGATAGTACTGTTTGTTTTCAATAAAATAAAAACTAAAAAATGAGAGAAGAAACTAATGTAAATGAATGCAGAATACATTTGTAAAGTTTCTGCTTCCCAGGGGACGGACGTGCCTAACAATATCCCTGACATCGTCTAATAACATTGAATTATAATTCTATGAATAATCTATTACTACATTGTTACTGTGACCTTCACGATCTTCCACAACAACAACAACAACTTATTGTTGACCAGAGAAGTACATATTTCCCACACATATCAGTACAGGGCCATTTATTACTTTGCACTACATTGGCAGGGAAAGGTCTGGATTTTTTATATATATATTTTTTTTTTCAAAAATGACGGAATTTTGATTTTGGTAAGGGAAAACCAGTATTTTTTGTATTTTGGTCAGGAAAACTGTCTTTGCTAATGGTTATTTAGAGAACAATTTCAACTGTTATTGTGAACTATTATAGAGTATTATTACGCTCAGATTGGGAAAGGTGTGTGTATAGAAGTCCATTGGTGCCAAGTTACATTTCCTCTTGTATTGTCCTCCTACTATTTAAGCACCTGTTGCACATATGTGACATTTGGGTTACCATGGTGATGGCTCTTCTCTTTGGGCATAATAATTTACAGTTGTTGTGTGATGATGACCCCAGTGACCTTTTGTGATGGGAAGAGAAGGGGGGGGACAAGAGATTGGTTATTTTGAGATGTGAGCAGGTTACGATAGCTGGCAACACCTGAGCTGCTCGATTGTCTAAAACTCCATATTTTCTCCACAATTTTAAGGTCTGACCCATCATGCTCAACAGGAAATTGTCACACATTACACTGAAAATACTCTCCATTAATTTTGATTTCGGATAAATATTCTATCCTGCACTAGATATGATAATTTAAAAACATTTTCATGGAGCACAGGTTTTGGTAAACATTGCTGAACATAATGTTCCATTTTGATTTCTAGAGCTTTGAGTGTTCCCTCTGTTAGACTCCAGGGAAAGCCTTAATTACCATGCAAACAATGCATCAATGTGGCCCTATTATTGTGTCTCTGCAGAAAATTCTAAAACATGGCATAGAATTATTAGAACCTTTTTTTGCATCGCTTGGTAATAAAGTGGCACAAAATAAGCTCCAGCAAATATTTATTAACTTGTCAGAGACAAGTCGTTTTTGATGAGATTGGCAAATTTATTTACATTATGATAATGTTTTAATGTGGAGCACTAAATTAAATTGAGACAAATCAAAGAGGCTTATTTTATTAAATGGTTTTAAAAATAAACAAGAAATTGTACACAGAGTGGGTATTTTATGTCTGTTTGTAATAGGAAATACAGTTCTTCTTGTGCTATTCTCTCCCTGTATTATTGTGCACATATTTCTCTGTGTACTGTTCTTCCAAAGAAATTTTTTAACAGTCTCTGTTTAACAAATTCTAGCCCTGAAAATATGAAACAGCCTTCCAGAAGACCAGAAATGTTGTTCTTTTTTTAAAAACCATAATACATTCTTTAGCTGTACTGGTGTATGCAATATGAATGTGTATTTTAACTGTGTGGGTCAGCAGTACACTCAGAATGCTATTCTTCTCCATGGTGCTGTACATGTAACGGCACTGTACATGTATATATTTATAGAGGTACTTGTTGCCTTGGCCATGCTTAACACACTGACCAGGGACGCCAGGTAACCCACATTCGATAGTCCCATATGGCTAGCCGCACCACGACCTCCACACAACAGTAACAAATTACACTTGTTATGGCTAAATGTCCTTCAGAGACTGCGGCCGACTCTCCCATCTCATCTGGTTTGCGGGGAGAAGGCAGTGAGACCAGGTGACTTGTCAAGGCAATATGCTCTCAGGCAGGAAATGCAGAGTTACCTGTAACCTTCACCATTCTACACTTTGCAGAATCCACCACGTGTGCCTAAAATAGACACATCGTTTCATCCTGCCTTACTTGTGTTAATTGCAAACTCTGTGATTGGAGGAATTATGCAATACCTGTTGAATGTTTGCCTCGGTTTTCTTTTAGAAAGTAGCAGAATTGACCAAAATTTGTTAGCACCAATGAATGTAACAAATGACTTTTTTGACCATTGTTCAAGATTAGGTCATGGTTAGAATACGTCTCTAACTTGTGTAAAAAATTGAAAATTTAACAGGTAAAAAAACAAATTTGATGATTTGTATCGGACATAAACATCATCCATGATGAATATTAATGAAGTAATCGCATTTATGATTATATACATACAATGGAGACCAATTGTAGTCATGTGACAGATAAAAGGAAACAGTTCCCTATGGAATGCAAAGTATTACTTATCATATTAACAGCCTGCCACATAATTATCCAGATCGGAGTGGTAATGCAATATAGATATAGTGCTCAATTATTGGTGACTATATCTGGCCGTATATGATATAAACATAAGGGAACTAGTATAGCGTCAAGTTTGAATTGTATCAACAAATGCAAATATTAAATCAATTATTATTTTTTATTGTGATTGAAATAACACTATAATAGATATAGGTTCTCTGAAAAGATTCTCTTATTTACTTTTTTCCAACAATATGGATAACTACTGAATTATTTTTGTTTTTGTTTTAAGTGTTATTTTATATTTGACATTATGAAATGGTAAGTTAATTGATCTTGAATTAAGAACTAATCATATCTCCACCTTCTTGGTCTGATTCTATGATGATTTTCCCTTTGTAATGTATGTTATATCTCAGCCAACATGGTTGGTTTATTTTAAGATGTTAATCTAGTGGGATTGCAGGTTATGATCTAGTTTTAAAAAAAACAATTTAGAAAGCCTTTTGTTTTCAATGGTCAAGGTGGTGACCTGCAATTGGCTTATTGATTGTGTAGCTATCCAGTTAGTATTAAGAAGCCTGTTTTCTTTGGCCTCCCTGGCACATTGTTTATGTAGAGGTCTGTTATGATTATTTAACCTAAAGTAAACAGGAAGTGACTGCCAAACACAATCTGCACAATATGCACATTAAGCCTGCGTCACACAGGAATTGACACAGTAGCAATGATCATATTGAATCATGCAAAAACTGTTAACTAGATGACCACAAGCTGAGACAAAGTGTGCCCAGTCCCAGACACCCACTCAACCATAACACTTTCTTTACATTCACAGACCCTTTCTGCAATCTCACAAGATCTTCTTGTGATCTTAACAAGGTCTTTCCATGTCCTCAGATGTAGCATGTTATCTGTTGAAATTTGGCAAGGTCGTCAGGTTGGTGTAATGGATCACCAGGCCATCCGGTCATGGATATATGGTATGAGGTACGCAAGCCATAGACAAATACCTGTACGACCTTGAACAGATTTATTAAGATCACCATAAGAACTTAAAGGAAGGCATTGCGACAGTGTAGGGACTGCCATAAGATAGCCTCCAGATCGCCCTCACATTATGGCCGAGACACAATTGTTTTGAACGAAAATGTTGTGGCACAATGCTGAACTGAGGTGACCGAACAAGACACCAGAAGATCATTGCAGACAACCTCATGCATTTTCTTATCCTTAAAAACAATATCAGATGATTTAACAGGGCATAGCAAGTTCTTAAGATTGTGAATGTGTCACTGGGGAACTTTATATCAATATTTAAACCTGTTTTATAGACATACCTGACAGTTGAGGGATTTGAACCCATTAGCTCTAGGTCTCAAGCTGCGTAGTCTGCCTACCATTTGGCCACAGAACCATTGTTTGGCCAACTTTGCTAGTGAATTATGAATATTTAGAAAAATAAATGCACATGAATTTATATCCTCTCTTTATAATACTTGTATACTAACTGTACAGAATACTAACTGTACAGTAGTATTCCAAAGGAATATTATAGATTGAGTTGAATATTATAGATAGATTGAATATTATAGATTGAGTTTCATCTTGATCAAGTGATTCTACTACCGTAAATGTTATTAGCTTTATATTTGATGATGGTAATGTGCGCTTCATGGATACCTGATTGCTATCATAATATTTTAGTGTCATGAACTGTGTAGACTCTTTGTCGGGTTCAAAGAGACATTTTGGTTTAATGCCATATTCTGTGAGACTCCAACATTACAAATAGTTCCACATTTGTTTATTTGTATAGACATGTATATCATTTCTAGCAATAGCCTGTGAATTATTCAGTTGCTGCCATAATGAAAACTGGAAAGGATTATAATTTCTCATAGTGCTGTGGTTCACATGGTCAAATGACGCCACCAATCTGCGGAAAAGGTTTTTGTTACCATGTTCTGATCGCTCAAACTCTGATACATCAGAATTTATAATTTACTTCATCCACAATAGTTTTATCAATGTCTAACTCTTCTCAGATATATTTAAACATTAATTATATTAGATATGACACATTATCTGAGCATGGATGACACTATCTGAGCATGGATGACACATTATCTGAGCATGGATGACACATTATCTGAGCATGGATGACACATTATCTGAGCATGGATGACACTATCTGAGCATGGATGACACTTTATCTGAGCATGATGACACTTTATCTGAGCATGATGACACATCTGAGCATGATGACACTTTATCTGAGCATGGATGACACTTTATCTGAGCATATATGACACATTATCTGAGCATGGATGACACTTTATCTTTGCATGGATAGCACTTTATCTTTGTGTGGACAACACTTTATCTTGGCACAAATGACACTTTATCTGAGCATGGATGACACTTTATCTTGGCATGGATGACACTTTATCTGAGCATGGATGACACTTTATCTTGGCATGGATAGCACTTTATCTTTGTGTGGACAACACTTTTTCTTGGCACAAATGACACTTTATCTGAGCTGAAATTGTTAAATGACAACTTGATCAAAATAGAGAAATTACTTTCTCAATACAAATATTTTGGAAATATTTGTGTTGATAGATATTTAAAAGTGTTCATCCATCAGCATTTCAAAAACATTTAATATCTCTCAACTGTTTTATTGGCAGGCCATTATATAAATATTTGCCTGGTTTTTTATTCAATAGAATTAGGAGGGCAGTTTTGGGAATAAGTAATTCTCATTGTTTTGGCATGAAATGATATAGACATTACGTGTCAGTGTCTAGATAATGCAAAGCTGATGTTGAAAAACCTTATAAAACTTATTGTCATCTGAGTATTGTTATGACAAGAATAATTCTACACACTCTCATCAGATTGTCCGTTGCCATGGTGATATGCATGCATTTCCCATGGACAAGTTTCATTTTTCTGTGTGCTCCTTGAGCATATTGACCCTTCAATACACAGAAGTGTTTTGCAATGTGTTTTGTCAGGTTCTCTAAAAAGATTCTCCAATTTACTTTTCTCTAGTTTGAACTAAATTATTTGTCCAAAATGTATTGGCATAATGTGAGTAAGATTGATGCCAGGAACAGTGGTCACATGATGAGCAGCTCAAAATACAGGCACATAAAATGCCATAAAATACACATAAAATACACACACATAAAGTACCATAAAATACACATAAAATACACACATAAAGTGCCATAAAATACACATAAAATACACACATAAAATCTGTTAATGTCCTGGTAGACACTATGATGTCCACTCTCATCAACACTCTGATGATCTCTGTGATAGGCACTCTGATGTCATATGTGATAGGCACTCTGATGTCATCTGTGATAGGCACTTTGATGACCTCTGTGATAGGCACTCTGATGACCTCTGTGATATAGACACTTCAATGACCTTTGTGATAGGCACTCTGATGACCTCTGTGATAGGCACTCTGATGACCTCTGTGATAGGCACTCTGATGACCTCTGTGATAGACACTTTGATGACCTCTGTGATAGGCACTTTGCTGACCTCTGTTTTATAGACACTTCAATGACCTTGGTGATAGGCACTCTGATAGCCACTCGATTTCAGGTGATTTGAGTGTGTGATGATGATGACATTGACTTGAAAGATAATTTTTGGTTTTCCGAATATTATAACTCTCTTCACTATGGTTTTTCTACAAACAGATGCTCCCAGAAAGTACTGCCAAATGAGTTGAAGGTACTTGAGAGAACATCCAGATTGTACAATATTGCTTTAGACAGGGACCTGCAAGATAGGAATAGGTAAATTCACACTATTTACATGGGTTTTCAGATAAGTTCCTCACTTATGTGATGCCAACATGTCTGCAAAGCACCAAACCTCTCTTTTCCAAAGATAAATGAACATTTGTTTCTATTATAAAGTATTTCATAGGGTACAACTGTCAACAGTCAACTGTAGTCCTGCTTTTTGTTTTCTATTTGTATTGCTGTTGACTGGCAACGCTTATATATTCATTGTTTGATTTGAAAAGCAGATGATTGTATAGAACCGCTGTGGTGTATGCCACGAGTAGCAGATGTTGTCTGAGTGCAAAGATACGTAGAAAGTAAAAAACATTATTCAGTCAGGGGATTACACTTTCCGGGAAGGTGTGCAGGTGTAATGAAATAGGGGACCTGACAGGTGCTCATGTATGCTGGTATAGAGAAGAACGAAAGTGCTCAAGTATGCGATATAGAGAAAAAGCTAGAAGAAGTTATTAACTTAAGCATGTTGATATATAAGAAAAGTTAGGTACTTAAGTATGTTGATATATAGGAAAAGTTAGGTGCTTAAGTATGGTGATATCGATGAAAAGGAATGTACTTATTAAGTTATCTTGATTATTTAACTGGCAAGAGAAAGTTGCCATGATAACAGAAACCTATTATTGTCCAAGAGTACTTAGGGATGCAGAGTGCAGTAGAACTTAAAAGGGCAGAGTGCAGGAGTACCTAGGAGTGCAGAGTGCAGGAGTATTTATAAGTGCTTATAAGTGCAAAGTGCGGGAGGACTTTAGAAAGTGTGTCAAGGTGACTGGAGGTTTGCACAGAGGAGTGGTCGAGGTGGGGGTCTATGGGCATAAGACAGGTTGATAAATGACTGTCCACTTCCCCCACCTCTGTATTGCTACCTGAATCCGCAGCCTGCCTGCATTCCTTACCTATCTGACAGGTGTAGATAAGGTTACCGTGGTAACTTATGAGGGTTCACCTATGTGGCATATGTATCAAACTGGACCTATTTAGAAATGCCCCAAGACATACCTGTTGCAGAAACACTACTTGGAAAAAAACATTATGAACAGACACCACCTGGTATCAGCACTATATTAATTTTATTATTATTTATTTTCATCTAAAGTTGTACCTTTTATAGAGCTCATAGGTAACCAAGATAGAGAAGTTAAAAAAAAACATTGTTAAAACTGCATACAAACAATATTCTGTGTATTGTGATAGACTGGATAATACACTAATATATGATGACTTGATCATAACTGTGTGAATTCATGTACATTGTCAGTAATTATTAATTCATATGAACCCATTATGACCCTCTCTCGCAATGTGGAGTATGTTTAACTATTACTTATCCATGCATGTTCATCATGCCACACAGTGTACATATGTGAATTGCAGTCCATTATGGATAAATGCAGCAGCCTTTGTACATAATTCTATTGGCTTTTAGCAGCTGGATATGAAGCTTTCATCGATAATGATCGCAATACAAAATGGTACAAACCTCAGCATAAACTTTGCCATTCTCTGACAACAATTAGTTCTGCACCTCTATAGCAAATATTGAGCTCTTATAAAAACATGATGGAGGGTCTTCATTTATGTTGTCATTGTTTTCATTAAGTGCTTCATCTGTCATACTTTTAAGACGGGATCATTTTATCAATGTAAGCCACTTTATTCAGTTGCATTATTGGAGCAACTATCGAATATCTAATTAAATGCAGCTTGATCAAGATATTTTAAATTTGAAATGTGCCAATTTAAGCGTTCTTTACTGGTTTGATTTTTAAACGTGATTCCAGGAACATTTTTAACTCATAGATACATTCTTCTAAAGTAATTAAGTAAGAATTGATTCTATTATTCTAATGAGTGTTTATATATTTAACTTTATACAGCAATATACAGACGAGAACCAAACTATTATTATAATGTTTTGATAGATATGGGATTGGGTCAGAGCTTGGACAAGTTCAAGCAACTCATCACATCAGAAGGCCATAGTAAAGCATTGCAACACACAGATAATGCAGACAAGTGTGTGGACAGGGACCTATTTTCTTGCTTCCATTTGTGAGAGGATACCAGTCTAACGAGGAAGGGGACCTGCTTTATGCCATTTATTGTGTCAAAGCAAAAGTCAAATGGGAGATATGGAACCTGTTTGATGGCATTCGGTGTGTGAGGTCACATGTCATGTGTTATTCAGGGACCTACGAGACCTAGTTGATGTTTCCTATTTGATGTTTTTATTTGAGGTTTATTTGATAAATATATATATATATATTTATATTCAAACTTAAAGTACAATATGGAAGAATAGAAGCCAGTTTGAGGAATGAGACATAATCAGTGTCATCCAGTGTTAAGGACACAAATAGTATGCCAGGGGTAGGTACAATACTTACATATGAAGAAGGAGACATGACCAGTGGCATATTTTGCTTGTGGTATTATTCCAGCACGAGAAACGGGGTCAAAAATGCCACATTGTAATTAATTATCCATGAGGCCCTCCTGGGAACTACATAATAAGGTCTTGACCCACCATCAATTGTTTCTCTTGTCAAAGGTTGGGATCTGTAATTGACTAATGCATGGACACTCGAGGTATCGATAAAGGTGCTCGCGTCATTGATCACGGGAGTGTCTGGTCAACGTTGGTGAGGGATTTATGGGTGCTTTCTGGCCACTAACACAGACACATCATAATGCAACAGTCTACTCCAGAAATAAATATACTCTCCTTTAAAAAAAATATTTCCTTAAGCGCCAATATGTCATATGAATTTGTGCATCAGGCCAAAATGAATTGCTAAGCCCTCTGAATCCTTACCATGAGCAGTTTGAGTGGAAATTGAGAATAGAGTTTTGTTATGTACTGTGATGAAGGTTAGACCTTTTATAAATATTTATTAGGGAGACTCTTCATTCAAACCAAAAAATCCTATTAGATACAGTTTGGACTTTCCATCAATATATTCTAATATAGGTTAAGTTGTTTTAAAAATGTACATGACCATTAATTAGGCTATTTTCAGAGATTTTAAATCTTATATAAGCATGTGATAAGCAACCATAAAGGAACATCATAAAATATTTTAGTGCACTCAGAACTTCAAGAAAATAATGATGTTAAATCCTATCACAATCCTCAGGGGCGTGATAAGTGAGCTTCACAACAGAAAATCACAGATATTAGATTTGGACCCTGCAATAAAAAATACACCAAATTGAAAGATCCATCAATAAAACTGCATTACTCTCAATACAAGCGGAGAGATTTATTATTTTTTTATTTCTTTATGTTGGAGATATTTTATGAAATATGGAGGTCATAGCAAGGAAAGCCTATATTTGTTCCAGTGTTGCAGCGAAGTATGAAGATAAATAGGCCTATCTGTGGCTGCAGCGTATATATAGTGAATGGTGGAACAGAGTCAGCAAGCCCAGGCAGTGAATAAACAATGACATTATGCGATACTTGCAGTTTTAAATGACAGAACATGCTCAAAATAGTTCTGTTTATTTAGTCCAAATCTGCCTTCACAGTTGTCATGAATCATCTTCAAATGCAAGGGCCACAATAAGAAATCAGTAATCCCAGATTTGACTCACTTGAGGCAGATAATAGAATAACAAAATGGTATATGTGTATACATTGATCTTTTTTTTATAATATACAATATAAGTTTTAACTGTGTGGAACGGTGTAGTATATTTGTGGTGTCCTGTACAGGAAGTAGGCTTGGTAAATAATAACTGTGGGTGATGCTTAATGGCACAGCATGGCCTCTACTTGGCCACAGGGGGGGCACACAATCACACGGAGGACCCCCATCTCCCTGGTTCGACAACGCTGGCGCTTAATGCCACCCAGGCAGGGAAATCCAAAAGTGATGTTTAGCAATCAAATGACCAAGCATAATTGTATGGTGTGGTCACCTAGGAATGCGGGGTGAGGCAAAAGAGAAGAAAGTGTAAAACGAAAATGTAGGTGAGGCTTAATAAGCCACTAAAGAATGTTCTTCTGCAAATCTGTTTCCAGGTTATGTTATCTTATGTTTTGACTTGTGCCACATAAACTATGTTGGCTATTGCATTGTCGTGGTGGTTTATGACTAAATGTGGAGATTGATTTAGTTCTTATTCCATGGTGACTAATTGGGTGCTGTGGTGCAGATGCAATGAATGTAGCAAGAAATGCTGTGACATAATTATCCAAAAAATGCTGTGACCTATTTACCTGGTTATTCGTTGGACACTTCTGTACTGATAAGCCTGATGACAATGCCAAAACAAATACAAAGCCAAACTATTTGATTACCATACGTGTGTGTAATTTTTCATAGTTCCTGTCATGACCCATTTCTTTGATGGCTGAACTATCTCTTTCATGATGGTAGACCAGTAGTCATGTGAATACCAAACTCAGTGTTCAGAAATATAGACAGCACCAGGCAATACCAGACTGAGTGTTCAGAAATATAGACAGCACCAGGCAATACCAGACTGAGTGTTCAGAAATATAGACAACACCAGGCAATACCAGACTGAGTGTTCAGAAATATAGACAGCACCAGGTAATACCAAACTGAGTGTTCAGAAATATAGAGGGCAAAACACCAGCAAAGTACATGCTCCATGAGTCCCAGGGGAAGAGCAGGAAGGCCAGTTACCAGATTCTAGTTTGTTAATGTAAATTAAATATCTCCAAAGCAGGTTCTCAAACAAATGGGATCTGTCATGAAGGATGCACAGCTATTCTGCACTTGATGATAAAGAAATGCCTAGTTATGTTCGGCAAAGCTACGAGTTATTAAGTGTTATTAAGTTAAGACAATCAGACAATTATATGTCAGTTTAGAAAATACATGACAATCAAGGATATGATAAAGCTATTTTCAAGATATTTCTGTGGAAGTTAGGAAAATGATCAACTTTTTGTAATATTTGTTGTAGTCATTGCTACAGTTTAGATAGAAATTTGTGTGGGATTTAAGACAATATTGTGTGCTTCCACGGCATTGCAGCTGTGGTAGTTAAGTCAAGGCCGTGGCTCTGCAGATTAGACAAGTTGGAATGAAACAATGGGGAAGATTTTGATTACAAAGTGATCCCTGGAGGACAATAGTAGGAGGCAGAAAATGCTGCTGTGTGCGCTTCAATTCACCTGAATAATTACATTGACTCTGAGCAGGACCTCATCACAATCCACTGATTGCATTTGCTTTGTGGTTAACTTAATTGCATTCCTCCAGGCAATGGTTGTAATGTGTGTAATGGACAACAAGTTGCATATGATACCATATTTGTTGCGAAATCTTGTTAAAGATTAAATCCCATTCAACCATGTCGCTGATCCCTTGATCCCCTGCACTTCTAGCTTGTTGATAAATCATTGGGCATTAGCATCATTGGGCATTATTTCTCTCCATATTTTGCAATGAATAAAGGTTTACATTCCTGAAATCTTTGTGATTTCTGAAGGTACTGTGCAAGTGCTTTAATGTTGACATAAGTGCTTTAATATTGATGTAAGTGCCTTAATATTGATTAAATGTCTAAATGTGGTTGACATACCGTAAGTGCTTTAATATTGTTGACATAAGTGCCTTAATATTGTTGACATAAGTGCCTTTATATTGATGCAAGTGCCTTAATATTGATGCAAGTGCCTTAGTATTGATGCAAGTGCCTTAATATTGATGCAAGTGCCTTGATATTGATGAAAGTGCCTTAATATTGATGAGATATAATTACAGCGAGATGTGCAGCCGAGTAGGGCATGAGTGATGCGTCCAATATGCTGCCATGCATATTTACATCATGTCTTAGAGAAAATAAACAATTTGTATCCACACGGCTCTCTGGTTGCTCATCAGTCAACACTTGAGACCAGACTGCAGTAGTTATTAGCCAACAACGCCGCCATTATTCTCACCCAGCGCATCGTATTATGTGTCAATCAGCTTATTTGATGGGACGACTAATTCATTATCCTAATCTGCTTGGTACAAAATAGGATGAAACAATCCTTAGATCACGAGCAATTATCTTAGTCAGTGTAAAAGGGATAGTTGTATATCACACAAAAGGAAGAAAAGCTCCATTGGGCAGAAAGGGAAAGATTTATATATTATAAGGAAGGTGATAGGGGCTATATTATAGTTTTTTGTGATGTGGAGATAATTATTGTAGAAAAAGGACTGATTTTATTGAATCGGGCAAGTAGCGGTAGAAAGAGGAAAGAAAATTGAAGAACTGCATATATGATTTATTGTGGTACCAACAGACAAACAGTAAGGGGGTATCTGAAGTCAAAAGTAGGATGGCTTAATAAATCTAACAGAACTTGAATACCAGAGAGGGCAAGATCAACAAGCAGATGGGTTGGAGGTGATATCGACAATTACTGCAATGTTTGCCTGTTTGTATGGGAGATTATTTGATGAGAGCCAACAGTGTTCTGCAGTCATTCCTTGTCCATTTGCCTCCATCGCAGAGAAGGTTATGCCAAGAATCTTGAGATGTGTTGATTGCCTGGACTAGGAAATGAACAAAATTGGGAAGGGACATTTCCAGAGTGTGTGTGTGTGCAATGTTGGCATCTATTTCGTTTGCATATAGTTGATTGCGCTACATATATTTCCACCCTCCAGTTGCTTTGATAAAATGCCAAATTAATGACCGCTCATCAGGTGCAACACTGGTGATGAAATAACATCTGTGGGTACAAAAAAAATCATGATAACTCTTCATCTTTTATGCCCAACAAAAACTTTCATACATAAAAATAAATTTTTAAATTGTCAATAATTATGTTGTATGAATGACATTT
The DNA here is from genome assembly GCA_949316495.1 of Amphiduros pacificus. Taxonomy (NCBI): domain Eukaryota; kingdom Metazoa; phylum Annelida; class Polychaeta; order Phyllodocida; family Hesionidae; genus Amphiduros; species Amphiduros pacificus. Next base: position 28,817,843 of record OX439004.1, on the reverse strand, counting down.
GTGTTGTTTACAGGTATAATGAAGAATGTATTTATGATTGAATTTTATTTATGTCTTTAAAAAGGTTTCCTGTCTTTAAAAAGGTTTCAACTTTCAATAAATGTTGCTATTTCTATTATTATAATTATTATTTATTTACACAACAAAGCCAATGATCTTGTTACCATGGCGGTTTGCAGCCAGAATATAAAGTAATTGTAACCTACTTTGTGTCTTTTCAGGTATGTATCTGGTGTCAATAATTGCCTACTCGATGTGGTGAGTTGCAAAGGACTTTTTTTTTTGGAGCATGCTGTCTGCATACATATTACACCCAACAGAATGTCCATTGAGAAAACATCGAAAAAGCATCCGTTTTGGTGGGAACGTTTCTCAGATTTCTTTGGTAATAATTAAGAGAGAGACAGAAAAAGATGTTGCTTGAGACAGGTTCCGTGCGAAGGTTTTAGCACAGTGTTATCAGGAATATTACCCCCTGAAAGGTTTTGAGTGGTGGTAACAGGGGCATGTTGATCCTAGCAGGGTGAGCATGGGGTGCACCAGGTGTTACCTGTTACACAGGAGCCTTGAGTTAATCTCCCACCAGGTGGCGTCACAGTAAGGCTGTGATTCGTTAATCCCTTTCTCTCCTCACAAGATTTTGAGAATGACGGATGTGTGATTCGTATGATATTGTCCGACCATAGAAATTGTAGATCAGCACATTTGTTTTAAATATAAGTGTCTGCAATAATGAATGTGAAAATCTACCGTGAAATTGTGCATATGACAATGTCAAAAAAACCTTTTTGACATAAACATGAAGGTTGCAAATCTAACATTATGGGTACAGGCAAACGTTACTAAAAAAAATTTGAACAGACCTAAAAAGAATCGTCTTAATTGTTATTTTTAATGTTGCTTTTTTTGTAACTCATTGCTTGTTTTGAGGTAACCATCTTCCACAGAAACAAACAGGATATCCTGTATGGTACAGAAAAATCTGAGCACATTGATCAAAGATTCTGACCTTGTTTTCCCAACAATGTGAGGAATGCAGATTGTGTCAGATTATCTGCTTCGTGAAGTTGCAAAAAGTTTCTTAAATAGCAGACTGTGTTTGCAAACCTCTGTGAGTCTCCTCAGCATCTGCAGCTGTATACATGGTATATGTAGCACCATATTAATGTACACCTTAATGAGCACTCAGAGTAGGTAATAAGCATCTCACAGCATCTCTAACTTGCTCACCTCCCTGCTTGACCTACCTCAAAATGGCTCTGGTGTGGTCCTTTGTTAAGTAAGATCACAACAGAAACTTACAATTTAGTATCAAACTTTCGGTGTTTATTTTTTTAAATATATTAATGAAATGAATGAAGTGTTAACTTGCAGTAAAGTCTGACCAAGTCATTTTTATTGTACCTATTCAGGCTGAGGTAAGCATATAATTGAGAAAAGAAATCATAGGCATATATTGAAATCTTCAGGTAACGTTGTGTTTTATACAAGGAGCCAGGAAGATTCACAGGGAGTCTGTATAATCAGAGGGCTGTCACTTATGAGATAAGATTGTCATACTGCCACCTGGTGTGCATATAGATCAGGACATTTTGTCGACTCAGCACCTTAGCTTCAGACTGATAGAATCTTGGGTACATCATGAGGAGACAGTTCATCCAGACAAAAATGGCAATTCTAGATCAAAATTAATATAACTGCCTATTCATTTTCTTTCAAATGTTTCTCTTTTTAGTTCTTTTCCCAGTTGTGTGTATCAGTGACATGTAAATGTGGTATTGTTCCAATGACCATAATTTCATGCATAGTAAACACACACATACATACACACACACACATGTACACACACATATACATATATATCTGAACTTAGATAACTGTACTTCCATAGTGTAAATATTGTTCCTTAGAGAGACAAATAGATGTAACAAGGATGGATTTTGAGGAGTAATAAGCAATCTTTGGCTAAATATCAACTAAAATATCAGCAGATGGTAAGATGATCGCACTGACTCACAATTGCAGTCTGTCACCATGGCAACATAAGCTGCATCTTACGCCAGACAGCATATCATGCTTCATTCTTAAATGTACACCTGTATAGAATATTCATAATATTTAAGCTAGTATTCATGTTTGAACTTGAAATGTGTGTCTGAGGGCTAAAGAGGGGTGTGGTTAAAGGAGGCATGTTATACATGTATGTGTAAATATGTAATTGGGTCAAGCTTTATTTGGTGATCACCATGGAGATGATCATGTGACTGCATTTTGGTAAGACTCCTCTTTCCTGTGGCATTTTATATATCAATAATTTATATATTAAACGGTAGCCATCATCAATCGATCTGATAATGTGTGTGTGTGAATAAAACACATCCAATCCCAAGACTTTATTTTAGTATTGATAACAATGGATTTTTACGTGAAAAGCTGCACAACATTCAACAGTGTTGACATGATTTGCATGTTGTGAGGTGAGAACTCATGGGACTAAAAATAAATAGTGTCTTGAAGGCAAGCATTGTGGGACATTTAACATGTGGAGACTAAAGGAGCTGTGCAGAATCAAGGCTTTGTGTTTATTAATACATGACATGGCCAAGATCTCATTCAGCTGCTGACTGAGACATTGTGACAAACAACCACATTCCTGCAACCGCACTGAGCATGGCAACTGAAGGAAAAGTGACAAATGGAGACCTCCAGAAACTTGTGACAAAGCAAAGACTCTCAGTGACACGACTTGACTGGTGATAAAGCTAGGATTCCCAATGCTAACACTTGACAGGTGATGAGGAATAGACTCCAAATGACACGATTTGAGAAGTGGCAAACCAATGACTCCAAATGACACGATTTGAGAAGTGACAAAGCAATGACTCCAAATGACACGATTTGAGAAGTGGCAAACCAATGACTCCAAATGACACGATTTGAGAAGTGGCAAACCAATGACTCCAAATGACACGATTTGAGAAGTGGCAAACCAATGACTCCAAATGACACGATTTTAGAAGTGGCAAACCAATGACTCCAAATGACACGATTTAAGAAGTGGCAAACCAATGACTCCAAATGACACGATTTGAGAAGTGGCAAACCAATGACTCCAAATGACACGATTTGAGAAGTGACAAAGCAATGACTCCAAATGACACGATTTGAGAAGTGATAAAGCGATGACTCCAAATGACACGATTTGAGAAGTGGCAAACCAATGACTCCAAATGACACAATTTGAGAAGTGTCAAACCAATGACTCCAAATGACACAATTTGAGAAGTGGCAAACCAATGACTCCAAATGACACGATTTGAGAAGTGACAAAGCAATGACTCCAAATGACACGATTTGAGAAGTGACAAAGCAATGACTCCAAATGACACGATTTAAGAAGTGACAAAGCAATAACATGATTTGAGAGTGATAAAGCAGAGACTAATGATACCATTTGACCAGGATGAAGCAAATAATCTAATTGACATTACTTGACTTTAATAAAGAAAAGACTCCAAATGACACCTCTTGGCAAGTGATGAAACAATTACTCCTAACGAAACCATTTAACATATGATGAAGCCAAAATTTCAAATGGTGTCGATGTTGCACCTCATAAGCAACAGTCATTAATTTGGTACTCTCTTAATAAAAGGCAACTGGAGAGAGGAAACATACATGTAGCAATCAATTGCATGCAAATGAAATAGACGCCGACATTGCACGCACATTCCGGAAATGTACCTTCCTGATCATTCACCCTGCAGTAATGACCAAATCTCCTAGTCCAGGCAATCAACACATCTCAAGATTCTTGGCATAACCTTCTCTGCGATGGAGGCAAATGGACAAGGAATGACTGCAGAACACTGTTGGCTCTCATCAAATAATCTCCCATACAAACAGGCAAACATTGCAGTAATTGTTGATATCACCTCCAACCCATCTGCTTGTTGATCTTGCCCTCTCTCTGGTATTCAAGTTCTGTTAGATTTATTAAGCCATCCTACTTCTGACTTCAGATACCCCCTTACTTAAAATGTACATTCTATTGGTGCCACAGAAATATATACAACATGATCCACTCCATAATTCATATAACAGAAGGTGCCTCTTGTCTGGCGGAGGATATTTTGTCCAAGAAGCAAAGTGTAGCAAACATCTAGAAATAAATGTTTTTGTATTTAACAATCGGTCGCCTGATACTGAAGTGGGGGAAACAGATACTTATGTTTATTGCAACAAGACAGATCGTCTGATGTTATCCGCTTCTATATTTAGGATGCAAAATGAGTTTATTTATATTTTGCTGTGTACAAATGATATGATTTGGTATGGAAATTGACTTTTAAAAATATGGCCATGAGCATATTACCAACAAGACTGCCATTTTGCTGTTAAGATTCATTATTTTGTTTAAGATTGGGTGAAATTAGCTGAAATTTTACCTGAGTGATAATTGGTAACATTATTTGAGGATGGGATTATGATTAGGATAAGAGTGGCATAGACCCATGGGCCAAATGCCTCATAAAGAAGGAAACTTGCCCACAGTCTGATTACATGCATTATATTTAAATGCAAAGATGGCCGCTCAGTGATTTGCCAGTCCCACATTTCCGGATAACTTCCTCTGAGGTTGGGAAATATTATAACTCCAGGTAAATTTAACCTCACAATGCTCATTAAATGTAGCCATAAATTACATTAAAGTGCTTTAGTCATCATGATGATGTCATCCTAAATACAGTTACATCATTTGCAATATTTAATATTGGGTCATTGGTGTTACTCATAATTAACATTTAATACTAATTGGTTTGCATTCCGTTCTGACATCTATTCTAAGCTGTTAATAATATTTCAGGTCAAAGAAGCCAGCTTTGATCAATGTTAGCATATTGTGTCACAGTGCAAAGGTTATTGACTTGCCCACTTGATTCATGGGCTTAATTAGGGAGTTAACATTTCATGCTGCAGTCTTGTCTGGGAACAGGTACATGTAGTCACAGCAACATCTGTGGTGGAAGCACCATCACTAATTCTATGTGGGTTTAATATAATATGATTAATATGAGTACAGAGACAGCTACAGCGAAAGTCACTCTCCATTATGAATGTCACTCTCCATTGTGAATGCCACTCTCCATTGTGAATGCCACTCTCCATTGTGAATGCCACTCTCCATTGTGAATGTCACTCTCCATTACGAATATCACTCTCCATTGTGAATGTCACTCTCCATTGTGAATGCCACTCTCCATTGTGAATACCACTCTCCATTGTGAATATATCACTCTCCATTATGAATGCCACTCTCCATTGCGAATGCCACTCTCCATTGTGAATACCACTCTCTATTGTGAATGCCACTCTCCGTTGTGAATGCCACTCTCCATTGTGAATACCACTCTTCATTGTCAATGTCACTCTCCATTGTCAATGTCACTCTCCATTGTGAATGCCACTCTCCATTATCAATGCCACTCTCCATTGTGAATGCCACTCTCCATTGTGAATGCCACTCTCCACTCTTAATGCCAATCTTCACTCTTAATGCCAATCTCTGCTCTTAATGCCAATCTTCACTCTTAATGCCAATCTTCACTCTTAATGCCAATCTCTGCTCTTAATGCCATCTTTGGCAACCTGTGGCTTGGTTGCTTAGATTTTACATCTAGCAGCAGCTGTCAGGATATTAACATGGTGAGACATAGCCAAGAGATTTCCTTATTGTGAAACAGTAAACTTGGAGTAAATATATTCTGCATATGCAGGCAAAATATCTCATTGTATGTTTCATACAGCCTAAAAATGAAAAATAAAAAAAAGATTTCTTGAATGTTGAACAAAAAAGTTTAAGTGTTGGAAAGTATTGCAAGGATAGGTAGTTTAATAAGAAAAAAAAAGAAATCACATGATGTGTTATTTTTCATTTCTAACAACCATTGTGCCAGAAGTAAATGGACATCAATAGAATATAGTGGAAAATCTTCATTCTTCTGATTAGTTTTCATCAATTTTGATGTTGTGATTATGCTACAACTGACTTCTGTGTGATTATGTTGTCCACCAAAGGTGTTGGTCTAGTGTCTATATAACCAACATCTCTGTGATGGTGGAGATGAAAATATATCTATAGTCATGAAGTGCAGTGAGTGTGTGAAATTAGGCAAGGAATCGTGATTATTGCATCTCATTTCATGACACGGATCCCCATCTTTATGTCATCATCAAAAGCCAGATACCATGGAAACCGGACCATAAATGTATAGAGGTGGCAATAGGGCATGGTGTCTACAGCAAGATACCTCACACGACAAGTACTATCAATTATACGCTGCGTGGCCTCATCATCTGGCCTGTCAGCTCTGCCACACGTCTCATGCTTATCCACACACAGTATAAGCATGCATCTTGATAAGGGCAATGAGGGATGAAATATTGTTGTGGTTTTATGCACATTGCTCTCGCGATAGGTGGGACGGCTTGTAGTGTCCGTAGGCTGACTAATAGAGAAACTAAATATGAGTGGCACAATTTGGACTTGTTGAATGGATGAAGAACAGGCAGACCACAAGACAAGCCATCTGCCCCCCTGGAACCTGCCTGCATGCATATATAGCAGACCATACAACATGTACAACAGCCCACTGATAATGGGGAAATGACCTAGCTGAACTCTTCCCAGAGACACAGATCTTCTCTGAAAGGAACTGGTCTTGCTTAATGTGGTCATTTGTTGTCATACAGAATATTGTCAGACAGAATAATGTCAGACAGAATAATAGACAGACAGAATAATGTCAGACAGAATAATGTCAGACTAAATAATGTCAGACAGATTAATGTTAGATGTTTTAGAGCTTTTAAAGTAGCTACTAGTATCAGAGAGAATGTCATCTAACACATGCATGTAGATTCTGAACGTAATCTGACTCTGACCCGATCATTGGTTGTCAAATAAATGCTGAATTGGGCTAATAATAGCAAGCTGTGAGATAGAATAAGAATATTTTGGCACTGATCATATCAGTTATCAGACAGGATACCTTTATCACATTATATTTAGGACTCATTCTGGCATCAAATGACTGATTGACCTTCATGATATGAATTAAACGAATCCCGAACTAACCGAATCATCAGCTTTCAGATAGAATATCCTTCTTTGGAGCCAAAACTGACATGGTAATATAAGCTGTCAAGATATATCAAATAGTTTGTCCTGCAGCTATTGTAGGATCAATCTGCTCACTAGCGCCATCTTGTGTCTACTTTAGACACTCTGGAAGTCAGATTTGTTGAGGGCTTTTGAAGTACAGCAAGCTTTTAATTTTGCTGTAATTGTAGGTAATTTACCTTCGATCCTAACATTTTTGGCAAAAAGCTTTAACAGAAAATCTCACATAGTTTTAAATTTGTCCATGACACATCTAATACCATTGACTTGACTGATCTTAGATCTTTGCTACATTTCCTATCAGGCAACACTTCCCAGAATGATCAGGTCCATTTAATGCCTACCAAGTGAGCAGATTTATTTTAAAGAGAATTTTAAATTTTTAGTTGAAACTTTAGATTAGTTTCTTCCCAATGCTGCAGCCAGTGGCAGGATGTGCTGCAGCCAGTGGCAGGATGTACTGGAGCCAGTGGCGGGATGTACTGGAGCCAGTGGGGGGTGTGTTGCACCCAGTGGCAGGGTGTGCTGCAGCCAGTGGCAGGATGTGCTGCAGCCAGTGGCAGGATGTGTTGCAGCCATTGGCAGGATGTGCTGCAGCCAGTGGCGGGATGTACTGCAGCCAGTGTTGGGATGTGTAGCAGCCAGTGGCAGGATGTGTTGCAGCCAGTGGCAGGATGTACTGCACCCAGTGGCAGGATGTACTGCACCCAGTTTCAGGATGACAGGATCCTCCATCTTCCATCTAGCCCTGCTGCTTAAACCCTGCTGCTCCCATCACCTCCCAACATCAATAATCACACACTGGGAAGGACAAATCAGTCCCGTCACATGACTCTTTATAGATGTTGTGCTCACAACAGTGTTATTATGAGAAGAAAGGCCCGGGAGACATATGGCACATAAGTTATTCCCCATAGGGCGGTCTGTTTGGCTGGACCTTGAAATGATGAATCCGTAAAAAATCAAATAATCAGCTTACCCCACGCAGCTTGGGCAATATGAGATTAAATAGATTTGTGGATATGTTTTTACACATGTTATTGCTTTGGAGAGTAAGATAAGTAAGCAATTTATTATCAAGGTCTGTCTTGCAAATATGGGTGAAGGACACACAGTGGGTTGACATGGAATTAGTTTATCATAAATCAAGTTTTCAGGTTCTTCTTGCAGAGGGGAAATATCATAAAATATTTATAGATATTAGTAGTAAAGACTGATGTGTATTCACTGGATTTAACCAAAAATATTTGTAAACAGATCCATCCTTTTTGATAAAATTGCACCAAAAACATGTTTGGAAAGTATTATCTGAGGTGATGAAAAGCTGGATGCAATGCTGTGTGAACGATGGGATTTAGCTGTGTGATAGCGACACTAGGCCACCAGGTGTCACTCACAACATGAACCACATCTGACATTTCTGTGACCGCTTCTCCCATCGCATGATCAGTTAAGACATATTGACAGCCATGACACCCAACTTGCTTCATTTCAGATATAAAGTTTTCTGGCTACTTTCACTCAGTGAAATTCCCACATTGTAGCACTTCCCTTTCCCATGATGCCCATTCCTCTTCCTGTTCCTGTCAGCCATATTTCTTCCACAGGCCAATAAGCGGGAGTGCTATTTTCTTGGCACCATTTGGTGCGTGGCCATTTGTGAAAGGCTCAATTTCCTTTAGGATTGTAACACAGTTGAAAATCACTGTTAAATGAACCAACTGGCAGTAATCTATCATCGATTCGGTTGGTTTCCATGACAACAATATCTCTGTGATGTGTATTAGTTGGGGCACGCTGAAGCTTTGGTCAGCTAATAAAGCGTCAGTGTGCTCACAGAGGACCAGCATGTCCTCGGGGACAAACGTGACAAACTTGCCTCTCTGCAGAGCCCCTTATTGACAGCAAAAACCAGATCAGCTTCAGCTCAATTCAAACTGAGAGTTATTTTCAGAATGTGTGAATTGGAAAATCCAAAAGTTATGCTATTTAATAAATGTCTATGATTTCAATTTCTTTAAATATTACTGTGAGAAAATATATTTCAAAAAGATATAACAGAAGTTGGATGCAGATTAATATTTGCAGCAGGAAATGTTGGAAATCCTGTGTATTTGTTGCAAATTGTGCATAATATTGAGGCTAGTTTCATGACATGAGATATTGTAATCAGACATAGCAATTAGGTATGTAGAGATTGGAAGCTAGATAAATGATGCTAAATTAGGGACTAGGAAGAGGTAACCACAATGTCACCTTCCATGCAACAAAATGCAACAAAATGTTTCTACATGCTATTTTTTCTGTAACTCACAAATGCTGAAAGGTGTACATTGATGTAAACTTGACTATTTTAGTTAAGGTTTTTCTTTTACTTTTGATTCATAATTCTGTGCCTCGGCAGTGTTTGAAGTACAGCTGCAGAGAGCAGACTTTTTCCCGTGATATTGGCAATGATTTATTCTGCACTGTGGCAGCAAGCTTGAAGTGGTTGTATGTAATTACATCACTGGCACTTGGCTGTGTTCTTGTCTGGTATCTCTACTGGCAAAGACAAGCCTCTTTCTGGGTTCTGATGGAGCCTGTCAACACCAGAACGAGGCTGCAAAGTCATGTGACATCTTCCCACAAGTCTTTGTGAAAATTCCATCACCACTGTGTCAACAACATTGTCCACTAAATCTCCTTGTTTGCCTTTGTCTTTCAAGGACTTTTATCCATGGCAATTTTTATTGTTAACTAGGGAAGTGAGAGGACAATGGTCACCTCAGCATCCTTTTTAATGAGGCAAAGTTATTGTGGCGTATTAAACAATTGATTCACATAATAAGATGGATATCGACTTATTATTGACATGAAGCCAACACCTGTGATGTGAACGAGAGCTTATTGTGATACACTGGCCTCCCCTTGACCACAGCCCACTCTCTCCATCACCGGGGGAATACAATGGACAGGAAGTCGGGGAACCGGATGGGTTATCTTAACCCACACCTGAGGCAAGGTGGGTGCTAATGTTGGTGCAGGGTACCGGGAGATAGGGGTGGGGTGCAACTCCTGGGGAGGAGGGGTGGGTACCATGTGAGATTTGAGAGACTGAACACAACATGGGGTCCCCCAGATATGTATTCCTCTCAGAACCTGGGGAGAATGATTTATAATTGTGGGTACTGGAATGCAAGTTCTTGGGTTAGTGGTTGTTCTACCCACTGAGTGGTAATATAATATAAATTAGGTTTGTTTTTGTCAGGGTAATACAGAAAGTAGTAAAAATAAGGTGGTTTTATTGCTAGGAGAGAAAATGTTCAACTTTGAACCATAATATTGACCATCCTGGATGATGCATGTAGAACAGACGTCAGAAAGCCAATAAGTGGCCAGACCATGTGCTTCCATCAAAGCATCTGACAGGCTGAGCAGATGTCGATATGTCATAAAGTGGTGGGACCATCTGGTTTAGTCAAAGCATCTGACAAGCTGAGCTGATGTTATGAAGTGATGGGACCATCTGGTTTAGTCAAAGCATCTGACCAACTGAGTGAATGTCAGTATGTCATGAAGTGATGCGACCATCTGGTTCCTTCAAAGCATCTGACCAGTTAAATAGATGTCAGGAAGTCAGGAATTGGCAGGAATATCTGGTTTAGTCAAAGCATCTGTCCACCTGAGCAGATATTAGGTTGTCATGAAGTGATGGGACCACCTGGTTTAGTCAAAGCATCTGACCAGCTAAACAGATGTCAGTATGTTATGAATTGGCAGGAATATCTGACCAGCTGAGTGGATGTTGGGATGCCATAAAGTGACGGGACCATCTGGTTCCTTCAAAACATCTGACCAGCTAAACAGATGTCAGTATGTTATGAATTGGCAGGAATATCTGGTTCAGTCAAAGCATCTGACCAGCTGAGTGGATGTTGGGATGCCATAAAGTGACGGGACCATCTGGTTCCTTCAAAACATCTGACCAGCTGAGCAGATGTCAGTATTTCATGAAGTTATGGGACCATCTGGTTTCGTCAAAGCATCTGACAAGCTGAGCAGATGTCAATATGTTATGAAGTGGTGGGACCATCTGGTTTAGTCAAAGCATCTGACAAGCTGAACAGATGTCAATATGTTATGAAGTGGTGGGACCATCTGGTTTAGTCAAAGCATCTGACAAGCTGAGCTGATATTAGATTGGCATGAATTGGCTGGACCATCTGTTATAGTCAAAGCATCTGTCCAGCTGAGCTGATTTTAGGTTGTCATGAATTGGCTGGACCATCTGTTATAGTCAAAGCATCTGTCCAGCTGAGCTGATTTTAGGTTGTCATGAATTGGCTGGACCATCTGTTATAGTCAAAGCATCTGTCCAGCTGAGCTGATTTTAGGTTGTCATGAATTGGCTGGACCATCTGTTATAGTCAAAGCATCTGTCCAGCTGAGCTGATTTTAGGTTGTCATGAAGTGGTCAGTTCCTCTGATACAGTAAGAGTACAGTCCAGCTTACGCCTGGCCACACAGTGAAAATCATTGGTTGTCAATTACCAACATACATGTAACGTTATTCAATACTCAAAGCTGCAGATAAGCCTATTCTCTCCAGTGCTCAACACCCTGCAAGATGCATATTGCAAGCACAAACAATTATATCAGGACCTACTTCACTGTTATATTGACTATGAATAACATGGAAAATGCTAGATATAGAATAGAAAAACAATGTAAAGTTGGACATGACATATAATTGTAAATACCTTCACTGTTTGTACACTTTATAGTAGTATTTTGGTGATTATGTTATGTGAACCCTAGGATGTCATACTTGTGTAAAATGTGCTATAATTAAGTCTATCTGTGGGGGGTGGGGCATCAGAGCTGAGAGTTGCAAGTTTTTACATAGAGGAAGACATTTTGGGAATGGCCTCTTGCCTATTTTTGAGGGGACATTCTGGCTGCATACACTAGAGGGATGTACTGTAGCTCATACAGCATAGACAGGTGTGAGCAACAAACAAACCTAGGAGTAATCACTACACACATAGTTTGTGATAAGTAGGGCTGGCCATTGGGGTCGACTCTCTACTGACCTGGCCTTTTCAACGCGACCTTGAAGTTCTCAGGTGACATTGCAACGAGAGGTCCGACACACCAAAGGCTTGGCAAACATGTACCCCAACAAAACACAGCCCGAGGGTGAGGGTTATGAAAGGCGCAGAGAAAGCTGGAAGAACAGAGATGTGATGGGCAGAGGTGAGGTACAACTTGTGCAAGTTTATTGTGCAGTTTATAGGTGCTTGACATTTTGCAGGGTTGCTAGGTAATTATGTGCATTGTAAAGAGGTTCTGTGTTTCAGTGATGCACATTTGTTTCATATTATACGGATTGCTAAGTTGTTTTGCAAAGTGGCAAATGATAGAATAAGTGCGATAAAAATTCGGAGGGAAAAAGTATGGTATATTACATACAAGATGAGAAGACGGGCTGTTTTGTTGTACCATGATGTTACAAATTTTGCATTTGTTTTGAACTCTCTTTGATTATATGAGAGAAAATGATTGACGAAATATGTTGTTTTTTTTTTACAAAATATTGATGTAAATATGAAAATGATTGCATTTAAAATTGAGAGAGAATGGTGGTATGCTTGAGTGGAAATCGCTGGTGAGTGTTATTGCAGGAGACTGCTCACGACATTGGCAGACATCCACGCTCAATATAGAAAACAATGGGGGTTTACCAACATACAGCCCTGTGTGTGGATAGGGCAGGGCACCTTGTGACCTCAGCACCACTTCTCTCCCAAACTCATCAACATCCATCTCCCTAATTCATCAAAATATCTGTCTCCCATACTCATGTACCCTCCTCTGTCTCCCAAACTGGCATATATTATTTGTCTCATGAACTTGCCACAATTTGTCCCTTGAGACTACCAAAGTTTGTCTTCTGAACACTATATCTTTCATGTGTAAAATATATTATTTGTTTGCATGTGTAAAATTAGGACAGTAGGTGCTGGAATGGGGGGGGGGGCTGAATCAGTAGGTGCTGGACTGGGGCCCTGAATCAGTAGATGCTGGACTGGGGGGGCCTGAATCAGTAGGTTCTGGACTGGGGCCCCGAATCAGTAGGTGCTGGACTGGGGCCCTGAATCAGTAGATGCTGGACTGGGGGGCGGAATCAGTAGATGCTGGACTGGGGGGGGGGGGCTGAATCAGTAGGTTCTGGACTGGGGGGGGGGCTGAATCAGTAGATGCTGGACTGGGAGGGGGGGCTGAATCAGTAGGTGCTTGACTGGGGCCCTGACTCAGTAGATGATCTTTTGCCAGGAGGACTGCAAGTCAGATAAACAACCACTGCATATTCTGGATCTAATTTTCCTAGCTATTCTCAGCATTGTAAATCTGATTATGATTGAATTATTGCAGGATCAAAGTGCACAATTGAGAGGAATGGGTTGTCATTTATTACAGTGCTGCAGACATAACATGACATGGCATGACACAACATGACGGAGCATGACACATCATGAGGACAAACAATTATGTCAGAAGACTGGACAATGCAATTTGCATAGGTACAATGTGTAACTATTGCATGTAAGAACATGTGATGAGTATCATTCACATTATTATAAGATAATATAAAATATGTATGCAAAATATGTTGTGGCAAGTCCCATGACATTACATTATTTAATGACATGATAGATGATAACAAAGACAACACCTTAAGGCAGCTCATCATTCTCACTCTGAACCCAGTGCTGGTTACTCCTATGGTGGGGGGTATGATGGATAGCTCAGTTTATCCTGTTCTACTTAGGAAACCCAATTCCTTACTGTGAGGTGCATGGAGGCTTAAAAAATATAGCCGGATTTTGAAAAATTGCTGATATGAAAACTTGTGTCTCATTTGACCTTTGGTTCTCTGAGGTCACAAGGGAGGTCATGGGTGGTAGGGTGAGGCCCCTCTGTGGATCATAGTGCCAAATTCTGTCTCTGTATCACGTTCTTATAGATCTATGGAAACTCTGTAATTAAAGATGATAGCTTTTTTCCTGGGCACTGAAGATGTTTTGTTTATATCAATGATAGCTGTCAGTGTTTATTAATGAAAGAATAAGATAAAGTTTCCAGTTAAATTAAGATCTTTCTTATAGCCTCTTAAATGGATCATGATTTTTCATACATTAGAAACATGTTTTCCTTTAATATTTGCATTAGCAAAGGAACACAATCCAAGTGAAATTATTGCCAAGTTTATAATGAGTTTCAACAGCTCTGTCAATTGTCTACTACCAGAGTGAGACTGAAAGAATAGCTCAGAAGAAGATAAATTGAAATCTTATATTTTATACAGAAGGATATTGCCAACTTTGATCATAAATATTCAATATGAACATGCTTTGCACAAGTAACTATTAATAGATATAAAAATACCAGCTGTTCAATGGCAAATTTTTCAGTATTAGGAATATATAACTTCACAATACTGATAATATTTAAAATGATGTTTTGACAATAAATATTCAAACAAGGTCAGATATAAGATGGGTGACCTGACCTGGACTTGATTTTCAAGGTCGAAGAAGTCAACATAGGAAGTTTGAATGCAGGATTAAAAAAAAACACTTATGATTTAAATAATTAGAGACACATCAGTCATCTCGTCATGTGATGTGTCATTCTGTGGTCAGAAATTTCCTGGCAGAAATGAAGACTAAAATACAGCATTCTCCAGCTGCAAAGTTGCCTTCTGGTTTATTTCCTGGAAGTTGCCTGGAAGTAGTGAACATTGCAGTGCACCATCCATCAATGTATCTCAAGGTATATTTATATTTAATGTTGGGTAATGATTTTGTTCAGAGGATGCCCCAAACCCCAGCTGTGTCCAAGAGGATTTCTCATAAGGTGACCTTTGCTATGAACAGAGAGATGTGAAGTCAGAAAGGAAAGTTTTGGTTTTAAAGCCATCAATGATTAACATTTTCCAGTGGCAAATAATGAAGAGTGCTTTGCACAAGCAAATGCCATTTAAGGAATAAGAACTGTAAGTTAAGGAGGACATGGTGATATGGGACTAAAAGTTGAATTCCTGTGCCTGGGACGTCTGTTATTGAGAGTGTGGCTTAGACATTAGTTTTGTGAAATACTATTTGATTTTTTCATTTTCTCTATTTTAAACTTTTAGAATACTTTTGAATGAATACAATATTATTTGAGTTTTTTCATTTCTCAATTAATAATTTAATTTGAATACTTTTGAATAGATACTTATGAAAATGATATTTACCGTATTTACTCGTGTATAAGATGACCCCCCAAACATTAATTAAGGATTTGTGTACAAAAACCTCATCTTATACACGGTCATTTACGGTACATAGTCCAAGAAGGGAAAACAAATCAGTCCTGTGATCAGTCATACACTTAGACAATAGCACAATAATTAATCTAAAAGTAGTACTTTGAAATAATGACACCATCCATAACTTTTTTATTGTTAAATAACAAAAAGAGAAGATATGGCAGAATTCCAATGAAAACAGATTAATTATTAACTTATACTGTATAGATGTGCTGTGTATGTGGTAGCAGTGGACTGTGTATCGCAGCCTGTGTTAGGCTGTGGCTTGGGGCAGGTTGGTGGGATCGTACCATATGCTCCCTCCCTGACATCATCATATACCTCAATCCCATGTGATGCATATATTTCATTTCTGAGCCTCACTCTCATAACTTTTAAAGTTTTGAAAGATGTGGAAAATCTAAGAGCACTTAAGATTGTGACTATATCTCATCTCTGTTTCGGTATGAAAAAAATATGGAAATTTAAGAACGTCATAGTTGTGACTAAAAGTCATCTCTGTTTATACATAAAAAGATGAGGAAAATCTAAAAACATCAAATCTGTAACTGGAACTCATCTCCAAGTAGATAAAAATGTATACCGTATTTACTCGTGTATAAGTCGACTCGTGTATAAGACGACCCCCCAAAATCGAGGTTATTTTTCTTGAATAAAAACAATTTCCGAATATAAGACGAGTTGTGTATAAGACGATGGTCTTATACTCGAGTTATTACGGTAAAACATAAATACGATGTTCATATTTTTGAAATAACGAATATCGGAAGGATCGATTTTAATTGTGTTTTAAATGATAAATAAAGGTATTTACCCAATATTATCACAACTTATGCTTCGCGGGTCGAGAATTTCTCCACAAAGTAAAACGTAATACGATGTACGTGACGTCCTTGATCTTAGCGTCTGGGTGCCCACGAGACAAAAGTGGAGCGGCCAACATGTCAAATTGAACTTTCATATCCGTGGCTGATCGATATTAATTGCGTTTTAAATGATAAATAAAGGTATGTACTTAATATTATCACAATTACGTCGAGAATTTCTCCACATCATTGATTTTAGCCTCAAAACAAAGCGTTTTCATTATTTATCATTTGAAATGCAATTAAAATCGATCCGCGTGTGAAAGCATTTCTGTCAACAAGGAAGACACGACTCAACGCAACACGTGGTCGCAATTTTGAAAGACGGAAGTGACGGGAAGAGGCTCTTGTTTTTAGCGCGAAAACGATTGTTAATATATTGCGCAATAATGGATGGTTTTGTTCTGTTCTCGACCTGCAAAACGTAATTTGTGATAATATTATGTATATACCTTTATTTATCATTTAAAACGCAATTAAAATCGATCCACGTGTGAAAGCATTTCTGTCAACAGGGAAGACACGTGTAGACAGTAGTCCGCCTGTCCGATATTTGCTTTCACGCTAGTATTGCGTAATGCATGTTAAATGAATGGATGGTTTTGTTCTGTTCTTGACCTGCAAAGCGAATTTGTGATAATATTGGGTAAATACCTTTATTTATCATTTAAAATGCAATTAAAATATCAAACTCGTTTTCGCGCTAAAAACAAGAGCCTCTTCCCGTCACTTCCGCCTTTCAAAATTGCGACCACGTGTTGCAATTTAATTTGTGATAATATTGGGTAAATACCTTTATATATCATTTAAAACATATTATTTCGAAATGCTTTGTTTTGACAGCGTTCACAGTTTTGCATTTCGTCTTTGTTTCCACTGCTTTGAGTCGTGTCTTCCCTTGTTGACAGAAATGCTTTCACACGTGGATCGATTTTAATTGCGTTTTAAATGGATTGATGGTTTTGTTCTGTTCTCGAACAATTTGTGATAATATTGGGTAAATACCTTTATTTATCATTTAAAACGCAATCAAAAAGGGAAGACACGACTCAAAGCAGTGGAGACAATGAGGAAACGCAAAACTGAATGCTGATAATTGGAATCAGTGAGAACAAAGTCAAAACAAAGCGTTTTGAAATAATAGACCAATAATATTGGGTAAATACCTTTCTTTATCATTTAAAACGCAATTAAAATCAATCTGTTGCGACTGATATTCGTTATTTCGAAAATATGAAGATCGTATTTACGTTTTACCGTAATTACTCGAGTATAAGACTGTTAAACCGACCCGCTATGTCCGATATTCGTTATTTCGAAAATAAGAATGTTCGTAATGAAAACTCATAGTGTCGTAATTTTTTGGCGTAAATCCTCGTCCACAGGTTGCTCTCGTGTATAAGTCGACCCCCTAAACATTAACTAAGAGTTTTTGGAAAAAAACCTCGACTTATACACGAGTAAATACGGTATTTGAGAAATTCATAGCTGTGACAGGAAATCGTCTCAATTTAGGTATATTAAGATGGAAAAAAGTTATAAAAAATATTAGTGACTCAAAGTAACTGTAAGAATACAAAGAAGGATACTTCAGACTGTCCATTCCTTGCCTTTCCTGTGACCTTCGGTGGCCTCTGACTTAGAGATACTAGCTTTGTGAATTCACTGCTCTCTTATCTCAGTATTATATGACTGAAATAGGTGACAAAAGAATCCAAATCTTCATGTTTTTGTCTGTAATATCACCATGAAGACTATTCATATTCACTCTGTTCTTTCAATTTTCTTCTTCTTCTGAAGATGGGACAGTTAACAGAGTGTCTCAGAATATGCACAAAGAAAGATTCCTCATTAATAGGATGTTTTACTAAGCCCTGCCAATATTTGTAATGATTTAGCTTCAGGAGTAAGAGTTGAATTTGGGAGATAGACTTGGAATAGAGTCTTGTCAAAGTGGTTATCATGGGATGTGGAGAAAGCCTCAGTTATGATTGATATTTTAGGATGGCAGTAGCCTGAAACACTGATCCACATATAACCCCCTGAATAGATTGTTATCTATTATAAACCCCACGGAATTACCGGAATGCTGAATCTCAAACAAGTGCAGCATACCGTTGTCAGACTATCTGACGTGGAAAAAACAAGAAAATATATCACAGTGGTGAGAATATAGACACCCATTTACCATGAGATCAGATAAATGGAGAAGATATGTTTGTGTTCAGCAACCATTCATTTGGAATAGACCAAGATTGGGTCTTTGATGTGAATGATTCATGTGATTCTGTCACGGGATATATACCTATATTCTGTCACAGGCTATTTACCTATATTCTGTCATGGGCTATATACCTATATTCTGTCATGGGTTCTATACCTACATGTATATTCTGTCACAGGCTATTTACCTATATTCTGTCACGGGCTATATACCTATATTCTGTCATGGGTTCTATACCTATATGTATATTCTGTCACAGGCTATTTTCCTATATTCTGTCACAGGCTACATACCAGTACCTATATTCTGTCACGGGCTCTTTACCTATATTCTGTCACGGGCTATATACCTATATTCTGTCATAGGCTATATTCTGTCACAGGCTATATACCTATATTCTGTCACGGGCTATATACCTATATTCTGTCACAGGATATATTCTGTCACAGGCTATATTCTGTCACAGGCTATATACCACTATTCTGTCATGGGCCATATACCTATATTCTGTCACAGACTATATTCTGTGACAGGCTATATTCTGTCACAGGTTATATTCTGTCACAGGCTATTTACCAATATTCTGTCATGGGCTGTATACCTATATTCTGTTACGGGCTATATACCAATATTCTGTCATGGGCTATATACCTATATTCTGTCACAGGCTATATACCTATATTCTGTCATGGGCTATATACCTATTGGCATACCAAATATTATATCTCTGCATCCTACCTCAGTATCTCTTTTAGAAATATTTATTAGATACATGCACTTGGCACTGGTTTTTGGATCTTTCAGAGATTTTAAGCAGCTCTCAGCTGCTATACTCTCTTGCATAGTGTGAAGTGACATATGGTGGCCATGTTGGATTGCTATTCAGGTTGGCATAGCAACCTCCATTATGGCCATCATACAGAAAACATGCACCCAACTGGTGGGTTGTGCAACCTTGATATGTCAACTCCCAAAATGGAAAGTAAAAAGAATATCATAATTCTACTTCTTGAGCTTTGTCCATTAATCATAACATTGACAAATAATCTAGATCATAACTCAGCTACTAATTACTGCAAATGATAATGACTTTAATGTCTATCAGCATAAAGAAAGGAGAATTATTGGTAAGAAGTAGTTAGAACAAACACTGCTATCTGAGTGTTGCCATCTGAATCAAATATATTGCTATTAAGGATGGAGTGTTATATATGCCACTAAATAACATGAGAGATGGTCCTCGCAGGGCAAAGGTAGGTTTAATATTCTCCAGATATGGACGGACAAAATATGGCAAGCATTGTTGTTGTTGCCTAATTATTCATCCTTACCAGAAGGCATGATTAAACAAATGAGATGTGGCAGCAGTTGCCACTGAGGCAATCATCTGTCAGATGGGAGGCAACCGTTCTGCCACCTCGTCACATGGGGGCAGCACCGTCACTTTAATAGATAATCCAGTTTATGCCTCCGTCATATTTTTGCCAGGTACCAGCAGGATAGTAAGAATTGGCTGGCTTGCCAGAGTCACATCATATACGGGCACAGCATGGCCTGGGCTGTCGGCCGAGCACTGCCCAAACATCTACAGGACATTGTACATTTTGAACATATGGAGCATGTACCTTAGAATTGCCATATCGGACCTGTCCGGACATTTGGTGGTTTTCAATACTTAGAATTAGACAGGGGGACATCACCAACATTTATCTCCCAGTTAAAAGCTCTCGGTGACCTGTGTTATGTCTAAAATTCAACCAATAGTTGCCAATAATCTCCCAGCATCCTTACCATTCACCTGCTTGCCGGATGGTTTAGGCTGAAAAAACTCAACGCCAGGGCATCTTTTGGGAAATTGGTGCAAATACGAGTGATGCATGAGGCAATTACATTCAGGGAGAACAGTGATTAACATCAAATTAACATTGGTCTCCTATTTTAATAGAGTTAAATATTACATTTGTATCTGAAAAATCACAAATTTGAAATTAACATTTCATTACCTTATATTCCAATATGATACCAATTTAGTAAAAGAATAAATAAAAAAATAAAGCAAACTTTAAAGCAAACTTTAATAGTTCGATTCACAGAAATGAAATCATTAATAATTGTTTATACTAAATATTTAATGTCAGGAGGCAACTGTATATCTCATGGATCCAGGTGTATCAAATTTCAGCCTGAGAACATTGAGTCAGGTGTCTGTATATCAGCTCCCTTCACTGCTCAGTACCTATCATGCAAGCCTTGGATCCCAACTTGCACGGATATAGCGAGCTTCATCAGCCACATGCTGGACATTACTGACAAATTGAAAAAATAAGGGATTGCGTTGTAAGAGTTACAAATCTAACTTGACCTTTTTTGTGCAACAGTAAACTTGTCCTTTTTGTATAGCAATCAAAAAATTTTGATGAACTGTTTCGAGAAAATCTGTTCTAGTCTCAGATGTTGTGGCAGGGTGTAGAGTTTTGTGTTATCTGCCCTACTTGGCAGAGCCTATGCTTTGTTACATGTTTATAAATGTGTGAAGTTGGTCAGATAGTATAGCAAGTCAGCCTCTATGGTATGTGACTGAAGGCATCTGCTGGTGAAGCAGTTTTTATGCTGAGGACTGTCAAATCACCTGGCAGCTAACTTATCTTCCCAACAGCATCTCCTGCTTAGAACAATAACCAGCCATCAACTCAGACAATGCTTGTATGTGTGTGTGTGTGTGTGTGTGTGTGTGTGTATGTGTGTGTGTGTGTGTGTGTGTGTATGTATGTATGTATGTATGTATGTATGTATGTATGTATGTATGTATGTATGTATGTATGTATGTATGTATGTATGTATGTATGTATGTATGTTTGTATGTATGTATGTATGTATGTATGTATGTATGTATGTATGTATGTATGTCTGTATTTGTGTATGCATATGTGTATGTGTGCATGTGTGCATGTATGCATGTGTGCATGTGTGCATGTGTGTATGTATGTGTATTATTATTATTATTATTATTATTATTATGTGTTTATGTGTGTATGTACATACGTGTGTGCACATATACACACACACACTTACATATATGCATAAGAAATAAGACAAAAATTGTTTTTCTACAATATGAGGCTAGGTTATAAAAAAGGTTTGGTATCAGATGTGCTGGAAACAGAGTTCTGAGTTGAGTAAGATACGTTTTTGTTGTAGCAAGTGATAGATGATGCGAGCTAGGTAAGATATTGGGTTAAGTCACTGCTCAAGGTATGTGATATGATATATATTGAGGATGTTACATTCCAACAAGGGCATGTGTGCATGGAAGGGTAAAGAAAGTATTTGACACAAAGATGAAATCTGGGGTTTACATACATGTGTACCACAACAAGAGCTTTTTAATAGCTAAATGTTTTCCCCTAAAATTTAAAGATTGCTTACAATATTGGAACCCGTTCTTATAAATGTGGTAAGAGAGTGATTATTGTAACTTGCTACTTTTATAACATAAAAAACCCCTCAAGATTGAGTGGTTGAGTAGCACAAACTGTCCTAATTCTATGTTTTTGATATCAGGGAAAAGGAAGCAATTTGTATTTCAATTAGATTTGATTAAAGCAGGTGTTTTTCATGAGACTTTTCCTTTCATTTCACAAGTCAGGTAATACTTCCTTAATATGTTAGGCGTGACAATCTGCACTCTGCCCTCCATCTATAATGTGCTCAGAGCTGCTTCTGCTTCTGATGTCTTCATTTCATCAAATCATTGCATTGAACCATAAAACACAAGTCATGGCATTCACATGAGCATATAAAGTAACCTGCAATGAGATGTTAAAAAAAAATATCAAAGTTTTTTATGATTCACTGCCCACTGGGACAGTATTCTACACGGGAGAAACCTAATTTACCTCTCAGACAAATCAAGGCTGGTGTCGCACCTTTATAATTAGTTCATATATGTACAAGGCGACCTCATGATTAGATCAAACCTGAGCACTTCATATTGGAATATTTTGTGACAAGATAAACTTGATATAGTGACCAGATACTTGATTATTCAGAGATATCCTGGAGACAGATGCAAGGATCATGAAGTGGATTGATAATATGGAGATTAATCTACTATACATGGAAATTTAATTACGTTATGATGGAAAGCATATAGACGGCAATCTTGATAGCGTCCATCCCGGCACCGATCCTGTCTCGGAAATGAGGTGTGTTGTGTTTTATGAGGAGAAGGAAGAGTGGCAGTGTAGTTTGGGCATTCTATCACCGTCCACTTGTCTATGCTGGCACGGCGATCATCAGGAGGTCGTATGACGGAGATCTCTCGGCAGGAACCTGTGATCAGGCTGCCAATGTGTCTTGCCAATGTCTTAAATGTGCACAACACTCTCTCCAGCTGTGAACTAAATATGTCATGATCATGTATATATTTATATATGTTTATGTATAATAAATGTGTGCATTAACTCGTAGCCCCCTGTAAAACAGTTACAAAATATGTAAAGAATCTCCAAGAATACTTTATCTTAATTTGATATGTATTATTTACAAGGTTTTTTTCACTCCTAAAAAAAGGATTAAGCAATACATCACGTCCATAATTAACATTGTTCACAAGACAGTTTAATGTTGAAATTGAATTTTTGTCTGGTCGTGGGAGTTGAAGCAGAGCTTGTGTTTGGAGGCAACACGAAGCTTCCATTAACACACAGAGGAGTTCTAATAGAGACCACTTCTCTTTACAATAAATCATGCTACCAAACCAACAAATCATCAATCCCCTGTGCCTAAATGTTTACAAAACCCAAGAATGTTTCAGTTAAATGAAAAACAATTTGCTTGGCCCGGTGCAGTGCAAATACAACAGTGACTTGGTGTGAGGTTGTGAGGACGTGGTGTGAGGTTGTGAGGACTTGGTGTGAGGTTGTGAGGACGTGGTGTGAGGTTGTGAGGACGTGGTGTGAGGTTGTGAGGACTTGTTGTGAGGACGTGGCTTGGCTATAATATGGGTTTCTCTGGTGTTGCAGGAGATGATTCCACACCAGAAGGTCTGGGATTCTGTGGCTGGATCCTCACCATCTTCTCCTGGTTCCTGGTGGTCATCACGTTTCCATTGTCCCTTTGTGTCTGTATGAAGGTAGGTCGCCATAGTAACTGTAATTGTATTGTTCATTATGCTTGTTTCTGCATGAAGAGGAACGATTATTATGATCCATTTTAAATGTATAAATTATGTTATAGCAAGTGCTGCCCCCCTTGTCACCATTTAAATAATTTTCCCTTTTTGCCCAGATGAAGGTTGGTTACCATGGCAGCTATAGCCATTTGAGTATAATAAGGAAGTCAGGCACAGTAATTAGTGTCCATTTTATTCAATGAAGGTTGCTAACGTGACAAAAAGGCGTCATGACATTGACATGGCTTTGCGTGAAAGAATGTCATGATATATCATAACAACCATGGTCACTGTAAGAAAAACAATTACTTGACACAGAGGTGAATCCACACAAATTAAAACCATGACATGTGAAGGCAGTCTTTATCTTAACTCTGCCATGAATAAATGTTATGTGAGAAACAAACGATTTATGGATGAGATAACATCATAGCTAAACCTGTTAATGTTAGGAGGGCCTTGAGTGATATTAGGAGGGCCTCTATAACATAATGTAAACCTTTATATATGTTAACTATAGCTGGACAATGTCTGATTTTCTCCTTCATTGTGATGCAGGTTGTGCAGGAGTATGAGAGAGCTGTTATATTCCGGTTGGGTCGTTTATTGTCCGGAGGAGCTAAAGGCCCAGGTGAGTGCCTTTCCGTAACATCTTCGTTCCCATCATGCTTTTGTCCTGTTTTGCTGCCAATAGATATTCTGATCTGATTCATTCCCAGATAAACTATAGTCACATAAAAAAGCTATTTGCTGTTTTAATCTAGATAGCTTTGAAAAACTAGCTCTAATCAGAAATTATGATCCTACTTGAAAGTCTTTAGAAGTGCATATATACCTCTCAATGGCTAATATATCTATATATGTATATAAATACTGTAGATAAAATAATCTAACTTTGCAATGCAGTTAAAAATACAATATTCTCTAAGCTTTTTTAGGATTTCTACTTATTTGTAGAGGTTCTGTGTGTAGTTAGATTTTTTAAGAGGAACACTGGCAGACCAAAAGCAGCCTTGCCTTTGTAGTGGCACTCAGCTCTGACAAATGGGGATCAGGATTGGTGCCACATCAAGAATTAAAATTAAAAAAAACACCCTGATTTATTTTCTTGTATTTGACTTGGCTGTGTGAGATCAGTAAGAGCCGTCACCCTAAGTCAAGGGAGCCGCCTTTTTATGAGACACATGAGCTGTTTGCAGACAAACTTAGTGGGGACAGATTGACTTGTTACACGTCCGGTGTCAAAATCAATATTAGACCAGTGATTTCCATGGTAACGGTATTAAAAGTGAATTAATGTAGGTAGACTTGTAGATTCTAGACAAAATAACGTGTTTTCAAGTAGCTAGTGACATTTAGATTTCTCTTTGAAAAACGCCTTTTCCATAACAAATATTTAACCTATAATTTTGATTACAGAACCTACAAAATAGTTCAAGATCTGCTATGCACTGAAATATTTACCTGATGTCACTGTTTTGTGCACCAATCTTGTAACTTGAAGTATAATTCTAGTGTTATTTTGTAGACTACATGACACATTTACTGTTGTGCAACGAGCATGAACATGAAAGTCATTATGTTGTATCAGTGATAATCATACTTGCCTCCAAATTTTGTCAACTTACCTGTAAAGTGTTGTAATTTTTTATGTCACATATTGTCACTTTGGCACATCAACCTTTTTATATTAAAGAAAACATGCTTGTATGGTCTACTAATATTTAATACTTCATACAATGTGATGACAATATAAATATCAAAATGTATTTGTTAAAAGAATATTTTGGAGACAAGTGTGAAAAATTAATTTTCAGGACTTTCAAACAAATGTTGTGATTTCTTTGTTATTTCCAGGTATCTTCTTTGTGTTGCCATGCATTGAAAGCTACACCAAAGTAGACTTGAGAACTGTGTCATTTGATGTGCCACCCCAGGAGGTAGGTCATAGCCTCATTCTGGTATCATGGTTGCCATGGATACCAATGCCACCATCTTGATTTCCTGCCTGCTATGTTTTATTTTCTGCCACTACAGTTATGGGATTTTTTCACCCGTCATACACACTTTTCAGGGACTGGTCACAAATCCCAGGTCAAGGTCATGACCCCAGAAGATTCCTCCCAAATCCCCTTTGTTGTGTGACCTTTAGAGGAATTTTGATATTTCAATTGAAATATATTCAAAAGTGCTTCCTTTAATGATAATTCTTTTTTATTGTAAATTTGGTACACATCTAAATCAGACAATAAATAAATATCAAGGGTTCACTAGGGTCACATAACTAACCATTCTGATGTTTGAAACACACTTTCTGATGAACCCCAGCTTATGACTTTCCCAGCAGAGGGCACTCTCAAACTAGGTCGTGGAAGAAATGGGTTATGGTAAACTTGGGTATTTTATTTCAGGTCTATTTATTGTGCTGCCTTGTATAGAAACTTACACCAAGGTGGATATACGAAGCCTGACTTTTGATGTTCCCCCACAGGAGGTAGGTGTGGTACTACTTGAAAATTCTGGGGCCCTGCAGGGGGGAGTTGCCACTCCTTGCAGGGCCACACTACTACTGCCTCGTGTCCACCTTTGTAATTGGTAAGATTGTCAATATCACCACCACCTGTGAGTCAGGATTGCACGCTTCACACACCAAATATTATCATCACACATGGAGCTCTTTCCGAGGGTTCTGAGTGGAGTGTGGCAAATTGTAGTGGGAGGGGGCTGTGGTTCAGACAATTTAAGTCATCCAGAATTACCTAAGGGTAGATAGCCACTGACAATGACAAGATGACAAGTATTGGAGAACATAATCATGATAATGTTTTGTCACTTGATGTGACCAATCAAAAAATAAATAAATAGATAAAGTTTGACTTTGGAAAATTCCAGATTATATGCATACCTGTGAGTTGGAATATCTGGCATCAGTTATTTCATCAATGCACACAAATATTGATTTCTTATTAAAGTATAAGAATAGAGTTTAAAATTATTTATATTGGGAAAAAAGTACAAAATGATTAATGTTTGTTATTCAATATGGCATGGAATGTAAAATTATGCACTTCACTGCTGACAAAATGCAGAGACAAGTTAAGAAATGGATGGAGTTTTAATAGATGAAATTTAATTTTCAATTCATTAAATTGATTGGAAATAACTAGTGCCGAAAATACATGTGGGAATTGCATGAGCTCAAAAGTGCTTAGAAAAAGTGAGATTTGGATTCATAGAGAAACTTTAAAAGTGTCATCTTTGATTTATAACATAAGGTTTAAGTAAACTTTTAAAGATTCAGTGACGAGGAAAATAGGATTTCCTTCCCAGACCATTGTTCCCAAATATTCGGATTATACTGCCTTCAATTTTGATTTATAAGAAAATTGTTGGATTGTGACATACACGAAATGTGTTGTGAGTCAGATAGGCAGGAATATTAATACCAAAGATGTACTCCTAGGAACATGAGAGCAAGGACTTTCCCTAGTGACTTGAGTGATTGTGTGATCTGGTTTAAGCACGATGATGATAGCTTTCACGCAAATATACATTTAAAATGTGGGCACATCAACCAGTCATAATGCACAAATATCTAATACACATCACACATCACACATCACACATAAACATCTTCATTGTGTAAAACCAAAATGAAGGGTTTGATGGAACATGTGATTCAGTTATCTGTCATCTTCCTTACTTTGCTCCCTGTCTCACCCCAGGACCCTGGTAGATTATGAAGCTTCCCTTCTCAGCCTTACCAAAAGTTGTTGTCACTATTCATTAGACCAATCAGATTCCATTGTTTCACAGAATGTTATTCTGCAGGTAGGTCATGGATATACCACAGAGTGTCTGCAGAAGAATATTTTCCTAAGTAGGCCAATATTTCTTGGACATCTTTCTAAGAAAATGTTGTCAGCCATCTTGCTGGTTGTTTTGGCAGTGACATTGTCTTTCTAGTCTTTTGTCTCATTTGATAAACATATTTTATACAGGGAAATTAGAATTTAGACATTTTCCCTGATGAATGAAAGATTCTCTATGTGGCTGAATAAAACATATTAGTTATTCTACCAATCTTTCAACAAATTTGGAAAGTTGGCAAACAGGGGATTCTGAGCAATGATACTTCAGTCTGAAGTCTCAATACTGAGCAATGATCCTTCAGTCTGGAGTGTCAATACTGAGCAATGATCCTTCAGTCTGGAGTGTCAATACTGAGCAATGATCCTTCAGTCTGGAGTGTCAATTCTGAGCAATGACCCTTCAGTCTGGAGTGTCAATACTGAGCAATGATCCTTTAGTCTGGAGTGTCAATACTGAGCAATGATCCTTCAGTCTGGAGTGTCAATACTGAGCAATGATCCTTCAGTCTGGAGTGTCAATACTGAGCAATGATCCTTCAGTCTGGCGTGTCAATACTGAGCAATGATCCTTCAGTCTGAAGTCTCAATACTGAGCAATGATCCTTCAGTCTGGAGTGTCAATACTGAGCAATGATCCTTCAGTCTGAAGTATCAATACTGAGCAATGATCCTTCAGTCTGGAGTGTCAATACTGAGCAATGATCCTTCAGTCTGGAGTGTCAATACTGAGCAATGATCCTTCAGTCTGAAGTATCAATACTGAGTAATGATCCTTCATTCTGGAGTGTCAATACTGAGCAATGATCCTTTGGTGAACTTGTTTTGCATGGACTGGGCATTTCCTTTGCAGAAGCAACTTTGTGATATGAAGCTTAACTTGGCTATCAAATTCTTGACTTGGCTATCTAATGAAAGTTGATTTGAGAGTCTAAGATGCTCTTGATGATGTATAGGTTGTATCACATTCCTAGAATGAAGGAAGAGTTTTACTTAACAAGTCATAAAAAGAGGTTAATTTTGCAAATAACGTGGTTTGTAATTTAGCCGGCACTATTTTCCAGATTTACTGCTCCATTTTTCCATGTGGTGTGAATCTTTCTGGAGTCAAATGATTTTTCGATCTATTAGATTGAAACATGGATAGTATAGATCTATAGCATCCAATTATTTAACATTTTAATCTTCCGGGAGATGCTTATGCATCATAGGAAGTAAGCAGTGTTATGTGGCCACTGCTCACTTGTGCTGAGTGAGACATTGAACATTGTTGTCTGCTCACTGCTGATTCATGTCTGCTCACTGCTGATTCATATTTGGCAAGGAAGTGAGCAGTGATCTGTGCCTGTTGCTCGTTCATTCCCAGTAAGAAAATGGGCAGTGCTAAGCTAACATGACAGAGATAAACCTTCATTAGAGAAAGTCCAAATCTGATATAATTCCACCTCATTGTGAGGTCAAAATCAAAACAACCTGACCTCCATGTTAATCCAGGCTGTTGAAATGCATGTGATGAGTTTTGACTTCTGCCTTGATAATTCTCATGCTGTCTTACTTAAGCAAACTTGTGAAGTAACTAGAGTTAAGTGTCTTGCTGTCTTATTTAAGTATACTAGAGTTAAGTAGATTTTACCCTTAATGTATTCCCAATTTTAACAGATGTCTAAAGATCTTTGTATGAATTAGAGAAAATGAAGTTATCAAAATGTTGTGATATTGTTGAGAGATTTAGATCTAAAGTGTACCAGTTTCTTGGGATCTGTGACCAGACTCAGATATATGAAATTCTCTTTTTCAGTAAATAACTTCATTTTTTGGATATTTTCAAATCTTTCTGTCATCTAAAGAAAACTTTTCCTATTTAGTATTAGCGTATCTTTTCATATTCTGGTACATTTTTTTTCTCAACTTGGAAATATTTTAAAAATTTGTAGAGCTAAGTAAATTTGTTAATTTTCCATCATGACATCACAACATCAAAAGTTAATCTTTGAATGACTATTTGCCAATTAATTTTCATCTCCCCTGTTTATTTGGACTGGTTTGATTTTTTTGTAATGTCACTGAAGTATTTTGAGGCCATCATTGTTGATTGATGATCCTTCCAAATAAACAGAAATTATAATCCTCTTCCTGTGGTAAACTTTCATCCAAATTCCTTTTTAAATGGATCTTTCTCTAATAATTGCCCTCTTAAAATAAGCCTTAAGCATTGTATTGTAATTGAGTATTGTTTGCAGTTTTTTTCCACTCCTTATCCTTGAAATTGTTGTAATAGATAAATATGATAGCTTTATTCCTTTAAAAACTTCATATCAGAACGTCATTTAAAATGAATTCAACTAGATATTATCACATACTTTTGCCTGAGTTTGTAATGAATGTATTCTGTCTTTTCTTCCAGGTATTGACAAAGGACAGTGTTACAGTGTCTGTGGATGCAGTCGTCTACTACAGGGTCAGTAACGCCACAGTATCTGTCGCCAACGTGGAGAACGCCCACCACTCCACAAGACTGCTCGCACAGACAACCCTCAGAAATGTTCTCGGCACCAAAAATCTCTCAGAAATCTTGTCAGAACGAGAGTCCATCAGCAACTCCATGCAGGTATGAGGCATGATTGCATTTATTTCTTTGTGTTATTCATATCTTAGATTTGTGTTCCATTTCCATTTTCAATTATCATTGTATCTGTAAATAGTAAATATGAGAGAAATATATAAATATGCAAGTTAAATTGTTAATTTGATAAACAAATGTTATTTGTAATAAAAAAAAATGGTGGTTTTTAATAATTATTCATTGTACATTTTCATGATAAAAAATGTCTTGTTTTTTTGTAAAAAGCTATAAAAGATATTTCTTAATGCAAATATGGTATTTATGAGAATAATTGTTCCATAAATACTACACTGCAGATAGGAGAATATCTGAGGCTTTTGCTAGACTGCATGCTCACACAAGGCAAAAATCATTTGCTAATTTCAACTTCTGCCAACTATTTTGGACACGCATTAAATTTTATTCTATTCTGTTATATTCTAAAAAAAATCACATGAAGTATGAAAACTCAAAGCACAAACTTGAAAACCATTGTTACAAAGTAGACTGGAGTATCTAGTGATGTTCAGGGAAGGTTTGGAGTTGATTGATGGTATACATTGCTGACCCGCGAGTAGTCTCTGTCATAATTCTAATCTTGAAGCCTCTTGTGATACTAAACGTTGCAAGACTAATTGTAATCGTGTAGATGTGTGAGATTGTCTAGCAATTGTTCCAGTAGATAGTTTCACATCTCAGTGCCATAACTTTTTGTCGTCATTTTAATATCTTATGTGATTGTTGTACTGCACAGCTATGGAGACATGAATTTATGCTGAAATTACCCACATCCTAATACGACTCTGTCTTCCACCTCTTGTGCCTTTGATTGTTCGCAAACATGTCTGTTCTCCCAGCTTCAACATAATAACACTTGGAATGACAAAACAAATATTACTCTTTACCAAATTAAAACAACCAAAATCATATCGTGAATATTTGTTAATATAAATATTTTTGAAATAAATGAAAAAAATCAGTGTTCTGATTCAAACCCACCTTCCTTTAAAAAATAAACAAGCAAATTCTTGGTAATTTGAAAAATATACATTTTTTGATATAACAAAAGGCATAATGTTTGATGTTGTGTTGTGACTTGATATTGTCACCCGTACAAGATATTATGTCATATGATAGAAAATGTGTAATTTTATAGTGAAATGCAATTGATGCTTTTGTAAGATACCATTTCAATATCATCAGACATCAACTGATGGTTGCCCTCTACTGGCCACCAGAGGACAGCACTGGGCATGAATTCATCAGGTGGCTCATGCAGGTTTCCACCTGCAGATGGCACTAGCTTGCTGAAGAACAATCAACAACACCTGAAACATTTTGAAACACATTCCTTTCCCAAACAAAATTTAAAATAATATATCTGATCTATCTAACAAATTATTGCAAAAAAGACATTTTTAAACAAGCCTATTAAATCAGTTCAAATTATACCCAAATGAGCATACCCACTAAACATGACATAAACGAGACTTTTATGCGCAAAATCATGATTTACATATTTGTACACTAGCATAATGAGTCTGTGTTTGAAGCTGGGGACAAAAGAGAAAAAGTGAAGACATGGCAAAGTTTTAAATAAGCCCTCCACACACTTTCATAAAAATTAAAAATAAGAAAAGTAAGATTTGTGTCTCTATAAAGTGTGCAGAGATAAGAGTTGATTATTTTGCCGCCAAGTCTGCTAATACAATGCCATGTGGTGTTTTCTCTTCCCCCACTCAACAGACCAACCTTGATGAGGCCACTGACAACTGGGGTATCCGGGTAGAGAGGGTGGAAATGTGAGTCATTTTTCCATTGTTGTCACTTAGGTTGCAACAGTAAAAATGGTGTTACCATTGTCCACGGTTTCTATAGATACCAAAGGTTGTCCCACCTCACCAAAGGTGCAGTGAACAATGGTTGCCATGACAACACAGATCAGTCTGTTAAGTCTGAGTCTGTTAAGTGGATGAAGATTGATCTGCAGTGAGAATGATGGGGTATTTGGTAGATGGTGAGATCAGGATGTGTTGAATTCATATCATTGAACAAATATTGATATATCAGGTATCAAATATTGATACATCAGGTATCAATTTTTTTTATATCAGGTATCAATTTCATGTAGTCAGAGGTGTTGTACAGTAACTTGATACTAACTAGATTTTTTTTATAGTTTTTTTAAAATATCACATTAAAGTATAGGCACTTTTTGCTATGTTATTTGTTTTTTATTAGGTATAGTATTAGTCATCACTGAGGAAATATGAATATTTCTTGAACTTTAGAGTTAGTTTATTTTATTTTATTTTTTTAATATATGGCATAGAACATTCACCGTTAGAGAAAATAAACTTTGAGAGGAAAGTCTTTAGTATGGAACCAGCATTAGAGATTAAAAAGTTGAATAGGATAATTTGCAAATGCATTGACATATAATGTGTTACTGGTAAAAAACATTTGTGACAGTGGTATACTAGTAAATGATTCATATGATAAGTCGTAGTTCTGAGAATACATTGGAATAGGCTGGCAGAGTTTTTAGGAATGATTTGGTGCAGAGATAGGTCTCAGGTAGAGCTCTCATTGCTAGGCAATATATACAAATGTATATAGGGTTGCAATATGGCCCTGATAATACATTGGATTAGACCTGTAGTGTTTTCTGAGTATAAAATATGGTGCAGATGGAGAATGTTTGGAAGAAAGAGATTTAACAGTTACTGTGCTAAATATATATATAAAGATATAGAGTTACCATATAATCTCCCAGTATGTCCTGGTTATGTGTGTTATAGTCCTGTCATTTTCTTTTCACTTTCATGTCACTTGCAATAGGTAAACTCAAAAGTTTATTCTAAATGTTAAACCTATGAATTTTGATGAAGCTAAACTTGTGCATTGGTTGTGAGTTTCAATGTTGAGTGTAGAGTAGGGAATGCCATTGTTGAGGCTCCCTCTGTTGAGTTGGGATTATATGGTAACCAATGACAACAATAATGGTTGCCATGTTAAGAAACCTTTGTCAATCTGCTAATCTTTGGTGATGTGGGGACATAAATCAAGGTACAGGTATATGTATCCATATATCTCTACATGTATGTGCAGGTGTGTATGTGTGATATTTATATAGAGGGGAGGGAGGGTTTTATAGAGATAAGGGTAAGTGCTTTTCTTAGCCTTGTGTTCAAGCCCTTGAGTTTCAAATGGACACACAGGTAAGTACACTGCATGCTGTAAACAATTTTGATTGTGTGATTTTGAAAAATCATTTTTGGTTTTGTGAATCACTGTTACCTTGATGAGGACGCTATTACAGTGTATGATGAATTTGTGTTGTATTATTGCCACCACCGTTTGTGCTCATATCTTTAGACATATCCAATGAATACCATCAATATCCTCACTTCATCGTCAAAATCTCTGCGATTCATTAGAAATATCCAAAATAACAGCACAAGCAATTGCACAGAATTTTTAAGGCCTTAATGTTTATATTTATTGAATGACTATCAAAATGACCATCAACATTCTCAAAATTCTTTGTAAAATTGTGAAAATTGAAAAACAAATATGCAATGTTAATGATGCCATCAGTGGGAACGACAAAATTTAGAATTAATTTTGTGTCTGCCAAACCATCTTATCAGTTAACTTTTAACTGACTTGGTTTCTTACTGACAAAACTGACCTTAGCATATTTTATAGTTATTACTACACATTTTAACATCTTAGCTGTATTGCTTATGACATTTACAGACACTCAGCCATAAATTTACCTTAACAATGGCCCTTAAAGGTTCAGTGCGCCAGTGTTCAAATACGTAACAGGCAAATTTTTCTTCCTAATGAAAAAAACAACAAAATTTTACATTTCTCCTATCTGCAAAAAACATACCACATCTATATACCAAGTCAGATCTATCAGCATCTGATGCTGCAGCATGAATTTTTGCAAGTTTTTGATTTTGTTATGTTGGATATGGTAGACAGGGTTAGATGTGGCGACAGATCCCTGGGGCATAAAGGTAGAGAGAGTCGAAGTGTGAGTATAATAAACATACATAGAAACACAATTTTCAATTTGTATTGTCCCCACAATTTGGGGTTATATCTTCAATACAGAGAGATTTGATGTGTTGATATTAAAAAAAAATAATCATGTGTTTTGTAGTTATTTGTGAATATTATTTGATTAATTGTTCATTGTCAATCTATTACTTAAAAAGTAAATATTAATGTAATCAAAGGTACCTCAAAGTTTTTTGGAGAAAATCTAATATATTATAAAAGGATTACTGTCATACTCAAAATATTTTAATAGAATTATAAATGTTTTATATAAAACAACTAAAGGTCATGATGAATAGAGATCAAAATATATTTTTACAGAAAAGATGTGCGTCTGCCAGTGCAGTTACAGCGTGCCATGGCGGCAGAGGCAGAGGCTGCCCGAGAGGCAAGGGCGAAGGTAAGACACACAGACAGACTAAGTGGAAAATCCTTTCTTAACTCAATTTTTGCATATCTTCTTAATCCCTAACTAGCCTATTTAAATGTTAATTGGCAGGACCGGCCATTTTTGTCTGGACTCATGTATTTGTACACTTATTTGATATAATTGATATATATATATTTCATATTTATATAATCATGATTATTCAATATGCTCAGCAAAGTTCTGGGGTCAAAATTACATGATCTAAGCTGTCTGATGTAAATACCGTGATGACATTGTAGTCCTAAAGAATGTTGAATATGATCCATCCCGTTCGTTAATGGTGGTGAACGTTGACAGTCAAACAATACAGAAAAATAAAGATCAGACATGATTTGTTTGATCTTTAAAATTTTCAAAATGGTTGCCATGCGAAGCAACACTTCTATCCTCCACAAAATGAGCATGTCATGATTTCCATTTGTGCTTTTTCAGGTGATTGCTGCGGAGGGTGAGAACAAGGCAGCACGAGCTCTGAAGGACGCCTCCGATGTGATAAACGAATCTCCTTCAGCATTACAACTGCGATACCTGCAGACTCTGAGCACCATCTCAGCCGAGAAGAACTCCACCATCATATTCCCTCTTCCCATTGAGTTCCTGTCACAGTTCATGCATCGCGGCAAACAGTCCAGCTAAGCTGTCAGTGTCACAATGTACTCATCTCATTCTCGGTATATATCACCAAACTCATCTCATCTCTATGGTGTTTTTATTATTTATATTTTCTTCAAATCAGACAAATTCATGTCATATCACTCATTACTTGGGAATATAAAGTTTATATATAAATAAATAAGGCACAAATATCAAATTTTATTTCTGCTTCACAGATCTGAAGAGAAATGTTGTTAAAATGAATTATCTAAATTTAAATGACCAGATGATTTTATTGGATACAATTTGCTTGGTAGTTTAATACAAAACTAAATAATAATTACTGGTTCAAAACCAAAATAATATCAGTCTTATTTAATATTCAGGTAAATCACATTGGTTCTATTAAAACAGCTACAATCTGTGCAATTTGTACTTTGCAAGTCAAAGTTTTGGTCACCTGCAACAGAGATATTTAAACATGTATTAAATGTCTCTGCCTGCATCTTCTAGGAAATATTCATCTACCATTTACCTTCTAACCCAACGAATATCTCTCTTGTATTTTTTCAAGTAAAAAAGGCCCAGTTAAATTCAGTTCTGGAACAGAGTTGGATGTTTAAAACCTAGTAATGAAGTGCTATTTAAATAAAACTGACATTTAGAAGATTTCCATTGATTGTGAATGCAGGTTTTGACAAAATATATAATGTGCTTTTATTTATGATTGTCATACAACCCAATTTATTTTAAAATCATTAATTTGATTCGGTCATTTGAATTTATTCTATCAGTCGGACCTTGTAAAATAATTCACCACATGCAACATATGAATATATCTCTCCCCACAGAACCTGTAATGAAGGGTTAGATAGCCTGTAAAATAGGAAATTGAGACATCTGGAAATAGAAATTGGGAGTTATTTTTTTGTTTTAAAAAGGGAATATAAATGAAAGCATGGAATTAATACATTGATTGAAACAGATGTGAAACAAGTGAATATGGACTTAATGCAGGCAAGTTATTGAGCCCTAAATAGGGAATGTGCATTTGTAAGTTGCACGTGGTTCAAAACATGATGTATTTGTTGTAAGTTATGAGGAATAATTACTGGTCAGATACAAAATAACCTGTTGTGTATATAAAAAAAAGTCTGTTATTGTACTTGCGGCATTTGTCTCATCCGTGTCTTGTCAAAATATTGGTTAGTTTCAATTTCCAGTGTCACATAGAGAAATAACATCCAATGTGTAGAGACTTGTGTATTGATATAACCCAGAGGTACGTTCCTGTTCCCTGTGTCACAATCTCTTCACACCAGGTGGAGCTGCAAATATAATCACACCTAACCTATGCTTTATCGATATATCCGCACGGCATGGTGGAACAAAAGGAAAATTTAATTGAACTTAGTTTATGCTCTATATGAACTACAGGACACATTTTGTAGTTCTTTCAGATATAATAGAATGTTTCTGTCTCTCTATGGAACACATTGAATCATATCTTGCTCTCCATGGAATATTATATGAGTTCATTTCTTGTCTTCCATGGAGTGCAGTAATCTTTATGAACCCTTTCCATGGAATATTTATTGAAGTTTGTACTCTTTGATAAAATCAGTATATATTATTTCTGGTCTCCATGGAAAAGAAAAGTCATGCTCTCCATGGAATATAAAATGCTCTGTGTTCTCCTTTATATTTTAGAAACTGTCATTTGTCTCTCCGTGGAATAGAGAGCTGAGAGCAATATAACTGCTTATTATTGCTCTCAGAATAGAGTGAACTTTCTTTCTTTATTTGACTAGAGTACAGCTCAGTATACAACCAATATGACTCAATCTCATTGTGCCATCATGTATGTGTCTGTACTGACTGGTAGATGTGTAATATAATGTGATATTGTCGATGGATACCATCAATGTACACAGCGAGAAACAAACAGTGAGAGAATGAGATAGTGGACATCAGAGAAGTGACCTACTATTTGGAAATTCTCTTCATTTTTCAGGAGTCTTCCTTTAATACTAGATAAAATGACACTTAAATTGTATTTTCTTTCATGTTAATGAAAACATAAATCAGTGTGGGAAGATATCAATTAAATGCAGAAAGATCATACATTTTCAGTACTTGTCCTATGCGTCTCACCTCTTTGATGTCCTATCATAAGGCCAGGCCAGTAGATGTCTTAGTTTCTAGTCACACCGTATTGAGGATCTGACTAGAGTGGAAGGTGTCAATTTTTACACATCAACAAACATCTGCTCAGAAACTACATGTAGAAACAAAATTTTCCCTGGCCTAATATTATGTTGTGATTCATTGGGGGACTATTTGTAAGATACTACTGTAGATTGTGACCTTGAATATTTTTAAGTGCACAATTATGATCTAGAAGAGAATAGATATAACTCATATTATAGCCATTTTATGATATTGTTTATGGCTTTGTTCATATGATTTGATGAAAACTAAGGGTATACTAAATATAATCAGATATTATTACAAAATGAAACTAAACTATAGTTGGTGTTACTAAACTAATATGAATTACATTATTGCTATGATATTGTATAGTATTTTCTAATATTTATACAACATAAATTGTGATACATACTGAAGAAATGACTAATTGAATTAGCAATCTCACATTGATTTGACATAGATTAATTTTCGTATAAAAACTTGATTATTGAATAAATGCTTTGAATAAAATAAAATAAAGTAAGATATTGGTCAAAATTGTCCTTGTTAAGATTGGTTTTCATACGCAAACTAATTTTATGAAATATTAATATTTTTTGAAACCAGGGAATGCTGGTAGAAACCAGAAGATATATATTCTTGTCAAAATGTGATTGTGTTCTTATATGTTAAGTTTGTGAAGAATACTTAAAATGTTAATGTATTGTACATTATTGATAGAATATATGGAATAAATTAATCTTTCTTTGAAAAGTGAATTTAGTTCATTGTTGTTTTTGTCTTGCCTGTAACAGCTGTCGGTCAGACTAAGGTGTCACTTTCTATCTGTCTGCCTGTCCGTCTTGCAATATATTATGCTTGAGTCACTTCTCAGTAATCTTTAAAACATTTTTTAATCTGACCGTAATGGATGGAGCTATTATTTTTGGCTGGATGATTCAACTTTATAAGCCATGGGCCGTGGCACAGTTGGTTATAGAGTGCCAGCTTATTAGCACTAGTTCCCTGCGGTAATCCAAAGGTCGTGGGTTCGATCCCCGGCCATGTCGAGATAGAATTCATGATACAATTTCACACGAGCTGAGGCCCGTGCCTGAAGGGTTAACCTGTTGTCGTTGTAAATTGGTGACCGGGTGGATTGATATGTCAAGGACCTGTGACATGACAATTCAGTGAGGCAGCACTATATCTGATACAAGTAGGTCTCATCATGAAATGACTAAAATAATGTTGAAAGTGACGTAAACAAACAAATAAGGTGGCACTCATCGGATAGATTGAGACTTGGTTGAGAAACTATGGCATGGATGTAGTCCATGCAGTCCTGTGAAATTTAATGAACCTAATTAAAGTATAATGAACCCAATGTAACCAATGAAATCCACAAGAGGGCACTACTATCAATATACCTGAACATTGCAGAAAGGCCTTACCTCTCTAATGTAAGGTCCTCTGTACTGTAAGGTCAGCACATAGAAGAACGGCCTTACCTCTGTAATGTAAGGTCAGTATATAGAAGAACGGCCTTACCTCTGTACTGTAAGGTCAGCACATAGGAGAAAGGCCTTACCTCTGTAATGTAAGGTCAGTACATAGGAGAAAGGCCTTACCTCTGTAATGTAAGGTCAGTACATAGAAGAACGGCCTTACCTCTATAATGTAAGGTCAGTACATAGAAGAAAGGCCTTACCTCTGTAATGTAAGGTCAGTACATAGAAGAAAGGCCTCACCTCTGTAATGTAAGGTCAGCACATAGGAGAAAGGCCTGACCTCTGTACTGACCAAAGGATATCTTGAGAGGTGAGACAGTACTGAAGTTGTTTGAGCAATGCAATGTCAATTCTCCCTTCTGTCATATACCACTAAAAGAACCACAGCTCAAATCACAACCTTGAAGGAGAAAATTTTAATCCATGTTTTAAGTTGTTTATTTTACATTAAATTTTAATCCATGTTTAGGTTGTTAATTTTTCATTAAATTTCATATTATGAATAACTGAACAATATGGGTCACATTTCTCTTGGAACGCAATGCCAATTTATGAAAGAAATATTGTCAGAGAAAAAAAAATAAGGTATGAAGTTTTTGAATATATACTTGCCCATTTTAGCATTGTATGGATCATATGGATATATTTTTAGATAAACCTATTTTTGATTTAGTTTGAAACACTAGATTGACAGAAATATGATGCAAGAATTTTCATGCCCTTGGTTATAATGCTGTATATAGGCACATGGCTGAGATCAAATCTAATTTATCATTTGGCTAATAGAAACTCATGTTGCTCTTTGTTTCTGCAGTACGGTGGGGAGGAGTTCTGTTGTACTGCCTGACCTTCAACTTTGATCTTCTCCTCCAAATCTACTTGGTGGAGAAAGGAGGCCTATTACTAATACCTGAACATGAAGAAAGACATACAAAAACAACCTGTTAATTTGAAAATAACGAGATGTTTTAATTACTGAAAAAAACATGCTATGATCATTTTTATCCTTGTCCATGATGTAGTAATTGTTCAGAGTTCCAAGTAAGCACCGGTCAAGAATTGTCTTAACTTCTTATTCGTCCAAATATTTGTTTCAACACGCCTCGCAGCATCCCTGGGCCAGACATTGGGACAAGATTGAACGGCAATCCATTCGCTCTCTCTTCTTCCAGGTTAACATTCGCATCCATCTTCATCTTCCGGGGACGACATAATATTCCTGCGACGCTTCCCAATGACCCTTCCCGTTACCATGGTTACACCACCCGAGACGTCAAGGTCATACCTATTCTTCTGCTTTTTAATTTGACGAGAAGAAGAGGATGTAACCACGGAAGAAAAGGATAATCTATTCTTCTGCTTTTTAATTTGACGAGAAGAAGAGGATGGAACCACGGAAGAAAAGGATAATCTATCATTCTCTTCATTTTTCACCCGGGAAAAGAAGTTGGAGGAGGATTTCTCCGGGAGGACATTCACATTCTTATCAATTTCACCCTTTGTAGCAGGAAGGGGAAAGCCATCATATCGGCCAGCCATGAATGTGATGCCCCGGAGAAGCTGGATATTTTCAGGTAGGTAAATCCAGGAGGGTTTTTCTAGAAAGATGGCTGTAAAAGATCAACCAGCCATTGGTAGCGTGGGACAGTTTTAACTGTAACAGTTACGCTTCTGGATTGGAAAGTTCAATATTTGTGATAGCCTTTGCAGTGGAGTATTTGTCTTGGAAACATCGTTTCAACTCACATATACAGTTCAGGATATGTTATTTTTTTAAATTTTCTCCACATTTACTGCCCATGTTTATCTGTGTACACATGTATATATATATATTAATTAACGGCTAAAGTTAGCTATTAAATATCAGATATCAGGTGGCCATAATATTACATTAATGTATGCTTTAATTTTACAGAGTACATTATTTGATGTAAAAAAATATGGCCAAATTAAAAAAATGAATTTGAGTAGAACTGGGTAGAAGATTTTAATAAAAATGTAAATATACTACTATAAGCTTTGATATGTATGATTGTGTTGGTTAGTTTCCTGGTAGTTTGCTCCTATAAACAGGTTATATCTGCATTTTTGCACATTGGCATTGTGAGACCATGCCTCACTTGAACCTCACATAACACTCCCAGCAGACCAAATTCCACCAGAGGGCGACGTGGTGGACAATGTACCTGCAGGCCTCTTGGTATTGCTTTGTTCCTCAAGCACCCAGTATGTGATCATGCTTCCCCTACCCTTCATATAACTCTCCCCGCGGCACTCCAAGAGGAACCTGCTATCCAATCGTATAGCTTCTGCGGTGCTGTCGCTCACGTGGATTTTCATGGGTTCCCCGCTGGACTCCATGATATGGGCGATGTCCACGGTGGCTCCAAACAGTAGATATCGAGGCATCTTCATGCCCACCACTGCTGCCACACATGACCCGGAGTGGATGCCGACGCGCAGGCGCAAGTGCTCTGAAGGTCGATGTGGAATTGGAAAATTGAGGACAGATTTGAGCAGATCCAAGGCCATTGCTGTGATCTCTCCTGCATGTCTGTCTCCATTTCTGATTGGCAGCCCACCAGCCACCATATAGGCATCCCCAATAGTGGCAACCTTGTACACATCATAACCATCAGCTATCTCATCAAACATGGTGTACATTGAGTTTAACATAGTGACAACCTCCATTGGACTACAAGCTGCAGATATTTTTGTAAATCCAACCACGTCGGATAGATATATAGTGGTGGACTCGTAGGCTTCTGGGGCAACTTGCAGCCCAAGCTTCAACTGCCCGGCTATTGCTTTTGGGAGCAGCTCACAAAGTAGCATGTCAACTTTACTTTTTTCTACTTGTAGATTTCTGCATCTCTCTTCAACAATCTCTTCCAGATCTTTGGTGTAAGCTTCTAGACGTTTTACCATATTATCCACCAATCTCACTTTCCTACCGCCGTTCATGGCTTTGATCATGCCATATATTGTGGGAAAAGATGGCCTATCTTCCGGTTCCTCTACCCAACATTTCTCCATCAGATTAATCCAGGGCTGGTCGCACTCATCTCTGCTGACTGTAGGTCTGAATGGTGGCTTCAGTTTTGCCATAACTTTGGCTATGATTTCGCTGGGCTCCAGTTTTGGATCGTTGTATTCATAAGGTGGACCTTCAAGCACTATCTCCTGAGTGATGATAGCAAAACTGAACACATCACCTTTTTTAGATCCGTTTAATGAATCACCTTTGTCCCTGAGCAGTTCTGGGGCTGTCCAAAGCAGCCTGGAATATCTCATATGTTCTGTAGTGGTTTCATCATCCAATGGTTTGCCAAGTCTACGTATACAACCAAGCCCATATCCAGATAATTTACAAGTCCAGCGGCTATCCACTACACAATTAGCACTTGTCAAACGGCCATGTGACCCTATCGCCGTCTTATGGAGATATCCCATTCCTTGAACTATGTCATTTACTAGGGACATCTTAAACTCCCAAGTCAGATTGATCTGTTCATCTGCCAAGACATCTTGTAGGCTTCCTCTTGTGGCATACAGCATCAAGATGCAGACATTTGGTGGATTTGGACAGACACCAACAAAGGGGACTAAATTCTCATGGGATATATCTTTGGCTTGTTTGAGTTCCACTAACATCTGCCTGTCATGCATATTGATACTAGTTTTATCACCTAATTTTCTTATAGCAACCAGTTTACCTTTATAAAACCCAATATCCGTGAAGAACTGATTAGTGCCAGTATCGTTGGTTCTGAGAGACTTTAAAGTCAGTCTACTAGCCCCCAGAGGCGTCATAAAGGAATCTTTCTGTATGTCCGTCCAGTCAACTTGCACTGAGATCATTTCTCTCAAATTGGCCTCATACTTTTGTTTCTTGATAAACATGATGATAAAAATTGTCACTCCGGCGACAATAATCAGACTTACACAACTTAGAATGATAATAGTGGTGAGTGTTTGGTTCTCCTCCTGGCCACAGAGCTCCAGATTCCAGCCACACGGGGGTTGGTCACGTGGGATGGAGGTTACATTCCCGTGCCATGTGATCCCTGACCAATCATCGCTACTTTCAGCTTTATAGATTTTCTGGAACACACCATCTGCAGCCAGCCAGTCCAACAGCTGTACCATCTCACCATTCTGGACTATCTCTATCCTGAAACAAGTGTTTAGAAAAATGCATTAAGTATATTTGGATTCATGGGAATCCCATATTTTTCTTTCTAGTATATATACTTTTACATACATTTTGAAAACTTCAAAATATAATTACAGTTTGAATTCATCAATTGGATTAGTAAGTTTAAAAAAATTATAATAGCTTGTGTGTGTCAAGTATCATGAAACTCATCATTTACTCCAGAATTATTGAGATAATGAGCCTGTGACCTTGACCAGATGCTTATGTGTGTCAATTCTCATGAAGCTGCCAACATTTGTTCTTGATTTATTGCAATGACGTGGATTTGACATAATTTGCCCTGTGACCTTAAAAAGTAGGTGCAGGTCACCATTCACCATCTTCTTTAGGGGTCTTTACCAGATGTTTATGTGTGTCAAATCTCATGAAGCTGGCATCATTTGTTCTCGAGTAATCGCAATGAAAAGGATTTCACATAATTGTCCCTTTGACCTTGAAAAGCAGGTGAAGGTCATGTTCCATAAAAAAAGTCTGAGGTCTTCACAATATGCTTATTTCTGTCAAATATCATGAAGCTGCCATCATTTGATGTTGAGTTTTCACGATTCTTGGGATTTCACATAATTGTCCCTATGACCTTGAAAAATAGGTCAAGGTCACCGTCCATCAAACTTCCGAGATTTACACCAGATGCTTATGTGTGTCAAGTTCCATGAAGCTGCCATCATTTGTTCTCGAGTTATCGCGATGACAAGGATGTTCGCTACATACACACACACATACACACACACACATACACACACACATACACACACACATACACATACACACACACACACACACATACATACATACGCCAGGAGTACTGCAAGCCCCTGATGTAATCAGGCTGAGGGTAAAAACAGTGAAATTCCATTTATATGAGATGAGTTTTGACAGAATGACAGAAACTCCTACCTCTCTTACTGCATAAGGTATGTTGACTAAGTAGGCACAGCAAAAATGACAAGTAATGTATGCATGGAAAGGAAGTAATAATCCTTTCAAGATGATAAATCACTATCAGTGTGGAA
This sequence comes from Amphiduros pacificus, assembly GCA_949316495.1. Classification (NCBI taxonomy): domain Eukaryota; kingdom Metazoa; phylum Annelida; class Polychaeta; order Phyllodocida; family Hesionidae; genus Amphiduros; species Amphiduros pacificus. Next base: position 28,773,536 of record OX439004.1, on the reverse strand, counting down.
TAATCTTACTGATAATCCGGTATCCTATCGCCAACTTCATTGATAGTTACACGCCCAGATATGCCCTGAAATGTCAAGTTGAAGATATTCCTGGAAACAGCAAACCCATCATCAGGGGCAAGTCCCTCAGACAACGTCTTGTTCACCCCATACGCCCATATCAACACAGCATCATGTACCATCCCTGAAACATAGGACCACAACTGTCACAACATACCTGAAACACAGTAGGAACACAACTGTCACAACATCCCTGAAACACTTAAATCTCATTATGTGTTAGGCCCTTATTTTGATTCAATATTCGATTTTCAGCCACATAGTGCTCTTGTCACATCGTAGCTTGTCACAAATGAATTTCTCGGTAGCACAATACGTGGTAATGATATTGCCGATTTCCACAATTCACCATGTACATATGTATACATGTATCTAAGGGGCGATCCATTTGATTTTTGTGGGGTGGGGTGGGACAGCAGTACTGGATGAATAAATTTTTTTTCTTTGGTAGGGTGGATGAATAATTTTTTTTTCTGGTGTGGGGTGGGTGAATAAATTTTTTTTCTGGTGTGGGGTGGGTGAATAATTTTTTTTTCTTGTTAGGGGCGATCCATTTGATTTTTGTGGGGTGGGGTGGGACAGCAGTACTGGATGAATAAATTTTTTTTCTTTGGTAGGGTGGATGAATAATTTTTTTTTCTGGTGTGGGGTGGGTGAATAAATTTTTTTTCTGGTGTGGGGTGGGTGAATAAATTTTTTTTCCAAAATCTCCCACCCCACCCCACAAAAATCAAATGGATCGCCCCTAAGTATGAATATTACCTGTATGAATTATTGAAATTTCTCACTTTGAGAAGTTATTAATTGGGATTATAAATGGACGAGAAGAGTTCCTAAATTACTTGTATATGAATTGATGCAGGTAATCCATTTGAGGACAATTTCGTAGTATGAGGGAGGTATTTCTGAATGATTCCTCAAGGACAGTCATACCCTTTATGGATCGGTCATACCCTTTATAGACGGTCTCGTAAAAACGATGTCAAAACGATAAGATTTTTGCAATATTTTGAAGACCGCGGGAGATTTGAATTTACCCGCCCAAAAAAATAAAAATGCACGTCCACATTTGGACGATCCCATATCGTCTCCTGGACTTTCAAAACTGTTAGGGCGAGTAAAACGACCAAAACTTTCAAACGGTGTCAAACGGTGACAAACTTTTTCAGGTCGGGTGGAATGGTGCCGGGACGGTGTGTGGAACAGTCTGTCAGCGGTGCCATGGCATGACGAGGTACACTTGCAGGACGGTTAGAAGCGACCACGTGACGAGCCCAGATCGCATAAAAAGGTCTGGGTGGTCCAACCGTCCATAACACGCTGTACCATTGGCCAACAACTTTTCAACGATGCCAAATCGGTAATGGACGATGAGTAGACGATGACGGCCGGGTTCATATCGGTACCAGATCGGTTGCAGAACGATAAGGACGTGTCCATATCGATCTCCATCACCGTTCATGACCGCCAGAAAATTTTGAGCTGTTCAAAACTTCAGGCGGTCGTGAGCGGTGATGGGATTGTCTCAATCTATCATATTTTACGTTGACGGTCGTTGCTAAATCGGTCCAAAAAAACCTTGGACGATGTCCGACGATCAGGTAAATTTCAACATCGTTTTGACACCGTTTTACGAGACCGTCTATATGTGACCGAAACATTACAGAAATACATACTTAAATATCTAGCTCTTCCCACTTAGGCTTTTTTAATTTATTAATATAATTATTTTTTATTTTTTTTGGTAAATATAAATTGAAACTCATTCTGAAAATTTAGTTCCAAACATGTCATTTAATCATATAGAACAAAATATCATGGCGTCACATGCTACTTTTAAGTTTTTTTGACTTATCATGGCCAGTTGTTTTTTAAATTAACTTTTTATGGCATGGCAATTTACAAAAGTGAATAACTCAAAAATAAGTATGAGAATCGAGAATAAACTAGTAGGGTTTAAACTGCAACGTTTTTTCTATTATGGAAATCCAAAAAGACAGTTCTATCAAATTCTTTAGCTACAGAATCACATATTTAGGAACTATAAAATGAAGAATAAAAAATAGCATTGCATATGTTATTAAGTTAAAGGACGGACGGATGGATGGATAAATAAACAAACATGCTCAGTGTTGGCCTCATGCTTAACTTGCTCCAAGTTTGAATTCCACGATAAAATCTTGAAATCGTCATCTTCACACGAATAAAAACGTGTTGATTACAGACACATTACTTCAGGATTTCTCTGATCTTTTCTTGAGGATCTTTGTCTTGTTTCCACGATTTCAAACCTTTATGGAATCACACAGGTCACTTGCAATTTTACAGACATTTGGAGAATGCTAAAATTGAATGTGTTCATGAAGCTGTCATACATACTAGCTCCCTGAAATCAGTCAAAATACCCCTGCATTGGTCATCGTGTTTTGCCGAAAGTGCCAAGTTCTTTGCTCTTTTGACCACTGTTGGGTGTCAGGTCTGTATAAATTGACAAACACTTATGGACAAACTGGCATCTGTAAATCAAATCTCTCCCGTGTCTCAATCTGAAGGTGCTAATTGTTAGCAAAGCTTATGCTGGTATTTTCAAAAGATTACTGGTCAACTGAGTAAAGTTTGTTGACAAAGTGTTCAATGGATGAATTTGATTTAGCAGATAACTAATCCAGTTTCCAGATTTATGTTGGGGTAATTAATATGAGGGGAACAACATTTAATGACAAAATGTGGGGTATTTATGTCAAGAAATCTGATAATCTGATTTTATAAATCATTTAAATCCTTGCAAAAATGTTCATGGAAACCTGTCTAATCTTATCTATCTCAACTGTTCTAATCTATTCTAATTCATACTATTCAAATTTAATTCAATCCAGTCTAAGTAATAAATGTATACATTATATATTAAATCGGCAGGTACCCTATTGCAAGGAAACTATTACCTTGGAGTAATTATTTTAATTACTCCAAGCTATTTCTAAATTAAAGGAATAAGATATATTCATAAGACGGCACTAGGGTCACATGGCAGTTTGACAATATTAAATGTTTATATTAAATCACAGTAAACAGAGACTGGTTTACTCATGCCAAACCATCTATCTGCATTTGGGTTTGTCAAATATACCACTGGTGTATATGACTATAGATTCCCTTGAAACAAGAGGTTCCTGTATCTTATGCCTGATAAGAGGCCGATCTGTAATCTGATCATCATATATTAGTAATACTGGTAGAAATGATCACCGGTAATACAGAATTATGGTGTGATCCAGGAGATACAGGTATATGTCTACCGTAACAACCCATAAATTTATTGTAAGACACGTGATCAATGTATTTTCACAATCCTGATTTTGGATCATATTAACGTGATAGTTGAGCATGCAAGTGATTCCTGATGTAACTTATTAATATCTTATTCTTGGATGAACTTCTGAACAGCTTTCAATGAATGGGTTTTAACTGCCATTTTCTGAATTTGCAGTTTTAGTAGACGACAAAAATGAAATGATGATCGACGTTTCTATTGCCTGTGTTTTAATGTTAAAAGATTTCTTCTTTCTTCTGACAAACAGTGTAAAGTTGTCAAGAGGTTTTTTTAATAGATATATGTCATTGTCATTGAAATATGAGGGACATTTTGCATGCCAGAAAACATTTTGGACTTTGTTCAATTTCCTTTCAATTTGTGAATTTTTTTCGACGCTTGCAAACATTTATTGGCATTGCAAACACAATCATGGCATAAAATGTCGCTTCTGGTGAACCGCAATGCACCAATAACTGACTTGTGCCAGTTTTGTTTTGGTGCTAGAGACAAAGTCGTCACAAATTGCACCATATTCATCTGAAATTTTGAGGTATATTGTAGAAAATGTTAGACCCATGCAAATGCAATTCTCAGTCAAAATCTTAATACAGGTTAAGACCACTTTCGGTCCTTGTTTAAAGTTTTAAATCTCGTTTTATATCACTTAAGTGTGGTCATTAATTCTATGTTTCAAAGCTTGTTCCAGCCAAACATTGATTGATGATTTCTCCCAAAAGTAATCCCTCCTGTAAACTGTCAAGAAAAGACTTTCCTTCTGTTGAGTAGTAAGATTAATGTCAGAATGTTATTCTACTCCTGTGTCTAATTGGGGTTCAAGCATGGATGTTGTCTCTTGGCCAATCATAGCTGAGCATGTTGTTGAATTTCAGTGAACATTAAAGCCAGCCCCAATATAATCTCTTATGTCCATCATTATGACACACTCCTCACAGCGGTCAACTCAGGATTTAGTAGAAGTGGCATTGTTTTGAAGTGTGTATCATTGGAGACAAGTGATCTGCAAATACCCCCTGATAAACCATACCATATATAACCATACCATGACCGGGACACGTGAGGGGCTCAATATGGGTTTATTTAGTTGAATATGAAATTGAATATGACTTGCCGTTGTGGCTAGCAAATAGAAGTATGTCTTTGAATATGTGTTCCTATATACTTTAATGTGTAGGATATATATATATATATATATATATATATATATATATATATATATATATATATATATATATACAGCATAATCAATTATTTCAATCCAATGTGACATTATGATTGTAAATGTGACATTATAATTGATTTGGTATCCAGATGGCAGAGAAGAATGAAGAATTGATTCTCCGGTGATTTGATATCCTACACATTAGAGTACGAAGTGAACACAGCATTAGACTGCATAATACTCAGGGGTGGGAGAGCTCTGAACGGTTCCGGACAAAATATGAACTAATCTGTACTTTTAAATCTGAAATTTGTTTTGCTTGTGGTGATTTTGATTATATTGATGCCTTTCGTGAGAAGTCAAGCAGTCGTTATATGACATAATCATCCATTCAGAACAATGGCATGACGTCATATAACTCGGTTATGCTGTGATTTCTGTCCGGCAGAGCTTTCCTACCCTGATACCCTCACTCTCTTCATCGCGATGACCTGATCTCATTTAAAAGTAAATGTTCCACCTGGCGGGAAAAGCGGGAGCTCGATCCTGACTGGCTAATCACTCTTGGTCACGTTAACCTCTTGAATTTCACATACTTTTTGTTGAGACGGGTTCACCATACCTCTGATTTTTCATTCAGCAGCCCCTTTGAGAAGCTAAAATGTACATTTTACAATGTATTGCTCTCGTTTATTTTAAATGAAATATTATGATACACCAAAGTGCTTGTCTAAGTACTGTGGGCCTTTAACGTTGAAAGGGTCAAATAGTGTTACATGTAATGCCTTTGCCAGTCTGTCAGAAAATACAATTAAGATGAGCCATCGTGTGACAATAATTTGCCATGTTCGATTTCTTTGTGTATTATGTCATTCTCAGCTTGATTACAGTTATTTCATGACGAGACCTACTTGTATCAGGTATTGTGCTGCCTCAATGAATTGTCATGGGAATCCACCCTGTCCCAGATTTACATGGACAATGGGTTAACCGAACCTCATCTCTTATTAGCAAAAACAAGAGAAAAATACAAGACACCTCACTGATCTCATCAGTAATCTCGGCAATTAAACATTCTCAGCATGATGCCAGCTCACATTGTTGATCTCTATACCGCAGTTAAACTGACTTGATGCTTTCCTCAATACGTCAGGTATTTTGGCTATAAGAAAAACACGTCATGTTGTGACATTTATCAGTCCAGTGTTATTTCATTTATCAGTCCAGAGACTTTATATCGAAACAAGTGCATTGGTTTGTTATATCATAAATGAAGGACAATCTCAGCCTCTTGATACATGTGTCTATATATTGCCATCTGCGTGATGCCTGATACAGGTGATGTATATATCTTCACCACATATCTTCACACCAATTTATGAGAAAACATCTATATTATCAAAGTCATTATCATTCCAGTGCATACACGAAAAAAGGACATTCAGACAGAAGCGTTCCTTCATTTTAGGCAATATATGCTGTATGTCTTCTACTTGTTTATTCGTATTACCACATTTTACCCTGGGCACCCACATCTATCCTCTGTCCATCCCTTTGCTCTCACAATCATTGTCTTACTCGAGGCCCATGGCCTGTCAGTACATTATATGTACTTCTGTAGTTTGAAGCTGCAGGATACAGCAAACATTGTATTTGTATGTGTTCGTTTATTATACTGATTGGATACATATTCAGTTTGAAATATATTCTGATACATTATTCAGCATTATCCCAGCTCAAGACTTATCAGTCAGTTTAAAACATGCACATCATTGATTTATAAGTGTGACGCACAAGCACAATGCACAAGACCAGAAATAGTTAATTGTACCACTTATTAGCTCGTTTAGTCCATGCTTGTTCGATATATACACTCAAGGGTTTCCAACAAATTTTAAATTGATATATGAATTTGTTTGTCTCAATGAACATATTCGCAGCTGACATTGTATTATACTAGATATCTCTACATTGAGTACATGCATGGCAGGGATACATTAAATTTCTTTTTTCTTCAAAATGTAAAACATGACAGTGTAAACATATTAAAGTAAGCATGTGGTGGATGTTCCTCTGACTAAAATCACACAGTAAATAGATATGTAATGTGAGGTAACCTTAGAGTAATATAATGCATGTAGTATGCATATCGATGCCAAGTATCTGCTCACCCATCCATGAGTTACCATAATGTGGTAACATTCCTGCTCAAACATATCTCATAGATGGGGTGTGCAGTGCATGCCTGAAAGCTCAGCCTTGCAAGAGAATAAAGGTTGGTGTCAAGCAGCTGATATGGTCAATCTTGCACTCTCGGTGGGATGGCGATTGGTTTTGCTCAGTGAACCTATAGATGTAAACTAATAGATCTAAATGAGGGTTGGATTCTTTATTCCTATTCCTAAAACTGTTTAATTCAATCTATTACTGTTTATTTCAATCTATTACTGTTTAATTCAATCAATCATGTATCGGGTGTTTTGTTAAGTAAGTAACGCAAACTTGAGAGCAAGAAAGTATTCCCTCCATAATGTCACTGATATTTTAAGAGCTGAGTATTTACAATCATCATTTGAATTACTCTCATATCATTTGAATTACTCTTATTATATCACATAACACAGGAACCCTCATCCTTTCCAGTTTGAATCTTGACTTTTAATTTCCCCCCTTCAATTCAATGAATATCATCTGCTGCTTATAGAGCAAGTGTGATGAATTCACATGCAAATTATTTTGAAGATCAGCATTGTTATTAATGAACTATGAACTTTCAAGTTCAGGTTCTTGATCTACTTAATGTTATGGGATGGGGGTAATTTGAATTATAGTTGTATTAATTATTTACTACAGCATTGGTCTGTGTGCGGCTCTGAAGCTATTTCCGTTCACATACATAGTGGTACAAGAGTGACATATACTATGCTAGTAATATTATTGACATTTTCTTGCGTTCAACATGAGTCATAGATGCATTCTATCAGGTCCTCTCACTGACTAAAACAAAATTGAGTGGAAAGTGGACCTGTCAAATGAGCTGTCACTTTGTAATATGAGCCTTTAAAATGACTGGAGTTGATCAAATTTATCACAATTTTGTTTCAACCATATCTAAATGTTATTACAAATGTAACTGTACAACTGTCATATTTGTATCTATGAACTATCAGCAAATAAACAGTGCACAACCATTGCTCATCGCAAGGAAATCAGGGGCACATATATTAAATTTATTTTAACTAAACATTTGTACATTTGCATTTTTAATTTATTGCAGGTTTTTTGTGCTATATATATGTTCCCAATATATCACTTTGCTGACAATTGCAATCTGTCACATAAGTAGCTCTGTGAAAAACATTTATTTGAAGTTGTCATATTTTCTGAGATGATGGCTTTGAAGCTGGCTTTCACAGGTGTATCCAATCAAATAAACTGAGACAACATATGGCACATCAAAGTTTTGTAAAGATGAGCTTAACTGATGTGACAACTGAAGATTAACTCAAAATTCATGGCAAGATTGACTCCTCTTGGTTTGAAGGAACAATGGTCAGTTCAAGTTATTGCAATTGACAAAGCAACAACAATAAATATTTATATTTTACAGGTACATCTAAACATGCTAAAATATATATTTTTTCACAAATCCACATCTTGTGCAGATACGTAATGTGGGACTAAAATACCAATTTTTTTTGTGTCTATAAGTTTGTTTTGGATCAGCTGCAAAATGTATGAGTATGATTCTCATTTATTCTTATATTTTGTAGCTTTAGAAAATGAATAAGCTTCATCTCTATTGTGGTTTGTCAGGGTGTTAGACCTGTACCATTGGACAAACATTTATGGACAAACAGTGCTGATTATGAGACTATAGTAAAGTGGATTTCCAAACACCTTTGTCGAAGTGATCTTAACAGTATTTACTGTGATCCTCGTAAAACAGATATTTCTATTTTTCAAAAACATTATGAGAAAAATAGAGTTTAAGTGAAGAGATGGGATCTGAGATGATTTATGTTTCATGAAGAAATAAGATCTGAGATAATTTATGTTTGATAAAGAAATAGGATCTGAGAGAATTTATGTTAGACAACATCAATTGCCACCATTAATTTTTAAACGATAATGCTCCTAATGACCCCCTCACGACTTGATCCTATGTGACTGTTATGTCCTAATGGTCCCCCTCACGCCTTGATTCCATGTGACTGTTATATCCTAATGATCCCCTCACGCCTTGATTCCATGTGACTGTTATGTCTTAATGATCCCCCTCACGCCTTGATTCCATGTGACTGAATATCCTAATGATCCCCCTCACGCCTTGATTCCATGTGACTGTATATCCTAATGATCCTCTCACGCCTTGATTCCATGTGACTGTTATGTCCTAATGATCCTCTTACGCCTTGATTCCATGTGACTGTTATATCCTAATGATCCCCCTCATGCCTTGATTCCATGTGACTGTTATGTCCTAATGATCCCCTCACGCCTTGATTCCATGTGACTGTTATATCCTTATGATCCCCCTCATGCATTGATTCCATGTGACTGTTATGTCCTAATGATCCCCTCACGCCTTGATTCCATGTGACTGTTATATCCTAATGATCCCCCTCATGCCTTGATTCCATGTGACTGTTATGTCCTAATGATCCCCTCACGCCTTGATTCCATGTGACTGTTATATCCTAATGATCCCCCTCACGCCTTGCTTCCATGTGGCTGAATATCCTAATGATCCCCCTCACACCTTGATTCCATGTGACTGTTATGTCCTAATGATCCCCCTCATGCCTTGATTCCATGTGACTGTTATGTCCTAATGATCCCCTCACGCCTTGATTCCATGTGACTGTTATGTCTTAATGATCCCCCTCACGCCTTGATTCCATGTGACTGAATATCCTAATGATCCCCCTCACGCCTTGATTCCATGTGACTGTATATCCTAATGATCCTCTTACGCCTTGATTCCATGTGACTGTTATATCCTAATGATCCCCCTCATGCCTTGATTCCATGTGACTGTTATGTCCTAATGATCCCCTCACGCCTTGATTCCATGTGACTGTTATATCCTAATGATCCCCCTCATGCCTTGATTCCATGTGACTGTTATGTCCTAATGATCCCCTCACGCCTTGATTCCATGTGACTGTTATGTCCTAATGATCCCCTCACGCCTTGATTCCATGTGACTGTTATATCCTAATGATCCCCCTCACGCCTTGCTTCCATGTGGCTGAATATCCTAATGATCCCCCTCACACCTTGATTCCATGTGACTGTTATGTCCTAATGATCCCCTCACGCCTTGATTCCATGTGACTGTTATGTCTTAATGATCCCCCTCACGCCTTGCTTCCATGTGACTGAATATCCTAATGATCCCCCTCACGCCTTGATTCCATGTGACTGTATATCCTAATAATCCTCTCACGCCTTGATTCCATGTGACTGTTTTATCCTAATGATCCCCCTCATGCCTTGATTCCATGTGACTGTTATGTCCTAATGATCCCCTCACGCCTTGATTCCATGTGACTGTTATGTCCTAATGATCCCCCTCATGCCTTGATTCCATGTGACTGTATATCCTAATGATCCCCTCACGCCTTGATTCCATGTGACTGTTATGTCCTAATGATCCCCCTCATGCCTTGATTCCATGTGACTGTTATTTCTTGATGATCCTCCTCATAGTAATAATAATTTTAAATCACCTTTAATGGTGATTGTGTTAACAGCTACTTGTAATGATTAATTAACTTATTAAATAAATATACTAAATAAATATACTTAAATAAATATATCTAAGATTATCTATCATCAATAAAAGCATAAGGGACTGGTGAAAAAAATAATGAAAAGCACTTCCTAGATATATATCTCAGTTATTGTCACAACTGTAAACGTGTCATATACTGTACACAGAATAACAGACCTCATATACTGTACACAGAATAACAGACCTCATATACTGTACACAGAATAACAGACCTCATACACTGTACACAGAATAACAGACCTCATACACTGTACACAGAATAACAGACCTCATACACTGTACACAGAATAACAGACCTCATACACTGTACACAGAATAACAGACCTCATACACTGTACACAGAATAACAGACCTCATACAATGTACACAGAATAACAGACCTCATACAATGTACACAGAATAACAGACCTCATATACTGTACACAGAATAACACGGTGTTTTGTGTAATTAATTTGGGAGTGGTCAAAATCAGGAATTGTAACTTAATCATACTGATTAGTAATTTGAGAATGATTAACATTAATGACTCAAAACTTAATATCACATGAATTCAAACTTCACTCTCCTGTTAATTATAGGTGCAATGTGCACATTACGTGTTGGTTCTTTTGAGAATTTGAGGCAATTTTCTGCGACAATTTACTTAACCTCCTGATAAGAAGACTGTCTGCCTCTTGATAAACACAGCTTTTACCATCAAATTTCGAAACTATATTCAGCATTTTTGTATTGTGTGGAAGATTCAAAATGCCAAATAAAGTTTCTATATTTTAAGGTAGTATGTGCTGGTTAAGAAGCAAACTTTCTTTTTCTATTTCTTATCAGGTGGATTGTTTATAACAATATTAATCACAACACATAAAACCTATCCGAATATGGACATTCTGAAGAATATATTAAGATGAATCCTTCCAATTTCGCAATTCTTAATAACACGTCTTCAAGTTGCATGTCCTTTTTAACCTTTGAAATTTGTAAATATATGAAGCATGCATATACTTATACAAGTTGCCTTTTTTGGCTTTGAATGAAGGTAATACAGCTTACCAAGAATTGCTAATATGAGGTTCGGGTATGTAGATAACATGCAAGAAATGGCTTGCGGAAATTACTTGAGAGTAAAAGGACGTTATAAAGGGGATCTTTTCTAATGATTATTATTATTGGTGTGCAACTATTCAAAATATTTTAAAATAAGTATTATTCCAATGCTATTTTTTTTATTCCAGTACAGTCGTTCTTTTTTCCATTACCCATTTTTACTGGGTTTGTTTTTATCACATTAATATTAAAAATGTCATGGTCATGTCAAGCTTGACTTACCGGCATGAACCTCCACCTGGTCCGGCGTGGAGTTGGTCGGCAAATGCGATACGTGGTCGAAGCGAGCGTCCTGGAAGGCGTCGATCACCTCCTGGGCAAACGCGTCATACTCCGGTCCCTCGGCCTTCTTGGGCGTGCCGATGAGGACCCCATTCAGTAGGGTCTCGATGGGCACCTCTGGGCGGTACGTGAATGTCCGATATAAGAGGTTTCCAACATCCATGGCGACGAACACGTACTCACCATTGAGCATGCCTTCATCCAGGGCCGACAAGAGAATGTTCCTAACATCCGGACCATAAGTGATAACGATAATGATACGGACTTGTTTCTTTATTTGTTTTATCACCTCTTTTTGGTGCTGAAGGGCCTCTGCGTTGACCACGTCTCCAGTCATGGTGGGCTCTATGAGATGGTAAAAGACTTGTTTTCCTCTCCTCTCCATCTCGGCCGTGCAGGCCTCGGCTGTAATCCTCATCAGGTCTGCCGTGTCCGTCACGATGCCGATACGGTTCCACCCGTACACATCCGCCAGTCTGTCAAACATGGGAGCAAGCGCAGCCCACGGTCCCACCGCTCTGGTGAAGGTAGGGTACATCTCCTTGTTAGATAGTTTGTCACTGGTGCAGCCGAAGGACACCATGGGGATGCCCCACGACGCTGCCAGGAGCCCGACGGGTTGACACACCAAGCTACAGCCGTCCCCGATCAGCACGTCCATGTCCTCAAACTGGGACCACATTTCCACGGCACTCTGGATGCCCTTCAGGGGCTCGCACCAGCTGTCCTCCCAGATCCACTCTATGTCATACCCGGGCAGGATTCCCCTCCTCTGCACCTCCCGTATCCCTACCACTATGGCCGACCCCATCAGGGGCCCCACCTCCCAGTTGTGGGACCAGGGGACGCTGAACCCCATATGGAACGTATTGTTGATGAGTCCGCCCTGGATGTTTGCAGCATGCACGCCCCCATACCATCCTAGTAAGCCCACCAGGGACAGTACTATCCCGTACCTTAGTTGCCATACTCTGGTGAAAGACATGGCAGCTATGCTTCCTTTTCTTCTTAGAATTAACCTGACATGTCTTCTGGATTCTGTGATAAACATGAGACTATGTATGCTTTTAATTTAGTTTGTCAAAAGCATATTTGTCCAATTGTCTGGAATTGTATCAACATCACATGTTTGCGTCAGTGTCTTTAATGCTGCATCTTAGAAGCCACTGGAACTATAGTTTAACGTGTGTGTATGTGTGTGCGTGTCTGTGTGTGTGTGTGTGTTTCAGACATCTTATGCAATGTAAAGGTAATTAGCAGATCAAAAGGAGTTGGGAGCGTCAATATATATATATATATATATATATATATATATTATATATATATATATATATATATATATATATATATATATATATATATATATATATATATATATATATATATATATATATATATATATATATATATATATATATATTGTACAAATGTATTTGGAGGTTGTCAGTATAATTCATCACTGAGCTGCAAATAGCCTAGAGGCCTAATGATGTATGGTGAATTTGTATAAAACTCAGTTCTGTTTGTTTAGTTTGTTTGAATTAAAGATCCCGACTAAATCAGTCCAGGTAGAAGCCGATAGCGGGCCTCGGTGCCGCTTTCTACAGAGTGTCTGGGGAACTCTCTATTCATCATGGAATGCCACCAATTAACCAGCACCCGTTTACTTGATTATCGTTTATCAAAATCATTGTAAGGTACAATGCTGATGCATATTAATATGTCAACAAATTATTTCTGTGTAAATAGCATTGTGTATATATCAAAATGAAATAATTCACTGCAAATAATTTTTACCATCTTATATACTGTCAAAAAGGTGACTATACATGATATTTAGGCTATCTTTACATTCCATACCTACATTACATAAATCTCTTACAGATAGATTAAACGGGTCTGAATATTGTTATGTAGTATGCATAGAGATAAGACTTTAGTAAGATTTCCTCGGAAATAAATGACGACTCTCGGTGGGATGCCAAATGGTTTTGCCGAGAAATATTATAGATGTAGACGTGATTGCAACAAATTTTGGCGATTGGCTCGTCGGTGACAATGTTAGACAAACCACAGACTTTGATCGCCTTTAGTAACATTGACACCCTTTGTGAGCGAAAGGCAAGAAAAGTATATTGAACGACTCAATGAGAATACTGAACAAAGGTGAAATAAATCGATAGACATATCAAGAAAGTCATAAAAAACGAAATTATATGCCATTTCCTTTTTGAAAATGATATTTATATTTCTCCACCCCCCAAATATCTAATGGCCTGGCCGTAAATTTCGCCAAATGTCGTCTGCTGAAGAAGCGTGTTATGGAAGAACTGCTGGAACTGCTGGAAATATGCACGGTTCGGAGCGCCACCATCCCAAGGTCACAGAATCACAGAATTGCATCTTAAATCTGTGAGATACAACCATCAGGACCAATATGATTAATACAAGTACTAGCTGATATTTGTAAAACAATCACAAAACACTTGTTGTTAACCCTCTACACCATTACTGATATAAATGTTTTGATATAAAACATTATGGACGTTCTCGTGCTTGATTAATACACATACTAAAGTATATCAATATTGCTTTGGGTCAATATCCGACAAAAGGTTAGCACACCTAAAGTACATAGACCAAAGTCGTCCTAAAAAGAGAGTGTCATCGGTATACATTCTAGTGTTAACTCCATTAGCAAAGGTTTTCTTTACATAAAAAAGAAAGGAAAATGTTTTTCGACATGAGCAAAGATATAGTTAATTCCTATTATATGGGATATTTGTAAACTACTTTGGAGGCAGTAAACCTGCACACAAATGTGAATTTGAAAAACACAAATCCGTAAGATGTGCAAAAATCTGTGTGATCACCTTTGGGCCATATCTGTCATTAGTCACTGTCTTCTTAGTAAGACTGCAGTAAAGTATCACTGATGCATTCGTAAAATCTACTATTGACTATTCTACATTGGCATTTTTATCAACATTCCAACAGTAGACTTTAAACTGCAAATGTTATATAAATTTGCAACATGAGTTGTGGATACAACGTTGTTCCACACCATGCTTACAAAGTACTCCAATGTGCTGAGCATGTACTCACAACGTTGTAACACAACATGTTCATAACTTTATCTGGTGTTTACAAATCTACTTTCAAACAACATCAGGTTACTTAGCCCCAAAACACAACGTGCCCACAACGTAGAGAAAACGTAGAATTGTTAGCTGGGATTTGCAGTTTCTGTTGAATATGTTACAGTATGATAACATTTATAAAGAAGGAGAATAAAAGTCTGATTCCTAGATGATTCATATTTCATCGGCCAAACATGTGCATAAACATATAAGATGAAAAGGTGAATATTTATTCAGGCAAATGTTGTTTGAATAATGGGTTTATCATGTATTTTGTTTTTATACCATTTATTTGGTGTCCTCAATTGCACTTTAATGTTCTACTTACAGACCATTATTTGCATGAATAGACAATATTTATGTTACAATTCATGAATAATGATTTATTTCAAAGAGTAAGTTTACATAAAATATGACTTAATTGTGCTTTCAAAGATGACAAGATTGCATATAAATAATATCATATACACAATTCATTGAAGCAGCAATATATTTGCTACAAGTAGGTCTCGACCTGATATGCCTGAAATAATGTTGAAAGTGACGTAAAACCATATGACCAAAAAAACACAAGTAACTAGTGACCGATGTCAAAATTTGAATGCAAATGTACACAGTGGCTTGATCCAATAGAGTCCTTGCCAATAGCAATTAGTAAAAATATTTTGATGTGTTTTGTTATGTTTGCGATTTTAGAAAACACCTAACAGTAATCGTTATGTTAATAATATCACAAGAATTACCAAAAAACTTCCTTAAAGTTTTCATGAAATCGGATTTTCCAAGTACTTTTTCCCTACACAATATTAATGTCCCTACACAATATTAATGATTATACCCCATAACGTGTACTCCCATTAAGAGAAATCAAGCACTTTCCCAACCAACATTCGGCCATCTTGATTTCTGTTATGAGTGAACTCATTGAGTACATATCAACACATTAACTCCCTATGAAACTAACATCCCACCGGACTACTTTCCATATGACTTCTCCAGAAAAATGTGCACCACTCCAGTAACTGATTTTTTTTTACTAATTACAATTCTCTGTTTTATGAGTTCGAGTTAAATATATAAAATGTGTATGGACATTATATGACCTTGGAGTAATTATGAATGGAGGCGTGACGGCCCTTATATGAGTTATGGCATCATGGCAACGCATTGTTTCACACAATGGATTTAAAATCCTTTGATCCTATCATAGTTGCCGACTTCAGAATGATGGAAAATTTAATATATATATTTTTAAATATTAGACTAACCAATATTTTAATGGTGTTTCATAACACACTCTGGTTATTTTTTTTCCAAAGAAAAAGTCAGAATAGTTGTTCTTTTGAGGATTGCAAACCATCCACCCAAAATGACTTGAAATAAGATCTGTTAATTTCTGGTGTGATTGCTTTAATTACAATTGTTCGAAAAAAAATAAAAAAAATATTCCAAACCTTTAATTTTTTATACATATTTTAAAAATATATTTCTCTATCCATATTACTTTTTTTAAACTTTTAAAAGATAATATTGTTTATGATATAGCATTTAGAAATTCCTGATGCAGTTTTTTATTGTTCATATTTCATTTATTTTAAATGATGACATAACATTTCATAAGGCAAAGTATCTATGTCAGCGCATATATTGGCAGGAATATAAATTGCATTTTCTGATAGAATTTCTTTTACTGAGCAGCATGATATATTTTTCCAATCTGCCAATATATGCGCCAATAATTAAAAATAAACTGGAAAGACAAAAATAACAATAAAGTACATGATTTCCTGACAATCTGAGAGGAAAACGGAAATTTTAATCATTTTCATAAATATGATATGAATTTGAAAATCTCGTCATAAAATCGTCAAAACTTGGAGCAGCGAAATAAAATTTATACCCCCATGATCTGCATAAATAAACAAACATTTCATTCGCGATATGTGTAGCTCTAAATTGAGGTTTTAATAACTTAAAATAGTTCTGAAAAAAATATTACGTCAAAACTTTCATATCTTGCACCTATATGGCGTCATCATAACAATGCCCATGGCGGCAACTATGATGTCCCTTTTGATCTTGCACCGTTGCTCCTCCATTCATAATTACTCCAAGATATGACACACCTCATATTCAATATAAATAACTACATGCTAACCTTATATACCTTACTACAGAGAATCAACTAGAAAATGGTTAGATTTAAATGAGAGATGAGTTATGAATATCTGTTTCTTTTTGTCTATTTGCATTACTATTGAGATCATTTTATACAAACATATTATTGGAAAAATTTTCTCTACAAATTTAACTTTGGCTGTTGTGTAAAATAGCTGAATAACCCTTTATAAAATAACTTGACAAAGTGATAAAGATGTTGACTATTTGTGTGATGAATCAGTGAGAAAGTCAAATCATACTATTCAAAATGGCTCAGTGGGTAAGACATCTGTCTACCATGCTAAAGGTCTGGGGTTCGATACTTCGACAAGTATCTTTTTTTTCTTTTTTTAATTCATGCTGAAAATGAAATCTTCATTTTGAAGTTTTATTTTCGCAACATGCATATCAGAACATATAGAATTGAAACATTTTTTGTTTTGATAGAAATTATAAAAAAATAATGACTTTATACAATAAACAAAGGTGAAATCTTTTTAGAGCAAAATGAAAGTCAGAACACTTAAAATGTGTTTTTTTTTCTTTTTTCTTTTTCTTTTTTTTTGCAATTGGAGAAAATACAAAAAAAAATGTCTTTATTAGCTAAGAAATGGAACAATTTCAATTTTCATACAATGCTGTGACTCCAAGTTTTCTACAGTACAGACACAAGGTGATACATGGCTCAGTGGTTAAGATGTCTGTCTTCATAGATAAAGGTCCAGGGTTCGAATCCTGGTTGGAAAAAGTACTATTTTTATGCTGAAGGTGAAATCTTAATATTGGGATTCTGTTTGAGTGATATATACTTCAGAAAACATAAATTGATTTGTCTATTGCAAATGCAGAAGAATATAAAATAATAAAATGACTTGATACTCCACCCCCCCCCCCAAAAAAAAAGATGCAATCTTGAGTTCTTATTGAGTAATTTGCATATCAGAAGAATATAGTTTTAATTATATTTTGCAAACATAGGCAATATGAATAATACTGACTTTATATAGTAAACAAATATAAAATCTTCATACTGGGGTAATATTTGAGCAATATGCATGTCAGAACATATGGAATTGAATATGTTTTTTGCCAACATAGAAATATGATAAATAGTAACTTTATGCAGAAAACAAATATGAAATCTTCATATTCTAATTTTATTTAGTTTAGACAAAAAAAGAATTATAACATGGATCCAATTTCAAGATTTGATCATGGACTTTAAACTTCGAGTAAGTTGACCATGAGGCCAACCTTGAGCATCTATGAATATATCCAGTGCAATGCAATAGTTCCAAGTGTTTCAGCAGTATCATGTGTCTCACAGGTCTGGTGATATGCTTTAACCTTTTCTCATGGCAAGATTGCTCACTCAACATTTAGCCTGGATCTACATTTAAAAATAAACATGGACTGTAACTATCCAAGATGTTGTTACAATACATCAACCCTTTAAATATACCTGCAAACAATGCTCATTCTTTAATGCATTCCATCAGATTGGTATATTATATATTCCAAAACAATATTCAAGATCTTCAAAATGTGGAGTTGTCAATAATTGACCATGTCAGGCACTGATAGGATGGAAATCAACAGATCACATGCCACCTGCATGTGCATTTCGCTGTTGTCCAGTGAGATCAGCCAACAATGCATGTACTCATATGTGCAAAGATCACCTCTTGGAAATGGTGTCAATATCTCTAAAATAGATCTAGTTTCACAGTTGTTTTTAACAATAAAGAATTAGAATTTCTATATTTGAAATAAGTTCAAATATTGTAATCATTATTTTAACTGTCACATAAAACCACAACTTGATGAAAGAAACATGTGTAGTAATAATGCCAGATATATGTTCAGTGCTTTGCCCACTATTTTTGACACGTTAAATTGACCACACACCCCACTAACCTGAGTACTAATCTCAGCAAGCAAGTCTTCCCAGCAGGATGCCAGCTCATATTTTAATCTCTACCGCTGGTACCCTTAACTGAGACTTTCCTCTTTTTGTCAGGTATGTTGGCGTAAGGGAAAAACACGTAATGCTAAATCTGGTGATCAAATTTTATTACCCATCATATTAGCCCTACATACATATATATTTCTGTGCCATTTGGAAGAGGAGTCTTCTCCTGAGATCTAAATCATCACTTAAACATTGTGTCACCAAACTTTGCTAAGCGGACCAGTGATCAAGTGCAAATATCTACTTCGTAAAGGTTTGCTTACAATGGGGCACCTTCAGATTTGGACACTGGAGTGATGTTGCTTACAAAGACCTGTTTGTTCGCTGATCTTTGTCTATTGGAATAGGTATAACACCTTTATAGACCACAAAGATTGTAGCAAGACTACTTCACAGTACCTGAAACTTTCAGCAAACACAATAATACTGTCAGGTGTATTTTGGCTGATTTCAAATAGATAATTTTTTTGTATCAGCTTCATCACCACATATTATTTAAACATACCCCAATTCTCTGTAAAACAGTTTCATGACCACATTTCGTTATAACATACCCCAAATCTTTGTAAAATTGCACGTGACAATGTGATTTCATGAAAGCTTTAAATTATTTAATTGATTAAAAAGTTCATATAATATTAGATATGTTTTGGTCACTGTGAGCTAATCATAAAGATTGGGTTTCACAAAAACGTGAAAGTGCGGTGTGTTATGTTTTCTTAGTAATGTAGGATGTCATCAACACACAATAGCCATGATATAGCACAAAATGATGCGTGAGACTGTGTATAATAATAATAATAATAATAATAATAATACTAATAATAATAATAATAATAATAATAATGATAATAATAATAATGATAATAATAATAATAATAATAATAATAATAATAATAATAATAATAATAATGATAATAATAATAATGATAATAATAATAATGATAATAATAATAATAATAATAATGATAATAATAATAATAATGATAATAATAATAATGATGATAATAATAATAATACTAATAATAATAATAATAATAATAATAATATAAACATTTATATAGCGCCATTTTAGACTATGTCTGCTCATAGTGTTTGTGCAGATAATGTTTAGTGTATAAATAAGTTTTAAGTTTAGATTTAAATTTGTGCAGTTTTCTGCAGTTTTTCACTTCAAGGGGCAGGGCATTCCAGGTTGTGGGCGCATATGCTTTCATATTAGTTTTTGGCACCATATATTCATTATTATCAGCAGACCTGAGGGATCTTGCCCCATTTCTATGTATCAATAGCTGTGATAGGTACCCAGACGCACAACCATTCTGTACCTTCCATGTCAATAATGCTTTTTAAAATCTATTCTTGCCTCCACCGACAGCCAATGTAATTCCATCAGCTTGCCAGTTATGTGGTCATTCTTCCTCATTTTTCCAACTATCCTGGCTGCAGAGTTCTGCAATTTTTGCAATTTGGCTATTTCACATTTAAGCATTCCTGTTAACAAGGAGTTACCATAGTCTAGAGTTGATGGAACAAATGCATGTGCCAGGGTATTTGCAGTTTGTTTCATCTATACAATTTCTAATTTGTGATATGTTCTTTACAGGAAAAAAGCCATTTTGACACATTTTCTTTATTTGTTGCCTCATGGTTAATTCTTGATCAAAGATAACACCCAAGTCTGACTCTATCTGATCTTGATATTTTTTCATCACCAACCTTGATTTCAGATGGAATTTCTCCTTAAAATTTCAGCTTTTTCCACAAATGATCAATTCAGTATTACCATCATTTTTCTTCAATTTAATATTTAGTAAAAAAAATTTTAACACTTTTTATACATCTTTCCATTTCATCACATGATATTTTAGTGTCATTTTCAGACTTTGGATCCAAAGTGGTGTAGAGCTGAGTATCATCTGCATGATGTTTCAGCCCATACTGTCCGATGATTTCAGCCAAAGATTCCATATATGTTGTGAATAAAAATGGGACCCAGCACAGAGCCCTGGAGAACACCATAATTAATATCCATATTTTCAGACATTTTCCCATCAATAATAACACATTGTTTTCTGTTTGACAGATATGATCTAAAGCATTCCAGTGCTATTCCCCTAATACATTTATATATACTTACCCAGGCTAGGCTCATCTGCACTGCTTGACAGGCACGTCTGTTATATATATATATACATATATAAACATGTATATATAAGTGAAGAGTCTTGAAGAAAAGATCTATCAATCTCATCACAGCTATACGACCGACACTGATGCTGTCCCCTAGCGGTAAATTTGATGCTACTGGTTCCACTATTTTTAAAATACATCCTATCAGTTATGCTTATTATCGTGTATGAGTGACATCTAATAATAATAATAAAATACTAATGCTGCTGCTGCTGCTGCTGCTACGACAACGACTACTACTACTACTACTACTACTACTACTACTACTACTACTACTACTACTACTAATAATAATAATAATAATGATAATAATAATAATAATAATAATAATCAAAACTTCTATACCGCCATTTCAGACTAGGTCTTAAGGATATAGTGTGTAGTGTATAAGTGCATTTTAAGTTTTGATTTGAAGGTGGTTAGCGTTTTATTATTTTCTCCATATTCTTGGCGCATATACCTTAAAAGCCCTATCACCAATATTGTTCTGGGAACAATATATCCATTGTTTTCAGATGATCTGAGAGACCTTGTACTCAATTTAGGTATCTGCAGTTGAGATAAGTATTCGGGTGCTTTCCCATTCTGTACCTTCCACGAAAGTAATGCTGTCTTAGAATCTATTCTGGCCTCAACTGGCAGCCAATGCAATTCCATTAATCTAACAGTTATGTGATCATTCTTTTTTATTTTGCATACAACTCTGGCAGCAGCATTTTGCAACTTCACTAACTCGCATTTAGGTAGCCCAGCAAGTAAATAATTACCATAATCAAGAGTTGAAGTAACAAATGTATGTGCCAGGGTATTAGCAAATTTTTTTCCAAGCAGTTCCTGATATGTGATAAATTCTTCACATTAAAATAGTCATTTTTACATATTTATTAAATTTGTTCTTTCATTTAAGTTCCTGATCAAAAATAACCCCTCCGTCCTTGACCTTGCTGGATCTTGGAATATTTGTATCAAGCTCCAAAATTCCCAATGAGGCTTTATCATTTTTAAAATTTAAACTTATTAACAATCATTCATTTTCATTTTGTTGTCTGATTTTTTTGAACACTACTAATACATTTCTCCATTTCTAAGCATGATAATTTTGAACTTTGATTAGATTTTGGATCAAGGCTGATGGAGAGCTGAGTGTTTGCTTGTATGGGGTTTTACATCACTTTCAACATTATTTCAGTCATTTCGTGATGAGACCTACTTGTAGCAGATAGTGTGCTGCCTCACTGAATTGTCATGTCATAGGTCCCTGACATGACAACCCACCCGGTCACAGATTTACAAGGACAACAGGTTAACCCTTTGGCACAGGCCTCAACTTATGTGTAAAATTGTATCATGATTTCAATCTCGGCATGGCCGGGGATCGAACCCACAACCTTTGGATCACTACAGATGAACTGGTGCTAATAAGCTGGCGCTCTAACCAACTGCACCACGGCCCGTGGCCAATCCAAGATAGAAATGTTGTTTGTTAGCCCGTTTTACACAAATATTTAATAATATTATGCATCTTTGCAAATTTTATTATGATTTGTAACATTTTCCTCGTGACAAAATGACCCTGGTGATCTGTCTTATTTTTGATCAGACATACTATATTTTGTGAAACCTGACAGCTATATAACTTATAATTAATTATTGTTCTCAAGTGCAAACTATTGTTTGTTCAGTATGAAAAGATTCTGTGACCCTTTCATAAGATATTTACTGTTATTTTTTAATCTCATACTCATTGAAACACTCACCAGATGACACTATCAGGCAGGTAGCATTACCAGGGAACTCCATGAGGCAAATCCACCACATTTTCCACCTACTTCAGCCATTTTTAAGCCGGCCCACTGGGAGTATTATAACTGATAAAATGTGGCACAAGTCCCACTGGGACCTAATATCTGGCACCGGACTACTTTTCTGACTGCCATATGTATGGATATGTCAAATTTTACAGAAATAATGACATACATAATGTAATCTATCGAGAAATTAATTGGAATTTATATCTTAAAAAAGGAATAGAAAATAGCAATTGTTTACTTTAGAAATTTAAATTTCTTTATTCACAAATAGTCTTACAATAAATAATACATTCTCCAATTACAATTATCACTATTATCTATTCAAAACTTACATTCACATAAATTATTATTGAAAACCATTATTTTTTTTAACTTTGCATGCCGGTTTAAAAGTGGAATTGCACTTAGTCTCTTAGAGACATTCTCCTTGAAGAATTGGTATCTGTAAAAGACAAACAAATTTAAATATTATTTGAAGTATAGAGAAAACCCTTCAGGGCCTCTTTTTTGGGCCAACGTTTATCTAGGTCACAGGAAGTTCGGCAGAAAGGGAGGCCCCAAATGGGAGATTTCAAATGAAAAATATTGTGACATTCATTTACATGTCTAAAACAGAATAAATATAAATAAAACTACCTGATATACATGAATAGATAACAATTATTGCATACCAAAGCACTCATCTTCACAAAGTATCAAGAAGTACACTTACCAACTTCGATCTGTGCACAGGTGGGTGACCTGGTGACGAGTGATGTATTCTTCTGCTACGATCAAGTCAAACTCACAAGACCATCCTACAAATGACACTCCAATGTCCTTCTCTTCTGTAATTTTTCCAATCTCCCAATGACCATGATAGTGGTCCACAGCTTGAACCTTTGATGGGCCATGATCACAAACGTTTACTCACATTCACCCATTGAACATTTGGCGCCAAAACATGCTGTGCTATTGCGCAATCGCATATACATCCGCAAAAAGTAGTCCCGAGAAGATTTATTAATCAACAAGCAAATTTACTCCAAAATACGTTTTGACATTTGAATTTAGCAATATGCTTGAGTCTTACATCATTTTTGTAATCAGTAAGAGTATATAACAGGAATTACATGACATGTCCCAGGCGTAGTGATATTGACCTACTTCTGGGTGTGAATTCAACATCCTCTCCTAATTCAAAACAGGGATACTCCAGAGGTATGATTGCTTTTCCCTTAACTCAGCTTATTTTTCACCGATTTTGAAAATTAAAAAAAGGGAGGAACTTATTTTTTATACAGCTGTCATGTGGAGTCTGTCAAGTGATCATTAAACCTATATTTTTGAACAAATTTACCGGCAGTCAGATCTCTTATCAGGGACTATCTGTGTGAAAAGTGAAAGTGTACACACAAAATTAACTCCCTAACCACAGGGGTTTGGTCGGTGGTTACCCCGAGTCAAGACAAGCCCAACTCGGGAAAACTGCCTCATGGCTGTCCCTGGTAATGGAACATGGTCATCAGTGGAAATGACCGACATAGGCATATAACGTTTTTACTGTGTGGGACACATCCACAAATGATACATGACTAAATAAAAATAGCCTTTATAGGCTATTTTTATCAAATATGGCCGGTGACCTTGAAGTGACCTTTGAATGACTTTGGAAATGAAACTCCTTTTTCCGTGGATTTCACTATAAATTTCAATAGCTCATAGAGTCTTAATTCATCAAAATCCATTCAGAATTAACAATATTCGAGAAACTGTTAATTTTGGACCAATCTGCAAAGGAAATTAGAGGACATTTTGATATGCTGAGCTATTTTGGAATAATATCTAAAATAACAACTTATTGTTGGTTAAATTATGAAAGTACATATTATACCGCATGGTAAAAAACTTTAATGCTGAAAATAAAATGAAAATAAAGTCCGTCAATTTTGAGATTTATTAACAAGCTAAATTTGGTTAGAAATAGCTTGAATGCGGTAGGTGTACAACAGATGAAAATTGACGGACTTTAGATTGATCCAATGCAATTTTTTACACATAAAATATAAGTGTATTTTCACCAAATAAGCTGCTCTAATCATAATGGTACATATAAAATGATATTAAACTATCAAAGTATGTGAAAATGTGCTAAATTTGCAATAGAAAAAACATCAGGTGACAAGACATGTATTAAGTAGAGACAAATGGATTATCGCATTGAAAAGCTGATTTCTTTCTGCAAATTTTCATACATTTCATTTTTTTCTTCAATAAAAGGAAGGTGCTAAAATTAGTTCTTGAATATGTATATAAATTGGATAATGTGTTCTATTTTTGGCACCATTTATGCTGGGTGAAAGTGACATCATGTACCCACTGCAATAGGAGGTTTTTTACTACCCATTTCACATTCAATATTTCCCATTTCTAGTGATGTTGAGGGTTTTCTATTCATTTTTTTTCCAACCATGCAGGTAAATCCATACATGTATTATGCAAGATTGATTAGTTCATAACAACTGAACTGAATGTCTAAGATTGGCAATTGGTGCTCAGACTGGTGCGAGATTACTTCCATTGATGGATTGATTGAATGAAAAGAGTGATAAGTGTAAAGACTAAATGTAAGAGTACCATTAAAATAGCAATTAATACATGAATACAAAATTTGATGCAATGTACTGAGAAAAATGTTGAATTGGTAAATGATTCAAATCCAGCAGTGCTCCACACTTTACAATAATAATTAAATCGGCTTTTGACATACAAATATAAAATAGCATGAACGTGATCAGAGAGGAAGGGTGATGAGATTTGAAAAAAAAAATTGCTGCATGAGGTATGAGCTGCATTAAAATTTGCCACTGAAAAGAATGTGTGATCTCGCTGTTCCGTCACCATGTTGGCTGCCCTCTGTTGGAATTTATTGATGCTAAAATTCTCCACTTCAGTTTTGTTTTGCAAGTTTATGTGATGTGTTGCACTTTTGGCATATTATGAATGGTATAATTTATTTGTTGTCATTCCTATGTTAGATATGAACAATTGTAGGATACGGATTGCCCATCCATAGACACTTATATACAAGTATAGACAATCATGATATCTA
Source organism: Amphiduros pacificus (assembly GCA_949316495.1). NCBI lineage: Eukaryota > Metazoa > Annelida > Polychaeta > Phyllodocida > Hesionidae > Amphiduros > Amphiduros pacificus. The sequence goes on along the minus strand of OX439004.1, from coordinate 28,747,432 downwards.
GCAGAGATCACAGAGGTTACAGAGTGCAAACGTGAAGGCCAACAAGTGCAGGCTAATGAGATGCATTGCTGATCCGACAGGAAGATGACGTGATGGTCCAAGCCAGAACTGCACCAGAAGCTGCAGAGAAGGCAGCATGCCAATGCTCATTAGTATGCACTCAGATCCAATTAAAAGGGCCCCGAAATCGCTACTCGGGGAGCAGAAACCACTTGCCTAGAAGATCCACGACACTCTGTCTCATGACTGCCACTTGTATAGACTTTGGGTGCATTAACAAGCCTGAGGGCTCTGAACAGTTATCAGCATTTGGATATTTCATATATCACACTCTTGCCATGCCTTCCTAGCCAGACTGTAGTGTATACGAGCACCGAATAAAAACGACTATTTTGCACTGTATTCGCTGAGTCTGCAGTCCTTCTTACCTCCCAATCAGATAGGTAGAGTAGGTAGCTAGGTTAAGGCCCCAGCTCACAGTCGCAAGCGAGTATAGTTCCATATCCCCATTTATGTCCCCATAGGCACGATACGTACAAGCCATACGTAACAATTGGTGGAGCAATCCGAATCGTTCCATGGCATAGAGTGTTGCTGATACTGTATGATACTGTTGCTGATACTGTATGATACTGTGGCCAAGAGTTTCTCTTGGCCACCCTGCTACTCGATTTTAGGTCTATGTGGCTTTGATCTTCGAAACATCTTTCAACGAAGTTGCAAGTGGCACACGACCCGCCGGCGAAAGGTCCAGACGTTTCTACATCACAAGGTAAGTCACGCTCCATTACTTCTAAATTACTCGCCCGTCAGGGGGATAATACGGCCGACTCCTTGAGAGTGGCACTTCCTCTGACTCGCCATTGTCAGATCGCACTGCGGCGGCCAGTGCAGGTAATTCACCTCCTACAAGTGGTGACAACGCCCCGTTGTCACATACGTCCACAAGTGGAGAGAGTGATAACTCCCCCAGACCGGAGAGTTTACACTTACCTAGCTCAAATTCAGAGGTTCATTTTAGCCTCCACCCTGCAGTAGATAGTGACCAGGAATCTTTCACCTTGTCTGAAATCTCTGATCTTCACCTTGATCCTGATCATTCCGGTTCTGAACGTGCCGTTTCGCCTTTATTCGAAATGGCTGAAGAACAAAATGTTCAGGATATGCTCCAGAAAGTGCTTGGTCACCTGCGTAAAAGTGATTTTAGGTGGCGCTAAGACAGATATAGTTGATATGCTGCAGGCTCAATCTCGTGATAATAAGATACATCAACAGCGGCAGGGTTCTAAAGCACTTTTGCCCACTCCATTTTATGGCAAATCCTCGGATGACCCGTTACGTTTCATGAATAAATTTCTCACATGTCAATAAATTTCTCACACGCCAGAAGAACTGAGAGTCCCGGCATGCCGTATGCTGCTTCACGGTGCCGCTGATGTGTGGTACGCTTCGTTACCTGCAGATATTACTGACACGTGGACGACATTCCATGCAGCCTTTCTCAAATTTTTTGGTAGTGAGACAAATACGTGGTTGTAAGAGCGATCTCTTGATAATAGGGTTCAGAAAAAGACTGAGAGTGCGGAAACGTATATAAATGATGTTTTGAATCAATGCGAGCATTTCAACTACTTTTCTCAAATAGAAAATATAAAAAAATACCTGACTTAAAACCTCATATTGTAACATTAAAAGAATATGTCTATTTTAAACAAAATTCTACAAATGAACTGGGTAGAAATATTGAATTGTGGGGCTTGACCCCACAAAAACCACCACCAGATGGCTCTGGCGGGTATGCAACTCAGATTGCTACAAATATGGTGGTTCACGTTGAACACGGCCTGAAAAATCTCTCTGAAATGTTTCAGTCTATCACTAAAGCACGTGTGCGCCTTTCAGGCTCAACTATGCAGCCGGCATCCACAAGCCGTAAAACCACGCCCACTATGATCACGTGGCCCAAAGCAACCAATCAGTGTGTTATGGGTGGCAACAGTAATCGGTTCAATTATTTACGTTATAGTGGACAATTATCTTATGAACAAGCCACGCCCAACTATACCACGTGGTCTGACCTGACCAATCACAATGCTGTCAGGACTGTGGGGCCGGCTTGGACTACACGTGCTCGCTCTGCGCCACGTGGTCAGCCAAGGATTGTAAACAAACGACATTCTCGTATTAAAAAATTTTAATAGAAAGGAGAATAAAACATTAAACATCGGTTGTTGCAATGTACAGAGCATATCTAGCAAGATCCTGCCAGTAAAAGACTACTTTAACGAACATGACCTTGATGCCCTGTTCATGACCGAAACTTGGATGCATGACTCCAAATCTGACAAAGTTAAACGTGAACTTGAAGACGGCTCACTTGAATTTGAGTCCTTTCCTAGGATAGGACGGACAGGGGGAGGATTAGGGATTTTATACAAATCTGAACTCCCTTTCAAAACCAATAGGGCCAACCAACCAGTGGTCACCACCATGGAGCTCATGGAGTCTTCCATCACATTGAGGGGAAAAAAGATAACGTTTGTGGTGATATATAGACCTGAACCATCTAATCGGAATAGATATACCTACTCTGAGTTTTACGATGAGTTCACCCAGTTGGTTGCACATTATGGTTCATTTAGTCATGAGGTCATTTTCCTTGGTGACTACAACTTCCATGTCAACCTCCCCCTAAAGCCTGATGTCATTAAGTTTAATGATATCCTATCTACCTTTGATCTAACACAATGGGTTCAGGAACCAACCCATAGGTAAGGGAACACCCTTGATCTAATCATTACCTTCAGTGGTAACAAATTCCTGAAGAGCCACCTGGTGGATGAATACCTATCTGATCATAAAATGATTAAGATATACCTTGATATTTCACCTCCAAAACATCCCAAAAAATCTATCAAATACAGGAACTTTAAGGGATTAGATCTTGAGTCCCTAAGGAGGGACATCAAATCCCTAACTGGTAGAGACACAACATGGGAACACTTATCCTTGAATGACATGGTAAATTACTATGATAGGGAACTCACAGCACTCATGGATAAACATGCTCCTATCAAGGTTGCCAAGGTCACTCAGCGCAAACCTGTACCTTGGATGAGTGACCAATTAAAGCTGGAAAGGTCTCTCAAGAGGAAACTTGAGAGGAAAATGAACAAGACTGATTCTCAGATCGATAAAGAATTATACAAGTCTCAGAGAAATAAGTATAATTCCTTGCTGAAATCGTCTCAATCTACATATTTTTCCAACCTGGTTGAGGAAAATAAACATGACCCAAAAAAACTTTTTAGAGTCATAGACACAGTCATGCACAAGAAAAAGGACACACCAATGCCCCAAACTGACTGTGATATCACTCAAGCTGAGAAGTTTAACACATTCTTTCTAGAAAAAATAGAAAGAATTCGCCAGGAAATTGATATGGCGCCACTCAGTCAGAATCTGCCACCAGGGGACACTAAAAACAATAGTACAGCATGTCTGGATAGGTTCATACCTTTAACCATAGATGACGTGCGTAAATTGATCAAGAGGTCTGCAAAGAAATCATGTGAGCTGGACCCTATCCCAACCTGGCTCCTGCTTGACCTCCAAGAAGATCTCCTACCATTAATTACTTCCATTATCAATAAATCACTGATGGAATCGGAAGTATCAGAAAATATGAAGATAGCCATTATAACACCCCTGCTGAAGAAACTGGGTCTTGAACTAATTCAGAAGAACTACAGGCCTGTTTCAAACCTGACTTTTATCTCAAAGTTAACTGAGAGGGCAGTAGCCAACCAGTTGGTCCCTCATCTTGTAAGGAATGGCCTTACTGACAAGTTCCAGTCTGCCTACAAGGAATATCACAGCACTGAAACCGCTTTGTTAAAGGTGCAAAATGATATCTTGTACGCTCTAGACAATAAAAAGGCAGTCATCTTACTGTTACTGGACCTCTCTGCTGCCTTTGACACCATTGACCATCAAATCCTATTTGATAGACTGGAGGCCAGATGTAATGTCAAAGGTCATGCCCTCTCTTGGATCCGGTCATATCTTAGCAACAGGAAACAATGTGTGAAGGTTGGTACCCATAGGTCATGCCTGAAGTCCATAAAATATGGAGTACCACAGGACTCAGTTCTGGGTCCCATATTGTTCACCATTTACATGACACCCCTCTCTGACATTCTGGCCAGGTATGGTCTGAGCTATCATTTCTATGCAGATGATACTCAGATCTACATACCTGTTGACCACACTTCCCCCCATCAAGGGAACTTAAGCAGGCACAAACTTGAGGAATGTGTCTGTGAGGTCAGAAATTTTCTTATATCCAATAAGATGAAGATAAATGACGGAAAGACAGAGATGCTCATATGTACTGACAAGTACAATACTGCAACCCACAGCAGTATCCCAGACACAATCAGAGTGGGTGGCTCTGATATTGCTCCTAGTGAGTCAGTAGTGGATCTTGGTATCACATTTGACTCCAACATGGACATGAAGGCTCAGATCAGAAAAATGTGTCAGAAGGGCTATTATCATATCAGGAACCTGGCAGCCATCAGACATTGTCTAGATGAGAAGACTGCTGTAACACTTACCCATGCATTTGTTACATCTACTCTGGATTATGGCAATGGCCTGCTGGTTGGTCTTCCTAAAACTGACATTAGGAAGTTGCAGTACCTCCAAAACTCCGCAGCACGTGTTGTATGAAAAATTAGGAAATTTGATCACATTTCAGGAAAACTACAGGAATTGCACTGGCTCCCTGTACATGCGAGAATAGACTTTAAAATCCTTCTCCTAACCTGGAAGGCCCTAAATGGTAAGGATCCGCCTTACTTACTTGATCTACTCCAAATCAAAGACGGGGAACGCTGTCTAAGATCCAACGATGGCACTCATCTACAAGTACCCAAGACCAGGCTAAGGACAGTGGGTGACAGGGCCTTTTCATCTGCTGGTCCTAGACTCTGGAACTCCTTGCCTAATGACATTAGGACAAGTACCTCAGTCTCCTCATTCAAAAATAGACTGAAAACTCATCTCTTCAAGACACATGTCTTGAATACAGCGCTATGAACAGACCTTGTCTGGTATCAGCGCTATACAAATTTTATTATTATTATTATTTTTATTCATTTGCAAAAGGATGATATTGAGAAAAAAAAGATCTTGATCCGTGAGCTTCTGCCCAAACTAAAAGCTTTTGTAGTGGGTAAGTCACCAAAATTACTTGAGGATACTATTCAGCAAATTAATTTAGACGAGACGGTTTGCAAAGTGTCTTGTGACACTTCCATGACCTTAAATGGTTTGGAGACGCCTGACATGACCTCTCAGGTTCTGTCTCAGCAAACTTCCACACTTGCAGCAATAAGGGAGGAAGTTGCTGATGTGACGAAAGAGGTCCAAAGCCTCAAATCTCCACAAGGGCCTGACGAGACTTTCTGTTTCTTCTGCAGAAACCCTGGCCATTGGCTTTGGGATTGCAAAGCCCGGCATAATTGCATACATTACGGCAGAAATAACCACATGTCTGTTCATTGTACCATGAGATCTCGCGGACCACGAAATCATTTTGATCGTGGCCCTGCCAGGTTTGAAATTGGGTTCAACAGATCGCAATAGATTCCGTGAGAATCACGATCGTCAACGTAGTTATATAACAATAGGTCTTATCAGGGCAATAGGTTTGAAGGTAACAGTCATAATGACTCCAGACGTCCCTCCTGGAATGGTCAACACCGCCCAATGGGACGGCCTGACAATAGACCATGGCGTCAGTGAAACTATCAACTCCTGTCCCGCCCCATGAGCCACGCGATAGGAGTAGTGATTCATCTAATATATCGCAAGTTCAGAGCAAATCAGAAATATTGAATGAGGTTCACTGTTATCTCGCACATACGCCCCCGAGTTCACAAGTAGTGCCTGTTAATGGCGATGGATGAATCAACGCCTATCTTTACGACTGATGACGTTGATTTCATCCCTCTCTCCCAAGATAGTAGTATTGAGGTCACTACTAAGTTTAGTACCGTATTCGCTTTATTAGACACAGGTGCCCAGCATAGCATTATTACCTTTGATTCCTTACATAAGTTGATCCCTGACAACTCGTTTCCTGTGGAGCCATCTCAAAGCAAGCAAGTCATTGTTGCGGAAGGTAGCTCTATTCCCATTCGTTTTCAAACCCTGCTTAACATTAAAATTGGCGGTCAGTCGTGCACTGTTTGTTTTCAAGCTGTACAAGACCTTCAATACCCTGTTATTTTAGGCAGGGATTTCTTTGTCGAGTACGGTGTGGTTTTGGACTATGAACGCCATAGTATCGCCATGAAATTGAATCCCAAGTTGCATTTATCAGAGACCATAAGAATTCCCACCAAATCTGAGTATATCACGCAGGCTCGCGTTAAGCCGGGAAATATACCAGGTGTGTGAGGTGTATGTACGATGAAAAATGAATTACCTTTGTATCCTGAAATTGCTATGGCACGAGTCTCCACGTCTGTCCAAGACCGACGTGTGCCCGTTAAATTAATGAACATGAGTGACTAAGCCGTCACCCTGCAAAAAGGTGTTTTAGTGGGATATTTTGACCCGATCCTGTACACTTGGGTCTGAGCCTTAGGAGCTTCCTTCTCTCGACCTTGCATGGGGGAACGATAATTCTGCAGGTTGTGAGGATATTGAAGCGGCTCAACTCTCGACTCTCCGCTAGACGATTCTGGCTCTCATCTTAAAATTGACCTCACTGAGTCCAATTTGACCCCCAGTCAGAAAGAATCCCTTAAAAACCTCATCTCTTTCAATTTCGTCCCTGTATCACACGTTTTGACCGCCCTGTTTCCCCCCTTCAATTCGAAGATGGCATTCCACCAGGAAATGACTTCCCAGGTGATGCAATTCCACCCGCAGACCTTTTACCAAAAACTGACCTTGAAGATTCTCAAAACTCTACTGATGAGACGCATGTTGTAGACCCCCCTAGTTCTGACACTGAAGATAATGCCTCTGATCCACAATATGAGATCGAAAGAATTCTGAAACAACGTCAAGGGCCTCAAGAAATGGAGTATCTAATTAAGTGGAAAAATTATAGTGTGAAGCATAATTCGTGGGAACCTTTCTCTTTTCTGAATAAGCAGGCTCAATCAGACGTTCTTGCCAACCCTCCTCGTTCCACTTGTTTACGAAAAAAAAAAAAAATTGTTTCCTGCTCGACACCACGTTCACATTAATGTTATTCCTTTTTACACAATTTCCATACCCGAACTTTGCATATGGGTTATTAGAAAACTGCACTCGTAGTGAGGTTACAATGAATATTCGATTTCCATTTTATGTCAGAGTTGCCATGGGTTACTAACTTACATTTGATGACTCATACCCTCTCTCTGACCTGGTCATCCTCTGTCTCTGTACTGAACAACATTAATTTCAACTAAGCACAGATTGATGCTGATTGACCTCTCGACACAGGAGTTTTTATTATTTAAAAGACGATTACAGAATATGAATTACAGTAATAACTCTATATCGCTGTGTTTAATCCTCTCAGAACGGCCAGTGTGAAAAGGTCAGCGTTCCCTAAATGGCGATGTCCAAGTCTTATGGACCTACGTTAATTATGTACCAAGATGCCCTTATTGGAAAATATCGCTTTTAAAGTGCCAATTGACTTTTCTAACCCCTGTGACCCTCATTAACAAATTTACACACTGCAGCTGTGTGGGAGCTGTGTGCGTATGGGTGTGTGGATGTGTCGGGCACATTGCCTGTCTATCACTGAGGTGCTATTGATTTATGTGAGTGGACACCACACATGCACAAATAACCCTGCTGCTATCGGGGCTTGTTAATGTTCAGTATCTCTTTCCTGCTTCCATTCACTTTTATCACAGTTCTCAAGTGATTTTCCACATACATAATTATTAAAGAAGAAATTTTTGTCACATAACCTGATTTGCAAAAATTTTACAAAGTAAATTGAATACAAAGTAAGACAAATAGGGGAAAAGAATTTTAGTTGGAGGAAAGTGATATGATATGCTGATACTACATTTCATTCATTGTTATTTTGATGTTTCAAGTGCAATCATGCAATTATTCTGTGTGTTAAGGGCACCCCTAAAAAGATATTTGTGCAATAGATAATTTTTCAAATTCAAACATAAATCATCAGTCTGGAAAGAATTTTATGCTCTTCCTTATGTAAAACGTTGGAATTTAAGCTTCTATAGAATTGAGATAATCACATATTTTAATGAGGTATCAATATTTTAATTAATCATGTGATCAGAGTTCACCATCCGTGAGTATGAAGAGCCTGCCTTTGTATTAGAAATTTCTCTTAGCCCACCTTCATTGACTTCAAGTACATGTGGCATCAGTCATCTTGGTTCCTACCCAAGGTGTTAATGATTTCTGGGACACAACAGTGGAATATCAATGGGCAGGTAAGTCACATTTGTTCAAAATGGCCAATGTATAATGGAAACAACATTGACCCAATGTCTGGGCAGACAGGTAAGTAAGATAAAGGAATAAGGAAATAAGAAAAAAATAAAATAAAATAAGCAAACAAAAATAAGAAAATAAAATAAATGAAATGGAAAAAAAACAAAAAAAAACAAACAATGAGAACACAAAATAGAGAAAGAAAAAATGAACAATACATGAAAACATAATTAAGAAAGGATGAAAAACATTATAAAAAAAAGAAAGAAAAAAAATGCAGGACGTGAGCGTGTGTGTGTGCTGTACCGTGGGGGATTATATGATTATATGAGCGGGGAGGTGCGTGGCTATTGGAACTGCAGTCCTTGGCCGCCCGCCTTTTGCTTCAGACATACCCACACTGTTGTGCACGCACACCGCTCTCAGTGATGACTTGCGACTCTTGATTCATCGAGTGTTACCTAACCGGCCGGTAATTGAGGTTGACCATTAGCTGTGAGCCCCCTCGCTGCTTTTGTTCCTTCATTATGGTGACACCGATGAATTACTATGAAATTGAGAATATATTAAAACAACTTCAAGGACCACTGAAGATGGAATGTTTGATAAAAGTGAAAGAAATTATAACGCTAAGCACAACTCGCAGGAGCCATTCTCGTTAGGAGCAAGGAAGCTCAAACGGGTGTACTTAGTGACCTGCCCCGGTGCAGCTGCACAGAGTAGGTCTGACCGTTTTGGCATAATCCTGAAAGATTTAAGCATCACGACCATAAAAGCAGGTGACACAGAAAGATAAAATTTGTATGGTACTTATCATTTCCATAACTAATCACAAGTTATGAAGACAGTGCAGCCACACAGAGTAGGTCTGGCTGATTTGAGCCAATCCTGAAAGATTTCGGCATTACGACCATAAAAGCAGGTGACACAGATATTCGATTGATGAAATTATAAGATGATGAATTAAAATAAATTACAAGTTACTGTGAGGCAATGATCCCACAAGGACAAGGCAGTCGTGCTGTCAGTCTTAATAGTAATTGTAATGCGGTAAGAAGATTATTGAAAGATTAATTATGATGCTTTATAATATTAATAGATTACAAGTAAGATGCTCAGGTTTGTGATGTAAATTCCACGATGAGCTAATATGTGAGTATTTCATGACATTAGGTGTGAGACGGTGCGGTCATGTAACAGTAAACTGCCCGTTCGTGCACAATAAGCCCCTTTCCCCTGCCCCAAAGGTCGGAGTTGCACCAGGACGGAGGGTGTGTGAGTGCACTGTAAGATGATTCATGTGAGCACATCTGAGTTTAACTTCACTGGTGCTGCTGACCTCTGACATCAATATCGGCACTTCCCTCCTTATTGGCTGTTGACATCCACCCCAGTCCAAGTTGACTCTTTGTGCGTTGCTTGAATTGACCAGTAGTTGAGACGTTAACTTCTAGTCTCATTTAAAGGCACCATTGAGGACTCTTGTTCTGACGAACCGGTTCTTTTCCCTTCCCCCACAGTATACATAGCTGTGTATGCTGCTTTATGAATTCTCCGTGACCTGAATGACCACGAGGTTATTTAGGAATGCCGTAAGAGCAAGTGACCCAGATATTTATTGAATATAGAAAATAGGAATATTTCAACTAACTTCCATGATGTTTGTATCATGAAGACGACGGTCGCTGGTGGTTGACTGTTCGTCTCAGTTAATTCTGTTAGATATTTGGCGGAGCACCAACAGAACAAAAACAAAAGCAGGTGACACTGAGATGTGGAATATGATAAAAGATATTGATGACGTGCCTAACAAATACAATTATAAGTGCCACTGTTGTCAGTGACTGACAGGTAAGGTTGGCATGACACTTCATGCCAAAGGAGTGTCCGGTGAGCTTTAATGTCCAAGGATGGTCATTCAATCTGACACCTCTTCAGGGGATGTCAGCCGGCCGTCACTTGCTACAACTGCTCACGATGTCTGGCACCAGTTTTTATAGTGGCACCCAGCATCTCTCGTCGCTTCTTGCCTTAGATTGGCT